>JAUIMM010000052.1:9205000-10405000 GCA_031769625.1 Taudactylus pleione | reverse complement strand
AAGCTCACAAGCAAAATATTTTATTTTATGGCTTTTCGGTGGTATCAATGGCCAACCCTCTTTCTGGTCAGCAGCAAAATCAGTCTATAAGACATTTTGCAAAATTATAAACAGACATATAGGGTAACAGGTTTGTGCCTATACCACCTGCTCTGCTGTACAGGTGTGTCCTCATACATCTAGCCTCCTTACGTGTTAAATAGCCCTTCTAATCGCGCCATGCCGTTGCATGACTTGGTAGTGTTGAGTGACTTTCATGCAACATTTTACCTTAAAATGTGTCTTATTCACACAGTGATGAGAATAATTAGCACAAGCAGCTTCTGCTGATTAAAATGATATGCAGCATGCCTGTGTTCTCTGTGCATCTACATGTGAAATGTTACGTTACAGTGTTACAGCCGCTGACACTGTAACGTAGCATTTCACATGCAGATACACCCACAGATGCACAGAGAATATAGGAATATAATTTTAATCACCGGGAAAATGGTGCAGCCATTTTTCCTGCATATTGCACATGCGCAGTAGGAAAATTGCTGGGAAAATGGCTGCCGAGCCATTTCCCCGAAGACCTGCGCATGTGCTGTAGACTGGTACAGTGCCACATTCTACTAGTTCTCAAGAGTCTACTGTGCTGCTGGGTAAAGAGGAGGGGGCCGCGGATGAAGACTGCACACGGGCCCCCTCCACTCTTAATACGCACCTGGCCAGGAGGTTCCTGAATCTCAGGTGGTATGTACTATCGGCTGGCCAGATCAGCATTCCAGTCTCCTTGAGCTGTACCACGTCCGTCTGACGCTGCCCACTTCCCAAGCAAAGTGGGCGTTCTAGGCGGCCAATGATGCGAATCATACTGAATTGCGACATCGTAGCCACTCACCCCCACTTTACAAAGTGGGTAATCTCAGCATTGTATAGTGGGGAAGGGGCCACGATGACACAATCGCGTCATTATGCCACGAACCCGCTGTGCTGATCCGGCAGCCCATCCCGGAAGGTGCATCCTAAAAGTCGACAACTATAGCTTAGAGGGAATGAATGGTATCTATGCTCCTGTACTTGCATTAGGTGCGAGTAGTTTCTAATTGCCCCACTACCACATTTGTGATTTCCGGTTTCATCTTCCATTTACAGATCACCATCCCATTTATTCCAATTAACCCAGGACAATATCATTCACTAAAAATGTTGAAAAAGAGCTGTAACCACAAAAACTTTGTAAGGACATGAACACACTTTGAATGTTCCAGGCAATATTTTCAGTACTTTCCAGACATAGACAAACTCTGAATAAAATCTTACCCCCAACTATGACATTGTACAGTTTATACAGAGGATCATTACATGTCAGTAAGATTGACAGGATAGTTCTGGGAAGAGATTCAAGAATTAGGGGGGAAAAAAAATCTAACAAAAATATGCTAAATTACAGATATGGAAGGTTCACATCAACAGCAGGAAACTTGACGAGATCACAAAAAAAGTTGGACCATTTATAGGAAAACAACTTACAAGAGCTAATGTAACACGAATGTCAAAATATCCCTTCAGTACAAATAAATGTAGCACTTTTTTTTTTTTTTAACTGGGCTGTGATAAATTGTGGTAAAGGAAAGCATATATATATATATATATATATATATATATATATATATATATATATATATATATATATATATATAACCACAAGTAATCAAAGGGATATATCTGCCCCAGGTACCTAGCTTCTGCATGGTAGTCAGCCAGCAATCTTGATTGCCAGACCACCTGTGAAAGGCTGATATAATAGGTAGGTCAGTTTCAATAGCCTGTCCCTCACTGACTTGGGAGAACATAGAGGCCTACAGAGAAAAACAGATCATTGCTTGTGATTGTAATTGCTCCCCAAGGCAATGGACTGGTGTGCTACTAATAGGCTGCTGTGTGAAAGGCGCAGCCGTTTATCCCTGGAGACGGCACCCCTAACCTGATCTTGTAACACATGGTGGAGAATGCTAGCACAGCACTTAAATTGCAGCCATAAAAATCTATGTGACAAAATTAAAGTGACAGACACCTGTTTTTGTTTTGCTTGTTGCCGTTTTGAAACAATGTTTTATTTTTTTTATAGTAAACTTATTGGTGGTATCATCATCAGATGCTTATGGAAGCCAGATTCAGCTTCCCATCTGCACCAATACAAAAAATGGAAGACAAGTGAAGGCGATGCTTCAGGTTACAGTAGCTCAGCAGGAAGCTGCCAGCGTGCATCAACTGGCCATTGACAGGGTCCAGTGGCAACAACAATTGGGTGTTGAGGAAATCCAGAGGCAACAGCAATTGGCCATCAACGAACTCCAGAAACAACAGCACCAAGACTGCGTAGCCTTCAAAGAGGTGGTGCAGCATATAGCAGCTGTCTGGAAATGGTTTAACAGATGTTACAACTAGCCCCAGCTCCATACAGGCTTTTCAGTTTCTGAAAAAGATGACAGAGTGATGATGATGATGAAGCCTATTTAACAACTTTCGAAAGAACCGCTGAGAGGGAAAGTTGGCCTAAAGATCAGTGGGCAGGCTTTTTGGCAACCTTCCTTTCTGGAGAACCGAAGGCATATTTTTACTTGAGCCTTACTGATGACAAAAACTATGACTGAATTTTTAACTTGTTTGGGTGTTACAATGTCTGTTCGAACACAACGAGTCAATTGGGGAAAAGAATACTGGGTAGTGGAATGAACTTAAACATTAACAGACTGGAGGCTTGGAAACTGGAGATTGGTCAGCTGTGCCAGGAAAGTTCTCACAGCATTTAAGACTTGATAAAAATGTGAAATCAGATGTTTTAGATGTGGTGACTTGGGCCATGTTGCTGCATATTGTCCACTTACTTATGAACCTATGCAATGTGTGCAAGCAGAGTAGTATGGTGACAGCAGATAGTAGTGGCAGAGTAAAACGGTCAGAGATATGCGTAGCGGAATGTGCTTGGTGCAGTAGTCCTCCAGATAAGTAGTTAAACCTGTATTGGGCAAGGTACTGATGGTACTGTGTGTAACACATGTGTTGGTGCTGGTGGCGGTTAGTTCACACGTGGTACAGATGTGTCCTCATACACTATTGCAGCAGCATGCCAAACAGCCCTTCTTGGCGCACCAGGTGTGGTGCCACTCTGCTTGTGCTGAGAGTCTTTTTTGCATGGAAATTCATCTTAGTTGCAATTGGATATGACAAGCCGCTTCACGAGACTGCACTGATTAATTTGATAAGCAACAGTTGTATTTCTGTGTGCGACTGAGTCAGAGGATTCAGTATTCAAATCCCGACAGCGGCATCCCGGCAGCAGTGAAAATCCCGATCATCCCAAGGTAAGTATTTCCTACCCTATTCTACCCCCTAACCCTTCCTTAGGTGTGCTTAACCCTAACCTCCCCCCCAAGTGCCTAACCCTAATCCCCCCTCTAAGTGCTTAAACCTAACCCCCCCCCTTCCCCGCTGCCTACACCTAAATCCCCCGAGGGGGTGCCCAACCCTAACCCTCCCTTCCCCTTGCCTAACCCTAAACTCCCGGGGGGGTGCCTAAACCTAAGTCCCCCCCGGGGACCCTAGACCTAATGATCCCCCCCGTGGCTGTCCGCGGCCGGCTTACCTTCGATCGGTAAGCTGGGTGTCGGGCTCCCGGCGTAGGTAAAACGACAGGCGTCGGTATTTCAACGCCTGCCATTTAACCCCTTGCCGAGATTTGACAGTCGGGAAGCCGACAGTCGAGATTCCATCCGTCAGCTTCCCGACTGCTTCCAGAGTCAGAATCTTCAGGATCTGTATACAAAGTGCTAAGACACAGAAGCCGCTGCTTTTTTCCACGCCAAGTTCCATTGTGCTTCATATACAGATTCAGCCGCACACAGATAAACAAGTCACATATCAAGGGTATCAATGCAGTCTCGTGAAGTGGATAGTAACATTGGATTGCAACTAGTTTGCAACATTTGCCAATTTCGGCCTAAAAAGAGGCATGTTTATGGCCTATTAAGGCTAAAGCTGGGCATCCACTATACAATTTTCTGTCAGATATCTGTCCAGTCTGACTGGTTGGAATGAAAACCTGGTAATGTCAAATGACAGACGATCATATTTTTTAAACACTGAAAAAAGGACTAAAAAAATTGTTCAAATTGGTTAAATTTGTGTGTTTTAACCAATTTGTTTGAACGACCATTTTTGGCAATTTTTCAGTGTTTGTGAGCAAATGGACGACTGACATTTGCTCCCATACATTACCAGGTTTTCATTCCAACCAGCCAGATTGGACAGATATCTGACAGAAAATTGTATAGTGGATGCCCAGTTTAAGGAGTAAATTTATCAACATTGGTGTTGGTCCTGATTTACATTTTCGGGTGATATCACTTTTTTGCAAATCGGGAATTTACCATCATTAAAGTCGGGTGATTTCTTCATTTTTTCAGGTTGAAATCGGGTGATTTAATGCCGCAAGTTCGTCCGTTTTGAACAATAGAAATTATATCACCATCGGCTAAAATCGGAAGTACTTTTCACTTTTTTAATAAAAATCTGGAATTTACCATTATGCATTTTGCTAAAGTCGCCCATTTTACACTGAAATCGGGGTCTCAATAGAAGTTTTAAATGCACCACCTCCTGAGCTGCATGTTTTCATCGAACATACACAAATCAGTGTGATTTGTGTATGTTTCTGAATGGCAAGTGTGTTCTAAGGGTTCATTTAAAATAAAAAGTGACATGAGCCCCCCCCCCCCCCCCCCAAAAGGCTAGCCAGCCCCGGACTTGCCAGCCTGTCCTGGTACCTAAAATTACAGGGAACAAAACGTGTAGGGTTCCACCGTAAATTAGGTACCAGCACCAGGCTGCAGGGCCAGTCCTGGATTTAATTATAGGGGGAATAAAATTGCGTAGGGGTCCCCCTATAATTAAAACCAACACCGGACCCTTTCTAGCGGGGGGCTGATGGCACAGCCTGGAGAGCCCTTTCACCGGGCCCCCCAGCCGCAGCATCAGTCCTGAACGCTAGTTAGCCCAGGCCAGGGCTAACACTACATATTTTGTACCCCGTAATTTTAGGTAGCAGGACAGGCTGGCAAATCCGGGGCTAGTTAGCCTTTTTGGGGGGGGGGGGGAACCTCACGTCAATTTCTTTTAAAAAAAATTCACCCTAATAATAAAAACACAAACAGTCTGCACATATTTCACTGATATGTGTAGCCTGCTTGTTCGGGAGAGAAATTCGTCCGTTTAAATTTGGACTTCAAAAACAGACACCACCAATCAAAACGATTTTGTCAAAACCGGGAGCTTTGTTAATTCACGATTTTTTTAGTGAAAAAAAAACAGCCATTTTTGATCGACCCGATCAGAGTTGAAAAACTGGAAATATCTGGACCAAATCGAATCTTAGTAAATTTACCCCCAAGTGTATGAGGACACATCTGTATGCGTAACCAGTTCATGGATTTATTGTAATCTGGTAGAAGAGCAAGTAGCAAATGACACAGGGATATCACAGGTGTACTGTAGCAGCAGTATGCAATCTGTGAGGAATATAGTAGCCTGGATGATGGGGTAATACTGGGCGCTGTATTGCGTCAGATGCGAGCCTAGCGAAAGTACCAGCAGATGGTAGCCATGGTATTCAACTATATATTGGTGGTGGCATAGGGCACTCCCGGTTATGCTTGGACACTGAAATGGCTCTGGCTATGGCGAGGTCTCAGATTCTCCTCTCCTCATGGACAAAATGGAGTAAAAACGTGCTGAGGCAATGTGCATGAGCAGTAGCGCATGTCAGAGGTCAAGCACTTCTGACAGAGCACCAGTAGGTCCTAGCGACCGTCTGATCAGTGTAACAGGATACTGGAGGGAGGCAGTGCAGGAGCATACTCCTTACAACCCCCCCCCCTTTGCTCAAGGCTGCCATCTATCACATGACACATTACGACGCATCTTTCCTGCAATGGAGGACATTGAGGGTTAGTCAAAGACATTTTGCAAAACAATGTGTCAACATTTCAAATAAGCTCCAGTCCATATTCATGCAAGGGAAAAATATGAGCAGAAGGAATCAAAAATTCATTCAACATGTCACTGGAAACATAAGCTGCATTGACTAAATATTATTCATCAGAGCCCTATATTCATCTGTATGATAAAGTGATCTTAAGTAGTAATGTTGATGGCCCTCTCTGAACTAAACATATTTAAATAGCATTTAGTCCTACAAGCCAGAAAAGCAACTGCAGGTTTTCCCTTCGCAGGTGGATACACAAAACTTAGTATTTTCGTGCTTCTCAGGCCTTTGTATACAGCAAACAAGTCCAGCAAACTCCACACTAAGGGTCTCATTCAGAGGCGGTCGGAGGATGCAATCGGTCGCTTTGAAGCTGGGCGGCCACTTGCATCCTGACCGCCCGCCTCAGTTGCGGTCGTTAGGCTGTGGGTTAACACCCACAGCTCTAACGACCGCTCGGATGATGGTCGCGATGATCAGAGACCATCGCGACCATCGGGGCTTACGACGAGACCCTAGGGTAGGGTCTCACTTGTCGTAAGCCCCGGAGAGCTTCTGGCTCTGTCAGAGCCAGAAGCTCTCCACTGACATCACTAGTGATGTCAGTGGGGCCTCCCCCAAACGGCAGGCGTTCCCATGGGAACGCCTCCGTTTGGGCTGCCACCCCCCCGGCCCGCCTTCCAAACGGGGCGAGCTGTCAATCAACATCGACAGCTCGCCCCCTTTGGAAAGAGACCCGCTACGACCAGCGCTGTCGGTCGTAGCGGGTCTCACGCATGCGCACAAGGAAGCCGGCTCCCTCGTGCGCATGCACACTGGCAAAACATCGAGGCGGCCGTGCGGTCGTAGACCGTACAGCCGCCTCTGAATAAGGTCCTAAATATTTTAGGTTTCCTTTTTTTGCTCCTAATAAAACTCCTGTTCCACAAGTGGTTGTTTAATTTTCTAATTTCACTCTGGTCAGACATGCTTTCAGCTACAGGCATATACAGCAACAGAGGTCCATGTGACTGTACGACATCCCTGTTAGAACTAACTGAAGTAGTCTCGTGAAATACAATGTCCTGCAACAGATTAAGTCTCTTGAAGTCTCATAGACAGTAGCCTTTGCTTTGATCACAGTATCCAAGCATGATACATTTGATGGAATGTGTCTTCTCTCCTTGGGTACATGAGTGTATACTCTGCTACCAAACACATGTAAACGACCGTAACTGTATTTGGTTTTTTACCTGTACACACTTCCACTGGTGTCATCTTATTGACTGCCACTGTAGGTGATCGGCTCTTAAGATAAAAACAGTTGTTCTTACTGCTTCAGCCAAAACCTTCTCAAGATTTGAATCATTCTCTGGTTCTCTCAACTATTTTCTGTTGGCTCTTTTACTGATGCCATTTTGTTCTGTTGCATTAGCAATAATTAGTTGATGCTGGATGCTCATTTTAACTAACAAAATGCTGGAGAGAGACAGAGCAGGGGCGCACTCCTTCCAACAATATGAAACTGCTTATGTATATCATAGAATATCTTTCCTTGCTCATCTAGTCTGTACTGCAGGTCTACATGTGTATAATCACTGTAGAAGGCAAACAGGTATTGGCTCTTATAGATTCTGGTAGCCTGGTTATTCTTGTACAAAGCAGAGTTGGTGAGCTCCTTAAATGTCAGGGAAAAACTGCTGGTGTAATCTGTATAACTGGGGAAATTCAGCATTAAGACAGTGCTAAAGTGAACACAGAAACAATGTGGTCCCACGGTATTCACTGTGGGATTAGTTCCTAATTTGATGTCTGATGCTATATTGGGGAGAGATATTTCCCACTTCTGGAAGCTGTGGGAAACCCAATTTGTTACTGAAGTGAAATAACCCACACCCATTTGATAATGCTACTGATACAGTGTTCCTCAAGTCTGAAGTGTTCCTTTTTTCAAGCATGGTTGGGAAGTCACAGGAAGCAGAATGATGAAGCAGAAAATGTTGCTGAACCAGTTGACTGTATGCCTCAGAACACTTAATGGAGCATACATACGGTCAGATTTGTCAGATGAACGATTGAACGATTTTTGACTGCATTAAAATGAATGGAATCGTCCAAGTCTGACTGCAAACACATCAGATGTCAGATATCGTTATCTGACAAACGGGAATGCGCATCGGTCATCGTCCATCGTTCAGGCATGTCAGATATGTCAGAATTTCCTTCAGATATGAACGACTGAACGATTTTTAAATCGTTATCGTTCAGATCTGAAGGAAAAATCTGACCGTGTGTATGCACCATAAAAGACCCAACTCTGGTAAAGGCTAGAGAGAATAGAATGTAAAGGTGGTTGATGGAAACCCAGTAGAGCCTGATAGTAGGTTGCCATACCCTCACGTGGCAGTACGTCAAGATTTGTTGTACCAAGTGGTTGCTATAGGAAACAACTCCGCTTCTAAAAACCCACACTTTAATAAATATACCCTCTACGTGCACTCTGCACAGCCGGAACCCGGGCGCACGCAGTGGGAGCAGGGGCGTGAACCGTGCACATTAGGTTTGACATCTATGTGCTACAACTGCAATTAGATCATCATGCACACGTCCATCAGGGACCAATTTTATAATAACACTTAAATTCACTGAGACATTATGGGGGGAGGTTGGGCTAGAAAAATATCCTCAATGTACCAACCATTGTAAATCGAAATAATCTGAATTATGGGAACATTAGTCAGTTTCTAATGTAACAAATGAGATTGAAAACAGACAGATGCTTCGCAAAGTGACAGGGCTAACTAATGCGGTGTGAAAATACTTTATTCAACTTACGCCTATGCCAGTGCAATTTGTCAGACTCACTTCTAGTAGATGTAGTGTTACTTTGTAAAGAATCAATTCACATCCATCTGTAATTAGTGTACTGCAGGCGTCTGCACTCTGCTACACAAGGCGTCATACAGGGACACAGCACATTGGCACTGCCAAAATACATTGCTCAGAGAAGTCGCAAGGATCCGATTTTATAGCAGATTTAACCTTTTACAACCTACAGTAGGCATACAGTTCCATTTATAATACTTTATCAAAGAAATCTTGCTGAAAGGGTGGAGCTCTTGCAAGAATCAGACAAATGCACCCAAACGAAACTGCAGAAACAAACAAGAAGCCATCGTTATGGTAAAGTAACTCTCAAGTGAAATCACTATATATAAATTCTAGTAAGAATGTTGGATCAACAAGGGGGTCACATAAGCAATGCCCGGGTGATGCAGTCAATGCACTTGATATTTTAATTAACAGATGGCCCCATTTAGCTAATTAAATAAATTAATTGGTGCAATTAAATCATAGCTACAAGCAATGTATTTGTACTCTTTTAATTAGGGTCCTACATATACAACAAATAGCTGTTAAAATAACAAAAATACTGAAAATGACAGCTGTTGTTATAGACAAAGCATCTTGAAACGTCCATGAGGAGATATGTAAATAATTTGTTAGCATGTTCTATGCAAGTATGTCTTTTATAATGCTTACAGATTATGTGCGTGGCTTGGTTCTTATGTGTTACATCTAGAGGCGGTTACCACCAGTCACCTATATATCACAGTTAAGAATGAGAAATATGTAATTTATGGTCAAATACAATGGCAAGTGCTTCACATAATGTATTTTAAATCTGGACATTGATTTCACACCATGATTAATCTAGATTATGATTAATCTAGTGCAAATTAGACTAGGGGCACGATTCTATTCAACGCAAAGTGAAATTCGCCGGGAATCAGCTCCCGGAGCTATTAAACTCCGCGCTAAGTTAGGTCGGGGAAGGCTCGTCCTCACGCCTTAAACAGGGTGTTTAGGCGCGAGAACGGGCATTCTCCGACTAAACTTCCCAGCGTGATGCGGTGTTCCCAGCGCTAAGGTTAGAAAACAGCATCGCGCCTGGACTTTTGTCGGATTTCTGCTCGCATCCCCGGAGGGATGCAAGAAGAAATCCTAGTCGGGCTTAACAGGGCATATGAATTGAATAGCTCCGGGAGCTGATTTCTGGCGCTATTCACTTCGCATTGAATAGAATCATGCCCTAGGAAGCAAATATCCAATTAGACTCTATGTGCAAAGTGTAATAGAGTGTAGGTTTCTGAAACTGCCAAGAATTTAAAGTGGCAATGTTTAGTAAAGCAACACAGGTTGGTTTTGCTGGAATGAGTATGAAATACTAGCGGCTGAAGAGCCACCAGTTCAAATCCCGACCACGGAAGCCTGATGAGTGAAAATCCAGACGAGGGAAGGTAAGTACACTATCCCTCCCCTGTCGCCCCTCTAACTCTCCTCTTGTATGATGCCTAACCCTAAACTTCCCAGGGGGTGCCTAACCCTAACCTCCCCCCTGTGGTGCCTAACCTTAACCCCTCTTCCCCGCACCCTAAATGTAAGTCTCCCGGGGTGTGCCACACCATAACCCCCACCTAGTGGTGCCTAACCCCACCTCCTCACAGTTTAACCCTAAAACTTGCGGGGGGGTGCCTAACCCTAAGTTCCCCCCTGGCTGCCTAAACCTAACCCCCCCTTCCCCGAGGACAAACACATACTTACCCGGCTAAGTAGGTTCGGGATTCTGGTGGTTCGGGATGCCGACACCGGTATCCCGATCTCATTTGGGATATAGGCGTCGGGATTCCGGTGTCGGTATATCGACAGCCGGCATCCCGTCCACCGGCAACATCATTACATCCTGGTTTTGCCTTTTTAAACATTGCTACTTTAAATTTGACTTCCAACTCACCAAAATCTAAGCAGTTTCAGAATCCCGCTCAAATAAACTTTGCTAGTAAATACCACCTGACCAGCCCTGTATTTTTGGAACAATGTTAAATGCATTTTTTTTGAATACCATGTTTTCCACTGAATAATATACAACACACATACAGAAGTAAATTTTGTGAATACAATACTATAGTTATTTTGCCTTTGTTTTTTCTTTCATTATTTGAAGACAACAATCCGATGACTAAAATGTAGGTATCTCATACATTGATGAAAGTGTAGATATGTGTTAATGTTGCGATTTTATCTGTACTTATGTTATGCAGACAATACATCTAGCAGGCCAATTCCCTGTTCCGATCTGATGACTGGCGATTTCTCAGTAGATTAGTAAAATTCTAAATCCCAGAATTGCTGATTCCGATCATTTTGGGGTCAGAATCGGCGAGCCGAGATTGTCCAACATGTTCAATTTTGCCAATCAGTCCACCCAGGCATCAGCAGAACAGGGAATTGCCCCAATAGATGCCTAAAACTTTATTTAACATTAATTTTTTATTTTGAGTATTAAAATCAAATGTGTTTAATAAGCCCTTAAAAAATAGCATTTTCACACATTTAGATTCACAGCACATACAGGCTGAAATCTAACATTGTCTTTTCTTTCTGGTGCTACTCATCCTCTTAAACATAGTGGGAGAGATGTACTAAGCTCTGGGTAGTGAAAAAGTGAAGAGAGATAAAAGTACCAGCCAATCAGGTCCTAACTACCATGTTACAGGTTATGTTTGAAAAATTAGTTAGGAGTTGATTCGTTGGTAGTCTAATTCCATCCACTTTATCATTCTCTGAAGTTTAGTACATCTTCCCCAATATGTCAATAGACAGAGCGCCATATAATCTCACATAAACCTGGTCCTTTTAACACTTTTCTTAATAATGTTGACAATACTTATCTTGTAAGCCTGTGGAAAAGGTGTTGTTTGTAACACATCTAAACCTGGTGCTTCTGGGCGTGTTAAACAAGGACGTCTATCGAAGAAACAACTGAAATGCTCTGATAGATGCCCATTAGGTAACATGCCCAAAAAAACAATTAAATTCCCCCCAGTATGTCTTTAGTCATTATAAAACCTTGTATCAATTAAACATCTCAAAGGACAATTGGTAAAATTGTTGAAAAAAATAAATAAAAGTCAAATCAAGAACATCCATTCAACGCATCAAAAATATTTTACATAGTTTGTTCAACTTCTCTGAATAGTTCAACAAAGCTTTTTAAAAAGGTGTAATTTAAATTATATCGAAAACACACGTTAATCCTACACGGTGTGCATAGTTTATATATATATATACACATATTTACAATGGCACCTGTCAAGGGGTGGGATACATTAGGTGGCAAGTGAATAATTAGCTATTGAAGTTGATGTTTTGGAATCGGGAGAAATGGACAAGCGTAAGAATCAGAGAGACTGTAAAAAGGGATAAATTGCGACGGCTAGACGACTGGATCAGAGCATCTGTAAATGGCACGTCCTGTAGGATGTTTCCGGTGTGCAGTGGTTAGTACCTCCCAAAAGCGGTCTATGCAAGGACAACTGGTGAACCGGTGATATGGTCATGGGCACCCAAGGCGACAAAATAAAACTCTGGTATTGCAATGTAAAATTGATTAAATAGCCCAGCTCACTTGTTAGCAGCTGTATAATGAATATAAAAGGTCTATACTTTCCAAACTGAGAACTGCAGATGCAACTCAACAGGCTACTTAATCATAGAAGAACCATTACTTGTAGCTCAACAGTTGACCCAGTATACACAGTGGGGCTAAAGCAGAGTTGAACTTAAGACAGCTGTAATTGCTCCCGCCTGTATGCAGATTTGTACGCACCTCTGCGGCTGGCCTGCTCTTATCCATACGTGTGGTTTTATAGCTGCCATCATGATCAGTGCATACTTAACCCAGCCCTATCCCTGATGGAAAAGATTCACGTGTAATTACATGTACGCACAACTATGCAAAGTCCACAATCCCATTCACACGTTCTAGCCAAAAATGCCCTGTTACAACCCAATTACACACTTTCAATAGCAAAAATAAAGCATAAGATATAAGCATAGCGAATGGAGATTTAACAAACAAACCCACAGCACGCCCTTATTGTATATTGGAAACAAAAACAAAAAGTACTAAGTTTGCAGCATTGCCTGAGGAAATGGACCTATTCGCGTAGCGCGTTGCAAAGTGGCACATTGTAAGAGTTTATTATATCTTATGCTTTATTTTTCTTAACATACATTTGTGTCCGCTCCATTTCTTTATATTTTTATTATTTTGCATTTTATTACAAATTATGCCATAGTTTGATGAATTGCCTAAGATGCCACATGGATTTGTGCTGTAAGTATGAATTGATTATTCTATTACATACCATAAACAAAAAAAATGTTTTGCGAGATTTGTTGGTTTTATTTTAATGCTAAATAAATGTTTTCTCTTTTAGAACCTTGGGCAGCATTATTAAGAATGATTCGAGGACACACAGCCATCCTCCCCAAGGACAGAGAACAGCAACATACAGAACCAGAATCCTGGCTCGTCTGTTCCTTGTTAGCAACAACCTATAATCGGGAGAATGTGATGCAGACCCCTCAGTAATTATGAGGGTCTTAGGAGACACACAGAAACAGCTATAACAGTATTAAGAAATATCAGCTGCGATCTCTCATTTCTGTAAAACTTTGATTAATGACATGCAGAACATTTTCCCAGAGCACTCCTTAGCATTACGCCGAACACTCTGCAGGCTATTAATCACATGCAGCCACTAATCTACCTACCGCATACACCCACACACTCCAATTACACAATGTATACCCATTCCGCCACCTATTCCCACAACTGCAGCGTATTCACATTCATATTACAGACAACGCAGCATATGTACAACAGAATCATCAGATTGCACACACCATACACAAAACATACATCTCCTCAACTTCCATCACATCCACCTTGTAAAATCGAGGGGACCACCTGTATTCCCATCATTCTCTTTTTTAAGGGACTTTTAAGACTCACTTAGTAGCGCTGGGCGTCTAACTAATGGGCGTCTATAGGAGCAATTCAATTGTTGCTCCGATCAGACGCCCATTAGCCGTGGCAGTCACATTTGTTCTCGCAGCCTCCGGAGGTGTAAGATAAAAATGTGTGAAAAGTCCTTAGCTTAGGTGCCCAATCCAGCACTTTAGATGCCCTAAGCAGGATTTTAGACAATGTTAGCCGCTTTATGGGCTGGGCTAAACCCCAGTCCACTTGGGCGTGTAAAATACCAATGGGCATCTGATCAGAGCAACAATTGAATTGCTCCAATAGGCGCCCATTAGTTAAGATGCCCAGCGCTAACAAATGAATTCCCCCGCTAGTTTGTTTTCCTAGTTAAATATATTCATGGAATGCTAACTTTAATATAAAACAATTTAAAAAAGTTATCAACCAGATTTGGTTATTTCAGAAGAAAACAAATAACACTATGCCTTTTAAAAAACATTTTCATATAAAGCCTACATCTTTCAAAGTCAAAGGAACTGTGGTTTTAGAAGAAATGGGCTTATGCTAAAAAATGCAAGTTCTCCATGGCCACCTCTTTTCACAATTTCTGGGAGTGGGACAAGAATGGGAATTCTGAGACAAGTCTGTGTATTTTATTAACAATTTATTATCTGTGTATCTAAGCAAGAATCCTCTTGCACTGATTTGTGCCAACTCTGACAATTGGCCTTTAGACCCACAGACTGAAAACCTTTACTTACTACAATTGTGACAGTAGCGAAACAAGGAATTTTGCTACATTGGATGATTCGGACTCCACCCTTTCTAAGCACACTGAAACATATGTTATTGCAGATTCCACACTTTGACCAGAAGACCACCCTCCAAGACATTGAGGCAGGGGTGATCCATTTTCAGAGAAAATAGGGTCTCTATATTTCTGATCTTGAGGGTACCCCTCAAAGCCATATTAACAAAATATTTGAAACCACTACTTGGTTTCTTTACAAACCACTAGATGACTCCTCATCTTGAAGTGTGTTAAACTCCACAATATCAGCACCTCCCTCCACCATGTTTATTGCAACTCTGCTGGCACCGTCAATGTAAGTGCAGCCTTCGTTGAAAACTCAATCCTGCTACATTTTCAACCTGATATCTGACCTCATGTTTCCAATTCAGTAAATACTGAGTGTACAACGCTCCTGCTCTAATGTATTCCCTCCCCCAATCACCTTTCACCCCCCCCCCACCCCCACTTTCCCATTAAGTTTTCTATTTTGTGTATGATTGTTTCCCTTTTGCTTTCTTTAGATTTAAATTTGGAAAAACAGAGGTGGAGAGCTGGTTTGAATAATTGAGCAAGTATATATATAAAAAAATATTTATTAGATATAGCAATGATAGACATAAAAATGGATGTAATAATCCGCTCAGGCATAAAACAACAATACTCTATTATGCAAGGACAGCAGTCCTATTAGGAAAGCAAGTTCATATGACAATAATTTGGGACACAATGTGGATAAATACAGAACTCTTGCATAGTCCCTCTCCGCTGTAATGTCCACAATGTATAATAATCTCTCAATGATAAGCACTCCCTGTGTATGCAGAGAAAAAGATTTACTCACTGTCCTGGTCCCAATTATCACAAGAGTAGATTCCACTGGTATGCTATAGATGACACATAGAACACTCCCCTCTCAGCCATGGCAGGAGCGGCGTATATATGCCGGGTGACAGGCGGAGTTCAATCAGCAGAGAACCGGCAGCTGGCAATACTAGCACCAAGTTGTACCTCCAATGAAGCTGTCAATGAGGGAGCAGCAAGAGACAACTTCAGGAGCGGGGAATATACTTCTGCTCCATCTCTGTGTATCGAGTCAGTAGAGCTACACTACTGTATATGCACAGTTTATATGGTATGCAGTCAGGAAGCCAACGGTCGAAATGCCGATGCAGGCTTCCCGACTGTGCAATCCCATTAGGGACTAATGATAGGCGTCGAAATACCGACGCCTATCATTATCCCTACTCCGGGAGCCTGACGCCCGGCATACCGAACGAAGGTAAGTCGGGCGGCAGACGCGGAGGGCCGCAGGGGGGGAAGGGTTAGGTTAGGGGAATGGGGGATTAGGGCTAGGCACCCCCCCGGGAGGGTTAGGTTCAGGCTCTTACGGGGGGGGGGGGGGGTTAGGCACAAGGGGGAGGTTAGGGTTAGGCACCCCTAAGGGAGGGTTAGGTATAGTTACCTTACTTCCCTGTCGGGATCTTCACTGCTGCCGGTCTTCATACCGATCCCATTTATATGGGGCTTAAAATTACTTTGTTATATTTTGTTATATTTGGTGTAAAGTTTGCAACAACCTAGGAAATGGCTCTATTCCTTCCGCAAGTGTCTTTGGGTTTGCAATGTTGAACTTTCCTTCCATTACTTTTTAACCCACTAGTGAAGGTTTAATAATTTTAGAATCTATTAAAGCTGCCAAAGATCCTGCATCAATAGCCATAAAAGTATAACAGCAATATACATCTACATCTGTATGTTATTGCTATTCAATGCAATTTGTGATCTGGAGTGATTTTTTTAAATAAAATTAAATCTATCACAGATAGTTCTCCACATATTCTTTTGTAGGTCCTGACATCACTTTACTTGTCCGATACTTCCAAAAGTCTTGGCGAGTCTTGTGCACAACCTCACTTATTGTCATATAACATTTTCTATTTCTTAGCAAATAAACAAACTGAAGAGAAAATAAAAAATTCAAACCCTATACCAGGGGTGGGGAACCTTTTTTTCTGCCAAGGGCCATTTTGATATATATAATATTATTTGTGGGCCTGGTGTAGGCCACGCCCCCTCCGTGTGATGTCACATAGGGGTGGGGCCACAATCACCGGTGATTACAGCAATGCCCGGAGCATCCTGAGGATGCTCGGGGGAGCTGTAAGGGCAGCAATGTGACCGTCTGAAGCATCATTAGGACGTTCCAGGTGGCACTGCTGCATAGATTCTGGCTGCAGCGTGCCATTCTAGGCACCCTGCTAGCCAGATGACACTAGCAGAAAAAAGCTCAGAGGGCCAGACCAAAATGATTCCTTATACAGCCCCCAGACCCGAGATTCCCCATCCCTGCCCTATACCTATAATGAAATATATAGATTTATCCAGCGACGTGGAGTGAACTTCACATATTACTCATCCCATTTCCTCTGTATTTCATGTAATATAATGGTGATTATTGCTCTTGGGTTGCTTTTCTGTATTAGACATACCGGAGCATACATGGTATACTTACTGGCACAAGGCACTGGGCAAAGAAGAAAATAATAGCAAGAAATATTTACAGTATATTTCACTTGCATGCAAATTAAATTCTATTATGGTCACCAATCAGAAAATCTAAGTTACAATAGGCACCTAAATACAATTTATTACATAATGAACATGGGGATAAAACAACCATGATAAAAGCATTTTTTTTTACTTTTTGTCTATAAAACAATCCTACAGAAACAAAAATATTAAGATTTATAAATCACTACTTATGATGGTAGACAGCTGGGGACTTTCATTGGGCTCCTTAAATAGTCAATATAAAAACATTAAAAAATATATGTAATTATAAAAGCAATACAGAGAAGGGATAATTAGAGAATACCAATATGCAGCAACATGTCTCACAGAGCCTACAATACATCTGCTTCCTCAGGCTCCATGTTTTTGTTTTTATACATATACAATTATCTTACTGTATATATTATTTTCTTTGAATAAATGGACCATTTTTTTGGTGTTCAATTATCGGATATTCATCAACCAAATTATATTTTCGGTTCACTCTAAATACTGACGGACATCAGGTTAATAAATGACTGTCCAAGGCGCATGTACATCCAGTTGAGGGTGAGTACATTACATACCACAGTACATTATATATCATCTGTAAAGTATAATATATTAATCCAGTGGTTCCCAAACTGAGTGCTGTGGAACTCTGGGACACTTGCAAGGGTGCCACGGGTTGGAGGTCCAGAACCAAATCCAATTATTTAAAGTCAATGTGAAGGGTAAAACCAGTGCTTGTGGCAGCTAATCATAATATATGGGACCAAACAGAGCATAACCATGTCCACCACCACATAACTGAATAGAGCTCTGTGATTCAAGGAAGTTTGGAAACCACCGTATTAAATCATTCAAAGGAAAGTGAGAGCGCCCCTCACTTCACAGTCTACGAAATAACAGTTTGAAAAGCTGATTTGTTGCTATGGGCAACTTCTCCACATTAAGGTTTCATGCATCTCAAAGGTTTCATGCATTTCCCCATTGTTGTTTTTTTTTCAGGAAAATGTCAGAATGTAGACTTATTTATTTTTATTTCAAAACTCACAATTTGGCAGCAAAGCTTTGAGAGGCATTAAAGAACACACATTGAGCACTCTGTTTAAGTGTTGACAAATTGCCACGCTTGTTTGCTTCATTTTTTGGCCCTCCTGTGCATGACTCCTAAAAGTAGCAGAATAATGGATATAAATATTTGCAAATCTATAGATTTATTTAGAGGAGATGATTTAAAAAAATGTATATATTTTAGTGGACATCTTTAAGAATGTTCTTTCCGAAGATCTCTACTCTACCGTTAGTATCGAGCCTAGGTTCCAATATACCGTATATACTCGAGTATAAGCCGAGTTTTTCAGCACATTTTTTGTGCTGAAAAAGCACCCCCTCGGCTTATACTCGAGTCATGCCCGCATGGTACGCTGCTGAGTAGCGTACCATGCGGGCCGCGGTGCAGACTGTGTCACTGTGACACAGCCTGCACCGCGTGTGTAGCGCTGACCGGACGGAGTTCGGTCAGCACTACACACTGCTAAACACACAGCCGCCGGAGCCGGCAGCTATGTGTTTGGTGAAATCAGCAGCCGCTGAGAGTCTGTCAGACTCTCAGCGGCTACTGTTGCTCCCACTGCGGGAGCCATCTTCCGGCTCCCGCAGTGGGTAATGGGAGAGACGTCGTCATGACGACGTCTCTCCCATTATGCAAAGCGGCGGAGGAGCCTGTAGCAGCGTCGGGACCAGGAGCGGGGTTACAGGTAAGTGTTTGTTCTTTTTTTACATTTCTTTCTACTGGGGGGACTAACAGAGGGGGGGGATTAATAATGGGGGAACTACCAGGGGGGGATGTTGCTACTGGGGGCACTACCAGGGAGGGGGGGGAATACTGGGGGCACTACCAGAGGGGATGTTGCTACTGGGGGCACTACCAGGGGGGGTTAATACTGGGGGCACTACCAGGGGGGGATATTGCTACTGGGGGCACTACCAGGGGGGGGATTAATATTGGGGGCACTACCAGGGGGGATATTGCTACTGGGGGCACTACCAGGGGGGTATTACTACTGGGGGCACTACCAGGGGGGGAAATTACTACTGGGGGCACTACCAGGGGGGGATATTACTACTGGGGGCACTACCAGGGGGGGATATTACTACTGGGGGCACTACCAGGGGGGGATTACTACTGGGGACAGTACCAGAGGGGGGATTACTACCAGTAGCTGCTGCATTTCCCACCCTAGGCTTATACTCGAGTCAATAAGTTTTCCCAGTTTTTTGTGGTAAAATTAGGTACCTCGGCTTATATTCGGGTCGACTTATACTCGAGTATATACGGTATATAAAACTCACAGAAGACCGCCTAATATTTGTTCCTGTTTCTTTTTTTTCTTTTTTTCGAATAGTCTTTACAAATATGGTTATGTCAAACAAAACTTGTTGGGGTCTGGTCCGTATACTGGGCCAAATAAACAATAAGGGGTATATTTACTAAAGTGAAAGTTTTTAGAAGTGGAGGTGTTGCCCATAGCAGCCAATCAGATTCTAGCTATTATCTTCTAGAATGTCCTAGTTAAATGTTAAGTAGAATCTGATTGGTTGCAACAGGCAACATCTCCACTTCTAAAAACTCACTTTAGTAAATATACCCCAAAGAGCCACAAATAAACAAAAAAAGGCACAGTTCTTGAGAGGTTATGGAAGTGGCTCGTTAAAGAAGTGTCAGTAATACTGAAAAATTTCTCTTATCACAAAAACGTCAAAATGTGCTATAAACTGGCCGCACCCACTTGTGTTTCTCTATGTACAGGGCCGACGTGTGCACATGACTGTGTGGTAAATATAGAACACAGAAATACACAGATGTCTGTATCCTGTATTTTAGGGTTATTTTTGTCTATTAAGCTGTATTATTTCGTGTTAAAACCGATTTTTATCGTTACCTCACTTCCTTAAAGACAAACTAGAGCATGATGGAAAAAAAAAAAAAAGGAAAAGTTTTAACCTCTCTCTTCCATGGGGCAGATTCAACTAATGGTCAGCATTCAGATAGCCAATTAAGGCTCGGTACCCAGAGCAGTAAGTTCCAGCAGGTGTACTTAATGCAGATTTTTCCATAACACATCAATTCCTGCACTCAAAGCAGAATCTATGGCTTAACGCGGATGATAAATACGGAGATTTACCCGCACGGTAAAACACCATGGTTTAATTGAATCTACCCCCATACTGTATGCTAGAACACTGTAAAGTGACATTATGAACAGTACAGCTGTAATGTTTTTCTCTATCTAAAAAGCAATTTAAAACAGTTTTGCATTGACAGCTATAGTTATCTAGAAGAGACGACAAATAAGGTCTGCAAAAAAATAAAATACAAAAGCTATTATTCTCTCGTCATCACCACATAGATCCAGATCTATGAGTTTACCACAATAATATGGTTCCCCATATGCATTAAAAAGGTCGGCAGCTGATATGTCCGTTAACTGCCGCAGACCCATGGCACAGCAAGCCCCAAAGATTTGTAAGTGGCCATATGCATCAAGCTCAGGAAAGTGCAAATTTCCAGAGCTTGAGACAGATAGACAATGCCATCTATAGATGGTGTTGCATATAGAAGCCTATAGGCTTTTCTTGTAACAAGTCCCCGGAGTGCAGTGTCTGTGCATTTGGACTCCCACGTGATAATCGGGAAGTAAGTACTTCGCTGGAACATCTCTACAGTAGAAGAGCTGTCCTGGCGGGTAAGTAATCATGCATATTGGCATTAAAACACGCTGGTAAGCATACGACGTTGTTAACAGACATATCACGTCATCTGTGCTGCAGAGCAGATGGCCAATATATTGGCAGATATATTGGGGCATTGTGCTGTACGTTCGGGCGGTCAGCCGACTGCCTGTACACTTGCAGCAGAGGCCGCGGGGAGGGGGTGCGACACGCCCGCCCCCCGGCCAGCGAGACCCACAGCCAGATGATGGTTGATCAGTGTGTATGAACAACCATCATATATAATATATATATTATATATACACACACACACACACAGCCTGTAAAGTGACGGCTAGGAGCTGATTGGTTGGTACTTTATCTTTTTTTCACTTGTTCTCTCTCCAAGGCTTAGTAAATAGACCCCCCCCCCCTGTGTCATATCTCTCCTTAGTTTCAGTGACAGGCACCATCTTTAACAACTCATTTTTACATGTCTACGGTCCATCCTTTGCATTGCCCGTTTACAGGAGGGCTACCGGATAAAGGGAGAGAAAAGATACAGGGATAAATAAGAACAAAATCCTAAGAACTATTTGTCGTCTACACACAATGAAGGTTGAACTAATATTTATGAGAAGGGAGCCTTTCCATTGCATTGGCTCTGGTGACATTGCTGAGACAACAGGGCACTTCGCGCCTCCATAATATACATGGAATTTAAAAGTCCAGATACACTACCATGGTTTATTTTCAAAGTGGTCAAAAGGAAGCATTTCTCTAGTATCCTCTCCACAAACAGGAAAAAACCATGTAAATTAACTGTAAGAGACAGTGGTAGCATTTTCTTCTCTCTGCATATGAATACTGTGCCTTGTGTTGATTGTGAAATACTAACTTTCACGTGACAGACCTCAAATAATTAAGAACACGTTAGCATGAGACATCTTTGATTTTCAGCAAATAGATCCCTCGCTGTGACAGAGAGAGCTCATTTATAAATGTCATGAAGCTGGATTGTATTCAACAACTATAGTTACACAGGCACGGGAGCCAGCCAATGTTTTATATTGACTGCCGCCTGGGTTAAAGCTTCACAGAACTGGCCCCGAGTGTCACATTGCCACTTTGACAGGACAGTACCACAGTAGTAGCATACTCTCAATGTTTCCTTTGAAAGACATTCAGCAGATTATTTCATTTAGAATCAAGAGCATAGAACAATTAGTCAGGGCAAGAGTAAATTACAGGAGTTTGTATCCAACCTGGTAAACCTGTCAGGTGCTGCCTGAAAAGCAGAGATAGCAGTAGGAAGGCCCCAGGGCACACTTCACTTGAAAATTATTGCTTAAATTAAATGTTTTCATGTTATGGCAAACTGAGACGTACTTTAGATTTACAGGTTGTGTAAAAGAATTCAAATGTAAGCACTTGTGTATGAGATGTACCAAACATACTACATGCAAAGCTTCTACACAGGCCGCAGATTGTGCACTAATTAAGCAAATACCATCCCGACATTGTCGTTTACAAGAATGCCGAGCTGCTCTGCTAGCATAAAATTTTGGCTAGCATGGCAACAAAAGGAAACCTCAGACGCTATTTGGCAAGTGTTTCATTGACCAAGGCAGCTCTCCTTGCTAATGTTTCATGAACAACGGTGTCTAAGGTGATGTCAGAATGGAATCAAGAGAAAAAAACGCCATCAGTAAAGGGCAGCAGTGGCCAGAATCACATACTCCAGATCATGGTATCCAAACATTAACTTGTAGTGCAACAACTGCGGAAGCATTGGCTGGAAATTTGCAAACAGTCAATTTCATGCAAATATTTGAAAAAATAAAAGGCTGACAGATTTCCAAAGAGCAGGACATCATTCTGGTAGCAGTACATAAACTGCACAATAGGCCTGGCAATGCACGTTTGTGAATTCAGTGGTGCAAAGAGCACAAACAATGGACTGAGCAGTGGAGTGTGGTGATAAAGTCAGAGGTCTTATCATTCATCCTATTCTCTACAAACTGACAAGTGTATACATGGTGCCAGTTAAAAGAACACCACACCCCTGAGCGCTGGTTTCCAATAATGAAGAGTTGTGGTGGTTCCATAACATCATGGTGCACATTTACCAGACATAGTTTGGGTACAATCATTCTCATAGAAGGCAAAGCTAATGCTAATCACTACTAAATGGCACAGAGGAACATCTTCAGGTCCAATGTTGTAGCATTTCTTTCTTTATGGCTGGAGAGTCTTTCAGAATGACAGTTCCCCCATCAAGAGAGCATGTGGCCGCCCAATGGTTTGATGAGTGTGACACTGATGTTATTGTCCATCACCACATCTGATAATAAATAATGAATAATAGCGTCCCACAAAAGCGCATCCACAAGTGTCCACCAGTTTGTAAAAGTTCTCTTACATAGTTTTTTCACATGAATTCTTTAGTCCACTTTTCCTTTTTAAATTTTAAGTGACTTCTGTTTCCGGTTTTTAGGCTCCAAAAGGTTTTCAAATTATAAAGCCGCCATCTTTCAATATCACAAATGTTAATTTTAGGGCAGAGTGGGAATTAATCCTCAATCAATGTTCATATAGATTGATTGATTTAATCCTCAAAGAAAGAAAACAAAATTTACAAAACCTCAATGAGGAACTAAACTCTCTCCAATTAATGGTTGAACCATTTAAGGATTTAGAAGATTTTAAAGAAACTGAAATAGAGATAGTAAGGAAACTGAATAAAGAAACTAGAGAGTTAAAAGAGAAGAAATATAGGAAATTTCAGAGAGACATTAAGGATAATAAAGATGAAAAGTCAAATAAGGAGGCAAATATAGGGACCATTAACAACAATAAAAAAAGTCTTAGATCTAGAGACCAAAATGATAAAGATATAATTGAAGAACAAAATAAAGATAGAAGAGATGTGCCATGGCAAAGAATAGATAGAAGAAGGACGAAAAAACATTTTAATTACACTCCAAGTTGGAGAAGAGACAATTATAATCAAAAGATATATAAACCGAGGTATAATGAACGGTGGGAAGGCAATGAACCTTTAAATTTTAGAAAACCATTGATACCATATGATCCTAATAGATTTCAGGTTTTGGAAAGGGAAGATGGAATCAGATCTCCTTTTCAAGAATGGGCTCCAAGAACCAAAAGGAGATTTTAAATATTGTATGTGAAAAAAAGAAAAGAAAAACCAAAATGGGCAAACGAGGAGGCCAAAAAAAAGTGATAAGGAAAAAACTGAAAAAGACAGCTAATCAAGATCAAAATGATAATGTAGATATTATTAAGATTTTTAACCTAAGTAAAAGGATTTTAACTTCTGAGGAAACTAAAGTATTAAAAAAAGGTTTAAAATATGCACCAACTAGTCAATTAGATCCATTTGAATTTTTTGTTGATTTGCAAAGATATATTCGTAAATTAACTGTGAAAAAGTTTTTCATTAATCAAAATGGAAAAGGTGAATGTGGGGAAATTGGAGATCCCTCCAAACCCATATTCAAACCAAAATCTACATTTTACCCTGTCCATCAAAGGGGAAGCTTTATTGAATGCTTTAACAAGATGGTTTTAAAAGAAGTAGAAGAGATCTTAAAAAAGAAAAATAACAAAAAATGTAATTTAACCAAAAAGGAATGGTTATCATTAAAATCTCTGAAAGAAGATAATGATTTGATTATAAAACCTGACGACAAGGGTGGAGGGGTGGTCCTTATGAATAGAGATGATTATTTGGCTGAGCTAAATAAACAGCTATTGGAAGGGAATACATATAAAAAAATGAAAATTGATCCTCTGATGAGGATTATGAAAGATTTAGTATCTTTAACAAATGAAGCTTTAATTAAAGGGGTTTTAACTAAATCAGAATATGAATTCATAAACATAAAACAACCTTCGACCCCTACGATCTATGTTTTGCCAAAGATCCATAAGGACCCCCTCCACCCTCCAGGAAGACCGATAGTGTCAGGATGTAACAGTATTACATCAAATCTTTCAGCAGTAATTGATTATTATTTGCAACCACTAGTTAAAACAACAAAAGCTTACTTGAGCGATACAGGAGATGTGTTAAAGAAAATAAATACTGTCAAATGGGAAAGTAATTTTTTATTAGTGAGTGCGGATGTATCTACACTATATACAATTATAGAAACAGAAAAGGGCCTTCAAGCTGTTTCATATTTTTTAGAGAAATCAATCTACTCCTCTGATTTGAAATCCTTTATATTAGAAGGTATAAAATGTATTTTATTAAATAACTATTTTTATTTCAATGGCTATTATTACATGCAACAAGTAGGAACAGCAATGGGCACCAGGTTTGCTCCCAGCTATGCTAATCTTTTCATGGCGTATTGGGAGGAACAAGTGATCTGGCGACAGGAGGAGCAGGGAGTGAACCTGGTGTTATGGCAACGTTTTATAGATGATGTTCTTTTTATATGGCAGGGTACCAGAGAACAGTTAGTGAAATTTTGAATACCAATCATTTTAATATTAATTTAACCTTTAGTATAAGTCATGAAGCAATATCTTTTTTAGATCTTAGTATTTATATAAAAGGAAAAACTTCACACACAAAAGTTTATGAGAAAAAAAACAGACTGCAACAGTTACATTGATAGGACAAGCCAACATCACAAAAATTGTCTGGATGGTATCCCGTATGTACAATTCCTACGGGTAAAACGTAACTGTACAGAACCAGAGGTTTGCAGTGAACAAATTAAAACTATGGGAGAATGTTTTTTAAAGAAAGGTTATACTAAGGAGTGTATTGAAGAAGCACAACGGAAAGTAGATGCTATAGAAAGAAGTGACTTATTGGAAAAGGGTAAAACTATATCTGACAAAAATGACACAAAACAATGGTCTTTTATTTCTAATTTTAATTCTCAATACAAAGAGGTAGAAACTGTTTTTAGAAAGAACTGGAAAATTTTAAAGCAAGACCCAATATTGGGGAGTGTTTTGTCTGAAAAACCCAATTTTATCTATAGACATGCCCCATCTTTGAGAGATAAACTTGTTAGAAGCTCAATTGAAGCCCAAAAAAGGATTAGTGTTAGAAGTCAAGGTTTCCATAGATGTGGACTATGTAAAATGTGTAAAACAGTAAATGGCACTACTAAAATAATTTTCAGGTAAAAGGTAACATCTATCCTATTAATGATTTTATAACATGTAATTCTAAAAATATACTATATGCTCTTGAATGCCAGTGTGGTCTCTTATATATTGGTAAGACCACTAGAAATTTGAAAACCAGACTGGCGGAGCATATATATAATATCAAAAAAGGTTTAGTTACACATTCTGTCCCACTCATTTCAAACAGTTTCATAATTCTAATCCTTGTTATATTAAAGCATTTTGGGGGATAGAGCAAATCAATCCCACTTGGCGTGAAAGAAATGTAGAAACAAGATTAGCCAAAACTGAAATGAAGTGGATATACAAACTAAAAACCTTATCACCTTATAGTTTAAACAGCGATTTTGAAGTGAAGTGGTTTTTATGAATTATTTATGAATTTTTGATTTTTTTATGAATTTTAGGAGTCTTTTTTATATTTTTTATATTACTTATTTATATTTGTGATATTGTCTCTCTCTATTTTGCTATTTCACTAATTTATTGTCTTTTATGTTTCTATGTGGTTGGACTTTTTTACTATTTTCTGGGAGTTCGCTTTTCCCTAATATGAACTTTGTAAGAGGAACACCCCTAATGGAATGATGTCATATCCTTCAAATAAGGAGAGATACACACTTCCGGATAACACGACAGTATTATGCTTTGGAACGCAAGAGGTAATATCCACTGGAGGATTTCCGGTAACGGAGTCCTATTGTTCCATCTCCGGCAAAGCGATTACCTTGGAACGCACGGCATCATATCCGGCTGCATACTTCCGGGTACGGATATACAGTGACGCACTTCGGGTTACGGACGGAGCCGTAAGTAGCGTCAAGCGGGAGTTTCTCCTTAATCAGTAGGGGTATTTATATTGGGATATGTGGACACTTCTCCTCATGCTTCTGATGAAGGACTATTAAAGTCCGAAACGCGTTAAGCTGAGGGTCTTTGGGGCACTATCGGCAATTGACACCTACCTGACTGGATGTGGAGGAATAAGCTCCTAGGATCCGGGGATAATTACTCCAAGAAAGAACCATCTGGGAAGGAATTTGTCTATAAGACTGTGAGCCCCTTTTATTCACCTGGGATATGGTGATATATGCCTATTTTATTTTGTCAAATGTGAGTTTGTTTATGTGATTAAATTTTGATTAAATAGCAAAATGGTATTATGCTATGTATTTCCATTCTTCTCTTTTTGAGATATAATTGATCTTCTGGAGCCTAAAAACCGGAAACAGAAGCCACTTAAAATTTAAAAAGGAAAAGTGGACTAAAGAATTCATGTGAAAAAACTATGTAAGAGAACTTTTACAAACTGGTGGACACTTGTGGATGCGCTTTTGTGGGACACTATTATTCATTATTTATTATCTTTCTTTAGAGTGTGGTGAAGGCTCTATTTGTGTCACACAGGGCAGCTTCATTTTCAAAGGTTTCCTGCGCATTTTTCTCAGATCATCTTGTTTTTACTATCATCACCACATCTGAGCCTGATCAAACACTTCCAGGATATTATGGCAAACGCCTGAGCATTTCCAGATCTGTTACAGTAAATCAATATTCCCTTGTAGAAGATCAAACACACTTCCAGACTTTACGGGGGTAATTCAGTTGTGCGCAATATGCCTCTGAGCATCACCACGATGCCCGGATGCACACATTATTGCCGATTATGGTAGTGCTCATAATTTCCCTCATAACTCTATGGGGTGTGAGGGAAAACTTGAGAGGATGTTCCTGAATGGCACATTGCATCCATGTCAGGGATTTATTCCCCCCAATGTCATTATGCATACGTGCCCCATGAGCCTATTAATTGAATTTATATTGGTGTTTTTATTTTTGGCCCCAACCTGAAGAAGGATATTGAGGAAAAGGTATATACTATAAAGTCATACTTTTTATGCAGATCAGTCTCTTATTATTAATATATCAGGAAGCTGTATTGTAAGATATCTGAATACTGTGTTTTCAGTTCTCATTGTATGGAAACAAGTACAAAATGTGTTTACATGGGCTTTATTTTACACATTACAATAAAATCTGATAAAACAAAAAAGATCCTAGGCACATGCCAATACAGTAATTAATATGCATTTTGAAGCAACCCACCTTGTATTTAAAACTGTAGTTCAACAACTACAACAGACAAGTTGAGCTACGGTAATACGTTGAAATGTGTGAAACCAAACATTGTGGGAAGTTTGGTAGCACATTGCTGCTAATTGCATTGCCCACAAAAAGGTACCTTCATACCTCATTGATGCCAATGCTTCATAACCGTGATAAAGGTAGAATATCTTTTAAGCGCTGTAGTAAACTTAACCGTGAAATTATACAGTAAATGTTACAAAAATATCTTCCACCCCCCCTAAATCGTTGTAAAAAAGTGGGCACTTTCACCAAACGCTCTTTACAAACAAAAGAATATGCTTACATAAAATATTATGACAGAAAGCCACTTTATCTCATTGTGCTCCACCATGATGTTTATAGAAGGTTTCACCATTGATTTATGCAAAAGAAAAAAATTGCACCTAGTGAAGCGCTGTATGCTATTTAAAAAGTTAGTACAATTTATTGGACACACTTCCATTTATACATGTGTGGTACACACCTAGTACTTATATCTGCAGATCGAGTGATATATCTGCAGATGATGGTTGTTCAGACACACTGAACAACCATCATCTGTCTTCTGGCTGCAGATCCCGCTGGCCGGGGGCGTATCGCACCCCCCTCCCGTGGCCTCCACTGCAAGTGTACGGGCAGTCGGCTGACCGCCCGTACACACAGCACGATTCCCCAAAATATCTGCAGATATATTGTGCATCAGCTGTGCAGTACAGCCGACGCAATATGTCTTAACGACGCTGTTCACAGACATATTACTGCTACAAACTGGCCGTCGCACACTAGGTATATTGGCCGAACAACTGATCAGTCAATCAATTGATCGACCAATATATCTCCCAGTGTGTACCCAGCATTAGATTTAATACACACACAAAAAGCATCCGATTGACATCCCATAAGACAATCTGGAATAAGCAGGTATATCACTACATTAACCAGAAAGATCCCGGAATCCAGTCCAGGGTGAAGACTAGCTTCCCGATGTTCGACTATTCCAACAGGGGTACGCCAGGAACATCACAACACCACACTCCTGAGCAGGATATAGGGTGCGATAAAACAATAGAATCGCTCCCTAAGGGCAATGGCGATGTGCGCGCGTGGCAAAAAATGGGAATGGTCACTTAAAAATGGGGTGTGTCAACATGACACACCCCTTTATTTTCACACTGTACATTCCTATCCATATGCACCTTAACCCCAGTAGTACCCCTTATACAGTACCCCCAGTATGCAGTTGTGGTCCCTCTTATGCAGGCCCATAGTAGTGCCCCTTATACAGTATCCCCAGTAGTGGTCCCCCTTATACAGCCCCCAATTAGTTCCCCTTACTCAGTACCCCCAGTAGTCGCCCCCCCCAAATACAGTGCCACATGTAGTGTTCCCCCTTATGCAGTGCCCCCAGTAGCAGTCCCCACAATGCAGTGCGCCCAGTAACGGTATCCCCTTATGCAGTGCCCTTTATATGGTGCCCCAAGTAGTAGTCCCCCCCCATGCAGTTTTCCCAGTAGTGGTCCCCTTATGCAGGCAACCAGTAGTGATCCCCCCTATCCAGTGCCCCCTGTAGTGGCCCTTCCTATTATTGCCCCCAGTAGTGGTCCCCCAAGTGCAGTGCCTCCAGTAGTAGGCCCCTTTTATAATGCCCCCAGTGGTAGTTCCCCCCCCCAAGTAGTAGTCCCCAGTAGAGGA
Organism: Taudactylus pleione; assembly: GCA_031769625.1. Lineage (NCBI taxonomy): Eukaryota > Metazoa > Chordata > Amphibia > Anura > Myobatrachidae > Taudactylus > Taudactylus pleione. The sequence goes on along the minus strand of JAUIMM010000052.1, from coordinate 10,375,105 downwards.
TCCCCCCTCCCGATTAAGTGCCCCCAGTAGTAGCCCTCCCCCCGTAGAGGTCCTCCCAATAATGGTGCCCCCAGTAGTAGCCACCCCTCCCCCGTTATGCCCCCACCCCCAGTAGAGGTCCTCCCAGTAGTAGCCACCCCCTCCCCCGTTGTGCCCCCAGTAGTGCAGATAGGTTAAAAAAAATATATATTATATATATATATATATATATATATATATATAAAAACATACTTACCTGAATCCACGCTGCTGCTGCTCCGGTCCGCAAAGCCGCTCCCGCCGCCCGCCAGTCCTCCCGGGCTGGCGCGCTCAGCATTATGGGACAGACGTCATGACGTCTGTCCCATTACCCACTGCAGGAGCTGGACGGAATCCCGGCTCTTGCAGTGGGTGCTGCAGCAGTCAATGAGAGTCTATCTGACTCACATTGGCTGCTGTTTAACACACGCATCGCCGCCAGCGCTGGCGGCGATGCGTGTTATGCACAGCCTGAGCCCGCCTCCTAGCGCCATTGGGCAAGCGCTCAGGGGGAAGGAACGGGCTCAGGTGTGCAGCACAGGACCGGAGCTGGAAGCCTAGCGCCGGTCCTGTGTAAATGTGTAGCGCTGACCGCACTCATTGCGGTCGGCGCTACACTGGCTAACTAGGGCGGGCGGGCCGTTACCGTGGCCAGCAGCGCCCTCCCCCCACGCCGCTGGTCCAACGGCGCCCAGGGCACGCACCCCACTCGCCCTGCCCTAGTTACGCCACTGCCTAAGGGTCAGTACCCAAGTAGTATCCCGTTTTTTATCGCAGCTCAGAGTAGGAACTAGAGGGATGTGTAAGCACGTTAGGGTTCATTAATCCCTATGAGAAAACCCCTGCCCATTCACAAAGGGATCTTCACAAAACAAACACAGAAAAGGACATCTTTTGCTTCTGCAGCCAATATTATGTACAGACATCTGTAAGCACAGGCTTTGCATTTCCACATGGATGCATTGAAGTACGTGTCACAAAATGGTCCTCTAGAAAACTACAGCTCTTTTCCTTGTGGCCTTCACTGTGTGGCATATTTTACTGTGGTCCCTGTGGTCAGTGTTTGTCGGAGCAGCATACCACTAGCTGATGATGTTTTACAGATTGTCTTCTCACACTTCATTTCACTTAGATTGCAACGCAAGTACTTCCTGAAAACCTCATCTCTGTACCTTTTAATAGCACGAAAGGGTAAAACCACTCATTAATGCAGGTTACTATATTATTACTATGTTATTATTAATGCAGGTTACTATATCCATGGGAATACAGTTTTTTCATTTAAAATGGACAAACTAGTTTCTTTTTTAGTAGAAGACAACAAGGCGCGTGTTCCACAATCTGCAGACACTTTGTTTCCTCCTTTATGCTATGACAGGATGTTGGCACCCTGCTCCATAAACCTGACTCCAAACCTCAGTTAGCTTAGGCAGGTTTCATTATTTTTAGTTTACTGTGGCTGCGCTACATTTCTGTGCTACACTGTAATACTCTATCTTTAATATTTCAAATGCAAAACATTGTCCTTCCAAAACTGAAAAGATCTGCATATACCACACATAGGGCCAAACATTACCTTATGCATATACACTGCATAATATAATGTTCAATGGGATTAGCCACTGTACTTCCACACAACGTCCCGTACTGTAAAACGCAGCAAAAAACATATTGCATCAGTAATGACCAGTGGCGGATTTTGCCTAGGGGCTGCGAGGCTGCAGTCCCCCCCAGTAGAATCCGCCACCTCAATATAGTAAGTGCAGTCCGTGACTGCGCTCGCTACACTGTGACTGGCAGTGGATTCCTATTGGAAGCGCCATCTGCCAGTCAGATACACAACAGGCAGTCTCAGGGGGAGGTGTCTCCTCCCCCTGGGACTGCCAGTCCAGGCTGCTATTGCAGAGAGCGGCTTCCAGGAGGAAGCCACTACTCTGTATTTCAGCCAGCCCTAACCGGCTTCTAGGGGCTGCATACGATGCAGCCCCTTTGGAAGCCGGTAAAAATGCGCATGTGCGGCTCCCCGCCGCTAGAGTGCATTCGCCGGTCCTGGCGCCTTTCACATGATCGATTTAGCAGTAGCTGCTCCGCCGGTGACTGGTGAGTCCCCCTCGGGGTGAGTTTTCTCGGCGGGGGGAACCCTCTTCCTCTAAGAGGGTAGGAGCCGCGGCTGGTAATGACAGTTTGCCACGATGTGCATTGTACCAAACAAAACATTGTGCCTGATTCTGAGTTGGGAGCAAAAAAAAAAACCCATAATGCACTGCAGGTGGGGAAGTCGTAAAATGTGTCCAAACTGCAATTTAAATTGCAGTGTAAAAATAAATCTGTCCAGCATTTGTGGGCTACATGCAACAGCAGCAAGCATTTACCCTGCATGCAAAAAAAAAAATTATCTGCACCCCTTGCATTACAATAGGGTTTGTTCAACATACAAAGTTACTTTTTCTGCTTTGCTCCCAGGTCAGAATCATCCCCATCATTATAAAGTGATGTAGCCAATTTATTTATTGTATGTAAATCACAATAGCTAAGAAGGTTTAGCAAAGTTTGACTTTTATTATATTTAAGCAAACAAAATACTACATGTTCATTCTTATATGCTTGTAATGAAGAGCATAGAAAAAGTAACCACATGAATGTGATAAAATCTAAACCTGATAGAGGCGTGATACATATAAAATGCTGAACACCATCAATAGAAATAATGCTCACATTTACTTATTTAATATGCTAGTTTGCAAGCGTCTTACCCAGTGATATACTGTAATGCTTATTTCATTTTAGTCAATAAAACGATGACAATAATATTACACGTGTGTCCAATTGGTGATGGCATACTAGGTAAAGTTTTAAAATGTGATAAGATTCCATTTCTGCTTGTCCCACATTTTTAGTGCAATGACCAGGGGCAATTGATGTTTAAAATGCCATTTTGTTCATTAAATTGATATAGCCCAGATTACTGCAGGCGGATAATAATTGAGAAATGAAAACACAATTTAGGTTAGCAGGTATGTTTTATTCAGCGCAAAGTAAGAACATGCAAAGTGCGGCCTGTCGGACCGGTACCCAATGACATTGTATTCCTGTTATTTAATGGCAGTAAAAATGCAGGCTACTAATTGCAAATGTGCATTACATGCATTTGTGGCCAGCATCTGGAGCTCACTATAGGCTTTGACAATTTGTTTACCAGAGGATAGAACAAGATGTGTTCCCAAAATTTGAACAAAGAGAACCAGTGTTCTCCTTGCGCTTCATTTCTTAGGTGGCTCGCCCAGCAAAATACCCTTGCTGCACTGTGATGCAGCCAACTCTCGTGCAGCACTGACGTTTCATATTGGCTGCATCACAGTGCTTGGTGGCGTCAAAATGGAGGGTAGAGCAGATCCCTAAGCTTGATTGCTCAGTCTCTGTTGCGGTGAGAAGCCGTACTAATGTGAGTACTACAAATGCCCATTCTCTGATGCAAGGAGCAGCGTCTGGAGGCACACTGGGTATAGCATTTCCCATCACTCACTTTGAGCCACACACGCCCAATTCGCACTCCCCCAGCCAGATCCGGGTCTGAAAATAAATATCAACTGCCAGGCGTCTGGGAATTTATGGTGAGAACACTACTACAACACTATCAGACAATAACAGCCTCATACCCACTTATATGCATTTTTCTAGTATTAAAATAAATGGCGATGGGTATGAATAACAACAGTTCACTGACAGATATTACACAGTACCTCAATCCAACACACCTATGGCTATTGCTAATAGCTATGTATTTTGGGCAGCGCAGACGGTGTACAGGTTAGCATTTACTGCCTCACAGAACTGAGGTCGTAGGTTCAATTCCCACTACGGCCCTAACTGTGTGGAGTTTGTATATTCTCCCTGTGCTTGCGTGGGTTTCCTCCAGTTTCCTCCCACACTCCAAAAATATACTGGTAGGTTAATTGGCTCCCAACAAAAATTAACCCTAGTGTGTATGTGTGTGTGCATTTGATAGGGAATATAGATTGTAAGCTCCACTGGGGCAGGGACTGATGTGAATGACCAAATATTCTCTGGAAAGCGCTGCGTAATATGTGTAATACTGGTAAGATATAAATAAATAAATAAATAAATAAATAAATACATTTTAGCTCTTTTAATTCAGGTCTTACTAAGAAGAAAAAATCCAAAGTCCATACAAGGGGAAGTGTAGGTTTCTACCAATATATGTTTCTGCACAGCTTACAAGAAGTGCCAACAAAGCATTTTCTTCTCTATGTATATAGTTAAGTTATGTCAAATGGTTAACATAAACAGAATACAGGGTAGACAAAGCGCTGATAAGTTCCTTCCTCCTTTCTTCTTGTGTACAAATAGGCTGTAGTGAAAAACAGATGTAGGCAAAGGCTGTCAGGGAATAGAAATGACGGTGGATTCAAGCTTCCAAGGATAATGAAAAAGGATGTGTAGATTGTAATCTTTCTCTAATGACAGCTTAGGCCTGAATCATTTATCATTACCATTTTATGCTGGTTTATTTGTTTTTCTTTTTATGCAGGATGTTCACTACTAATTTCAATTATATAATATTAGTACTGTGTCACAGGAGAAAGACCCGCACACAATGGGCCTTATTCAGACAGATGTAATTGCAAGTTGTTGCTTTTTTCGGTTGCAGTTTGCACTCTTCATTAATGCGGAATGTGAGCATTTTCACCCTGTGCACCTTTTTTTAAAATGTGCGCCAGACTTGCGACTGACTGTCTAGGGTGCCAGGATGGGGATGGAATTGGCATGTAATCACTGAAAGTGGGTATGCACATTCAGCCAAAGTACAGTAAGGGTGCATGGACATGTAGATGCGAGACGCAGCCAAATTGGTCAATGAAAAGTGTCAAATGTAGCTAGCTAGAGGGGTCTACGTGCAGGTTCTTCAACCAAGGTAGTATAAGCTGCACATTGACGATCAAGACTGTCTCTGATTGGTCGCAAACATATTTAAAAAACAACAACAACAAAAGAACACGTTTATGCAAATATTGTTAAACTGCTGGAACAGTGTTTTCAAAGGCACTTTATACCGCATTGAACACTTGTTTTACACAAATAACGCATGCTTCATACTCAGTTGGAAGAAGGCAACCCTACAGATTTAAGTGTTGAATATATATATATATATATATATATATATATATATATATATACACACACATATATATATAACACATACACTTGCATTTCAGTTGCTCCAAGTCACTGAGGGGCCTATTTATTGCATCATACTCAGTGAATGATAAAACTTGTTGAGTATGATAAATGGTGCTCCAGCCAATCAGCTCCCAACTGTCATTTTCCAAACAGATGATAGTTAGGAGCTTATTGGCTGGAGCACCATTATCATATGCAACAAGTTTTATTACTCATTGCATATGATAAAACTTGTTGATAAATAGGCCCCCTATTATATACACTATACGGCCATCAAACGTAATGTGACTGCATTGTGTGCTGTGATTTTAGCACTCACAGATAAGTCACATCTACAGTGGTATTCTGGCCATATCTCACAGATACATGAAGAGAAGCCGCAGTTGCAGACTTGTGAATCCAACTAATGCTGAATATGTTGCAAAAATGCTACTTTTTAAAAAGTTGCATTGTGTGATTCTGTTTATATCCCACTCCGAATAAGGTCCAATATAGGTAATGGTTGTCTGAGCCTCACTGTTCTCAAATGCACTTACAGTAATTTAAGCAGTTATTCTGTTAGTACAATGTAGAGTAACTGCAGCTATAGTAACATTCAGAAATGTCCACTTCAAACCCAAAAAGTACTTTTCTCATTATTCCCAGAATAGTTTGACAATTACTTGTCATGGTGAAATAAATGTTAAACAAGGGTCTTAAGCATACATTCTTGTAGACACAAGCCCAACTCTTAGCTCCTCTCCTGAGAAACAGCAAAACTACACCCATTCCTATATACTAAAATCAGCTTATTCACACTGAACACAATTTTCACAAACACAAGAGGAATGGGGAGGAAAAACATGAACCAACATCACATGGCTACATTTCAAATGGTACAATAAGATCTGCTTGCTGGATGCATGCGACCTGCTCAAGTATAGAGACCAACAACTGCTTTAATCATATCAGATAATAGATGATGGCTGAACCAGACAGGGTATCATTATGAGTAAGCTCACTTCATATTGTAGTATGTGAGAATATACATCCAAGTTACATATCATTAAGCATTTCTCTTGAAACTGTTGGTAAGCAGTAATTGTTTCTATATTATCTAGAAATTCTGCTTGAAGCTTTTATAATGGTGGAATAAAGGAAATTAACAATTTCTTTAAAGTGCCCACATAACCTGTACACAGTTGAGGCATCCATTTTGTTGGCGGAGCCAATACTCAAGAGGATGCAACCTGCTAGTACGTTATGAAGCCATGTCTTGTGAATTTTCCACCAGTGACATAGCAATAGAGGTGGCATACGCACAGAGGCTCTTGGGGCACACTGTGAATCCAAAATACCACTCAAGCTCAGGACTGCATGTTTATGTATCCTTTTTTTTGTAACCACAGAAGTGCAGAGTTTACTACTGTAGTTACAGGAGGCTTTCTAAATCAGAAATATTGCAATGACATCACTGCACAGCTCTCCTACAAGAGTTCAGAACTATCATGAGTCCAATACCTACTAAATAGACAATGCTGATGCTTCTCATATCCAAGCAGCGCCAGATCAGATATTTCAGAATAGCCCAGAAGCATTTAGATACACCACCTAGTATGTCCCAGTGAATTCTTAGCAATATTAGTTCAGCCCACAAACTCTCTGCCTCCATATTGTGTACACAACAGATGCTCTTTAGCCATATAAACCATATAAAAAGGCAACTGACACAAGCCTATACATATCTGTGCAACTGGCCAGAATTAGAAATCTTTGGTTGAAGATTAGGCACACACTTGGTACATATCAATGATCAATAACATAAACAGCAAAATTGGACTACATTATTAATAATGTCATCCTATGTATAGATGTACTGTTTCATTACACTGAGCAAAAGTCTACTAGTACATCTTATTAGAAATTGCTATGACAGATGTGTGATAAGTAACAAAAGATATGACAGCAGGTCTTCTCACCTTGATAATACTGCTCCTGCGAGGCAATCCTTGCTTGCCCACTTTGTCAGTTCCAGGGCTCTCAGGTTGAACAGATCCACTATCATCTTTGGTATCCACAGGAGCACAGTCTCCGTTAGACACGCCACTGCTAGTAGTAGTCTCCATTCTGCACTTTCCTCCGTTACTCTCTGCACTTCCTCTGTCGCCATTGCTAGTGGTTAAAGTCAATTTGCCAATTGCAGAATCCACTGGTAAGGGAACACTACCAGTGCCCTCACCAGTACCGTCTACTCCTCCCCCACCTGTTTCTGCCATGAGGCTGTCAGCAGTAGAGCCTTGTCTGGTATGACTACTTCTTCCCTCTCCTCCGCAAGATCAGCTCAAACCAAATTGATCACAGAAAGATCACAGCCCAGTGCCTTATGCTGGCACCTGGGTCACCAGTTGTAATGTAAAAGAAAAATTGTAAAAATAAATAAAAACAAAAAATTCGATCCTCAACATTAGTTACCTGAAATAATTAATAACATAAAGTTAATTATGAGAACAACAACGTAATCAGACTTGCTTAAAACAACCATCCTTATTTATTTGCAAGTCCAGTGCAAAACATTATATAAATTAATGGATAAAAACAAAATATGCAAATATAACAGAAACAATAGCCTGTCATTTATTAGCCTTTTATGTATATGCCACATGCCTGTCCTGTTTAGCTGAATGCATTGCATAATGGCATAGGTAATGTCTTGGAGAATGGTGTGTGCTCCTTCACAAGAACCTGACAAACAGACACATCATGACATGGGAAGCAGTGTGAGAATGTGCGTGCAATCTCACATCCTCAGTGTGCCCCAGCTGTCACACACACACATGCACACTAAGCTCTCCTGAGGAGAAGGAGGAGGAGAAGAAAGCCCCAGGGCTCATCCTCTGTACTATGCCAGACACACACACAGCACAAAGCCTCCATCACACATGTACACTACACAGCACATCCAGACGTCTCCCCTTCTATTGCCAGTCTGTCCACTTTTCTATAGCAGCCCATAATGTGACAGCTATGGCTGCCAGGGTGTGCAGTGCCCTGAGATGTGTGCTATTGCCATGCTGTCTGCCAGTGTGTGCAGTGCCCTGTGATGTGTGCTACTGCCATGTTGCCAGGGTGTTCAGTGCCCTGAGATGTGTGCTACTGCCATGCTGCCTGGGGGTGCAATGCCCTGAGATGTGTGCTGCCATGCTGCATGCCAAGGTGCACAGTAACCTGAGATGTGTGTTACTGCCATGCTGCCTGCCAGGGTGTGCACTGCCCTGATAAGTGTGCTACTGGCATGCTACCTGCCAGGCTGTGCAGTGCCCTGAGATGTGTGCTACTGCCATGCTATCTGCCAAGGTGTGCATTGTCCTATTGTATGTGTGCTACTGCCATGCTACCTGCCAGGCTGTGCAGTGCCCTGAGGTGTGTACACACCATATGCTGCCAGCAACTGCAGACAGGTCACTTTCTGTCATCAGAAAGCAGGTTATTGTATCACATAGCAGCAGAAGGACGTGTGTGATCCTGACTTTGTGCGTTCACATACATACATGGATGCATGCAGACACATACATATTCACACTAGCTAAGAGTGGGTATGCATGCTCACATTTGCATATATGTGTGTTAGGGTGTGTACATACGTACGGACACTCATCTTTCACACACAAGTGGAGTTGAACGTCTCCATGCATGTAACAGCTCGCTGATGAGGCTAGATGTATGGCATGCATGTCTGCATTTTGTGTGCAATGCACAGCGTTCCCACCCCCAGCAGCGCTTGCTTGCATTGAACTTACCCTGATTCCCGGACTCCCCAGCCGGAGCGGCAGCTGCTACTAGCACCGGCACCCTGAGCTGGCTCTGCACTGCCGGGGTGACACCACAACACCCGCGGGGGGTGGGGCTTCCCCTGTCAATCAATCTGTTAGCTCGCCGTTCATTGGCCTCCAAACTAACCCGTGAGTTGGCTTCCCCCTGCAGTGGCTCCTCCCACCTGTCATTTCTCTGACACGCCCACCTGCGGCCCCAGACTAGATACACCAGGCGGGTGGAAGCGGAGGGCGGCTGCATCCCCCAGGCTGAGGCGATCGGGCGCCAGCCTCACACACTGTCATCTTCATCACACACCCATTATCATTCCTATTGTGCTCCCCTCCTCATTGCTGCTGCTGAGGCGCTAAAGCAGCTGTACTCTCTGAAATCAGAAATGATGTGATACGAAGTTGTCCCCATTGCAAGCTGAGAACACCCTCACCTCAGTATCAGCCGGTCACATCAAGCCAAAATTACTTTTACCAAGCAGAAAAAAACCCTAAAGAACAGGAAAACACTGACAGTTTTTGTTTATGTATCGTTGCGACCGGGGTGTAACTTGCAGGGGCGAGTCTTGTATCGTCCTGGTTCGGACGGATGGTTATGACACCGGAGATGCAGTGCTGCGGTCTGCTTCTCGCCGGGGAAGTGCTCCCCCTGTTGGGTGTTGTTGCTAGCGTGTCTTGCTCGTGTGTCTACTCAATAAACGGTTTGGGTGTTGTTGCTCGGGTGTCTACTCAATAAATGGTTTGGACCCCTACTCGTCTGTCCCTTAGTTACTCAACACCATCCAGTACACATATCACAACACCTTGCCCTACACCCAAAGAGAGCGCACCTGACCCCCTTCTTCAAAGCAATAAGGAACTACAGGGTAAAATGCTACAGTACAATACAGTAGACAAGTAACAAATAGCACTACAACGCTCAACGCAGCCACTATTGCAATGGGTACAATGGAAATAGCGTAATCTGAAACCTGTACCTATTAGCATGCACAACAGGGACACAGCGCACATGGTAGGCACACATGCTCACTTAAAAGGGGCATGGTCAAATCTCATGGGCGTGTGACAAGTCTAGGGGGCCTGGCCTCACAGCACACCCCTGTCAGTATACCTGTCCTGGCATGCTGGCACTTGCGGAACTACAAGTACCAGCATGCCCAGGCATTAAGGTCCCACTGGCACCTGTAGTCCGCCTGTAAAGAAAATTATTACGTTAAACACAGTACACAAACACACACACTGAATGTTGTAGTATTTTATTTAAAAAATCCACACTTTCCAAATCCGTGGGAACTGCGTACACAGTGAAGATGCCCAGGTAATTGACTAAAGGTAAGGGAGTGGAATCTCTAATATATAACCAAAAATATAGGGTGAATCCCTGCTCAAAATATGACAGTCAATAGGCATTGGGTGCAGGCATTATCTATATGCAATAAATGGAGCAAGGGGTGTCTGCATTAAGTGACTGATGATGGACTTATCAGTGTAAAATGTATGGCTGGCCATGAAGATCAGGGGCAAATGCAGTATTTTGGGATGGTGGGTTCCAAATGCAACAGATTTTTTGTAGTTAAATTGTTTTACTGTATATAACAGGTATGGTTGAGTCACAGAATTTTGCTTCATTACAGTGTACAATGTTAACTAATAAGTGCTACAGTATTGCGAATGTCCAACTTGTGTCTAAAAAGAATTTCAACCAAAGATGGCTGTACGTATATATATATATATATATATATATATATATATATAATTTGAACCTACAGGATATTAATGAAAACCGATTACTGCAATTTAGCATTGCTCTGCTACAAGAGTCTGTAGTTCACGTGTTTCATAGTATTGGTAAGCAATTCACAGCTATCTGGCTTATTTTTGTGGTACATCCTTATGAAACTGTGATGGAAATTTAGGTTGGGAACAGGTAGTACAGTTTGTAATCCTGCTATTGGTCCTATAAATATTCATCAGAAGGAACATGTTAAGGTAGGAGACATATTAAAAGCTGTTATTGTGCAGATGGCACTTGCATCAATATGATTATAAAAAGAAACAGATAAAAGATGATTCTATGGCCAAATATATCAGTTACTAAAAGGCTGGGAGGGATACAGTCAAAATGCAGACAAGCGGGAAGCTGTCTGACTAAATCCCGGTGTCTAAATACCGACACAGGACTAAATACAGGTGTCGAAATCCTGACGCCCGTCTATATATCCCGACACCGGAATATAGACAGATGGCTACCCGAACGAGTAAGCCGGGCAGTGTTAGCGCTTAGCCGCGGGCTTAGGTTTAGGGACCCCCGGGGGGACTTAGGGCTAGGCACCACCCCAGGAGGGTTAGGTTTAGGCACCACTAAGAGAGGGTTACGGGGGGAGAGGGGATCTTCAGCGTTCGGACTTGCGGTGTCGGGAATTAGTCAAGTGGCTTCCCGGAAGTCGGCATTTTATACCTAATCCGACTGGGAACATATGTGTCATGTGATTAAAACGTAAGTGGACTGGGGCTTCTGATTAGTGGGAAGCCCCCATTACTGCTCACCTGGCTGGAGGTATCGCTGTCCAATAGTTGGATGACAGTAAAGCATACTGTACTTGCCTACACAGGAAGTCGTGAGAGGCTCCCGATTTTTCAGGTAGCCCACCGCACCTCCGGAAGTGTAGTCAGATCTCTCGCATCCTGCCCACTTCCCAGTGAAGCGGACAGGATGGGGAGACTTAATAAGGAATTTGCGGTTCCGCTATGAGGGGGCGGGGCCAAAAGATGTAAATTGCGTCATTTAGCCCGCCCCCTCTTTGCGGACCCGCGAATCGGGGACGTTTATGGGGAAGGGACGGGGTCTAATTACATCACCAGCTTGCCCCCCCCCCCAACCAACTTGCAGGAGCTGCTGTCCAGGCTGCTCCCGGAAAGCTTATTTACAAATTAGGTAAGTATGCAGTGAAGCTGTGAAATGTGTGGCTACAAATGGGGGATGTTCTCTGCTCACATTATTTAGAGCAGGGATTCTCAACTCCATTCCTCAAGTATAACCGACAGGTCATGTTTTGTGGATCTCTTTTATTATCCCACCTGCTTCCACAGACAGAAATCCTCCGTAATATGACCTGTGGGGAAAACTTTAGGTTTGAGGTGGAGAACCACTGATTTAGAGAACAGCTCTGACCTCTTTTGGCCGATTCATGCATGCTAGGAGTGTTGTTTCTTTTTTATTGATATTATTATTATTATTATTTTGCTTTAATCTATGGTGTCAATCCTATTACCCTATTACCCGCAATTATCTCGCAAGTGTTTAAACGGCAACTCGCACCCTTTGCACATAATAGGATTGACCCCTAAATTTTACATAATATAAATATGATTTTTATTTTTGCTGTTATTGTAGTCAATGGGGCTTAAACAGAGGGAGTTTCCATATAAAGAGTTTTGTGCACTTTGATTATTTTTCAGATTTTGGATGGTCAGCCGCACACAGACCTGATCCGTGTCATGGGCGAGCAAACCAACTTCCGTGTTCCATCAGATAACAATATAACCTGGATCTTTGTAGGGGTGAGCAGTGACTTTAGTAAAAATCTAAAAAGCCTAATACCAAAGTACCTAGTGTCAGAGAAATTACAGAAAAACAATGGCTCTCACTGGGGCATGAAGGGCCCACAGGGGAAATGCAGTGTAAGAGGCCCTTGCTTAAGGGGTGTGGTCAATTACCATCAAAGCTTGGCTAAACATAGTCTGAGCCCCTTTATAATATAATAATATATATATAGTAATACTGATAGTACATGCATAATAATTGTCAAAGTCAAATAATTGGGTACGATTGCTTTACAATTATTATCTGATGATATAGGCCCTCATTCAGAGCCGCTCGTTAACAGCAGTATGCTCGTTGCGTTCCGATGTTGTGACACCGCGCATGCGCCGGTGTAACACTGCGCATGTGCGTACGGCAGATTGCGAGTTTTTTTTCACTCGTTCGGCAAATTGCGAACAGGAAGTGACATGTCAAATGTGATTGACAGAACTGGCCGTTTTTGGGCGGTGACGGGGGTGGAGATGGAAAAACGCAGGCGTGGCGAGGCGTTTTTGGGGCGTACATAAATTAGCTCATGCGAACGTCTAATGTGTTCGTACCAACTCATACGTCACTGGCTGATCCTCTTTCCGTTCAAACTGCTCGCACAGTTTAGGGTCTGGATTACTCGACCACAATGGCAATGGCCTTGTCCTTTTGCCCGGGCCTCCACGATGTTTCATCGATTTATCACGGCTCGTCAGATAAACAATCAACTTTGGATTGAAAACCAGCTTGTTTTGTTTTGTTGTTTTTTTCACTTTGTAATAGCACAAAACCGTACGCAGCTGAAAATCTCGGCTGCTAATTTCAGGATTACACAATCAATTAGCGTTTTTTGGTAGTAATGTATTTTACAATTTGGTTAGTATTTTTGCATTTTGTAACAATATTTTATTCATCTTTGTGTGTATTGTAACCTTTTGCATTGTTTTTTTGTTTTTTTTAACATTTATTCCAAAGTGTTTTTTAAAGTAACATTTTGTTTTAACCCTTGATTTTTTGAAAGTCCCAAACTCTGCTTTCGTTTTTCCCTTGTGGGCCAGAATTAACTATAAAACAATTGTCAATTAATGTCACAATACAGTTGAGAACAATTTGTAGGTTTTATTTGCCAAACACATTTTTAAAAAAATCATGTGCATTGTCATGTACATTTTTGGGGTCCTTGTTACCCACTAATATTGGACACATATTTTTGGATTAAATGATATTTTTTGCACACAAACGAAAAAAAAAATAAAAACAATTCACAAGAAAGGAGAGGGAAGTTTTGGCCAGAAAGGAATATGGGGCAAGCACAGAAGGTGTGTGGGCAAAGTAGCCAGTGCTGTCATAGTTTCTTTCCCCGTTTGGCTGGGGTAGGTTGGGCGCCAGACCGGCTCCGGGATGTCCTCTGGCTGGCCTGTCCAGAGGCAGATGTTGTGGCCTCTGGACTAGGCACAGAGCTAGGCACATTTGGAGGAATGGCTGTTGTTGTGCCAGAGGTGGAGGATCCTGATGTTCCGGCAGGAAGGGAGGTCGGCTCCACCATGTGCTGACGAACGAGCTGCTCCAGGGCATTGGCGATTCGGATGTTGGCCCTGGTATTTTCAGCCAGGGCCTGACCAATGGTCACGTTGGCCGCCGCATTTTGCTCCAGGGCCTCAGCCACCCGTAGCAGACTGGCGTCCATCCTCTGCAGAATCTCCGTATGGGAATCCGATTTAAAATTGAGTTCTGTGAGGAGTGCCACTGCCTGCGAGGGGGATTGCCCAGGACTGGCTTCTGCAGGGTCCTCAGCCGGATGTACTGGTTCCTCCCCTGCAGAGCCAGCAGAAATTCGGCGGCCAAGGCTCCCCTCTGGAGCAGACTCATCCGCCTTTGAGAAAAAACAGAAAAGAGGAACATTACAATCTACATATTGTCACAATAACATTTCAGAGTTGGTTACATCACAACATTTACCTGGGACAACATGAGGAGCCGCAAAGTCTGGCATGTCCGTATCCATGTTGGACACGCCAAACACCTCCACATCCTGCACACACCCCTGTGCCAGCTCTTCCAAATCATTAAACTCCAATGACACAGGGGTGGGACCCCCACCTGTCCCCCTTGCATGCCTAGCCCTGTCCGCCATTTTTTGTTTCAGGCGATATTTGAAGTCTTGCCATCTGTGGGTGAAAAAGTAGCCATTATTCCTGTTTTTTTTTATTTTTTGGTTTTAGGGTGGTCAATTTTTTACTTACCGCCGTTTGACATCCCGGGCTAGACGGACATAATCACCCGCCCTATTGACAGCACTGGCTATCTCCTCCCACATTCTCCACTTCTGGCTTGCACCCATATTCCTGTCTGCCTGTGGCAGGATGTCCACACACTTCTGAACCAAAACCTCCATCTCCTTTCTTGTGAATTGTGGCTGCCTTTTCTTTTTCCCTGCTTTGCCCGGAATACTGGGCCCAGCAGCCTCTTCCATGTCATCCTCCACACCTATTTTTTTAAAAATTGAGAAATTGTAGCGTGCAAACTTTCACTATATTATGTTTCAAAATAATCCTTGTTTGGAAATGCCTGAAAAACTTACCGGCCGCCTCTTGTAGCCATTTCTTATAGCAAAACAAGAAATACACCAGACCGTTTTTTTTGGGTCGTGACGTATTTATACATGCGTCCTTATTTTTCGGCCGCATCATTGATTGTGCGTTCCTATGATCCCTCCTTAATTTGAGCGGGAAAATAAACACTATTTATGGCTTTGGCCGTCTCGAGTCTAGGTGGCGGGTGTTGGTTGTTGGAGGTTACGTTGGTCGGAGTGGATTGTTGGCGGGAATTGTATTTGGCGGTGTTTGGCGTTTTTTTCTGTGCGTTTTTTTGGAGTTTATCCTTCCGTTCGCTTTTTTTGGTGTGGTTCTTTTATTTGTCGTGTATTTTTTTTGTAAGTTTTTGGCCGTCTTCCTTTTGTTCAATTTGGCTATCCTTCTTTGTTTTAAATTTTGTTCGCTAATTTTTTTTAAATTATCCTTTGGTAGGTTTCTTTTGGCTCTGCCCCAACGACCTTTTTCTCCGGTGACTTATATATCCTGTATTGGTAAGTTTGGATTTGCACTTGTTTATTAAATGTTCATGTAATTTTTTTCTCAACTTTCGTTCACCTTACAGTTTTTACCTTTGGTTTTGTGTTTCCTAAATGTCTGAACTAATTAGCGCATTTTTGTCTGCTTCTTTTCTGTATTGTAATTGCGAACTAATTAGCGCATTTTTGTCTGCTTCTTTTCTGTATTGTAATTGCGAACTAATTAGCGCATTTTTGTCTGCTTCTTTTCTGTATTGTAATTGCGAACTAATTAGCGCATTTTTGTCTGCTTCTTTTCTGTAGTTAAATTGGTTGAGATTTACCGTTAGCAATCTTGTTTGTTTTTTGGGTCCCAAATTGTGGTAGTCTGCGCACTGTTGTTTTGCTCTTTGGAGAAATGTGTGTTTATCCCCTTTTATGTTTTGTATTTTACCCAATTTTGAATCCTAAATGGCCACCCTAAATTTTTCCATTGTTCGGTTTTTTATTTTTTTAGGCTTGGTAAATCATGACAATACCCTGGCATGTAAGCATCATTGGATTGTATCGTAAAGATAAGTAATTTTTGGATTTTTGGGGGGCAAGCAAACCTTACATTCAATTCTTGCCATTTCAGGTTGATCTTGGTCGGATTGTTGTGGCCATGCTCCCGGAAGACGACCAACCTCAATCTCGTCCCAGGCATAGGCATCGTAGGCGTGCAGGGCCCCAGATATATCGAACACATGTCACCCTTTTTGGAATGCCCGATGATGAGGTGTTAAGATGCTACCGTCTTCCGCCCCAAATCATCATAGACACTCTCTCATTAATAGAGAGTGATCTTGAGCGGCAAATTGACAGTCCTACAGCAATACCACCACTTACGCAATTTATGGCGGTGTTACATTTCTGTGCCTCAGGATCCTTTCATACCACGGTGGGAATAGTTGAGGGCAGTGATGGAGGCCCTTTTCAAGCACCTCCATCATTTTATTAAAATGCCTTTGGATATGGGTGCCCTTAGTGTGGCCAAGGCCAATTTTTACCAAATAGCTGGCTTCCCACACATCATAGGGGTTGTGGATGTACACATACCACTTCAGCCTCCAGCACGGCTGGAGGCCATTTTTAGGAACCGCAAACACTATCACTCACTGAATGTAATGGTGGTATGTGATGCCTCCCTCCAGATCCTGTCCCTGAATGCTAAATTACCCGGGAGTGCACATGACTCATTCGTCATCCGGCAATCAGGGATATGGCAAAAATTAGACAACCTACAAGCTGGTGATGTGTGGCTTCTGGGTAAGTGGAGACTTTTAGTACATAACAATGTTAAGCTTGATACACAGTGATCCTGATGTTGTCACTTCTTTTTCACAGGAGACAGTGGCTACCCTTGTACGCCCTGGCTGCTCACTCCGTATTTGGCTCCCACACCAGGGCCACAAAGTAATTTTAATTCCGCACTTACAGCCACCAGGCAAGTGGTGGAGCGCTGTATCGGCCTTTTAAAAGGCCGATTCAGATGCCTCCACCGCTCTGGTGGCGAGCTCATGTATTTGCCGGATATGGTTTCGAAAATTGTGGTCCTGTGTGGGATATTTCACAACATCGCCATAAAGAGTGGTGTCCCAATGCAGCCAGAGGATGCCTTGCTTGAGGATGGCCCCCCCGAGGTTGGTCGGAGGTCGGTATGTGGGGGGGCCATACGCGATGATGTGGTGGCCAGATATTTTAGGTAATTATTGGCACAAAAGAAGTTCTTTGACACAATGTGGTACGGATTTTTGGAGACCACCTAATTAATTTGTTTATTATTTCCCATCTTCTGTTTGATTTCATAATCTTTTGGACTGAAACGATGACTACTTCCTGCTACCCAAAACAAACCTTCATGGGGACACATTGGATATATATTCTGGACCCAATATTGCAACGCCACATTTGTGGAATCATGTTGGCATGCTCATTCGTCAACCTGTTCTTGATTTATCTTTAATTTTTTCTTATGGTGTTTGATGGTTTTTACATTTTGTTATCACTGTGTGTATTGTTTGTGAGCCAACACTTTGGTTTTTTATTTATGTGGTGAATAAATTTTTTGATTTTGTAATTCCCAAAATTTTCTTGAACATTACAAGCAAGTGTAACCAGGTTCACCCACGTTAAATTTGCTTAAGGGTTAATCCTGTAATGTCGCAATTTGCACAATATTTAACTATGCTTTCTGGGTCCAAACCAACACCAAAAGGTATTATGTAGAATCAGTATGCTTTGGAATCTCGGTCTAAGCAGGTTTCCCCCAAAATTGGAACATGTAAAATGTACTAAGTGAAAAAATGTAAACCAAAAAAATGCCCCAAACCGATTGATAGTGTTAGCTGTTTCATGTGCCTGTTTTCTAAAAATACACAATCTTAGTGACATTAGTTGCAAATACTTGCTGCAAGAGTCTACTTATGTAAGTGTAAACAATCTAAGATTTGGAGACAAGGAATGAGACTGAACTCAAAATGTAACTTTTTAATTCTGAAAAATAATTTGCATAGAAAATAAATAAATTATGGACGCAGGATCCCTGCCATACAATCCAGGACCACCAGCAGGCCGATCACGTGGCCCCGCATCACTTGTACGCACCCGGCTAGGTCCGCCAAACGCCTCTGGTCCTCTGTGGGTTAGAAAATTGTGGGGCTTACTACATAATTTAAGAATCTCCCAAAAAACACAAGCAAAAGAGAGTTATCAAAAAATTACAATAGTGTGACCAAAAACACATTTTTAACAAAACCCAGAAGGCCCAAAAAATGGACACACAAAAAACCAAAAAAAAAACCAGACAGACAAGTTTGACTGTTTAGCCATGTGGGATATGTGTATGGGGAAATCAGCAGTAAAATGTAAATACAAACAGATATATAACAAAACTTTTGACAAACCAAAAAAAGGAAAAGGCACAGACACAGGATTAGATCAACACATTTTAAACAACAAAAAAGGATAAAAGGGAAACATACCGTTCTGAATGACGGCTGGCCCCGAAACAACACCCTCGTCCTCCTCGGAGGTGGCCAAATTTCCCAAGGAGGTGGGAGGGGTGATGACCGATTCCGGCGATGGGGTGGTCAAGAGAGGAGTGGTTTGAGGGGAGGGGGAATTGGGATGGAGGGGAAGTAGCACAGAGGGATGGGCGACAGGGTCTGGGCAGGCTGGGGAGGAGGGGGAATTTTGGGTATTTTGGGGAGAGGATGTTTGGCTGGGGGTTGGGGAGAGGGGACGAGAGTGCCGTCTTTGACGGCGATGACGCCGTAGTCTTCGCTCTGCCCTAATAATGATGGAAAACAAATTAAGGTTAGTTTAGAACATCACCTTGTTAAATGCTAATTGTTGAACCCCAAAAAATGAAAACATGCACATGCAGATATGAGTACAAAGAATAAACAGGCCATACATGAAAACATGCACATGCAGATATGAGTACAAAGAATAAATAGGCCATACATGAAAACATGCACATGCAGATATGAGTACAAAGAATAAACAGGCCATACATGAAAACATGCACATGCAGATATGAGTACAAAGAATAAACAGGCCATACATGAAAACATGCACATGCAGATATGAGTACAAAGAATAAACAGGCCATACATGAAAACATGCACATGCAGATATGAGTACAAAGAATAAACAGGCCATACATGAAAACATGCACATGCAGATATGAGTACAAAGAATAAACAGGCCATACAAGAAAACATGCACACGCAGTTAGGGCCACAAAGATAAACATAAAAAACAAAGTCAAATAAACTTACTTTCCGCTATCTGCATGCGAAAGCATGCCAGCAAGCGGGGCGTCCGCCGTTGAAGGTCGGACTACCTGCGCTCCATGCTGGCCGATCTGGCGGCGTGAGCTGAAGGAACGCAGGCGTTCACGTACCTCCGCATATGCGGAACGCTTTTCACGATTGGTGATGGGGGGAGGCTGGCTGGTGATCCGCCTGTCCATCACCTCTGTTAATACCAGGAGCTCGCGCTTGGTGAATGCAGAGGCTCTCATGATGGCAATGGTGTATTTTTAATAAAACAGTTTTTATAAAGACCAGAAAATAATTTTGATTGGCTAATGTATTTTGGGTAATTAACAGGACCAATTCTATTGAGAGTTATGATAGGCTTGATGCAGTGACATGCGTAAGCTAATTTAAATAAAGAAATGAACCCAGTAAAATATGCGTGGGTAAAAACACAGAAAACAAATGGATAATTGGCTCAAACATGTATTTTGACAAATAAAAGCGAATGTTTAAGCCGTACGTATTCTGCGGGTAAACACAAACACGGACAAGAGTAAAGTTTATTGCATGTCAAAATAAAAAAATAAAAAAATTGTGACGAGCAATTAAGCTCATTGATATATTGATTGCCATGATACGATTGAGGGAGGTAGGCCGAATAAACGAGCAGGTAATCGGAATCTGACAGGCCCACTTCCGGTTTGTACTTGTGCGTGCGTTCCCTGCTGGCCACATTGGGGATGTACACTCGCTATTTGGCTCGCTCGTTAGGTAGAGAAGGGGTCAGTAGTCTTTGGGGTGGATTTTTGGGTGCGTGCGAAATTACGTGCGAGCGCTTAAATTTACATATTTCGGCACGTACGCCAAACGTACGATCGGCCATTTGCGTCCGGCTCTGAATCAGGCCCATAGTTGTCTATAGTCTGATGACGAGTTACTTGGACACTACTTTGCGTCGATGCAATCCAATAAGCACAAAAGCGAACGCACACATGTATTCACATACACACACACATACACAGATGCACATATGCGAACGCATATGTATAAAATGGTTCCCACACATTATAGATAATAACCAGAGTTATTAAAGGTATTGTTAGCTAACAATTAGATGTAAGATGTACTTAAAAGAGATATAAGGTTCAGAATACAGTGGACATGTCATGTTTGGTATCAAACTAAATCCCTGTTTATTTGCAGACATCTGTTTCTATCGGCAAAGAAGTCGCATCATGCGTCCTCTAGTTATAGATGATAGGGAGTAATTGAGTAGAATGTTATTACTTGCAGTGTTGTAGCCAGTTTTAACTTTTAACCAGTTCTTCGGCGGGAAGCTACACAATGTGACTGTTGGAAGACTGAGCCATACCCCTGATGACACCGTATGAACTGACCAATGACCAGAGTGACCAGAAGCAAGAACCATTGAAAACTTGTCAATTTGTCCCTTTGTTAACTCTGAAACCTGTTAAGTATATAGGCTTGTGTCCTGACCCCAGTGTACAGACATCTTATTTGCGACCGCAGACTTCTGGACTGAATGACTGTATACTGGGACCAGTGCGCACGTGTATGTATCAGCTGTACTATTGTTTATTTTATTGCTTTTTACTCTAATTGTTAAACTTACATTGTGTTACCCCATTTTACATAAATAACTTTTTGTGCTTTGGAACCACACGATTAGACTGGAAAGCAATTCTTTCTTAAGCGACTAGCAGCGCAAAATAGCGACTGTACGGCATTCATATAATATACCAGATTGGTAACAGCAATGCACTGTAGTGAAAACACCATAGTCCTAGGAGGAATCGGTATGAAATACTGACAGATAGTATCCTGGCAGTCAGAATCCTGACACCGTGATCCCGACAGGGTTAACATACCGACATTTGTTGGTCGGTATGCTAACCCTCCCCCTCTCCCTGCCCTAACCCTAACCCTCCCTCTTTCGTGCATAACCCTAACCTCCCCCCTAGTGCCTGAACCTAACCTCCCCCTCCCCCCTCCCCGCACCCTAAACCTAACCCTCCTTTCTTAGTGCCTAACCCCAACCCTCCTCATAGTGCCTAACCCCTAAACCTAGCCCTAAATCCCCCTCCCCAACCCCGTTACTTACCTTACGGAGCTGGGATTCTGACCAGCGTCAGTATTGTGGAGCCAGTAATGTAAGCGTCAGCATCCCGACCGCCGGGATGCCGAACGCATATCTCCTGGGAAAGCAGTATAATGAAACATATTGTATGTAATAATTAAAGTATATGATAGTGATCCTTTTTATATATACCACATTAATGCACTGTACACATGATAGGGGTCCCTGGTACTGATCGGCCAGTGTCTAAACCTCAAAGAAAACTGCATTTGGTCTAGTAAAGGTGAAATAAAATCAACTTTCTGAGCTCTTACTACTGGGATGACTAAAATGTCACGTCATTGGGATTTTGCAGATTCGGATCGGCACCCCTGGGGCTAGCTACACTAATAAACAAAGCTTGAGACCTTTATAATGCTTTTCCCCATGCAGACCATTGCTATACAGTAGGTAGAGGGTTAGACAACTGAATACAGGACTGATACAGGTTTCAGAATAACCTGAAACAGCTTAAGAGAAAATCTGGAACAGACTGAAGATACATTGGAGTCAGGCTATAGGACTGCTGGACTAATGGTGCATACACACGGGACGATCGTCAACGATAACGATATCGTTGAACAATCTCCCGGGTGTGCTGGATGATAGATATTGATCATCCAGCACACCACCAACCCCCCAACGATGTAGTAACCTGGTTGATATCTAGCAGGTTGGCCTGCATGCACGGTCAATGGACGATATCGTTATCGTCCATACGTGCCTGCGCATCGCAAGTCATTAGTGGGTTGGAGGCACCGAAAAATGGACGATATGAACGATAACGATATGATGAATATCGTTGACGTTCATATCGTGCATTTTGATCGTACCTTGTGTACGCACCTTTAGATGCTGTAAAACAGCATATGCAGGCTTCTGGTGGTGCTAAATGCTGTACACAAATGGAAGCAGGCTGCTGGTGATGCTAGAACTAAGGGGTCTATTTAAAAAGAGATAAAGTGAACAGAAAAAATGTACCAACCAACCAGCTCCTGTCATTTTTCAAACACAGCCTGTGACATAGCATTTAGGAGCTGATTGGCTGGTACTTTATCTCTGTTCACTTTATCTCCATCCAATACTTAGTAAATAGACACCTTAGTACTTTGCACAATTGGAAGCAGGCTGCAGGTAATGTTGGAGCGGAGTGCTTTGCACAGTAAAAGCAAGCTGTGGGTGAATTTGTTGTTGAGTGCTTGCACAGTAGAAGTAATACTGGAGCAGGTTTTCTGGATAGTATTAAACGGAATGCTGAAAAGCAATGTTGATAGAGATTTTCTGGATAGCACTGAACAGAATATTTGTGAAGTAATTACTGGAGCAGGTGTGCTGGAACACACTGAGGCAGAGTCTGGCTGGCAACTTTTAGAGGGGTATTCAATATAAAACGTTAACTTTACTGTCAAAGTTAACGTTTCATATCGGAGTTTTTTCCTGCGTTAAAGTATGGTGCGCGCTCCCGCTTATCCCGGTATTCAATATAAAATTAACGAAAACGGGAAACTCCGAAGTTGGATTTGCGTAAAGTTACGAAGTTTTCCTTAAAATAATTATAAGACCCCCCTAAAGTTGTAAAAACATGGGGGATCACTATGGGTACCCCCGTTTTAGCCTTTAATTGAAAGTCGGGGATTTAAATAGCCGCAGCAGGTGTTTTTTTCCCGACATTGAAGAAGTGATGCAGAACAGCACTTAGGTTATTTTTTTCGTTTTTTTAAGTGGTCCCATCAAATTTGGGGTACATGAAAATGGGTACTAGCATATTTTGATGTCCCTAAAGTAAGTTTTTAAAAATTCTGCATTTGTGCACCTGCCGCTATAATTCTATTCTAGAAAACACCTTCCGCATACTTGCAGAATAGCCCTGAACCTATTTCCCTATTATTTAACAAATTTTTCCCACTTTTTTTTTCTGCACCCCAATTTTTAAATAAATTTTTTGGGGTGTCCCTATTTTTTTAAAAAACTTTTTTTGACACAGTTCTTTTTTAAATGTCATTCCCAGGGGTGCAGGCTATTTTTTTTAAGCCTGCACCCCTAAACCCCAATTCTGCACTTTTTTTCAACACCTATTCAATGGTGAAAAGTTATCCCCGTTTTTTATCAAAGACTTTTCAAAACTGCGATAAGTCTTTGAAATTGAATATGGTGTCAAAGTCAAACCTGCGATAATGACGTCAAAAGTGCGATATTAACGCAAAAACGATGTTATCGCTCCCATATTGAATACCCCTATTAGTCTGGGGGGCAGACAGAAGTAAGTGGCCCAGCTTTTCTTCCAGCACATTGCAATGGGGGAACACATTTGATAATCTCTGTAGGTGTGGTTTGTCTAACGTGGGTGTGCTTTAAATAGCCAATAAAATATTTAGGTCAAAGAGCTATAAACTAATATATCTACAAGCTCCACCTAGTAAAACAGAGGCCCTGATTCAGACCCGCTCGCTGCCTGAGGCAACTCGCAGGTCCGAAGGGCGTTTTTTTTTTTTTTGTCCGGCCTTCTGGCACTACCCACAGCTTTTGCGAGCGGCCAGGTGATGGTTGCGATGGTTGGGTCTCATCTGCCGCAAGCCCCAGTGAGCTTCCTGCTCTAATAGGAAGCTCACTACTGACATCACGAGTGATGTCAGTAGGGCCGCCCCCAAACGGTAGGCGTTCTTTCGGGAACGCCTCCGTTTGGCAAGCCACCTCCCCGACCCTTCTACAAAATGAGGCGAGCTGTCGATCAACCTCGACAGCCGCCCCATTTGCAGCGAGCCCAGGAGCGAGTGAATTTCTCACTCACTCCGTGTCACGCACAGTGTGCACACCGCGCGTGCGCACTGCCCAGCCATCGACCCGCTTGCGAGCGCTATGCGCTTGCAGGCGGTCTGAATCAGGCCCAGAGACCACTGTAGTGACACCTACAAAATGTACACAGAACTCTAGTGACGGATATACAATGCAGGAACCATTCTAGTGACCAACATACAAAACACAGGGACCATTCTTGTGACCAATATACAATACAAGGACCATACCCATGAGCGATATATAATGCAGGGACAATTCTAATGAATGCTCTATAAAACAGGCACAGTTTTAGTAATGGGTATATAATACAGGGACTATTCCAGTGACTAGTATACAGCGACCATTCTTGAAATCAGTATACAAGGAATTAGCAGAAGCAGGGCCGAAACTAGGATATCTGCAAGGTAGCAATTTTGCGCCCCCTCCCTTCCCGTACCTGTTTTGTCCTTGCTTCTCCATAAGGCAGTGCACTAGTCAAATGTCCCTGGAATAGTGACTTACATTATTCCACACACAATAATGCCCATTACACATTATGCCACACACTGTAATGCCTATTACCAAAGTGCCACTTACATATTTGCCCAACACCATTTTATACCCCACAGTAAGGCTTCTAATTACTTTAAAATTACCTGCTCATTGTCAGGGGTTTTATACTCGTTGCCAGGGGTTACATGCTCGTTGTCAGGGGTTTTATGCTCATTGCCAGGGGTTCCATGCTCGTTGCCAGAGGCATTCATGCTCATTGCTATGGGATTTATGCTCATTGCCAGGGGTTACATGCTGGTTGCCATGGATTTTATGCTCGTTGCCAGGGGTTTCACGGGAGAAGATGCAGCTTTCAGCATCTTCTCCCGGCACTTGCGCTGGCCTAACAGACACTAGAGGTCCAGTAAGGACCTCTAGAATCTGTCTCCTCCTTGGCAGCGGTCATTTTTGGATGGCCGTTTTCTGACTCTCCAGCCCCCAAGCCACCGTGAGTCATCCCTTTTTCACCCCCTGCATTCCGGCACCCGATGCACATGCACCTCTAGCCCCCCCCTAGTTGCAGCCCTGGCAGAAGTCATCCAACTCTGACAGCGAGTAAGCAGTGCCATTAATTTCTAATCCAAAGCAGGAGCCCTCTCGCCTTAGCAGGTAGCATGGGAGCGGACTGGATACCTAGGTCCAGGCTGGGCGAAGTTAGGCTTTCTGTTAACCAGGGCAAAGACTTGGCACGCCCATCCCTTATAGATTGTGGTCACCCTTGGCTAGCTTGGATACAGCTGTCAACATTGTAAAGACTGAAATGTATGTAGGGTGAGGGGAAAACCCATTTTTAGTCCTGTTACATTAAGATGCCAAGATCTGCTGTATTTTTTTTCTATGGTTCTGGAGTGTCTACACTTTCCAATGGAGCATGCAGGCTCCACTGTCTCCAGACTCATTAGCTGAGTATTGCTGGCTGCGGACAGCTGGTGGTTTCACGCTTTTGTGGCCATTGAAGTCTGTATGGGAAGATGCAGTCCCTGGCCTCAACACTCCCAAAAAAGCGGAGTTATCACGTCTTCATTTTGTGGAATGAACCCGGTCACTGTTCCGCCCCCAAGCGGCCAGGCTGCGGGTTAGGGGGCACTACATGCAATAATGCTAGACCTACGATGCACATGCACAGGTGCCCCACCAATCGGATTTGTACATAAGCTATTGGATTTGCGACAAAAGCGAATCAGTCCCTATGAGCATTATGTAGGCAATCATGAAATGTGCTCCTATCTATAATTATTTTATATACTGCTAACTAGTAACAAGTCCGTGGCAAAGATCTCACTTATTTGCTCACTCAGGTTAAACCTCAGAAAACATATCGCCACTATACCTGGACACCCTCACCCCTCACAAATTGCACCAAACTAGTATTACCGAACCCTGGGGCTGATTCAGAGATCGACACTAAAGGCACAGTCACTGCGTACAAAAGCAAAATTGTGCAACATTAAGCAAAAGCCACAGGAGGCATTTTTAGGAAAAAGACGCCCACTGCAGGCTTCTGTGATCCGCTGCTGTGCCCTAAAATGCAGCATCAGATCAACTGCGTGACCATCAGACATCTGAGTCAGGGGTTAAAGTGGGCTGGAATGGGGCGGAACTGCGTTCCGTCACTTCTATTTGGAGACGGAACCAGTTCCACCTCTTCCGACCCACCTCAGCCCGGCAGGGAAGCTTCATTTGCCAGGCACCCGCTGAGATTTTGTTACCAGCAGGCACCCAGCGGCAGCTGGAGGCTGAAGCTCACTCCAGAGCTCCAGCTTCCGGCTCCTGCAGTGTGCAGTGCACTATGGGAGAGGCGTCATGACGTCTCTCCCATAGTACAGAGGAGCGGCCAGGTGGACCGGATGCAGCGGATGAGGAGCGGGGCTTAAGGTAAGTTTTTTTTGTTTTTTTCACGTAAGTGGCTTCACTATAGGGGACATTACTTCTGGGGCCAGTACTACTGGGGGCATTACTCAGGGGGCACTACTACAAGGGGCATTACTAATGGGGGCATTGCTTAGGGGGCACTGCATAAGGGGCACCACTACTGGGGGCACTACCAATTTGGGCACTGCATAAGGGGCACTACCACTACTGGGGTCACTGAATAAGGGCACCACTCCTGTGGGCACTGCATAAGGGGCACTACCAGTACCTGTGGGCTCTGCATAAGGAGCACCACTACTGGGGGCATTGAATAAGGGGCACTACCACTGTGAGTACTGCTTAAGGGGCACTACCACTACTGGGGGCACTGCATAAGGGCACCACTACTGGGGGCACTGCATAAAGGGCACCACTACTCGGGGCACTGCATAAGGGGCACTACCACTGTGGGCACTGCATAAGGGGCATTACCACTACTGGAGGAACTGCATAAGGGACAGCACTACTGAGGGGCACTGCATACAGGGCACCACTATTGGGGGCAATGAATTAGGGGCACTATCAGTGTGAGCACTGCATAAGGGGCACTACCACTGTGGGCACTGCATAAGGGGCACTACCACTACTGGGAGCACTGCATAAAGGTCACCACTACTGAGGGCACTGCATAAGGGGCACTACCACTACTGGGAGCACTGCATAAATGGCACCACTACTGGGGGCATTGCATAAGGGGCACCACTACAATGGGCATTGCATAAGGGGCACTACTACTGTGGGCATTATGTGTAAGGAGCACTACTGCTGTGGGCATCGTATAAGGGGAACTACTACTGTGGGAATTATGTGTATTAGGGGCACTACTACTGTGTGACATTGTGTAATAGGGGCACAAATGTGGGTATTGTGTAAAAGGGACACAGCTGTGTGTCATACATGAATAAGGGACACTACTATGTGGTGTAATGTGAATCAGGGGTGAAACAAGATTGTGCTACTGTGTGGCGTAATCTGAATTAGGAATGCTATTGTGTGACCATGCCCTTTTATTTTGAGACCACGCCCATTTTTCCAGCGCACGCCTATGGTGCGCGCTGTCCCTTTTTTTTTCTTCAAAAAGCGCCAAGGGGGTGGTGAGTTCCACCACTTCTCTAGGACCACTTTAAGCACTGATCTGATTAACACTCGATTTACTCAGGGCATCCGGTGAAATAACGCTATCATGGTTGACATGCCACCGTTTTCTGGAACACTACCGTCACCACCTCGTTACAGCCCCTAAACCCACGCAGCATGTCAGTCATGCAGAGATCTGCAAACATGTACGTAATCATTGAATTTTTTGTATAGCTATGATTTAGGCTCCCTGCTCAGATTTTGATCCTGAACTGCACACCACATAAGTTAAATATAAAAATCACAGGCAGCCCTCTAAATCCATATAAATCTACAAGAAAAACACAGACTGATGTGTGCACTTTTTAACTTTTTAATCTGCTAATTAAAGCTGGTAGTTAGTGCTTAGTAGTTAATACAAGGCATTGTGAGAGAAACCTTAAACAAGACACTACTGATTTAACACAATGTTTTGACCACATCAGTAAAACTGTGCAGATGTCCCTTCTTGCAGCATAACAACAGAATGACACATATTATACACATCATAAGAAATTATATTATGCAGCTGTTGAGAAGTACATAAGTACAGAATAAAAACATACAGGGCTTGATTCAGCAAGGAAGCAGTTGTTAATATGCACGCAATCGGCCGATTGTTGTGTTCTGCGTATGCACCGCAGTGCGCGAACCGGTCACTGCGATCTCTTAGCATGCCTAGAAGTTGGCAATTTCTGAGTAAGGTCAGAGCTTGTACAAGTGTGCGTGAGGCTACGATGGTACTCGATAGTACCGATGGGTTTGCCGTCTTGCTAAACATTACGGATGTGTGCTAAGTAAAGTGGTCATCCTTGTGTAATGCTGCGAGGGCATAGCGATCACAATTCATTAGCATACTATCGCAGTTGAACTGCGTGTGTAATGGCTATTGCATTCACAGTTGCGTTCCATAGTGAATCAGGCTCACAGAACAAAGAAGCAATACTGAGCAGTTGTTCAAACATAAGAACATACTGTAGTTCAGTTTAATGCCGCAAAACACTACATTTTCAAAAGAACTGTGCTAGGAATCCTTGCAAACTTCTGTCTGTTAAATACAAGTTATAAATTACATTGAAAAATAAAAATAAAATAACAATAAATAGAAAGTATTATGTTAAGATTGCACTGTCTCTATGGGGAAATTTGCTAAACAACGTTTGTTAAATCCCCGCGTGATTGCAGGGTTTTGCTGGCGGGATTGACACCTGGCAATTTACTAAGCTCAAAACAGTAGCAAAAATGCAGAGAAATCACACTTTAGAAGAGAAATCTCTATCCAGATTTCCTCCCATAATAAGGATATAAACCACCAGATTTACTAAGGAGAGTGTTTCAAAACACCACAAAGCTTCCCCCAAAAAATGAGTTGCCTCTGAGAGGCCTTTTGTGGAAAGCATTGCACAGATCCCTGTGGTAAATGGGGAAAGAAATGATGCGCGGTTTTCCCCAAATTGCTAACCAGCACTTAGGCTGGAATGGCAATGGAAAGATTGGGAGGACAAATAGCATAGGCTTTACCTAACGTATCTACAGAACAAAGCAAGGCTTTACCAACTAGGGTTTGTGGCACTATAGCAGCGGGGTCATGTGGTGTGGGGTCCCTCCACCATAGTACCCAGCCCTATGTTGTTCATCATGGGGCTGGAATCCATAGGAAATTGGGGCCTGCAAAGCAATTCATGCCCACACCAGGAAGAATCAACTATGTGCTGATAAAAATAGGACTATTCCCAACTTCCATGGGCTGTAAGTGTGGGCTTGGGAAATAATATTGTTCTTTACTGGCACACTACAGGTCCCAGCTAGCCATGCTCGGGTAACAGCTGTAAAGTGTTATAATGTATTCCCATGGCAGTCACAACAGCTCCTCTAGGGGCAGAGACTGATGAGAATATGTAGGTGCTATATAAATAAAATAACTATTAATAAATGATTATCGCAGCCAGAGAGTTTCAGCAGCCTTCTCACTAACACCAGAGGAAGGACCTAGAGTGCAGTCACTCTGCTTCACATATACATTCATTATTATTTTTTTGTAGTCATTGGCAAGTTCTTATAAGTTGTTGTTTGTGTATGTGTATGTGTATACTTACCTTACTCTGGGAGCCATGTTCTTTAATTAATATGTATTTAGCTTTTTTGCATAAAACTATGGCCCTCATTCAGAGCCGTTCGCTATTTGCGTTCGTTCATTCAAAAACAAGGGGCGGCTATGCAAATGATCCGTTCGCACATTGCAGTCTGTTCACACCTCTAAGTCTGAACGAGCGAGCAAAACATACGCTCATTTATTTGATAAAAACGCCCCCTGGCCGCTCGCACCATACGTCATGTCCGCTATTTATTAGATTAATCGAGTACATCGAACAGGATATGAACTGCTCGCTATTCTTGTGGTTGGTTTTTTCAACCGCTATTTTGCGAGCAGTTCTGAGTTTACAAAAACCAAGTGACGTGGTCATTGACGCTGCTGTATTAATTATGCACACCCATAAAACGCCCGTTTTGACCTTTAAGCACGCCTGCGATTGGATCTCCACTCCCCGTTTTCAAGCCCCTTCCCCTGTTACCACCCACATGCGCCTCATTCTGTCACTCAAAATAGCAGGCACTCGCTATATTGCGTACAAATGATTTTCGGCCGCACTGACTGGTTCGCGCATGCGTACGAAAAACCGTACGCATGCGCAGATGTGCGACCATCGCTCGGAACGAGCGTACTGCCGCTAGCGAGTGGCTCTGAATGAGTGCCAATGTCTTGAAGTCTAATATTTAATTCTCATGATGAGAGACACTAAGGTGGATTGGTGGGTCATACCAATGATGATGTTGGTCAAAGCTGTCTGTTTTCTCGCACTGGTGGTGATCTGGCGCCAATAACAAAAGGAAAACTTGCAATTATATTACAAAAAGCAGTCTATCAAACATACCTAAAAATCGCTATTTGCTATTATTACAATTATAAGAGTTTCTCGTATTCTCTTTTTTGTATGCCGTATTCTGGGGTAGCAAGGTGAAAACACTCCAAGACCTATGGTAGTTTAAAAGCTTTTGTATAAATTGGTTGAAAGTTTTAATCAAATTTAGGCACCCCACACAGGGATTTCCCCAAACACTTGAAGCAAGTGCCAACTCGCGTCATTGCTTTCAGTTTAGAGGTCTTACTCTATTCATAGCTCTGCAGTAACTAAAAATCTAAATTCAGGTGCTATGGGTCTCACTAGATAAATAATACAATGTAATAATATAATATTCTCAAAAAAACTTAAAAACAGTCAACAGATGAATAGGGTAATCAGTGCACAACCCACAAAGTGAGCTTGTAGATAAAAAATGATGTATAAATTAGATGTACATTTATTACATTAACAATTAAAATACAAACAAATAACACATAATAGCAAACAGTGAAACAAAAAATATTGTTGCATCTGATGAATAGCAACATATATGATAACAGACCACAATATGGGGTTGATTAAATGATGTGCAAGGTGGCTCACCCTGTAAGTGCAGCTATAAGCCATCCCTTTGGTAGCTCCAAGCCCAGATTTTTGTTCACAACCCACTGGCCTGTGTGTATGAAATGAGATCAGGGCGAGATGGGGACAAGATGTAGCTCCATTGCCAGTGTTTCTATCCAATTACATTGACAAACTTTTCCCACCGCTTGCACTTAGTTGAATCAACCACTAAGTCTTCCATGTATTATTAAACACCATAACTCATCTGCTAACACTACAGTATAGTCTCTTTAGTAGTATAGTCCTTAAGGAACTTTGGTATGTACTGTAAGTGAATCCGGAGCCTAAATGATTCCTCCTGCAGAAAACAAGTTTTTCAGTGTTTTAATTAGTGGCACAGGAGATGTCCAATTCTTCCTTAAACACGCAATTGTTACACCCATTCCTAAAAAACCCTCACTTGACCATGACAATCTTTCAAACTACTGCCCCAACTCTCACATCGCTTTTTCCTTGAGGGAAACTCAAATCATTCCTCTCTTCCCACATCCTTCTTGACCCAGTTCAATCTAGTTTCAATCCCCTCCACTCTACAGAAATTGCCCTCACCAATGACTTTCTATTATATTCTCATCCTTCTAAATCTATCTGCTGTCAATTGATCGCTCCTCCTTCAATTTTCCACACCATTGGTTTCCATGATTCTGTCTACTATTAGTTTACATCTTACTTCACTGACCATTCCTCTTCTGTCTTTACCTCTAAATCACCTCTCTCCCTCTTCTTCTACCTTTTGGCATTCCCCAAGGGTCCCTGGACCTCTCATCTTCTGATTTTACACCTACTCCCTAGGAAAGCTGATAGTTGCTTTCCTCCAATACCACCTTTATGCTGATAACACTCAGACATATCTTTTAAAGCCTCTCATCCATTTTATCCTGGATGTCCCAGTATTATCTAAAATAAAACATGACCAAAATTTAACTCATCATCTTCCCCCCCATTCAGGGCCTCATCCTTTACCCCCTCTCCAATTCTTTTGAAGACATCTCACTCCTCTCTGTACCCCAAGCTCCGTGTTGGTGTCATTCTTGACTCCTCCTTTTTCTCTTTCTTGCCATTTTTGACTCCGCATTTCTAAGATCAGACATTTTCTCAACCATGATGCTATCAAAAACTTTATTCATCATCTATTGTAACCTTCTCCTCTATGGCATCCCTGTGACTCATCTTTCCCCACTTCAATCTATCATGAACACTGCTTTCCATCCATTTTCCTTTTCTCCTACTCTGTCAGCCTCCCACTATCGCAAACTGCTTCACTGATTCATGATCCCTCACGGAATCTAGTTCAAGCTCTTGACCCTCCTTTACAAAGCAGTTAATGGGGTAAATTTACTAAAGTGAGAGTTTTTAGAAGTGAGTTTTAAAAGTGATGTTGCCCATAGCAACCAATCAGATTCTAGCTATTATCTTCTAGGAGGTGCTAGTTAAATGTTAAGTAGAATCTGATTGGTTGCTATGGGAAACATCACTTCTAAAACTCACTTCTAAAAACTCTCACTTTAGTAAATTTACCCCAACAAAGCTACACTCTCCTAAATCTCCAACATCTTTTCTGCCCACACTCCCTTCGGAAAGCTCCATTCTTCCTTCAATTGCCATCTCACCAGACAATAGCTTCTAAGGGACAGTATAATTTGAAAGAGGGGACTCCCTCTTTTACCCGGTAATTTGCTGATCAACACGGGTCCTTTTTATGTCTGAAAAGGTCGAACCCAGGTCGAAATTCGCAGGACTTCGACCCTAGTTTTTGAAAAGCCGGGTTTTTGGAGAAAGTCTGTCTGAAAAAGGTATTATTCTTCTGCAGTGCAGGAGTTATTGCCTGATCACATCTCTTTCAAACGAGGGTGCCTCTATCTTTATAGAAGCTGGGGTTGGAGAGATAGAGGGACTTAAAGTCCCATCCTCCATGTTTTTCTTTTAAAAAATGACATTATTGCTCATGCATATGCGTATTTATAATGGGTGCAGGGTGTGTGGTGCAAACGAGCCTCTGGGGCCAGGGGGGCCTGCACCACACTCCCTGCACCCATAGTATATTTACCTTGTGCCGACAAGCGGGTCCCTCCTCCACCACGGCGCCATCTTCCCATTGACATCTCCAGGTAGATGGAGCTGAGCCGTAATGGCAAAGACCCTGTCACTGTGCCAGAGCCTTTATTCTTTTGTGTGGCTGCGGAGGAGGAGGAACCCACTTGCTGACACAAGGTAAGATGTGTGATTTCGGGGGTCGCTACACACGGCCCCCTTGGTTGTTAATACGCCCCTGCGCACATATGCACAATGACATTACTTCCACCGCAGCCAGAGCCTGTTCTCTATTCCAGTTGTCAGGACTGGTGGGGCGAACGTTTTTGTTTTGTTTTTTTCCTTTCACCTCAGTCGCTGTGGAGTTTGAGTGTAGCTTGTCCTCCACAGACATACG
Organism: Taudactylus pleione; assembly: GCA_031769625.1. Lineage (NCBI taxonomy): Eukaryota > Metazoa > Chordata > Amphibia > Anura > Myobatrachidae > Taudactylus > Taudactylus pleione. The sequence continues at coordinate 10,341,216 of JAUIMM010000052.1, read as the reverse complement.
ATATACAGATGTGTCCTCTTACACCTTTCCTTTTTTGTTTCATGTGGCACTAAATGCTTAGCATGGCTAAGATGCTCCACCATGAGTAGCGATTGGAAACATTTAAAAAAAATAATTGTTTTTTTGCTGCAATAGAATTGTGTAAAGTAACAGATTAAGGTAGAAAATTTTAAGAAAAGTCACAAGGCGTGGCTAAGTCACAGAGTTTATGGCAAATTTGGCCATATGGCTACATTTTATGAAAGGTGTATGTAGTCATTCTGTCTAAGGAAGCCGCTGAGGTATACCACAAGGCGGGGAAACGCGTTACAGGCTTTTTGCTCCACACATCCATTCAACAAACAGGGCGCTCTGTTGGATCAACTTCACTGTGAGTAATCACTCTAAGAAACTCTCAGTGAGTATCACCATCTGAGAAGTAATAAGATATCTGCTAAATATTTTCATCCATTAAAAGCTGGTGCAAGGACAGTTGAGAGATTTGTATCTGGCTGAGCATTTATATCCCATTTGAACAGCATGGAAATATCTGTACCTCTCTATGAGAAGTTTCTTAAATAAAAGTGGATTAAACTATATAATATTGTGTGAATTCACATTTCTCCACGATTAATTATCTTCCAAGCAATAAGGAACTAAGGGCCTGATTCAGACCCACTCGCGAGCGGCTGTCCGCTCGCAAGTGGGTCGATGTTATGCACTGAGCATGCGCACGACGGAGGGAGCTCCGTCGTGCGCATGCGCCAGACGCGACGAGCGAAGGAAAGTCCTTCGCTCGTTGTGTCCGATCAAAGGGGGCGTGCTGTCAATGTTGATTGACAGCACGCCCCCTTTGGTGGGCGTGCCGGGGGCGTGCCTCCCTGACGGGGGCGTTCCCACGGGGACGCCTCCCGTCAGAAGCCGGCCCACTGACATCACTAGTGATGTCAGTGGGAGTGATTTTGGCTCTGATAGAGCCAAAATCACTCCGGAGCTTGCGGTTGAAAACCTCAACCGCAGGCTCCGGCTCGCAAATTCGATGGTCGCGATGGTCTCGACCATCGCGGCCATCACAAAGCACGCTCGTATAGCCTGTGGGTGGTGACCCACAGCTATACGAGCGTCCAGGAGGACGCTCCATGAAAATGGAGCCCGGCCCTCATTCAGAGCGTGCGCTCTGTTCAGAGCGTACGGCTCTGAATGAGGGCCTAAAAGCATTGCTATATAAACTTGTCTCCTAACCAACCAAAATGGCTATGGATTAAAGCACACTGTGGACCTTATTCAGAGGCGGTCGGAGGATGCAAGCGGTCGCTCAGAAACTGGGCGGCCACTTGCATCCTGACCGCCCGCCTCTGTTGCGGTCATTAGGCTGTGGGTTAACACCCACAGCTCTAACGACCGCTCGGGTGATGGTCGCGATGGTCAGAGACCATCGCGACCATCGGGGCTTACGACGAGACCCTAGGGTAGGGTCTCACTTGTCGTAAGCCCCGGAGAGCTTCTGGCTCTGTCAGAGCCGGAAGCTCTCCACTGACATCACTAGTGATGTCAGTGGGGCCTCCCCCAAACGGCAGGCGTTCCCATAGGAACGCCTCCGTTTGGGCTGCCACCCCCCCGGCCTGCCTTCCAAACGGGGCGAGCTGTCAATCAACATCGACAACTCGCCCCTTTGGAAAGAGACCCGCTACGACCGGCGCTGTCGGTCGTAGCGGGTCTCACGCATGCGCACGAGGGAGCCGGCTCCCTCGTGCGCATGCGCACTGGCAAAACATCGAGGCGGCTGTGCGGTCGTAGACCGTACGGCCGCCCCTGAATAAGGTCCAGTGACTCTTGAAGTGTGTTTGGGACATAATACAGAGAGACGTCAGGAGAAGTGTGGAGTTTTTTAATATTTTTACTTTTTATATTTTCACTCTGTGGAGATTTTGATGGCTTGATGATTTTTCTGCTGCTTTATAACTAAATGCTTAGATATAACTTCAAAATCATAGAAGTAGATTATACTTATTGTCATTGATGTATTCTTTTTTGTGTTTCATTTTACTGTGTTTTATTTATGGCCATTTATATATGCAATATTAAATTGTATTTTATACGTTTGTAGTGTATGGTTTCCAATTAAGCAGCGCTTCTTAAACTTTTTCCGTGTATGTGGACACATCTGTATGCGGAGTCCCACTTGTCCTCTGCAGTGAATTGTTAAATTTAATAAACACCAAGGCCCTCATTCAGAGCCGTTCGCTATTTGCGGTCGTTCGTTTAAAAACAAGGGGTGGCTATTCAAATGATCCGCACGCACATTGCAGTCTGTTCACACCTCTAAGCCTGAACGAACGAGCAAAACATACGCTCGTTTATTTGTTAAAAACGCCCCCTGGCCGCTCGCACCATACGTCATGTCCGCTATTTATTAGATTAATCGAGTACATCGACCAGCGTATGAACTGCTCGCTATTCTTGTGGTTGGTGTTTGCTACCACAAATTTGCGAGCAGTTCTGGCTATAAAATAACCCAGTGACGTGGTCATTGACGCTGCTGTTTTAAATATACACACCCATAAAACGCCCGTTTTGACCTTTAAGCACGCCTGCGTTCGGATCTCCACTCCCCATTTTCAAGCACCTTCCCCTGTTACCACCCACATACGCCTCATTCTGTCACTCAAAATAGCAGGCACTCGCTATATAGCGTACAAACGATTTTCGGCCGCACTGACTGGTTCGCGCATGCGTACTAAAAAGCGTACGCATGCGCAGATGTGCAAACATCGCTCGGAACGAGCGTACTGCCGCTAACGAGCGGCTCTGAATGAGGGCCCAAGTGCCTTAAGCTGGGTAAACACCTATACAATCATCGGGCCATTCTTTCAATAGCTGGAGAACGGCCGTTCGATTGTATAGCGTGTATGCTGTCCAGATGCCAGAGCGTTAGCCAGTAAACGTCTTTTAACGCTCCTGCACCGGTCGGGATCGGGAGGCTGCATCTTATGTATGGTTTAATATTTATTGGTTCGCCCTCCCAATCCCATAGAATCCCGTACACACTGTGCATGGTGTGTATGCAGCTCACAGGCAGATGACAGGGGTCACACTGCGGACAGACTGCACAGCTGATCGGGACAGTTTTACCTGATCACCCTGCAATCGAAAAAGTGTGTACCCAGCTTAGACTTTCTAGGTGAAATTCCAATTATGCTTATGCAAAGCTTGGCAGGAATGAGAATCCTATAAAAGCTGCACACAGGTGCGGTCTTTTAGGGGTATATTTACTAAGGTGTGGGTTTTTAGAAGTGGAGATGTTGCCTATAGCAACCAATCAGATTCTAATACCCCTTTCAGACATCTCGAGATTCCCGGGAATTTGGCCTGCCTCAGTCATATTCCTGGGTAGCCACGTCTGTCTGAAAGGTACACGTTCCCGGGTAGCCCCCCTGCAATCGACCAGGATTTTTCCCAGGACTTAAGTCCCGGGAAATTACCCTGCTTCTGTCTGAATGTTGCTACCCGGGAATTTACCTCTCCCGGGCAGCACCAAGCAGCTTTTACATGGAGATGACAGCGCAGAGCGTCCTATAGGACGCTTAGCGCTGCTGCTTTGAGTTGGCAGTGCAGAGCGTCCTATAGGATGCTCAGCGCTGCTGCTCACCACCCCCAGCGCCGGTCGGACGGTGGGGACACCCGCCGGCGGGTCTCTGCCACAGCGGGCCGCCCGTCATGCAGGTCACTGTCAGCGATACAGGAGCCCAGCCAGATGCCATGGACACCCGCGCTGGAGACCGCCGACTGATCCCAGCCATAGCGGACCACCCGCACTCCCGCTGGACCACCAGGGAATTAAAAAAATAATAATTAAAAAAATCTGCATTATGCATTATGCCGGCTTCCAGCAGCTGAATGATGACATCATCATCAGCCAGAGAGGGGATAGGCTAGGAGGAGCACACGGCAGAGAAGAGGCAGGTAAGTAGAAAAACCCTGCTCTTGTCTGAAAGGGGTCTCACTGGGAATTTCCCGGGTAGACACTGTAGTGTGAAAGGGGGGTCTCGATCAAATACCCGGGAATTTGCACAGGAGAAATTCCCGGGTCTGTGCAGGAAATGTCCCGGATTATATATCTGAAAGGGGTATCATTAACATTTATCTAGCACCTCCTAAAACACAACGATTTAGTAAATTAACGATTTTAGTAAACGATTTTCGTTCATTTCTTCAAGGGAAAAATTAATTAAAATCGTTTACTAAAATCGTTCATTTAGTTAATGTAATGAACGATTTTTTTGAACTACAAATGATTTTTGCATATTCCCTTACTGAAAATCGTTGAGTTGGTCAGTCTGACTGAACTACAAACTACAAACGTGAACGCGCATGAACGATAATCGTTCATCGTTTTAACTCAGAAAGTGAACGATTTTTTCAACGATTGAACGTTAAACGATATCGTTATTGATAATCGTTGTGTGTGTATGCACCTTTAGTCTTAATTTTCCTAATTGACTTGACTTTAAGCAGAAGTGCTAATTACATGATAAAGCGATGAAGTGTGTGCAGTTGTCAGTAATGCTACCTGTAGCTTTTATTGCATCATTCATCACACATTGACAATGTAATTGACACCTTTGTTATTATAATCTTTCATTTCCATAGTGTCACATAAGTGTCATATATTGGATGTTGGTCCAACAAGATTGCAAATGTAATAGGTGATCTGTGGACTATATGAGCCAGTCATACAGCAATGTTGATTTGGGGTCAGAGGATTGTGTGAGTGTAGAAGGAGAATACATGTCACTTTTGTATGAACTGTGTAGAGGGGTGCTAACTGCAATTTATTTTCAATTTAGTAAAATACAGGCAATCAATGTACTATAGGAACTGACAAAGCGAAGCAGCAAGAGAAGAATGTTTTGCAAGGAAGATCTAGGTAGCCACTGTATTCTAATTAGATTGTTGGGCTGAAAATCTGTTTAGGGGAATTCCAGTAAGGAAACTATTATAATAATCCATGCAGGAGATAATTAGTGTATGAATTAAAGTGTTTGCAGTGTCTTGTGTAATATAGGATGCATTCTGGAAATATTTCTGAGGTGTAATTAGCAGGTCATAGAATCAAATTTAATGTGGGGAGCATCTGACAGTTCTGAATGAAGTATAGCAGGCAACAAGCTTATGGGATAGGGTTTATTGTCGTGTTGTCAACAGAAATAGAGAGATCTGTTTTTCAAAGATTGCGTTTCAGGTAATCAAATAACACCAAAGATTAAATGTCAGTAAGACATTCTGTAACGTGTAACGAGAGGTCCAGAGAGCAGTGCCATGCCTGTGTAATTTAGCACCTCTCGCCCCATTGTTGGGATGGTTGGTATGAGGAGACCGGAAGGAGGAATTAGTCATTATAGAAATCTCAAGACAGTTAGATCCTGCCAACCATGGATCCTTCACCATACATGTTTTGGCACATCATTTCGCTTTTGGGATCTTATCTTCCATATACTGTATAACACAGGTGACACATTTAATTGTGGGACCTCACTGTCCTGCATGCAGTAGGCTTGTTTATATAAACTATTGCAATACCCAACTTGATATATATTATGGTCTATGGAGACTAACCCTGAAGTCTGCGTTACATACTTGTCTAACTCCGTTTGAAACGTAAAGTAACCAGCTATTTACTAGGCCTGTCCTATGGCCTATTCATTACAGTAATACCTCATATAATGTCAATTTGTAAATATTTAAATTTTAAAGACCTCGAAAATGTACCTAGCAAAGAGCATGTAAATGGACCTAGTAACTAAGCTACAGCATGAATTACTTGGTCTCCCTCTGTCACTGAAAGCAACCACATATTGACTTAAAAACTGCAGGTTATCTAACCCAAGGTAAGTGGAGGTCATTTATGAATAAAAAATATACAGTAGATAAAAGATTTTGCAAATGTGCCTAATGAATAACAGGTACCCACTGGTGCATGCCACCATTCTGCTTTTATATATCCATTGACTGACACTAAAATGTACAATTGCATGCTTGTGTCACCACAAAGGTATTTGGGAAGTAGTCAGCATCCCGGCATATGGGACCCAACCCAGTTATTTATTCTGTGACTTTTGTCCTAAGCCCTTACTTAGTGTTTCACTTCCAATCTTAAAATACTGTTCAATGACAGCTAATTTATTACTTCCTGACAATTAACGAAGCTGCCTTTATGTTAAATGTCCATGGTTCATCTTTAGAAATTTAAGATAATAATCACCAATGTCTGGCCAGGTCCTCCCATCAAAAAAGCAAAATGATGCTCTTCTCTAAATAGCCCCTATCTTGATGTTCTTCTCAATGTGTGATGTTACGAGTAACAACGTCTGAGTTCATATTCTGCAAAAATATGGGTCTTTAGCAGTGTGACCACATACAGGCTCAGCATTATTTCAAGGGTTTATAAACTAATTGGAATCCATATAAGGGTCAATGGGGGAGATGTACGAATCCCAGAAATGGTATCAGCGCACGTTATGTAGCGGCGGCTGCCGGCTCCAGGGCTCCACGCGGGGATCTCGCGATACTTGCGAGATCCCACGCATGCTCAGTGGAGCCGGCCGGGAGCGAGACACAGCGCATCAGCACTAGGCTGATGCGCTGCTGTCTCTAGCGGGTAGCGCCGGAGGGGGGAGTTAACGCTCCCCCTCTCCGGCCGATGAGATGTTTATACATCTCATCGGTAGTGCTTCCTGCTTCGCCTCGGTAAAGAGGCGAAGCGGGAAGCATTATAGCGGCACGTTAAGTGCCGCTATAATACATCTACCCCAATGAGTCTCTCATGCAGGAGAACACCATTGAACTGATATGCGCACTTCTTTTTATTATTATAAGGAAATGTATTAGTAGCCACAGGACAAATGCTTGTTTTGTCTCTTTACTGAAATAACCCTGCCAATGAGACCAATTATTCTGATACAAGCAATGTACTGTATACAGTAGTGTCATGTGTTGGCAGCCGGAAGGAACATACATTTGTTCTGCTTATCCTATTTTACTAATGTCAGTAAAATACTGTAAGAAACTGCATTTGAATTATATATTTTATCAAATATTAATAGTTATTTATAGCAGTAAAAATGTTAATTGACCATATCATGAAAAAATTTTTGTGTTTTGTATTTTTTTGTTTTGTTTTTTTTCTTCAGTACAAGTGATACTTCTTGCTTGATAATACAGTAATCTACTGTTGTGCCCATAGTCATAATAGGCACACTCTGTACAAACTGTACATATCATACTGTAGTCATACTTGTACAATATTATTAATATTATAATTATTATTATTATTTTTTTTATAGGGCCCAGCAGGGGATCTACAGGGCCGTACAGAGGGTGTGATTCAACAAGGATCGCTATTGCGATAGCAAAAGCGATTATGCACACAGTCTCACTGCGAAGATATGCTAATGATTGCAATTGCAATGCCATATGCAACCTAACATAAGGACGCCCACTTTACTTTACACACAGTAATACTTAACAAGACTGCAAAACCATCGGTAAGATTGAGTAACATTGCAGCCTCACGTACATTTGCGCAAGGTCTGACCTTACTCAGGAATTGTTAACCTCATCGCACGCAGTTCAAGCCCAAGCTGCATATGGCATTGCAGTGGCTAATTTATGCACGCCCCTGCAACGACGTTCAAACGCACTGGCACGCCTGTGTTACCCCGGCCTCTCCCCCCATCATCACCCCCAAATGGTATCACCCTGCCCTGCGATGGGTCTGCTTAGTCACTGCGATCGCAGTTCGTACACGCGCACAGAGATGCATACGCAGAACGCAACAATCGGCCGATTATTGTTCGTAATCGCAATAGCGATCCTTGCTGAATCAGGCCAAGAGTGCACACAAAGTATGGTGCAATCATAACACAGCAGAAAGTGTATACATACTGTAAGTACAACAAAACATAAAGTGCACATTAAAGTACAGTACAAACAGTACAAAACAATATATACATGCTAGTCAATATGTACACTTCAATGTAAACAAGTCACTATAACTAGGCAACTATTTGAACAGAATGCAGCATAAGTGGCTGCACACACCATTACCATTTTTTAGGAATCACCCTCACACTCCTTGCCTTCGCTGTCCTGCTCTGTCCTGGGGTGGGTCCCGACCTGGAGGGACTCCGTAGAGTGCGTTGTTGGCGGGCTCCCAGCATGGTGGTGGTGTCAGGGGCCCTGAGCTCTGGCAATGTTCCCGAAGGCTCTGTACACTGGACACCGTCATGTTGGTCCCGGCCAGCTGTCTGCTATTCCCCAATGGCTAATGTCCACCTGACCACACCGGCCAATCACCGCGTGATCCAGGGTATAAATATCCCTCTTTCACAGCATTCTGTGCATGAGCTTTGTTGCTGCTAGACATCCAAGGCTCCAGCTCCCTAGCTAGTTGTCTCTGGTTCACCTGCCCACTCCTGCTGTGGTTCCAATCCGGCCCCAGTGTGTGCTATAGTCAGGTCCCAATCCGGCTTCAGTTTGTGTTATAGTCTGGTCCCAATCCGGCTCCAGTTTGTGCTACAGTCCCTTCCCAATCCGGCTCCAGTTTGTGCTATAGTCCGGTCTCAATCCAGCTCTAGTGTGTGCTACAGTCCGGTCCAAATCCGGCTTGAGTTTGGGCTACAGCCCAGTCCCAATCCAGCACCAGTTTGTGCTATAGTCCAGACCTAATCCGGCCCCAGTTTCTGCTACAGTCCAGACCCAATCCGGCTCCAGTTTGTGCTAAAGTCCGGTCCCAAACCGGCTCCAGTTTTGCTACAGTGCGGTCCCAATCCGGCTCCAGTTTGTGCTATAGTCCGGTCCCAATCCGGGCTTAGGTGGTGCTACATTCCGGTTCCAGACCCAGCATCAATTTCCAGTGCACCTTTCTCCCAGTACTGTCCTGCTGCATAAAATCATATACATCCTTCATCTATGAGGAAGAGCTTACATACGCCCTTCCCTACTCCAAACCTCTCGAGCTATCAGCGAGCAGGTATAAAGGTCTCTCCCGGGAAGTCCAGAACCCCCAGTCCTGACATTATTTAATCTAAAAGGATAGTGAAGTGCTCCTTTCCCACCCCAGGAGCAACTGCATGCCGCCTGATTCACCCACTCCATGCTTCATCTCATGACCTAGACAATAACTGAATTTATGGAATGACATTGAACATTGATGGTCAGGGGTTAATGTTAATTGTTCCTGCAATCAATGCTGATGCAATGCAATCAAGGTGATGGGTTACTACCATCAATGGTTTTGTAGCAATGTTAGTTAATCTAAAAAAAAACTAAACATTGCCTGCATGAGAATGCCCAGTTGTAGCTCAGCTATGCCTCTACAGTCATAAGTGGAAAATACAACTGAAATATGTACAACACTGCACTCTCCATATTTGAAAATGCTCAGTTCCTGGGTAAGCGTGATCAGGGGTGTAGATAGCCGGCCCAGGGGAAGGAAAGGGGTGTGAGTGAATTGTGGGATGCGTGGCCATGCCTCCTTCAGGAAGGGAAACATTTTTGCAGTGCCGCGCTCTGGGGAGGGGGGTGCTGTGAGGGCGCAATCACAGTGATCGCTCTCCCCCACAGACAGAGAAGACTGCTGCTGCTGCTGCTTTTCAGCAGCAGCAGCAGCAGCAAGCAGTCTCCCACTGCAGCCCAACACACAGCAGCGTGTGCTGGGCTGCTTACAGGTAAGTGGGACAGAGGGGGGCGGCTTCGGACTCAGGCACCGGTAATTAGTACCCGCTCCCCCCCTCTCTGTACCCCTGAGCAAGATGGGTATAGTCACAAGACGCTCTGCCAAAGACTGTATATTTAACTTTGCATCAGATCCTAAGGAGTATATTTACTAAAGGTCAGTTTTGAGTTTATGGACGATTTTTGGTTGATTTTGCAAACTGACCAAAACCGGCCATTTACTATTCAAAACCGATGGAAAACTGACCAAAAACCTGACTTTAGAACATCAGACCAGCAATTGATACTTTTACTTAGAGAAGAATAGTATCTGCAGACTTACTAAAGGTAGGTTTTAAAACTGACCAAAAACCGACTGCAAAATAACTGGAAACTCACCCAAACAATAGACCTGCCTGTAGCAAGCGAGTTTGGTAGAAGCACTGCACAGATCACTATTATCTGTGCAGGCTTCATAGGTGTAAAAAGCTAAAAATAGTTAAAAGTTGGCGTGGGAGCGCCGCTCTCAGCCAATCAGCGATTCCTCATTTAGTCCTATGGGAGTGACCGGCAGTAACCTGCTGTCATTATGCGAAGCACTGTACAGTGTGTGTCCGTGGGGTCTCGTTCAGGTTATAGTTTTCCAAAGTTCAGTGGATTTTTACTTGGACCAAAGAGAAGCCCATCCATAGATTGGTAAGTATGACTTTACTTTTTTACTATTATTATTTTAAATAAAATACAGGATGTTTCACACGCTATAAGTTTTTCTTATAACTTTTAAAGTAATTGACGTAATTTAGTGAATTTTGACACACACATACTTTGGCCTATGAGAAACATGAGGAAGTCATAGCAAGTGTTGAAAGTGTTCACCATTAGCATCTAGGCAAGCTTGAATGCGTTGCTCCATGTTATGGAAACTTTTAACCAACATATTGGGAGCAGGGCCGTTACTAGTGTAGTGCGACCTGTGCCATGGCACAGGGCACTGCAGGGCAGGGAGCACTGTTTGGGCCTGTAAATTTTCCTGTTTATTATGATTCTCCTCTTTTTTTATCCCCAGCACCTCCTGGCTGCCCCAGGAGTACCCCTATCTCTTCCTTGCCCCTTCCCCATGAAGCCATGGCCCTTTTTCAGGTGCACTATCTTATATCCCTATTTAAAATAATGGGTGGGGGCACCAATGCTCTCTCTGGCACAGGGCACCAAAAAGTCTAGTTATGGCTCTGATTGGGAGTCACAGGGCCAAGTGTAATAGGGTGAGAGTTTAGAACATGTGAGAGTCTAGCAGTAATCTCTCACACTATTACATTGGTCGAGTTTAAAAAGTGTGAGAGTTTTCTCTCACATTTTTTAACTCTCACCCTACTACATTTGGCCCACAGTCTCTATTTCCTGCTGAATGTTTTCTCTCAGTGCCATGAGAGTCTGTGGCTTGTACACTTTCCCTTTTAACATGCCCCATAGGAAGAAATCAATCAGGCGAATAATTTTGGGGCCAATAGCAAGTGAAACATCTTGTAATACCCCCTTGGGTGTGTGCGTCCTGTGCTTATCTTAATATTTTCTGTGCAGGCGGACTGCAGGTGCTATTGGGCCTTTAATGTCTGGGCATGCTGGTACTTGTTGTCCCACAGGTTCTGGGGCAGGCTTGCTGGCACCTGTAAAGAACAATATTACTTTCTATTTTTTTCCACCATTAACCCCGCACCCACCACCTCCAGGGGAGCAGGGAATAGAGCTGGGCTTTCAGCCCATGGCTGATTCTTTCCTTTTTATTTTTTGGGTCTCGACTTGTGATGAATTCTGGCCTTGGGCTGACCAGCAGGGGTGTATCTACCCCTTGGCCAGGATGGCACTTGTCAAGGATGCTGGCCAAGGGGGGTGCCAGTCAGTGTGCCTGTCATGCCCTGTACATACCCCAGTTTATTTACTGTTAAATGCACAAATCTGTACATACCCAAAAAAAAGAGTGCGTCCTCATATGTACATATGCAGATTTGTTCACATGTGACACGTTTGCCCCCTTATGCCTGAAGTGGTGGAAATGGGGGATGAAGGGGTATAAGAACACAGTCCGATTACAGCAAGGGTATGTTTGCGTAATTACAATTGCAGGCAGACCTGCACAGAGCCTATCAGTAGTCTTAATTATCATAGTTGCCTGGGGGCTGGTGCAAATACAGTACATGCACTGATAATGATGATGGCTGTCACCAGCATTAGCATGTCGTTCTGATTGTATGATTGCTGACTCCAAAAAAAAAAAAAACATTCTCACCTACCCCTTGGACCCGGTCCTCTTCGTTCCATGTAGGCATCCTTAGTCTTCTTAAAAAAATAAATGAAAAGACGCGGATCCATGGACATAGGGCCTGATTCAGATCCGGTTGCAAGACTGCGACTGCACGCAGCCTGTCGAGGCGAAAATATGCTAATGACCGCATACGCAAAGTAACTGCAGCACAATAAGTAGACACCCAACACTACATAATGCCGCCTACTTCCCTTCACTTACGTTCTCGCAAGACAGCGAAAACATCGGTAACATCGGGAACCATCGGACCCACACATACAAGTTGTGGTTGACCTGACCCTACCGCAGACATTGCTAATGTTTGTGTGTTTAACTAGCCATTAGGATGCGTATGCCGTCGCTGGGGCCTAATTATGCATGCCCCTGAAATGGCATCACTTGCGTTTCTCTGACCACTCCTCCCCCGCCACCACCCTCAAATGATCACTTCCTGTCAATCACTGTATGAAGCCTCTGCATGCTCGCTGCAGACGATTCCTGATTGCATTGGCTGTTTAGCGCATGCCCACTGCGATGCATACGCATGCGTAGAATGCAAACATCGACGGGCTACGTGCGAACACAGCCTTGCGACCGGGTCTGAATCAGGCCCATAGTACTGTCCTCTAAGAACAGTAGTTCACAAATGACGCGACAGCTGCTGAATTTCCCATAGACAGGGCCGGATTAAAGGGGGGGCGACAGGGGCGATCGTCCCTGGGCCCCCACACCTGAAGGGCCCACACACCCAGCCATCGGGGTTAAAGTGAACCGGAAGAGACAGAACCAGTTCCGCCTCCTCCGGACACCTAACCCCGGTGCCGCATGGAGACACCAGGCGCCCGCTTTGATTGTAACCAGCGGGCGCCTGGCTCCCTCCCCGCAGCGGCAGCCAGAGCCGGAGACTAGAGCTCACTCGTGAGCTCTGGCTTCCGGCTCAGGCAGTGAACTATGGGAGAGATGTCATACGTCTCTCTCATAGTGCAGAGGAGCAGCCCCAGCCGAGCGGATCAGAAGGCAGCGGGTGCGGGGCTTAAGGTAAGTATGATTTTTTTTTTCCTCTTTAGCGCAAGCGGCTTTTCCACTGCTGGTGGGGACATTACTCGGGGGAGACATTACTACTGGGGGCATGGGGGCATTACTGCAGGGGGCATTACTCGGGGGGGACATTACTACTGGGGGAATTACTCGGGGGGGCATTACTACTGGGGGCATTACTCGGGGGGGCATTACTCGAGGGGGACATTACTACAGGGGACATTACACGGGGGGACATTACTACAGGGCACATTACTCGGGGGGGGGCATTACTACTGGTGCCACTACCACAGGGGGCATTACTACTGGTGCCACTACCACAGGGGAACAACTACAGGGGTATTACTACTGAGGGCATTACTATTGGGCACACACAGGGGGCATGACTACTGGGGGCACAACTACAGGGGTATTACTACTGGGGGTATTTATACAGGGGCCATTACTATTGGGAACACTACTACTGGGGGTATAACTACAGGGGGCATTGCATAGGGGGCACTGCATAAGGGACAACACTCCTGGGGGCACTACTACTGGGTGCACTGCAAAAGGGCACGTAATAGGGGCCCCCACATATTTGTTGCCCAGTGGCCCCCACAGACCTTAATCCGGCCCTGTCCATAGATATGCACTGGCTGAACGTTCATTGGCTGACAGAGGCGAGCTTCCTCTCAGCCAATGAGTGGTTCCCATCATTGAAGTGAGTACAAATCAAAAGAGATCTCCCATTCATATCTATGACAGTGACTTGTCCTTTGTGGTGGACTATGGGAGAAGTATTGTAACATCTTGCTTGTTTTTTGTTGTCAAGTATGAGGATGTCTATTTTGGACAGAAAAGAATCTTTCAAATGGATTTGCAAGTAATAAATTGATGAAATATGTTTTTATGTAATAAAGTGGTTTCCACCTATGGAAGGCTGCATTTTATTCCACTGGTTGTGGTCACTGGGCGTTCATCTACCATCAATCACTCGCAAAGGATGGCTAGGTAGTATAAGATTATGGGATTATTATGACATTATTATGACATATTTCATATGATATGGGCAATCTGTAGCTCAGGAGCATGGGGCAGAGGGCATTACTGCCAAAAACAGATAAGTCCAAGCTCAGTTTATCCTGTGATGAAACTATCATTTTCAGGCTCCATAGTATAATTTGGGCAGGGGCTCTAGCCTCAAAAGAGTGCGAGCCTACACTGAAAATTCATGGTCTGGTGTGAGTGCCCACTGCACATGCTGGCTTCAAAGTGTCCTCTGCTGTAATCTTCTGAGAGCAGAGCTGGGACCTGGAAGGAATAGGGTGGGGAGTGTCCAGGCATTGCTGGACACCTCCATCTCTCTGTCCTATAGCAGTCACAGCTCCTGTAGCTCCGCCATTCTCATGCATGGTTTTCACTTGATAGAATACATGGGGTGTTTGAGCTCCATTCAGAGTTGGTACTTAAAAAGGATAAGAGAGAACACTCAAGTTCGAACATGAATTTTTTCCATCTTGATTCAACTCAGATGTCCGCAAAATAATTTATGAGCTTTGAGGGTGTCAGTTCACAGTGCATACTCAGCACATAAGGCTGTAATGGTTACTATTGTAGCCATGTTTGCTGCTCAGGTTTTTGGTAGACTTGTTCTTCAGGGCAATGCTTGCCTCAGTGGATCCTTAAATGTTGTTTAAATTTCATTGAATACAAGATCTAACAAAAGGATTTGTGGTTCGCCAGGCCATGAAGGGCTATATAAATGGCAAAATGATGGTAGGAAAACATTGGGGGTGGAAATGTCACGGCATTAGGGGTAGAAAATGTCAAGGCATTGGGGGTAGAAATGTAGGAGATATGCACTTCACAATGAGAAATTCAATTGTTTCGGTTGACTTTCTCTCAGGTGTTTTTTTGGATCATTGAAACTAGAAGCGCTGGTATAAAGATCAAGGACATGTAATTATGGGTTGCAGTGGTGTGATGCACATAATTTGGAGTAAGGCTTATAATTGTTCTTTAGGGAGTTCATTGCTTATTGAATTGTAGAGCAAGAGTGTCAGAATTGCCCTTACAGTTTATGTCCTGTGGGAGAGGGTCCACTGTTTAAGCATGCAGATGGGATGAAGTGGTCCAGTTCAGTGCCTGGTGTGCATAATGAGGCAGGCAGCAGTCAGACCAGATGGAAGGCAGTTGGGAATGGTAAATGTCACGGCCAGGGTAATTCAGCATGGTGCTAGGCGGGTGTTACCTGTGAGGTCGTTGTGGCGTGGGCTGTCTGGTGGCGGAGCTGGTGTTTGGCGGGGGGCTTTGGCTGCGCGCATTGTTGTGCGGGCCTGTTGTCACTCTGCGCTGGTAAGGCCTGGCGGCATCTCCGTTCCGTTTGGCATGGGCGCCGCCATCTTGCCTTCTGGCCATGTGATGCGGCTGGCAATCATGGTTAGTCACATGTTCCCTGAGTGCCTGAGCCTGCTGACATCCTGCTCACTGCCTTAGTTCACTACCTGCATACCTGGCTTATTATTTCCTGCATCACTACCTGCATACCTGCTTGATTATTTTCAGGCTCACTACCTGCACACCTGGACAGCTCTAATTGTTTCTACTTGGACATTAACCCATTACTCCCACCACAGAACTCTTGTGCACATTTATATATTCCTGGACTTTTATTTACTGCCATATTTTATGTCTACTCAAGCACTTATTAAAAAACCTAGTTTTTTATTCAAACCCGCTTCTGTGATCGCTCATGCTACCACGCCGGGTCCACAAATAACCCAGAACATAACAGTTTGCACTGGCCCCATGGAACCGGCCATGGATCAGGAGTCAGGAGTGGATTTGTTTCGGTGCATTTCTGGTCGTTTAGAAAATCTGGAGAACATGCAGCATCAGATGGCTCAATTTCTGGAAGAGATGTCCAAGCGACAGGATAGTTTGCAAACTTCCTTTTCTACCCCTGTAGTACCAGCATCTACATCTGCATCAGCATCTGGGAATACAGGAGGCAGATCATCTCCCCGCTTACATCTTCCTTTACCAAGTAAATTTGACGGCAACCCTAAAGTCTGCCGAGGATTCCTAAATCAGTGTGACATACATTTTACCCTGCAGCCTGACAACTTTCTAACTGCAAGAACTAAAGTGGCTTATATAGTCTCTCTGTTATCCGGCCAGGCCTTAGAATGGGCTTCCCCACTCTGGGAGCGCTCAGATCCGGTGCTGGATAATTACGCAGGCTTTGTCTCATCTTTCAGGAGGATTTTCGATGAACCTGGGCGTACTGTTTCAGCATCATCAAACATCATGACATTGAGACAAGGGGTCCGTCCTGTCAGTCAATATGCCGTGCAATTTCAAATTTTAGCATCAGAGCCCCCTCCATTTCTACCCGTCCCATTCCTTCTCCTACTGAAGAGGAGCCTATGCAGGTGAATCATACACACCTCTCCAAAGAAGAACGTCAGAAAAGAATGCAAAAGAACCTCTGTCTTTACTGCGGAGAGTCCGGTCACCTGCTGATCTCCTGCCCCCGTAAACCGGGAAATGCCAAATCCTAACTGAACCTGGAGACATCAAGTTAGGAGTTATGAGCCCGTCTCCAAAAATTAAAGATTTCACGATTACCCTAGTGTTGGATCTTAAACCCAAACCTGTCTTTGCTACTGCTCTACTTGACTCGGGAGCAGCCGGAAATTTCATAACGTCTAGTATCATAGATAAATTTCAGATTCCCTGTTCGTCTCTCAACCATGCCATATCTCTGACCTCTATAGACGGACGCCCTCTAACTAACGGGATAGTCACCAAGGAGACTCAACCAGTATTGGTCCGAATTGGGGCACTTCGTTCTGAATCCTTAAAATTTCTGGTGATATCAGAGGCCTCTCAAAAATTGTTCTTGGTCTACCCTGGTTGCGTCAACATAATCCCAGGATTGATTGGAGTTCTATGCAGATTCTGTCATGGGGTATGGACTGTCAGAAATCCTGTCTTCCAAAAATTCGACCTGTAAGAAAGACAGTTCCATTAGTTTCTTCTGCCATTCCCAAGGAATATCAGATGTTCGCCGATGTGTTCTCTGAGCAGCAAGCAAATACCTTACCTCCTCATAGGGAATGGGACTGTCCAATTGAAGTGATACCTGATAAGACACCACCTCGTGGTCGTACCTATCCACTGTCCTTGCCTGAGACTCAAGCCATGACCGAGTACATCCGGGACAACCTGGCAAAGGGGTTCATTCGCCCCTCTACCTCACCTGCCGGAGCTGGGTTTTTCTTTGTTGGCAAGAAGGACGGTGGTCTAAGACCATGTATCGATTATCGAGGCCTTAATGACATTACTGTAAAGAATCGATACCCTCTTCCCCTGATTACTGAGTTGTTTGATAGGGTCAAGGGCTCTGTCTTTTTTTCTAAATTAGATCTGAGAGGGGCTTACAACCTCATTCGTATCCGAGCTGGCGATGAATGGAAGACCGCTTTTCATACCAGAGATGGACATTTCGAATATTTAGTAATGCCTTTTGGATTGTGCAATGCCCCTGCTGTCTTTCAGAGTTTCGTTAATGAGATTTTCTGGGATCTGTTAAATGCTTCGGTTGTTGTCTATCTGGATGACATACTGATTTTTTCACCCTCCGTGGCTAAACATAAAGAAAATGTTAAAGAAGTTTTGACCCGTTTGAGAGAAAACCACCTTTAATGCAAACTGGAGAAGTGCGTCTTTGGTGTGCCCAGTGTACCTTTTCTCGGCTATGTTATTTCTGGCTCCAGTTTGGAAATGGACCCCAAGAAGGTACAAGCAATTCTGGATTGGACCGGACCTCACACTGAAAGCCATCCAGAGATTGTTGGGCTTCGCCAATTATTATAGACGCTTCATCAAGGGATTTTCTACATTGCTGGCTCCCATTACAGCCTTGACCCGCAAAGGTGCTAATCCTTCCCAATGGTCACTTGAGGCAGAGTCTGCCTTTCATCTTCTTAAACAGTCCTTTATCACAGCACCAGTTCTTCGATAACCAGATCTGGACAGGCCTTTTTTGTTGGAAGTAGACGCATCATCTGAAGCTGTGGGAGCAGTCTTGTCTCAACGTTATGAGGACAACCGAGTCCATCCTTGTGGGTTCTTTTCTAAAAAATTCTCACCTGCCGAAAGGAACTACGCCATAGGTGAGCAAGAGCTACTAGCTGTTAAGTTGGCGATGAAGGAATGGAGATATTTACTAGAAGGTGCTAAGTTCCCATTTACTGTATTTACGGACCATAGAAATCTCCTATTTCTCAAAAACCTTCAATGTGTGAGTCCTCGTTTAGCCCGCTGGGCAATATTCTTTGCCTGGTTTCAGTTCACCCTGACGTTCCGATCTGGAGCACTTAATCAGAAGGCTGATGCCCTATCGAGATCTCTCCTCTGTGATGATCAATCTGAAAATCAAAGCAATACCGCTGTCTTGGAATCAAGAGTCTTTGCCACATTACAGCTTCAGCCTCCTACGGGAAAATCATTTGCGGCCCCGGAATTAAGGAAGCGGCTTCTCACTTGGGCACATTCCTCTCGCTTCGCAGGGCACTCAGGCACTCGGAAGACCTTGGAGTTCCTGAAAAGACACTATTGGTGGCCTTCTATGAAGGCAGATATAGTGGAGTTCATCTCTTCCTGCTCGTCCTGTGCCCAGCATAAATCATCACAACAAGCTCCAGCTGGGGAATTGCTTCCACTACCTACTCCATCACGTCCATGGACGCATCTCTCCATGGATTTTGTCACAGACCTGCCAGTCTCTCAAGGCTTCAACACTATCTGGGTTGTAATAGACCGATTCTCTAAGATGGTCCACTATATACCGTTGAAGAAGTTACCTTCTGCCCCTGACATGGCACAGTTGATTGTCCAACACATATTTCGTCTACATGGCCTTCCTGCTGAAATTGTCTCTGACCGTGGTGTGCAGTTTACTGCAAAATTCTGGAGGGCTTTGTGTTCTGTTCTTCAAGTGAAGTTAAACTTTCCCACGGCCTACCATTCGCAAAGCAACGGCTCCACCGAGAGAGTTTATCAAGATCTAGAGACTTTCTTAAGAATTTTTATGTCATCTTCCCAGGACAATTGGGCTGTCTTGCTGCCGTGGGCCGAGTTTGCACACAATGCTTCCTACCACTCGTCAACTAACCAAACGCCATTTCAGGTTGTTTATGGCCTTCATCCTCGTGTTCCCCAATTCCGAAGCCTGCCTGTTTTTGATGTTCCGACCGTGGAGGACACGGTGCAGAATTTTGCTGCCATCTGGACTCAAGTACGGTCTGATTTGTTGAAGGCATCCTCTCGCTATAAGACCCAGGCCGATAAGAAGCGTAGAATAGTTCCACGCATGCAAGTAGGAAACCAGGTCTGGTTGTCTACCCGGAACCTTCGTCTAAGAGTTCCTTCAATGAAATTTGCACCCCGCTTCATCGGTCCCTTCACCACAACAGAAGTCATTAATCCAGTGGCTTACTGTTTACAGTTACCTCCATACCTAAAAATTCCTAATTCCTTCCATGTTTCCTTATTAAAGCCCCTGGTCCTGATTAAGTTCCATAATGCTCTACCTGCTTCTCCTCGAGTCCAGACGGAGAGAGGAGTTGAGTTTGAAGTCGCCCAGGTCTTGGACTCTCGTCTGCGCAGAGGTCATCTACAGTATTTGCTGGACTGGAAAGGTTACGGTCCAGAGGAAAGTTGCTGGACCGATGCTCATGATGTCCACGCTCCCACGCTCATCAGGAGATTCCATTCTGCCCATTCGGAGAAGCCTGGTGAGTGTCCTGAGGCCACCTCAAAAGGGTGGGGTACTGTCACGGCCAGGGTATTTCACCATGGCGCTAGGCGGGTGTTACCTGTGAGGTCATTGTGGCGCGGGCTGTCTGGTGGCGGAGCTGGGGTCTGGCGGGGGGCTTTGGCTGCGCGCATTGTTGTGCGGGCCTGTTGTCACTCTGCACTGGTAAGGCCTGGCGGCGTCTCCGTTCCATTTGGCATGGGCGCAGCCATCTTGCCTTCTGGCCATGTGATGCGGCTGGCCAATCCTGGTGAGTCACATGTTCCCTCCGGCCAGTAACAGCAGGGCATGGGATATTTAGGAAGGGTCAGTGCCTTCCTTCTTTGCCAGTGCAACGTGTATCTCAGCCTAGCTGAGAGGGAGTTCTCTGTGCTTATCCTGTTCCTGTGAATTTGCTGTCTGCCAGTCTGCCTGTCAGCTCCTAGCTTCCGCTGGACTACCCCACTTCTTCCATCACCCTTGCCCATACCTGAGTGCCTGAGCCTGCTGACATCCTGCTCACTGCCTTAGTTCACTACCTGCATACCTGGCTTATTATTTCCTGCATCACTACCTGCATACCTGCTTGATTATTTTCAGGCTCACTACCTGCACACCTGGACAGCTCTAATTGTTTCTACTTGGACATTAACCCATTACTCCCACCACAGAACTCTTGTGCACATTTATATATTCCTGGACTTTTATTTACTGCCATATTTTATGTCTACTCAAGCACTTATTAAAAAACCTAGTTTTTTATTCAAACCCGCTTCTGTGATCGCTCATGCTACCACGCCGGGTCCACAAATAACCCAGAACATAACAGTTTGCACTGGCCCCATGGAGCCGGCCACGGATCAGGAGTCAGGAGTGGATTTGTTCCGGTGCATTTCTGGTCGTTTAGAAAATCTGGAAAACATGCATCATCAGATGGCTCAATTTCTGGAAGAGATGTCCAAGCGACAGGATAGTTTGCAAACTTCCTTTTCTACCCCTGTAGTACCAGCATCTACATCTGCATCAGCATCTGGGAATACAAGAGGCAGATCATCTCCCCGCTTACATCTTCCTTTACCAAGTAAATTTGACGGCGACCCTAAAGTCTGCCGAGGATTCCTAAATCAGTGTGACATACATTTTACCCTGCAGCCTGACAACTGTCTAACTGCAAGAACTAAAGTGGCTTATATAGTCTCTCTGTTATCCGGCCAGGCCTTAGAATGGGCTTCCCCACTCTGGGAGCGCTCAGATCCGGTGCTGGATAATTACGCAGGCTTTGTCTCATCTTTCAGGAGGATTTTCGATGAACCTGGGCGTACTGTATCAGCATTATCAAACATCATGACACTGAGACAAGGGGTCCGTCCTGTCAGTCAATATGCCGTGCAATTTCAAATTTTAGCATCAGAGCTCAAATGGAATGAGGAAGCCCTCACCTCGGCCTTCTGGCATGGGTTGTCAGACCGACTAAAGGATGATCTAGTCACTCGAGAGCTTCCTACTAATCTGAACGACATGATTTCGTTGTGTTTCAAAGTTGACCTATGCTTCAGGGAACGTCAGGCTGAAAAACACAGAACTGACCGGCAAAGGTCATTTGCCCCCTCCATTTCTACCCGTCCCATTCCTTCTCCTACTGAAGAGGAGCCTATGCAGGTGAATCATACACACCTCTCCAAAGAAGAACGTCAGAGAAGAATGCAAAAGAACCTCTGTCTGTACTGCGGAGAGTCCGGTCACCTGCTGATCTCCTGCCCCCGTAAACCGGGAAATGCCAAATCCTAACTGACCCTGGAGACATCAAGTTAGGAGTTATGAACCCGTCTCCAAAAATTAAAGATTTCACGATTACCCTAGTGTTGGATCTTAAACCCAAACCTGTCTTTGCTACTGCTCTACTTGACTCGGGAGCAGCCGGAAATTTCATAACGTCTAGTTTCATAGATAAATTTCAGATTCCCTGTTCGTCTCTCAACCATGCCATCTCTCTGACCTCTATAGACGGACGCCCTCTAACTAACGGGATAGTCACCAAGGAGACTCAACCAGTATTGGTCCGAATTGGGGCACTTCGTTCTGAGTCCTTAAAATTTCTGGTGATATCAGAGGCCTCTCAAAAATTGTTCTTGGTCTACCCTGGTTGCGTCAACATAATCCCAGGATTGATTGGAGTTCTATGCAGAATCTGTCATGGGGTATGGACTGTCAGAAATCCTGTCTTCCAAAAATTCGACCTGTAAGAAAGGCAGTTCCATTAGTTTCTTCTGCCATTCCCAAGGAATATCAGATGTTCGCCGACGTGTTCTCTGAGCAGCAAGCAAATACCTTACCTCCTCATAGGGAATGGGACTGTCCAATTGAATTGATACCTGATAAGACACCACCTCGTGGTCGTACCTATCCACTGTCCTTGCCTGAGACTCAAGCCATGACCGAGTACATCCGGGACAACCTGGCAAAGGGGTTCATTCGCCCCTCTACCTCACCTGCCGGAGCTGGGTTTTTCTTCGTTGGCAAGAAGGACGGTGGTCTAAGACCATGTATTGATTATTGAGGCCTTAATGACATTACTGTAAAGAATCGATACCCTCTTCCCCCTGATTACTGAGTTGTTTGATAGGGTCAAGGGCTCTGTCTTTTTTTCTAAATTAGATCTGAGAGGGGCTTACAACCTCATTCGTATCCGAGCTGGCGATGAATGGAAGACCGCTTTTAATACCAGAGATGGACATTTCGAATATTTAGTAATGCCTTTTGAATTGTGCAATGCCCCTGCTGTCTTTCAGAGTTTCGTTAATGAGATTTTCCGGGATCTGTTAAATGCTTCGGTTGTTGTCTATCTGGATGACATACTGATTTTTTCACCCTCCGTGGCTAAACATAAAGAAAATGTTAAAGAAGTTTTGACCCGTTTGAGAGAAAACCACCTTTACTGCAAACTGGAAAAGTGCGTCTTTGGTGTGCCCAGTGTACCTTTTCTCGGCTACATTATTTCTGGCTCCAGTTTGGAAATGGACCCCAAGAAGGTACAAGCAATTCTGGATTGGACCGGACCTCACACTGAAAGCCATCCAGAGATTGTTGGGCTTTGCCAATTATTATAGACGCTTCATCAAGGGATTTTCTACATTGCTGGCTCCCATTACAGCCTTGACCCGCAAAGGTGCTAATCCTTCCCAATGGTCACTTGAGGCAGAGTCTGCCTTTCATCTTCTAAAACAGGCCTTTATCACAGCACCAGTTCTTCGATAACCAGATCTGGACAGGCCTTTTTTGTTGGAAGTAGACGCATCATCTGAAGCTGTGGGAGCAGTCTTGTCTCAACGTTCTGAGGACAACCAAGTCCATCCTTGTGGGTTCTTTTCTAAAAAATTCTCACCTGCCGAAAGGAACTACGCCATAGGTGAGCAAGAGCTACTAGCTGTTAAGTTGGCGATGAAGGAATGGAGATATTTACTAGAAGGTGCTAAGCTCCCATTTACTGTATTTACGAACCATAGAAATCTCCTATTTCTCAAAAACCTTCAATGTGTGAGTCCTCGTTTAGCCCGCTGGGCAATATTCTTTGCCTGGTTTCAGTTCACCCTGACCTTCCGGTCTGGAGCACTTAATCAGAAGGCTGATGCCCTATCGAGATCTCTCCTCTGTGATGATCAATCTGAAAATCAAAGCAATACCCCTGTCTTGGAATCAAGAGTCTTTGCCGCATTACAGCTTCAGCCTCCTATGGGAAAATCATTTGCGGCCCCGGAATTAAGGAAGCGGCTTCTCACTTGGGCACATTCCTCTCGCTTCGCAGGGCACTCAGGCACTCGGAAGACCTTGGAGTTCCTGAAAAGACACTATTGGTGGCCTTCTATGAAGGCAGATATAATGGAGTTCATCTCTTCCTGCTCGTCCTGTGCCCAGCATAAATCATCACGACAAGCTCCAGCTGGGGAATTGCTTCCACTACCTACTCCATCACGTCCATGGACGCATCTCTCCATGGATTTTGTCACAGACCTGCCAGTCTCTCAAGGCTTCAACACTATCTGGGTTGTAATAGACCGATTCTCTAAGATGGTCCACTATATACCGTTGAAGAAGTTACCTTCTGCCCCTGACCTGGCACAGTTGTTTGTCCAACACATATTTCGTCTACATGGCCTTCCTGCTGAAATTGTCTCTGACCGTGGTGTGCAGTTTACTGCAAAATTCTGGAGGGCTTTGTGTTCTGTTCTTCAAGTGAAGTTAAACTTTTCCACGGCCTACCATTCGCAAAGCAACGGCTCCACCGAGAGAGTTAATCAAGATCTAGAGACTTTCTTAAGAATTTTTATGTCATCTTCCCAGGACAATTGGGCTGTCTTGCTGC
This sequence comes from Taudactylus pleione, assembly GCA_031769625.1. Lineage (NCBI taxonomy): Eukaryota > Metazoa > Chordata > Amphibia > Anura > Myobatrachidae > Taudactylus > Taudactylus pleione. The sequence goes on along the minus strand of JAUIMM010000052.1, from coordinate 10,317,042 downwards.
CGTGGGCCGAGTGTGCACACAATGCTTCCTACCACTCGTCAACTAACCAAACGCCATTTCAGGTTGTTTATGGCCTTCATCCTCGTGTTCCCCAATTCCGAAGCCTGCCTGTTTTTGATGTTCCAACCGTGGAGGACACGGTGCGGAATTTTGCTGCCATCTGGGCTCAAGTACGGTCTGATTTGTTGAAGGCATCCTCTCGCTATAAGACCCAGGCCGATAAGAAGCGTAGAATAGTTCCACGCATGCAAGTAGGAAACCAGGTCTGGTTGTCTACCCGGAACCTTCATCTAAGAGTTCCTTCAATGAAATTTGCACCCCGCTTCATCGGTCCCTTCACCACAACAGAAGTCATTAATCCAGTGGCTTACCGTTTACAGTTACCCCCATACCTAAAAATTCCTAATTCCTTCCATGTTTCCTTATTAAAACCCCTGGTCCTGAATAAGTTCCATAATGCTCTACCTGCTTCTCCTCGAGTCCAGATGGAGAGAGGAGTTGAGTTTGAAGTCGCCCAGGTCTTGGACTCTCGTCTGCGCAGAGGTCATCTACAGTATTTGCTGGACTGGAAAGGTTACGGTCCAGAGGGACGTTGCTGGACCGATGCTCATGATGTTCACACTCCCACGCTCATCAGGAGATTCCATTCTGCCCATCCGGAGAAGCCTGGTGAGTGTCCTGAGGCCACCCCAAAAGGGTGGGGTACTGTCACGGCCAGGGTATTTCAGCATGGCGCTAGGTGGGTGTTACCTGTGAGGTCGCTGTGGCGCAGGCTGTCTGGTGGCGGAGCTGGTGTCTGGCGGGGGGCTTTGGCTGCGCGCATTGTTGTTCGGGCCTATTGTCACTCTGCGCTGGTAAGGCCGTTCCGTTTGGCATGGGCACCGCCATCTTGCCTTCTGGCCATGTGATGCGGCTGGCCAATCCTGGTGAGTCACATGTTCCCTCCGGCCAGTAACAGCACGGCATGGGGTATTTAGGAAGGGACAGTGCCTTCCTTCTTTGCCAGTGCAATGTGTATCTCAGCCTAGCTGAGAGGGAGTTCTCTGTGCTTATCCTGTTCCTGTGAATTCGCTGTCTGCCAGTCTGCCTGTCAGCTCCTAGCTTCCGCTGGACTACCCCGCTTCCTCCATCACCCTTGCCCATACCTGAGTGCCTGAGCCTGCTGACATCCTGCTCACTGCCTAGTTCACTACCTGCATACCTGGCTTATTATTTCCTGCATCACTACCTGCATACCTGCTTGATTATTTTCAGTCTCACTACCTGCACACCTGGACAGCTCTAATTGTTTCTACTTGGACATTAACCCATTACTCCCACCACAGAACTCTAGTGCACATTTATATATTCCTAGACTTTTATTTACTGCCATATTTTATGTCTACTCAAGCACTTATTAAAAAACCTAGTTTTTTATTCAAACCCGCTTCTGTGATCGCTCATGCTACCACCCCGGGTCCACAAATAACCCAGAACATAACAGTAAAGGCACAATAAGACTTTCCTTCAAGTGTTCCATGAAAACTCATCTCTTCAGAAAAGCTTATCAAATTCCAGAACCACCCACACAGGGGCATAAGTTCATACCAGGCACCTGGAGGCTTGCGTATGTGCCAAACAACATGGGCACATGTGCAGTAGAACAGTTGAGGGGAAAAGGAGGAAGTAATGTGATCCTGGTGACTCATCAATGGTACAGGATGCAGTCATGTGGGATGCCGACGGTTTAAATACCGGGCACCAAAATCCCGACAGCATCAGGATCGCTGCACCAGTATCATAACCGCCAGCATCCCGAAGGTAAGTATTGGCAGTTAGGGGAGGGTTAGGCACTAGGGCAGTGGTTCCCAAACTGTGTGCCACGGCACCCTGGGGTGCCTCGGGACACTTGCAGGGGTGCCTTAGGCAGGGCCGAAACTAGGATTTTTGGCACCAGGGGCAAGACAGTAATTTGGCGCCCCCCATGTAATTCCCCCTGCAGTAGTGCCCATATTGTAATGCCCCCATAGTAATGCCCATATGTTAATACCCCCATAGTAATGCCCCTGTAGTGCCCACCATACAGTAATGCCCCTGTAGTGCCCATGCTCCCATATTAATGCCCCTGTAGTGCCCATGCTTTCATAGTAATGCCCCTGTAGTGCCCATGCTCTCATAGTAATGCCCCTGTATTGCCCATGCCCCATAGTAATATCCCTGTAGTGCCCTTACAGTAATGTCCCTGTAGTGCTCATGCCCCCACAGTAATGCCCCTGTGGTAATGCCCCTGTAGTGCCCATGCCCCAATAGTAATGCCCCTGTAGTGCTCATGCCCTATTAGTAATGCCCCTTATTGCCTATGCCCCCATAGTAATGCCCCTGTGGTAATGCCCCTGCCCCCATAATAATGCCCCTGTAGTACAGCTTATTAAAAAAAAAAAATACTTACCTTGAACCCCGCTCCTGCATCCAGCGTCGCGTCCGGTCCGCCGGCTGCTCCTTGGAACTATGGGGGAGATGTCATGACGTCTCCCCCATAGTGCCCGTGGGGAGAGCCGGAAGCTGGAGTTCGAGAGAGAACTCCAGCCTCCAGCTCCGGCTACACCGCGTCGTTGCAGGGAAGGAGCCGGGTGACGTTCGGCTTGGAGCCTCTCTGCAGTGCCGGGCTGGAGGTCACTGGCACCAGGTACAGCGGCTCACCCGGTGCACGTGCACCTCCAGCCCCCCCCTAGTTGCGGCCCTGCCTTAGGTTGGTTGTCCAGCACCAAATCAAATTATGGCCATTGTAATATAAATATGTGGACAAACAGAAGCGCAAACCTGTCACCCACTACATATATGAACCTAAGGATGACAGATAAGCACAATTTTCTTCACTTTTACTACAGTACTTCACTACATTTTTTTCTGAATTTCTTTTGGCTTAGGGGTGCCGTGAAAACAATTCTGATGCACTAGGGCGCCACGATTCAATAAAGTTTGGGAACCACTGCACTAGGGGGAGGGTTAAGCTTAGGCACCGGGGAGGAAGTGTTAGGTTTAGGGTGCAGGGAGGGGGAGGTTAGGCTTAGGCACTAAGGAAGGAGGTTAGGTTTAGACACCAGGGAGGGAGGGTTAGGGTAGAGGTTAGGGTTATTGCTAGCATACTTACCTATTGGTGTCGGGATTCTGACTGTTGAGATGCTGCTGTCAGTTTTCTGACCAGCAGCATCCCGAACCCCCGGCAATCCATACCCAACCCAATGGTACATCTGGGCAAATAAAGATTTATTATTGCAGCAAAATAGGGAATCTTTATTTTCGGTTACTGGCTGCAATTGATAATAGCTTAAATATAGCCCTAGCAGTTTCATTTTAATAAATAGTGCACTACCTTAAAACAACTACTGCTTTCCTTTCAGTATATAGGACACAGCAGCAGACGCAGTAGCTCACTGTACACACTGTAATGCAGAGCCATAACTAGACATTTTGGTGCCCTGTGCCAGAATCAACATTGGCATCGCCCCCACCACTATATTTAAAATACAGAAATTATGCTTAAAAAGAGACGTGACCTCCAGTGGTGTAACTAGGGTATTTGGAGCCCAGGGCAAAATTGAAAAGGGAGCTCCCATACACACCGATGTGCACGTGCCGAAGGCGCGCGCGTCAAAAAATGGTCGTGGTCACTTAAAAATGGGGCGTGTCAACATGACACACCCCTTTATTTTCAAACTGAACATTCCTATCCATATGCACCTTAACCCCAGTAGTACTCCTTATACAGTACCCCCAGTATGCAGTTGTGGTCCCTCTTATGCAGGCCCATAGTAGTGCCCCTTATACAGTATCCCCAGTAGTGGTCCCCCTTATACAGCCCCCAATTAGTTCCCCTTACTCAGTACCCCCAGTAGTGGCCCCCCCAAATGCAGTGCCCCATGTAGTGTTCCCCCTTATGCAGTGCCCCCAGTAGCAGTCCCCAAAATGCAGTGCGCCCAGTAGCGGTATCCCCTTATGCAGTGCCCTTTATATGGTGCCCCCAGTAGTAGTCCCCCCCTATGCAGTGCCCTTTATATAGTGCCCCCAGCAGTAGTCCTCCCCCATGCAGTTTTCCCAGTAGTGGTCCCCTTATGCAGGCACCCTGTAGTGATCCCCCCTATCCAGTGCCCCCTGTAGTGGCCCTTCCTATTATTGCCCCCAGTAGTGGTCCCCCGAGTGCAGTGCCTCTAGTAGTAGGCCCCTTTTATAATGCCCCCAGTGGCTAGTTCCCCCCCAAGTAGTAGTCCCCAGTAGAGGTTCCCCCTCCCGATTAAGTGCCCCCAGTAGTAGCCCCCCCAGTAGAGGTCCTCCGAATGGCACCCCCAGTAGTAGCCACCCCTCCCCCAGTAGAGATCCCCCCAGTAGTAGCCACCCCCTCCCCCGTTGTGCAGATAGGTTAAAAAATATATATATATAAAAATATACTTACCTGAATCCCTGCTCCTGCTCCTGTCCGCGACGCCGCTCCCGCCCGCCAGTTCGCCTGGGCTGGTGCGCTCAGCATTATGGGACAGACGTCATGACGTCAGTCCCATTACCCACTGCAGGAGCCGGACGGAAGTCCGGCTCTTGCAGTGGGTGCTGCAGCAGTCAATGAAAGTCTATCTGACTCTCACTGGCTGCTGTTTAACACACGCATCACCGCCAGCGCTGGCAGCGATGTGTGTGTTATGCACAGCCTGAGCCCGCCTCCTGGCACTATTGGGCAAGCGCTCAGGGGGAGGGAACGGGCTTAGGTGTGAAGCACAGCGCTGAACGCACTCATTGCGGTCGGCGCTACACTCTCTAATTAGGGCGGGCGGGCCGGTACCATGCCGGCGGTGCCCCCCCGTGCCGCTGTTCCAACGGTGCCCAGGGCACGCACCCCACTCGCCATGCTCTAGTTACGCCACTGGTGACCTCATGTGGAAGGCCACAGCATCATGGCACACCCTGATTTTCATCACTCTGGGGGTGTGCCCAGCCCTCCTGACGATGCTGTGCTGTCCCCAGGCTCTCTCCCAAACTGTGTAGATGTGAGAGAGAGCCTGGGGGCAGCCCAGCATCGCTTGCAATGGTGGTACAGACCGTAAAAAAATTGTACTGTACAGGAAAAAACAGTACAGTTGGAGGGTCTGATGCATGTCTAATTATTCCTACCCCTAATTGTCTAATGACCCCCAACCTCTTAGGCAGACCCTTGCCAACTACTCCTAATGCATACCCTTGTCTAATAATCCCCACCCGTAGTGCAGAACCATTTCTAATGACCCCCTCCCCTAATGAAGATCCCTGTCTAATGACCCCCACCCCTAATGCAGACCCCTGTTTAATAACCCCCCCTCCCCTATTGCAGACCATAGTATAATTACCCCCTACCACTAATGCAGACCCCTGCATTAAGGTTAAGGTAATTAGACAGGGGTCTGCACATTGCTAATGTGGCTAGTAATGAGCCCCAGCCCTGCAGCACTCCCAGCTCTCCCCCCCTCCCCACCAAGCACCTATAACCGACTATACTGGGCACCAGTGAGATCTGCTATACATGAATTGTCCTTACAATTGATAAAGTGAAGAATCATGTTAAAGCATGACTCCATTTTGTGTTCAAATGCTAAGAAGAAATTATATTCTGTGTGAGACATTGTGCCTGAGAAGGGCCTTATTCCTTATCTATCTATTCTAGCTCTTAGGAATGTATGCATACAGAAATAATTTATGTTAGCCAATTTAGACTACAGTAGAGTGTATTCATCCTTTGTATTCAAGTCTGAGTTATATGACAGGAAAGATAAGAGATTATATGGTCCTATTGAGAACAATGGTGTATGTTGTCAAGAGACTGCCTTATACCAATGATGTATTGTCTCTAACACTAGACATAGCTAATAAATCCCTTGATAGATGTCATATAGATTTATAGATAGTAGAACTAATATTCATTTATTGATAAGTTAGGCAATACTGCCATCTACTGACGATGTATGTAATGCTTGGAATATGCTAAATATATTCATATATATTTTAATTAGGTAGATAAGAAACTTTGTTGTGCATGTGCAGACTAGATTGTGTTAACTGGTGGCTGACCACTGTATGTGAGCTGTGGAGGATAAAGGGTCTATTAAGATCAGCGTTATCAATTTTGAGGTCATTCCACCAAGATCCCCAGATTGTACCTGTTGACGGACATCTAAATACAAGGACACCGCGTCACAGCCTCAGTCATCAGTTTATTTCTATTGCTTTGTATGTGCTTTTGTGCATTTGAGGCGAATGATTGTGCAAATGAAATGGTGACTGAATAAGCTAAATTCAATGGATGGTATAGAGACAGATCCAGTGCTGGTGTTGTGACTAATGCTGGGCAGCAAGATTAGGAAGCATGTCTATACATATTGGGCTCTATTTACTACAGATTGTAGTGTGATATTACCGACTGAATTCGCATTGCAAATTCCGGCAATATCACAGGGATTTACTACAAATCCCTTGCAGGGACAGAGCTTGTGATAAAGCTCTGTCCCTGCGAATCCCCCTCGGAGCCTTATCACGGTATTTTTGCAAAAAATACCGTGATTAAGTGCCCGCGCATGCGCAGACTGGTTGCCGCTGCTACCCCCACCGGCGCTAAGCCCCACCTCCGGCACTAAGCCCCGCCCCCGCAACCCTCCCTCCCTTAATTACACTTACCTGCATGCTCCAGGCCTCCAGTGATGGACTCCATTCCTCCGGTCAGGTGATCTCCCATACTGCACTGGGGCCCGATCACCTGATGACCGGGCCGCAGTGCACTGTGGGAGACCAGCTAACCGGAGGGGAGAACATCACCTGAGGCCCGATCACCGGTCCCTGGAGTCAGGTAAGTAATTTTTTTTTACAATTTTTTTTTTCTTTTTTTACAGTAATCAGCTTGTGGTCTAGTTTAGACCACACAGCTGATTACAGGGACCGACTCCCAGCTCTGCTCTCCCCATTAGAGCAGGGCAGGAGGCCGGTAACCGGGGGAGACCCTGGATAACGCCACCTCCAGGTGGCGTTATTATCACAGGGCTTTCCCCGATATTTTTTTCACATTTATTTTTAGTAACTATGGTCGGATCACATTTCCCATTACAGTTATGGGAAATGCGATCTGCTTTACTAAAAATAAGTGATACTTAGGGCTTGGAGTAGAATTTTATGAATTCTACTCCAGTTGCCCTATAGTAACTATAGGTAATACTAAAATAATGTGAAAAGGGTGTGAAAACACCCTTTTTCACATTATTTTAGTAAAAATAATGTTGATAAATAGAGCCCATTGTACTTGTTTAGCTGCTAGCAGTATTCAGTCATGTTAGAGTTATATAGTTCTGTTATAAGTGTATGATAATAGTTACTTTGGTCAGGCCAGGAGGTATTAGAGGATATTTTCTTAATTATATAAGTCCTGTATTGTGACATAGGGCTCTATTTACTACAATCCGCATATTGAATGCGGATTGTAGTGTGATATTACCGAGTGAATTCGCATTGCGAATTCAAGCAATATCACAGGGATTTACTATAAATCCCTTGCAGGGACAGAGCTTGCGATAACGCTCTGTTCCTGCGGATCCCATCCGCACTCTAGTCGCGGTATTTTCGGAAAAAATACCGCGACTAAGAGCCAGCGCATGCGCCGACCGACCACCGCTACTACCCCTCCACCGATGCTAAGCCCCGCCCCCCACGATCGCGGACCCCCGCGACCCCCCCTCCCTTCATTACACTTACCTGCATCCTCCTGGCCTCCGGTGGTCTTCTCCGGGCTTCCCAATCAGGTGATCTCCCATACTGCACTGGGGCCCGATCACCTGATGACCGGGCCCCAGTGCACTGTGGGAGACCAGCTGACCGGAGAGGAGCCATCACCGGAGGCCCGATCACCGGTCCCTGGATTCAGGTAAGTAAAAAAAAAAATGTTTAATTTTTTTTTTCTTTTTTTTACAGCAATCAGCTTGCGGTCTGCTTAGACCACACAGCTGATTACTGGTACCGGCTCCCGCCTCTGCTCTCCACGTTAGAGCAGAGTGGGAGCCCGGTAACCGGGGGAGACCCTGGATAACGCCACCTCCAGGTGGCGTTATTATCACAGGGCTTCCCCCGGTATTTTTTTACAATTTATTTTTAGTAACTTGCACACAGATCACACTTCCCATTACAATTATGGGAAATGCGATCTGCTTTACTAAAAATAAGTGATACTGGGGGTTGGAGTACAATTTTACTAATTCTACTCCAATTGCCCTGTAATAACTACAGGTGAAACTAAAATAATGTGAAAAGGGTGTGAAAACACCCTTTTTCACTTTATTTTAGTAAAAATAATGTTAATAAATAGAGCCCACAATCTGTGATTATACCAACCAGTGCTGCAGTCTGGCATAAGTGTGAAGTATAACCTAAATGTACGTATTGTTATCAGTGTGTGCATTCAGCTGTATTAGCAAGTAGACAAGGAGGTCCTTGTGTTGTCCAAGATACATATTTCAGAGAAGGAACAGGTAGTATATTTCTCAGTAGCAAAGGCAGTGTTATTGTCATTGCAGGTTGCTATTTTCCTTTCAGTAAACACCATGTGGTAGACTCTGATCAGAAGTAGTATCAGATCTAGTAAATTAACCTCACTGGGTCAGATTTGTTCCAGGTCAAAAACATACTTAGAAGTACTTAAGTATGGGGAACACAAAAAGTCATCCCTCGGGTGTGGAGACTCTCGGGACATAGTAAAGTGTGTCCACGGTGAGGAATCTTTGAAGGGAATGCGGATATCATTTGAGCGGGTATCTTTAATAAGAGCACCCTTGACTCGGTAAAGCTGAATGATATAAATTATTTCAGTGAGCGGGTATCTCTAAAGAGGGCACCCTTGACTCGGTTAAGCTGAATAATTTAAAATTAAAGCATCACGGCAGGGCCGAAACTAGGATATCTGTCACCCGGTGCAAGGCAGCAATTTTGCGCCCCCCTCCCTTCCCGTACCTGGATTTTGTCCTTGCTCCTCCATAAGACAGTACATTAGTCAAACGTCCCTGGTATAGCGACTTACATTATTGCACACACCAAAATGCCCATTACACATTATGCCACACACTGTAATGCCTATCACCAAAATGCCACTTACATATTTGCCTGTCACCATTTTATGCCCCACAGTAAGACTTCTAATTACTTTAAAATTACCTGCTCATTGTCAGGGGTTTTATGCTCGTTGCCAGGGGGTTTCATGCTCGTTGCCAGTGGGTTTCAAGCTCGTTGCCAGGGGGTTTCACACTCGTTGCCAGGGGGTTTCATGCTCGTTGCTATGGGGTTTATGCTCATTGCTATGGGGTTTATGCTCATTGCCAGGAGTTACATGCTTGTTGCCATGGGGTTTATGCTTGTTGCCAGGGGTTATATGCTCGTTGCCAGGGGGTTTATGCTCATTGCCAGGGGGTTTATGCTCGTTGCCAGGGGTTACATGCTTGTTGCCATGGGGTTTCTGCTCGTTGCCAGGGCTTACATGCTCATTACTATGGGGTTTATGCTTGTTGCCATGGGGTTTATGCTCGTGGCCAGGGGTTACATGCTCGTTGCCAGGGGTTACCTGCTTGTTTCCATGGGGTTTATGCTCGTTGCCATGGGGTTTATGCTCGTTGCCAGGGGTTTTCATGGGAGAAGATGCAGCTTTCAGCATCTCCTCCTGGCACTTGCGCTGGCCTAATAGACACTAGAGGTCCAGTAGGACCTCTAGTGTCTGTCTCCTCCTCGGCGGCAGCCATTTTTGGATGGCCGTTTTCAGCAGAGTCCATGCAGACGGCTAGTCCGCATGGAATCTGCTGAAAATGGCCATCCAAAAATGGCCGCCGCCAAGGAGGAGACAGACACTAGAGGACCAGTAAGGACCTCTAGCATCTGTCTCCTTCTCGGCGGTGGCCATTTTTGGATGGCCGTTTTCTTAATCTGCAGCCCCCAAGCCACCGTAAGTCTGCCTTTTTTCACCCCCTGCATTCCGGCACCCGGTGCACGTGCACCTCTAGCCCACCCTAGTTTACTTACAATTATAACAAGAGTGTTATACATTTTCTGGATGTGACCCTTGAGATTTTGGGTGATAAAATTATCACTTCTAATTACATCAAAGATGTTGGAACAGAAGCATATCTACACTTCCGTAGTGCCCATTACATGCCATGGAAGACCAATATTCCGAAGGGACAACTCCTTAGGATTAGGAGGAATTGTTCGACAGAAAAAGGATTCCAGGAACAAGCAAAAAAGTTGTTGGAATCTTTTATGAGCAGAGGATACCCTAACTATATCTTAGAGAGGGCATTCAAAGAAGTATCAGAAATAGATAGAGATTCCCTATTAGACCCAAAAAAGAAGATATTGTTAGAAATAAATTATAATAATCCAAAAGGATCTAGAGAGTTGGCTTTTATTAGTAAATTTAATAACCAGTCAAATACTATCAAACAAATCATTAAATCAAATTACCATATATTAAAAGTTGATCCTATACTCAACCAAGTCCTTCCCAGTCACCCTGAATTTATTTTCAGGAAAAATCGCTCCTTAAAAACCATTCTTGCTCCAAGCTTTATGAAATCCGTTCCTGTGGTCAAAGACTCGGACAATTGTACTAAAGCTTGGCTAAACAGAAGAACAGTAGGTTTTTTTAGATGTGGAAACACAAGATGTACAACCTGTACATTTGTATTAAATAAAACTACATCCGTTGTTACTTTGACAGGAGAAGAAAAAAGTATTACCAGCTTTATTAATTGTAACTCTAGTTGGGTAATCTATCTCCTCCAATGTGATTGTAACCTCAAATATGTTGGTCGAACAACGAGACCCCTTAAGGTGCGTTATATGGAGCACCGTAGGAATATTTTAAATAAAAAACAGAATCATAGTATTCCTAAACATTTTATGGTGCAACATAATAGTGATCCAAGCTCATTAAAAGTTATCGGTTTAGAATTTATTCCATCAACCCCACGAGGAGGGGATAGATTTAGAAAACTCTGCCAACAGGAAATTTACTGGACATTTCAACTTAATTCTCTATTCCCAAGTGGACTTAATGAAGCCCTAGAACTCAATGCTATTTTATAAAATAGGGACATTTGGGTTTCACCTTAGGTGGTTGATAATTATCTAGGGTTATTAGATGTATGTTTCCAGTGTATCTTCAACACTGATTTACCTCTGGTGTGTGTTATATCTAACGGGTCAGGGGTTTACCTGTTTATTCTATTCAGTGGTCCACCCAATTCATGGTATATATGTCATAAAGAGTGGATTAAGAATGTTAATATCTACCTTTGTGATATTGTCCTTGATATATTTATTATTTTGTTGTTTTGGTTATTTAGTTTATATTATTAATCATGATGTCTATATCATATCTAATAGACTTAGTCATGTTTTTATTTTTATTAATTTATTTATTTATAGTTACATTGATATTTTTTCTCTGTTCTTTCGATTAAAGACATCGTTTATATAATTGTAGTATTATAATGAGGATCGATACCATATTCCTCTATGTAGTATTTTGATATGACATCTGGGGACTAAGGAGTTAAAAATATCTGAGCGCTGAATGGGCACACAGTATAGGAGTACGTGGTGGTCCCGTCAGGGAAACCACGTGACGAACATAGGAAATGGAATGGGGAAGTTAGAAGTGTGGAATGCAGCGCTTTATGCCATAGCGTTCCACACAAAAATCCGAGCGGGTCATGTGACCCGCCCCCCAGCAGAGATCCGCCATCAGCCGGAGGCTTGGAACGCAACATGTGATTCCATAGCGCTCCACATGGTCACGTGATTGTTTTTGACCAATAATTACCTACAAATACAGAAAACATCTGTGGTGAGTTTTAGATCGAATATTGTAGTGCATTTCAAACAGTAACTTTAACTATTTGAATTAATGTATGTCAATGTCTGCCTCCTGTTGTCTGTATCGTTTGTTTATTTAATTTTTGACTACTAAGTAGTTTTTTATATAACTAATTGGATCCACCTGAGGACGATTGAGCCTAATGAAAAGCAGTATAAGAGGGCTGTATATCAGCCATAGAGACACCTTGAAAAAGCTACCAGGTGGTAGTGAAACGCGTTGGTGGTTCTTCCTAACAGGCACTCATCATTTGGACACTATTCAGGAACTTTATTGGAGTTTTCTCAACTTGGGACGCCATCCCTGGTTCCAGCATCAATCTCTTAGAGGTCTTTCCGTGCGTTGGATGTTCGCCGGTGTGATACCATCGCTAATTTTGGGACCCTCGTTTTATCTGGACATAAGCTGGTAAAATCTTTCCCATTGTTGGATTTACAACTATATCCCAAGTTACCTTGCGAGATATTACATCAGTGCCCATCCAGTATATTGCTGCAGCAAGAGTGCCTATAGGATAATATGCATGCTTTATGAGGTTGTTATTTGGACCTCCATCTACTATCGCAGTGGATCCACAATATTACCACACACAAATTATATTTTGATATGTTTTTATTTTCATGATTGTATTGTTTTTATATTTATATTAAACTGCATCTATTATCAGCGCTGCATATTTTCTTTTCTATATTGTCATATAGGAGGCTGACTACCTCCCCTTTTTGCAGCTGCTGGGAAGACTTCTCACCACAGCGCCCTATTTACTATCTTTATTGTTCTATTCTTGCATACCCCCCTAGTTGCGGCCCTGATCACGGGTATGTGATGTGCAAAGAACTGACCCAGGGGCTTGATTTGTAGATTGATACAAGCAAATGCTAAAGTATGAGAAAATGGCAGAACAAAGATCAAGTATAGGATTTTAATGTCACTAACAATACTGAGACTACCATCAAAAGGAAAAGTAGGAACTCCTAATACCAACACTGGGCTTGCAAAAATTGCACAGATGATACTCTCTGTACAGTGTGCAAAGCCCCGTGGTCAGTAGAATGCTTGTAGATCACAGAGACTTAGAAAGGCTATTAATGATTGGAGATGTCTAAATTGCATATTTTGTAATGTGTCAGGAGATACCATATGTCAGAGTTGGGGTTTACCATGATCTGAGGTTCCTTTTGTAAAAGCAATGACTGTTATAAGATAATTATAACAAAATATTTAGACAGACTTAGGGGCTTCCAATCCGTTAAAATATACCTGGAGATGCAGGTGTAACAGCAAATCTGTGCACTGGTAAACGTGTTTTTATGAAAATGTATTACCATATTTCTTATAGTATGGGAATGTTTCATATAAACAAGTGTTTTTTTTTCAAAATGTATTTTCAGAAGTATTGCCACTACTAAACCATTTGCATATTGTACATCTATTTACAATTTCATATATTTTTTTTATAGTAGTATTGTATTAATTTGGTTTGGTTTTTGGAATGCATCTTGTACTTTTTTTGTTTTGGTTTTTAGAGTGGATAATTGCATTATGGATGGCTACAATAATTTTTTTTTATTCTAGTAAAAATATATAGAGAATTTATGTTAAGCTAATTTGGCTTTGCTGATAATAATGGAATGTCTAAAATGTCTAGTCTTACAGAGGCAACTAGCTGTAAGAATATGCATTTGTACTGAAGAAAAAAAAATGATGTACTGTGTAATGGAATTGTACGTATGTGAGAATGCTTATATTTGTGAAGAGTATGTTATGAAATCTCCGTTTTATCCGACATGTTTTGGAATGTCTATACAAAGTTGTGATGATGTTTTTAAAGGCAATTGATTTTGAATCAGATGATGAAATGTTGCTATTGTGTGTTTCTGAGAATTCTGACAGTTTCACTTTAAGAAATTCTGAAGGGAGGGTTACTGAGCTTTCACAAGTAAAAGAAAATAAAATGGAAGTGGTCATTTTCAGTTATCCAAAAGAGGGGTCAGTGAGAGAAGCACACTGACACTGATGAAAAACGATGGGTCATCACATATAGGCCCTCATTCAGGTCGCTCTGAATGTGGGCGGCCGCTTGTGTTTTGAAGTGCGGCCTCCTGGTCGCTAGCTAAGCTGTGGGTTACCACCCACAGCTTTAGCGACTGACCAGGTTGATGGTCACGATGATCAAGACCATCGCAACCATCTGGGCTTGCGACGAGACCCTTAGGTTGGGTCTCGGCAATTGCAAGTCCCAGGGAGCTTCCTGCTCTGATCTAGCAGGAAGCTCCCCACTGACATCACTGCTGATGTCAGTGTGGCCGCCCACAAAACGACATGCGTTCAATTAAGGAACGCCTCCATTTGTGAAACCACCCCCCACCACGCCTACAAAACGGGGCGAGCTGTCGATCTGTGCTACCTGGGAATTTACTACTCCTGGGCTGCACCAAGCAGCTTGTACATTGATTTGGCAGCGCAGAGAGTCCTATAGGATGCCCAGTGCTGCTGCTTTGAGTTGGCAGCACGGACATTCAGCTCTGCTGCTTTGAGTTGGCAGTGCAGAGTGTCCTAAAGGATGCTCAGCACTGCTGCTCACCACCCCCAGCATGTCTCTGCCACAGCAGGGGGACATCCGCTGGCATGTCTCTGCCACAGCGGGCCACCCGCACTCCCGCTGGACCACCAGGGCACATTTAAATGATTTAATAATAAAATGCCTGTAGTGATTTCTTCAGCTGCCTGCTGCATGACGATGACATCATCAGCGGCAGACGGAGAGGGGATAGGCTAGGAAGGGCAGAGGACAGGCAGGTAGTATTAAAAACTATAAAACACTGCTTATGTCTGAAAGGGGTCTACCTGGGAATTTCCCGGGTAGACACTGTAGTGTGAAGGGGGGATTTCGACCAAATACCCGGGAATTTGCACAGGAGAAAGTCCCTGGTCTGAGCAGGAAATTTCCCGGGTCATATGTCTGAAAGGGGTATTAGCTGCCAGATTCACCAAGTATGGAGTAACATTAATTTAATATCACTATCAAAGGATGTATAGGTTTGAACACAGCTATTCTGTTACAGCTGTGTCCAAAAAGAGGGGAAAAATAATGATGCAGATCAGTGGCAGGCTGGGCCGGGGGGCAGGGTGCCATGTGCCCCCCGGGCTGCAGCGTCATGCAGGCCGCGGGCCGCGGGCAGTCTGTGTCACTGTGACACAGAATGCACCACGTGTGTAGCGCTGACCGGACGGAGTTCGGTCAGGCGTACACAAGTGACAAACACACAGCCGTCGGCTCTCATTAGCTGCTGCTGCGCCCACTGCAGGAGCCGCTCCATCTTCCGGCTCCTGCAGTGGGCAATGGGAGAGGCGTCATGACATCATATGACGTCTCTCCCAGTGGTGGCTGGGCCGGGGGGCAGGGTGCCATGTGCCCCCTGGGCCGCAGCGTCATGCGGGCCACGGGCAGTCTGTGTCACTGTGACACAGACTGCACCGCGTGTGTAGTGCTGACCGGACTGAGTTCGGTCAGCGCTACACAAGTGACAAACACACAGCCGCCAGCTCCGGCAGCTGTGTGTTTGTTGTAAGCAGCAGCCAATGAGAGTCTATCAGACTCTCATTAGCTGCTGCTGCGCCCACTGCAGGAGCCGCTCCATCTTCCGGCTCCCGCAGTGGGCAATGGGAGAGGCGTCATGACATCATATGATGTCTCTCCCATAATGCCCGGGAAGGACAGACGGAGGAGCGGATGGCGACGGCGGGAGAGGGGATTCAGGTAAGTGGGTTTTTTTTTTTTTTTTTTACTACGTGTGTCTACTGGGGGGGAGGCTGGCACTACAAGGGGGAGACCACTACTGGGGGCACCATAAGGGGGGAATCACTACTGGAGGCACTGCAAGTGGGGGCACTATTACTAATTGGGGCAATACAAGGGGGGGATTACTACTACTGGGGGCACTACAAGGGAGGGGACTACTGGTGGCACTCCAAAGGGGGAACCACTACTGGACTGGGGGCACTACAAGAGGGAGGGACTACTACTGGGGGAACTACAAGAGGGAGACCATTACTGGGGGTACTACAAGGGGGAGATCACTACTGGGGGCACTACAAGGGGGGCACTACAAGGGGGGACCACTACTGGGGATTATAACTGGGGGCACTTCAAGGGGGGGACTACAACTGGGGGGACTACTACTGGGGGCACTACAAGGGGGGGACTACTATTACAAGGGGGGACTACTACTACTAGGGGCACTACAAGGGGAAGGACAACTACTAGGGGCACTGCATAGGGGGGAGGGGACTACTACTAGGGGCACTACATAGGGGGGAGGAGACTACCACTGGGGGCACTGCATCGAGGGACCACTGCTGGGGGCTCTATAAAAAAGGCAATACTGTGGGTACTGCATAGGGGGGAGACTACAACTGGGGCCACTATTTAAGGGGCACTGCATAAGGGTTACCACTATTGGGGGCACTGCATGGGGTGTGGACTGCTACTGGGGGCACTATATAAGGAGCACTGCATAGGGGGTACCACTAATGGGGGCACTATTTAAGGGGCTTACTACTGGGGGCACAAGGGGCACTGCACATGGGGGACCACTACTGGGGGCACTGTATAAGGGGCACTGCATAGAGGGATCACTACTGGGGGCACTACTGGAGGCCTGCATAAGGGGATCCTCTCCTGGGGCACAGGGGGCACTGCATATGGGCACCACGACGGGGCTGTTCCTAATCTTTATTTTTACTTTACATTAATCCCATATGGACCCGCCTCCTCCCTGGAACACTTGAGGGGGGGGCGCCGTAGCACACATGTTCTTCGGGCACCCTGGCTACACGCTACCCCTCTCCCAGGGCCGCCTGCATGCATTTGCCCCTCAGGCTAAAAGTTGCCAGCCAGCCCCTGATGCAGATGATAGTGCAGGAGATAGCTATGGGATAGGAAAATAAAACAACCTTACTTTTACATTTTTTTCACTCATGACCATGATTGTTTTGAATCTATGCAACCTTTTTTGATAGGTCATGTTATTATGTAAAGGGTGAGTTGCATACAGATTATGCAGATTGTATTGGATTTTTGTTTGCTGCTTTTTAATTGCCTAAAAATGTAGTTTAAATAAGGTCGAAGCACACACCAGAGAAATTACTCCAGAGGTAAAAGGAAATGCCTTAATACCAAGCTGCCAAGCAGGCCGCAGTAAAACCCCTACCTGATAATTTAATACTGGTGGCCATAAGACCAGAGACATTGGACCTGGAACTTCTTAAAATGTTTGCGCACAGCAAACAATCGATTCAGATATGTACATAATCCTAATATTTCCACAGTCGAGTGATTATACGATGACTGCACATGAGTAAAGGTCGCACTGCGCACTCGCCAGGGTACCTCAGCGATGCCACTCACAGTGAGAATTTCTTTGCAAAGTGATTGACATTAAGGGACCGCTTGGGGGCATTTACAGGGAGTAGAGGCAAACATGCAGGCGTGTCGCAACTGTTTTCAGGGCATTTCTCAGACTACAACTGCGATCCCATATGCAGATAAAGTGGCTCCAGCATCTTAGCTCAGGCGCCCATTCTGCGTGACCATCAGGCTACTCAGATGGACGATTATTGAATGATCTGTGACAGAGGCTGTGTATGTGTACACATTACCATGGATCTGCGATGGCCCCAGTGGCAATATATATCCCAGCACCTTTGACATTTGCAAATTTTCGCATAGCAGCTGTGTGCGGGATCGCAGCTGAGATTGCACTAACGTACATCTCTAAATAGGAATCTCTATTCTCACTTGGATGCACATTTCTAAAGGCAGCCACTACTTTATATATTACTACAGTGCAGATGTCAAAGTTATCTAATCGAGAATCACATCAGCATTGTAGGCAATAGGTAAGTAATAGCTAAAGCCTTTCTTGGAACTGAATACAAAAACAGATTATTTTAATAACTCACTAATTTACTAAAAGTGAGATTTTTTATAAGTGGAGATATTGCCCATAGCAACCAATCAGATTCTAGCTATGATCTTCTAGAAGGTGCTAGTTAAATGTTAAATAGAATCTGTTTGGTTGTTATGGGCAACAGCTCCACTTCTAGAAACTTTCACTTTAGTAAATATACCCGTAACTGTGTTTCCTAAAGTAGTCAAAGTGCTGACGCTACTAAAGATTCTTTCATTGTATCCTGTTGTTTCCATAATGTCAGTTACTGTACAATATATTTTCTTAAGTCAAAATAGTTTCATAATACACTGACAAATTACATAATCATAATGCAGTATATGCCAACAATGTAATGTTACAGCACATTATACTAACACAGCATTGAAATTAATCAGTCATATAACCGAACGACATACAGCTTTTATCATCAGATGATTATAAACAATAAGTCATTGCTCTGTGGGAAATAAGCTAGTGCTATATATAAAATATTAGTCTTATCTGTATTGGAATATAGCCGAGCAAGGGCACCGTTTCTAGTACAACTACAGTTTGTTTGCAAAACTATTCATATGTTCCTGGATTGCTAACGATTCTATATTCACATCTGCTTTGCAGTCTAAACAGTTTTAAAGACAGAACTAGATTTTTTTGTGAGTAATTATGGAGCAATTATGGAAAGTAAACCATTCAGAAATGCTGGGGTTGAGGTCGGGACTTTGACTGGACCACTCAAGGACATTCTTCTTATTTTGTCCCTGATTTGATTACAATCCCACAACAAAATTACATTTCTCTCAAGCTTTAGTTATATATATAAGCATGAAACAATTCTTTTCCAGTTCACTTTTTTCATTCAACTTTTCTTCAATTCGAACAAGACACGCAGGGGCCTATTCATCAACACTAAGAAAATCAATGGATGTAATTAGGTTTAGAACTCGCATGGAGTTCTACCTAATTACCGGAGGAACTCATCATTCCTCCTCTCCATAACTATCTATTCCGAAAAGCTGTCATTTTTGCGATGACAGCTTTTCAGGAAATAGATCCTTTTTCCTGCCTACACTACCTTACCACAGCTGTAATCACTGCTGCGCATGCTCTGTTACGCTCGCATAATCGGCGCATTCGCAGCATTGCCTACAGCTGCAGTAATTCTGTTGAAGCTTGCGTTGCTATACAAAGTGCGTATGCTATGTAAAAGTCTGGTATTATAAGGTATCCAAGCATACTTAAAAAGAAACATCCCTAGATCTAAATTAATAAAAACTTTGATTATGATGGGCGCCCTCTATATCTCCTGGTCTGGATGTATCACCACTGTAAAAATGAATAGCTTATTGATATGTGACTCATTTGTGTGGTCAAATAAAAACCCAGACACCACAGAACTTGTTTGGCTAAACTTGAAGTCAATGGGCTCGATTCTATTCTACGTGATGTGAATAGCGCCGGGAGTGAGCTCCCTGAGCTATTCAGTAGACCGCGCTGCTAAGCCCGACTAAGGATTTCTTCTCGCACCCCTCCAGGGATGCGAGCAGAAATCTAACAAAAGTCCAGGCACTAAGCTGTTTTCTGCCCTTAACACCTGGAAGTTTAATCGGAGAATGACCGTTCTTGCGCCTAAACACCCTGTTTAAGGCGCGAGAACGAGCCTTCCCTGACCTAAGATCGCGCACAATTGCATAGCTCCGGGAGCTGAATCCCGGCACTATTCACATCGCGTAGAATAGAATTGTGCCCAATGTTGGTTTGGGCCTTCCCATTTTCGAACAATATTTTAATTTCGTGTAGCTGAGCCACATCAAGGCATGCGGTTGAAGGAAGAATATATGGGTAACCATTGAGAATAATGTGACTGGCAATCAGTTGGTAGCTTTTCTTCCATGGCTCCCTCCACGTTTGAGACCAGCCTCGGTCCATGAGGTCCCTTGCATGAGAGTCATTCTGAGGGTATGGGACAAACTGAATGGACATTTAGAGCTGGCACCTTACATCCCCTGTGACTACTCTGTGGCGCCTCCCACATTTCCCATTAGGCTGTATGAACTCTTACAAGAGCCCCTGGGTTATTGCTGGGATAACTAGAATCTTTAAAAGTTGTGTGAAAAATATGGACTGCAGACCAAATACCAATTTGAGTATTTGCAAATTTGTAACTTCATACAGTCTCTCAGTAAACCTCGCAAACTAGAAAACCCACTTTGTTTGAGCGCCTACGTACTTACGACTCAGGACACAGAGGTACTATCTCAATTCTCTATTCTCTGTTGGCCGCTTTGCCTAATGTGTTAAAAGAACCATACCTGGCAACAAGACCTAGGGATTAGTCTAGAGGACGAATAATGGGCAGATATCAGGCGATGGGTGGCTGAAACCTCTATCAATACTAATATTAAAGTAAACTTTTATAAAGTATATTCATGTTGGTATAAGGTCCCTGAAAAATTGCATCATATCTTCCCGGGGCCCTCGGACCTATGTTGGAGACAATGTGGGCATATAGGCACTTATCTGCACATGTGGTGGGACTGCCCTTTAATCTCCAAATACTTGGACAAGGGAGCTCATTCAGACCCGCTCGCAAGTTGCGGTCGGTCGCTTGCAAAAGGGGGCTGGATATTTAAATGAAGTGCTTGCACTGCGTTGCGTAAGGACGCCCACTATGTTTTAGCGAGCTACGGCAAAGTGCGCTCGCAAGTGTCTAAAAAAGCCCCCTTGCCACTCGCAACACACGTCAACTCTGGGAAATTTAGGATTAATCAGGACCATCGTGAGCCATCAGAGCAGGTCACAGCCCTTGGGGTTGCCTTTCCCCGCCGCAAGCACCGTGATCAGTGCTAGCTGAAACACATGCAGGTGACGTGTACAATGACGCTACTTTGCTAATTATAAACAGCGTTTTGGCGGCCTGACACGCCTGCGTTCGCACATCCACTCCCTCATTCACAAGCACCTTCCCCTGTTACGACCCACAAACGGCAATATCTGTCACTCAAAGCAGCGACCTGATAGTGGCTTACGAGCAACCAAAATCATATCGCAACGAATGGCTTGCGCACACACACTGTGAATTATACGCATGCGCAGATTGGCGAAAATCGCTCAGAGCGAGCGATCGCGCCTTAGCGAGCGGGTCTGAATCAGGTCCAAGGTCTTCTCTTTAGTAAGCAGAGTGACTGTTTTTTCTCCTCCTAAAGACTCGCTGCATGGATTATTTTGTAAACCCCTGAGAGCTCTTTCTAAACTACACAACAAACTTTGTTGTCACATATATACAACGCCGCTAAACTCTTGATTGTCATAACTGGATACAGACCATGCACACCCTATTCCAGCTCTAATTAACAAAATCTAGTATTCAGCCACCTTGGAGCCCTTCTTCATGATAAAGTGGACATATTCCACACAACCTGGGGCCCCTGGTACTGCGAAAACATTGGCATTGTATACAATGCTGAATTAGGCCCTAAGTACAGTAGTCTGAAGGTGGTCCTGTAAAATGGTTATTTCTACATAGAGAAATAACACAAATGGTCTCATTCATTCATTGTTGTTTAACCCAAGGTATTTTTCACAGTTTGGGCATGGCCTGGCAGTCTATGGGGCTAACAACAGGTTTTATGGTGATTTTCTTTAAACTAGGCTTGTTATATAGGATGGGCTTGGTACTGCTCTAAGACATGTCATAGAGTGGAACTCGTATTGATAACATGAAAGTGTGTGAGGTTATGTGGCAGCGTATGTTTGAGGCTATGGGGGCAGCTTGTGTGAAAAGGCTATGGAGGCAGTGTGTCTGAGAGGCTATGGGTGCGGTGTGTCTGAGAGGCTATGGGGCAGTGTGTCTGAGAGGCTATGGGGCAGTGTGTCTGAGAGGCTATGGGTGCAGTGTGTCTGAGAGGCTATGGGGCAGTGTGTCTGAGAGGCTATGGGGCAGTGTGTCTGAGAGGCTATGGGGGCAGTGTGTCTGAGAGGCTATGGGGCAGTGTGTCTGAGAGGCTATGGGGCAGTGTATCTGAGAGGCTATGGGGGCAGTGTGTCTGAGAGGCTATGGGGGCAGTGTGTCTGAGAGGCTATGGGGCAGTGTGTCTGAGAGGCTATGGGGCAGTGTGTCTGAGAGGCTATGGGGGCAGCATGTGTGAGAACCTAAGGGAGCAGCGTGTGTGAGCAGGGGCGCTGAGAGGGGGGAGGAGTGGGTACAGATTACCCGGGCTTCCCCAGGGGCCCGGCGGGGCCCGGGTCCAGCGCCGCCCCCCCCCCTCCCTCACAGAAGCCCAGCACACAGCGTGTGCTGAGCTGCAGTGAGAGACAGCTCATGGCTGCTGAGCAGCAGCCACAGCAGTCTCCTATGCCTGTGGGGGGGAGCGATCACTGATCACGCACCCCCTGGCTTTGTGCAGGGCTGAGGGGGCTCAGAGCGACCCCCCTCCCCAGCGCACAGCGCCACTTTGCTGCGCTGCAAAGCGTTTTTTTGGGGGGGAAGGGGGCGTGGCCACGCCTCCCGCCATTAGGCCATGCCGCGGCTCTTGGTGAGCCTGTGTGTGAGAAGCGATGGGGGCAGCATGTGTAAGAGGCTTATGGGGACAGCGTGTGTGAGAGGCTATGGGGGCAGCATGTGTGACAAGCTATGGGGGCAGCGTGTGTGAGAGGCTATGGGGCAGCATGTGTAAGAGGCTATGGAGGCAGCATGTGTGAGAGGCTAAGGGGCAACATGTGTGAGAGGCTATGGGGTTAGCGTGTGCGAGAGGCTATGGGGCAGTGTGTGTGAGAGGCTATGGGGTTAGCATGTGCAAGAGGCTATGGGGCAGTGTGTGTGGGAGGCTATGGGGTTAGCGTGTGCGAGAGGCTATGGGGCAGTGTGTGTGAGAGGCTATGGGGCAACGTGTGTAAGAGGCTATGGAGCAGCATGTGTGAGAGGCTATGGGGTTAGCGTGTGCGAGAGGCTATGGGGCAGTGTGTGTGAGAGGCTATGGGGCAGTGTGTGAGAGGCTATGGGGCAACGTGTGTAAGAGGCTATGGGGCAGCATGTGTGAGAGGCTATGGGGCAGCGTGTGTAAGAGGCTATGGGGGCAGCATGTGTAAGAGGCTATGGGGGCAGCATGTGTGAGAGGCTAAGGGGCAATGTGTTTGAGAGGCTAATGGGCAGTGTGTGTAAGAGGCTATGGGGCAGCGTATGTGAGAGGCTATGTGGGCAGCGTGTGCAAGAGGCTATGGAGGCAGTGTGTGTAAGAGGCTATGGGGGCAGCAAGTGTGAGAGGCTAAGGGGCAACGTGTGTGAGAGGCTAATGGGCAGTGTGTGTAAGAGGCTATGGGGCTGCATGTGTAAGAGGCTATGGGGCAGCATGTGTAAGAGGCTATGGGGGCAGCATGTGTGAGAGGCTAATGGGCAGTGTGTGTAAGAGGCTATGGGGCAGCATGTGTGAGAGGCTATGTGGGCAGCGTGTGCAAGAGGCTATGGAGGCAGTGTGTGTAAGAGGCTATGGGGGCAGCGTATGTGAGCAGCGGCATAGGAGAATATAAACATCATTGTGTGGACAATATTGGCGCAAGGATATATCACCTCTGTTTGTTGTTAATATATGTGATTTTAAGACGTGGTGATTTATTTAGAGGTTTTTTCATGCTGACAATTTGATAGCGCCTGGAGTGAATCTATTTTTTTATTGCATTACAAGTACACTCATACTACTCGGTGGCGGTGTGTTTGTTTTAGCAGCCAATGAGAGTCAGACAGACTCTCATTGGCTGCTGCATCCACAGCTGGAGCCGGGCTAAAGCTCACTCATGAGCTCCACCTCATGGCTCCCGCATTAGGTGATGGGTCTCTCCCATAGTGCCGAGCCGGAGGTCGGAGGAGTGGAAGGCGGCGGGCGCAGGAACGGGGATACAGGTAAGTGTTGTGTTTGTGTTCTTCTGTGTGTGTCTGTTCTATATATGTGAGGGGCACAGGATAGGGGGGACCACTACTGGGGGCACTGTATAAGTCTGCATAGGGGAGACCACTACTAGGGGCACTGTATAAGGGGACCACTACTGGGGGCACTGTATGGTGGGGACCACTACTGGAGGCGAGGGCTGGTGCTTCCACTAGGCAAGCTTCCTAGTGGCGCCAACCACTAGAGGGCGCCCGGCCCTCCGGCCCAGCGATCGCACCCCCCATTTGCCGGGTGCCCGCTGAGATTGTGTTATCAGCGGGCGCCCGGCTCCTTCTCTACCCCCCAGCGCAGCAGCAGCCGGGTCCGGCTTCCGGGTCTCGCAGTGCACTATGGGAGTGATGTCATGACATCACTCCCATAGTTCCGAGGGGTGGGCGCCGGGGACGGACAGCAGCAGGCACTAGAGTGGGGTTTAAGTATTGGGTTTTTTTTTGTGTGTGTGCGGGGTGGGGGCTTACTACTGTGGGCACTACAGGGGGCATTACAGGGGCCTTACTACTGGGGGTACTACAGGGGCCTTACTATTGGGGGCACTACAGGGGCCTTACTATTGGGGGCACTAATGGGGGCCTTACTACTGGGGGCACTACAGGGGCATTACTATTGGGGGCACTAATGGGGGCCTTACTACTGGGGGCACTACAGGGGCCTTACTACTGGGGGCATCATATGGGGGCACTACAGGGGCCCTTACTACTGGGGACACTTCAAGGGGCATTACTACTGGGGCACTGCAGGAAGCATTACTATTGGGGGCACTCCAAAGGGCATTACAACTGGAGGCACTACAGGGTCCCTTACTACTGGGGACACTACTACAGGGGGCATTACTTTTCAGGGGCATTATTACTACAGAGGGCATTATTACTACTGGGGCACTGGGTAAAGGACACCATTACAGTGGGCATTGCATAAGGAGCACCATTACAGTGGCCATTTAGTGTTTTAGAGGAACTTCTACCGTGGGCATTGTATAAGACCCAAGTTAGGGGACCCCTTAAAATTGTTGCTATGGGGCCCAAAAAGTTCTAGTCACGTCCCTGATACTGTGTGTATGTATATATATATATATATATATCTGTGTGTGTGTTTTGTGTTTTAGTAAGTTTTGTGTTTTATATATATATATATGTAGAAGTTAAAAATTTGCAGGCACTCACCAATGATAGCAGCTTAGGTTATATTTATTTGCTCACAGTATAGCAGTGACGTTTCGGTTGGCCTCACCAACCTTTTTCAAGCCATAAGCAGAGACAAGAAGTAAAGCTCACAACAAGTATGAATAACCTTTACTCAGCTAGATTCATACTTGTTGCGAGCTTTAGTGCTTGTCTCTATTTATGGCTTGAAAAAGGTTGGTGGGGCCAACCAAAATGTCGCTGCTATACTGTGAGCAAATAAATATAACCTAAGCTGCTATCATTGGTGAGTGCCTGCAATTTTTTAACTTCTGGATATGCTGAAATCTATGGACTAGATGACTGGCTGCCGTGCACCCTGCTGCTGTGGAACTATGGGGGTCATTCAGACCCGGTCGTTAGCGCCGATGCGCTCGGACTGGGTCGATGGCCCCCCACAGAGCATGCGCACGACGGCGCCATCGTGCGCATGCGTGAGACCAGCTACGACCAACAGCGCCGGTCGTAGCGGGTCTCGATCCAAAGGGGGCGAGCTGTCGATGTTGATTGACAGCTCGCCCCATTTGGAAGGCGGACCGGGGGGTGGCAGCCCAAACGGAGGCGTTCCCATGGGAACGCCTACCGTTTGGGGGAGGCCCCACTGACATCACTAGTGATGTCAGTGGAGAGCTTCCGGCTTACGACAAGGGAGACCCTACCCTAGGGTCTCATCGTAAGCCCCGATGGTCGCAATGGTCTCTGACCATCGCGACCATCACCGGAGCGGTCGTTAGAGCTGTGGGTGTTAACCCACAGCCTAACGACCACAACAGAGGCGGGCGGTCAGGATGCAAGCGGCCGCCCAGTTTCTGAGCGACCACTTGCATCCTCCGACTGCCTCTGAATGAGGTCCTATGTTAATGTGAGTGCTGCACTAAAGTGGATATACTAGATGGAGTACCCGGCGTTGCTCTGGATTTTAAGAATGTTTGTTTGTTTACACATCATCCTCCAACAAACCTCTCCTTAGGTAGGCCTCACGAAAAGTGTGATAAACATTCCCATCCACAGTCCTAAGGTCTTCGAAGGAAGTAGGACCTGTAACAGTGTAAAGCAAACTTCGGAGATAGAAGCATTAAAAATTTGTCGGATGTACAGTGTAAACACGGCCAAGAGCTTCTGTTGCTCTGATACCAGGATGACTGTGTACTTCCTGGTTGCTAGATCGCACTATGAAATGCACAGCAACTACTTCCAGTTCCTTGTGCAGCTATTTCCGGCATTCAGGGTCTCCATGGTGTATAAGATTCATCCAACCGGTTTTACCCTTCAGGGGCTGACAAAGGAATGAACCGGAAGTAGCCTCTGTGTGTTTCATAGTGTGGTTCAGCAACCAAGGAGGTAGACAAAAAAGTTTGGTCGCCACTGTTGACACCATCTAGTTGTGTAAGCTGATGCATTAGCAAGTATAAATAAAAATTTGTGCTGCAGAGCTGCGTTTTTGCATCCCAGTGTAGTTGCCATATTTATGGGCCTGACTGTAAATCAGATAGATCTCTCCTCATGGATGCAGATATCAATGTTTACCATATTCAGACTCATAATAAGCCTGACTTAATATCAATAGTGGTTCCTCAGTGCAGGTTTGCTGACTGTGCCGGCAGTGCAGGGGTGATCTCAATGCAGGGTGCCGGCGATGTCGGCAGTGCGGGGGTGCCAGCGGTGTCCTCAGTGCAGGTTTGCTGACTGTGTTGGCAGTGCTAGGGTGTTCTCAATGCAGGGTGCCGGCGGTGTCGGCAGAGCGGGAGTGCCAGCGGGGTCCTCAGTGCATGTGTGCTGACAGTGTTGGCAGTGCAAGGGTGCTGGTGGTGTCCTCAGTGTTGGAGTGCCGGCAGTGTGGCGGTCGCTAAGGGAGTCATGAATATGTGGGGCAGCATTGCAGAGGTGCTGGCAGTGTCGGCAGCGGTGGTGTCGGCAGCGGTGGTGTCAGCAGCGGGGAATGCTGCCAGTGGAGGTCCCAGCAGTGTCGGCAGCGGGGGGTGCCGACGGTGTCAGGCAGCAAGGGATGGCGAGCGCCATCTTCTTTTGCTTCCTGTGTGCATATTAAATGGGCTTAATGCTGATTGGCTGAGAGCCATGACAGATGGCTCTCTCAGCCAATCAGCGTTAAACCCGCTCAATACAAAACCTCACGACCCGACAGCGGCAACGCAACATTTTGCCTCGGGTAAGGGATCTGGGGCAGGCAGGGAGATACGAGCTTGGCTCGTATCGCCCCGGATCCCCGAAATTCGGGTGGGTTCGATTCTCTGAGAACTGAACCTGCTCATCCCTAATAAATTCATACAGCATTTAAAAGGTACTGTGAACTCCATGCGAAAGCCATAGTAAATGATGTTCAGAGAATTAGATTATATGCTACAGAATAAAATTCCATAATTCCTTAGTATGTAGCAAAATGCATGTTATAAAATCAAATTATGAAATGAAACAAAAATAAAATTTTAGTTTTAATATTTTTACTATTGACCTTGCAGATGGCCCAAGAAGAATGGTGTCCAAGTCTGCATCTAACAATAAACCAAACAGGACAATGCTTTTATGCTTCTTTGGTGTTTTAGGTGTAGAACCATGAGAGATCTTGGCTTGTAAACTGTGAGCTAAGGGCCTGATTCAGAGCCGCTCGTAAGTGGCCGCTCGTTCATTCCGAGCGATGTTTGCACTACTGCGCATGCGTACGGATCGTAATACGCATGTGCGAACCAGTCAGTGCGCCCGAAAATCGTTTGTTCGCTAAATAGCGAATGCCTGCTCTTTTGAGTGACAGGAGGAGGCGTATGTGGGTGGTAACAGGGGAAGGTGCTTGAAAACGGGGAGTGGAGATCAGAACGCAGGCGTGCTTAAAGGTCAAAACGGGCATTTTATGGGTGTGCATAATTAATACAGCAGCGTCATTGACCACGTCACTGGGTTATTTTATAGTCAGAACTGCTCGCAAGATTGCGGTAGGAAAAACCAACCACAAGAATAGCGAGCAGCTTATACCCTGGTCGATGTACTCGATTAATCTAATAAATAGCGGACATGACATAGGATGCGAGCGGCCAGGGGGCGTAGTTTCCAAAAAACGGCCGCAAGTTTTGTTCGCTCGTTCAGACATAGAGGCGTGAACAGACCGCAAAGAGCGAACGGTTCATTTGAATAGCCACCCCTTTTTTCAGAACGAGCGAGCGCAAATAGCGTCCGGCTCTGAATCAGGCCCTAAATCCTTTTGTAATTCCGTACCTGACCTATAGAGTGCGAATGCTGTGCAAAAATTGTGTTTTTTAATTATTTAAAAATTAACAGTAATTAATTTCGATTTCAAATTTTTTTAGTTGCCTCTGCCATGTTTTAATACGCTCGTATGTAAAATTTCACGATCTTGGCTTGTAAACTATGGATTTGTATAGAAAGAGAATGACAGAAGGACAAATTTTCATTTTTATATAGTAGATATATATAAATAATTTTTTTTAACACAGAACTTATCCACCACTCCAACTGTGCAAAGTCATTTTCACCTGAGGGGCTAAATGAGTACAGGGGGGGCGCATGCAGAAGTTTTGCCTAGGGTGCCTAGAAGTCTAGCACTGGCCCTGTTGGGGGCACTGTATAAGGGGCACTACTGGTGGCACAGGGAGGACCACCATTGGGGCCCTGTATAAGCGGCACTACTGGGGGCACTGCATAGGGGGGACCACTACTGGGGGCACTATATAAGAGGCATTACTGGGAGCACTGCATAGGGGACCACTACTGGGGGCACTATATAAGGAGCACTACTGAGGGTACTGCACAGGGGAAACCACTCCTGGGGGCACTGCATAGGGGGAACACTACTGGGGACACTGTATAAGGGGCACTACTGGGGGCATTGTATCAGGGGCACTACTGGGGGGGGATAGGTATGAAATACCGCCGGCCCTCTGGCCGGCAGTTCACATCCCAGCAGCGGCAGGCCGACAGAAGCAGAGTTCCCGGCAGCGGAAGCCCGACAGCGCTGGAAATCCCGATCGTCCATAGGTAAGTAAAAACTAACCTAACCTAACTCCCTAACCCTCCTTAGGGATGCCTAACTCTAACCTTACCCCCAAGTGCCTAAACCCAATCCCCCCCTCTAAGTGCCTAACCCTAACCGCCCCTTCCCCACTGCCTACCCCTAAGTCCCCCGGCGGGGTGCCTAACCCTAAGTCCCCCCCGGGGGTGCCTAACCCTCCCTCCCCCTAGCCTAACCCTAACCCCCCCAGGGGGGTTCCTAACCCTAAGTCCCCCCCGGGTGCCCTAAACCTAACCCTCTCCGCCCACGGCTGTCCGATCGCGGCGCCCGGCATCCCTTCGATCGGGATGCCGGGCGCCGGTCTCCCAGCGTCGGGAAAATGACAAGCGTCTAGATATAGACGCCTGTCATTTAACCCTCGCCGGGATAAAGCAATCGGGAAGCCGGCTGTCGGGATTAAGACAGACGGTTTCCCGAATGCATCCCACTGGGGGTGCTGTATAAAGGGCACTACTGGGGGCACTGTATAAGGGGCACTGTATAAGTGGCACTACTGGGGGCACTGTATAAGGGTGCACTACTGGGGCACTGTATAAGGGGCACTATTGGGGCACTAAATAGGGGCACTACTGGGGGCACTGCATAAGGGGCAGAACTACTGGTGGCACTGCATAAGGGGCACTACTCCCCCCCAAGTGCCTAAACCTAATCCCCCCTCTGAGTGCCTAACCCTAACCCCCCCTTCCCCACTGCCTAAACCTAAGTGCCCCGGGGGGTGTTGCCTAACCTAACCCTCCCTCCCCCTAGCCTAACCCTAACCCTCCCGGGGGGTGCCTATCCCTAAGTCCCCCCGGGTGCCCTAAACCTAACCCTCCCCCCCGTGGCTGTCCGCTCGCGGCACCCGGCATCCCTTCGATCGGGATGCTGGGCACCGGTCTCCCAGCGTCGGGAAAATGACAAGCGTCAAGATATAGACACCTGTCATTTAACCCTCGCCGGGATAAAGCAATCGGGAAGCCGGCTGTCGGGATTAAGACAGCCGGTTTCCCGATTGCATCCCACTGGGGGTACTGTATAAAGGGCACTACTGGGGGCACTGTATAAGGGGCACTGTATAAGTGGCACTACTGGGGGCACTGTATAAGGGTGCACTACTGGGGGCACTGTATAAGGGGCACTATTGGGGCACTAAATAGGGGCACTACTGGGGGCACTGTATAAGGGGCACTACTACTGGGGGCACTGCATAAGGGGCAGTACTACTGGTGGCACTGCATAAGGGGCACTGCATAAGGGGCACTACTCCCCCCCAAGTGCCTAAACCTAATCCCCCCTCTGAGTGCCTAACCCTAACCCCCCCTTCCCCACTGCCTAACCCTAAGTCCCCCCTGGGGGTGCCTAACCTAACCCTCCCTCCCCCTAGCCTAACCCTAACCCTCCCGGGTGCCCTAAACCTAACCCTCCCCCCCGCGGCTGTCCGCTCGCGGCGCCCGGGATCCCTTCGATCGGGATGCTGGGCGCCAGTCTCCCAGCGTCGGGAAAATGACAGGCGTCTAGATATAGACACCTGTCATTTAACCCTCGCCAGGATACAGCAGTCGGGAAGCCGGCTGTCGGGATTAAGACAGCCGGTTTCCCGATTGCATCCCACTGGGGGTACTGTATAAAGGGCATTACTGGGGGCACTGTATAAGGGGCACTGTATAAGTGGCACTACTGGGGGCACTGTATAAGGGTGCACTACTGGGGGCACTGTATAAGGGGCACTACTACAGTGGGCATTGCAAGAGGGGCACTAATACTGGGGGCATTAAGGTGCACATGAAAAGGAATGTTCCCAGAGTGACGAGAAATGGTGGTGTGTCATGTCGACATGCTCCATTTTTCTGTGACCATGCCCCTTGTGGCATGGCCACACCCACTTTTTGATGCATGCTTTGACGGGCACACATACTGGGGGGGCGCTCATTTTTTTAACTTGACCTGGGCTCCAAATACCCTAGTTACGCCACTGTGTGTGAGAGGCTATGGGGGCTGCGTGTGTGAGATGCTATGGGGGCAACATGTGTGAGAAGCTATGGGGGCAGCGTGTGTGAAAGGCTATGGTGGCAGTGGGGGGGCACCAAAGGAAATTCTCGCCCTGGGCTCCACTTGGTCTAGAGTGTTGGCAGTGCAAGGGTGCTGGTGGTGTCCTCAGTGTTGGAGTGCCGGCAGTGTGGCGGTCGCTAAGGGAGTCATGAATATGTGGGGCAGCATTGCAGAGGTGCTGGCAGTGTCGGCAGCGGTGGTGTCGGCAGCGGTGGTGTCAGCAGCGGGGAATGCTGCCAGTGGAGGTCCCAGCAGTGTCGGCAGCGGGGGGTGCCGACGGTGTCAGGCAGCAAGGGATGGCGAGCGCCATCTTCTTTTGCTTCCTGTGTGCATATTAAATGGGCTTAATGCTGATTGGCTGAGAGCCATGACAGATGGCTCTCTCAGCCAATCAGCGTTAAACCCGCTCAATACAAAACCTCACGACCCGACAGCGGCAACGCAACATTTTGCCTCGGGTAAGGGATCTGGGGCAGGCAGGGAGATACGAGCTTGGCTCGTATCGCCCCGGATCCCCGAAATTCGGGTGGGTTCGATTCTCTGAGAACTGAACCTGCTCATCCCTAATAAATTCATACAGCATTTAAAAGGTACTGTGAACTCCATGCGAAAGCCATAGTAAATGATGTTCAGAGAATTAGATTATATGCTACAGAATAAAATTCCATAATTCCTTAGTATGCAGCAAAATGCATGTTATAAAATCAAATTATGAAATGAAACAAAAATAAAATTTTAGTTTTAATATTTTTACTATTGACCTTGCAGATGGCCCAAGAAGAATGGTGTCCAAGTCTGCATCTAACAATAAACCAAACAGGACAATGCTTTTATGCTTCTTTGGTGTTTTAGGTGTAGAACCATGAGAGATCTTGGCTTGTAAACTGTGAGCTAAGGGCCTGATTCAGAGCCGCTCGTAAGTGGCCGCTCGTTCATTCCGAGCGATGTTTGCACTACTGCGCATGCGTACGGATCGTAATACGCATGTGCGAACCAGTCAGTGCGCCCGAAAATCGTTTGTTCGCTAAATAGCGAATGCCTGCTCTTTTGAGTGACAGGAGGAGGCGTATGTGGGTGGTAACAGGGGAAGGTGCTTGAAAACGGGGAGTGGAGATCAGAACGCAGGCGTGCTTAAAGGTCAAAACGGGCATTTTATGGGTGTGCATAATTAATACAGCAGCGTCATTGACCACGTCACTGGGTTATTTTATAGTCAGAACTGCTCGCAAGATTGCGGTAGGAAAAACCAACCACAAGAATAGCGAGCAGCTTATACCCTGGTCGATGTACTCGATTAATCTAATAAATAGCGGACATGACATAGGATGCGAGCGGCCAGGGGGCGTAGTTTCCAAAAAACGGCCGCAAGTTTTGTTCGCTCGTTCAGACATAGAGGCGTGAACAGACCGCAAAGAGCGAACGGTTCATTTGAATAGCCACCCCTTTTTTCAGAACGAGCGAGCGCAAATAGCGTCCGGCTCTGAATCAGGCCCTAAATCCTTTTGTAATTCCGTACCTGACCTATAGAGTGCGAATGCTGTGCAAAAATTGTGTTTTTTAATTATTTAAAAATTAACAGTAATTAATTTCGATTTAAAATTTTTTTAGTTGCCTCTGCCATGTTTTAATACGCTCGTATGTAAAATTTCACGATCTTGGCTTGTAAACTATGGATTTGTATAGAAAGAGAATGACAGAAGGACAAATTTTCATTTTTATATAGTAGATATATATAAATAATTTTTTTTAACACAGAACTTATCCACCACTCCAACTGTGCAAAGTCATTTTCACCTGAGGGGCTAAATGAGTACAGGGGGGGCGCATGCAGAAGTTTTGCCTAGGGTGCCTAGAAGTCTAGCACTGGCCCTGTTGGGGGCACTGTATAAGGGGCACTACTGGTGGCACAGGGAGGACCACCATTGGGGCCCTGTATAAGCGGCACTACTGGGGGCACTGCATAGGGGGGACCACTACTGGGGGCACTATATAAGAGGCATTACTGGGAGCACTGCATAGGGGACCACTACTGGGGGCACTATATAAGGAGCACTACTGAGGGTACTGCACAGGGGAAACCACTCCTGGGGGCACTGCATAGGGGGAACACTACTGGGGACACTGTATAAGGGGCACTACTGGGGGCATTGTATCAGGGGCACTACTGGGGGGGGATAGGTATGAAATACCGCCGGCCCTCTGGCCGGCAGTTCACATCCCAGCAGCGGCAGGCCGACAGAAGCAGAGTTCCCGGCAGCGGAAGCCCGACAGCGCTGGAAATCCCGATCGTCCATAGGTAAGTAAAAACTAACCTAACCTAACTCCCTAACCCTCCTTAGGGATGCCTAACTCTAACCTTACCCCCAAGTGCCTAAACCCAATCCCCCCCTCTAAGTGCCTAACCCTAACCGCCCCTTCCCCACTGCCTACCCCTAAGTCCCCCGGGGGGGTGCCTAACCCTAAGTCCCCCCCGGGGGTGCCTAACCCTCCCTCCCCCTAGCCTAACCCTAACCCCCCCAGGGGGGTTCCTAACCCTAAGTCCCCCCCGGGTGCCCTAAACCTAACCCTCTCCGCCCACGGCTGTCCGATCGCGGCGCCCGGCATCCCTTCGATCGGGATGCCGGGCGCCGGTCTCCCAGCGTCGGGAAAATGACAAGCGTCTAGATATAGACGCCTGTCATTTAACCCTCGCCGGGATAAAGCAATCGGGAAGCCGGCTGTCGGGATTAAGACAGACGGTTTCCCGAATGCATCCCACTGGGGGTGCTGTATAAAGGGCACTACTGGGGGCACTGTATAAGGGGCACTGTATAAGTGGCACTACTGGGGGCACTGTATAAGGGTGCACTACTGGGGCACTGTATAAGGGGCACTATTGGGGCACTAAATAGGGGCACTACTGGGGGCACTGCATAAGGGGCAGAACTACTGGTGGCACTGCATAAGGGGCACTACTCCCCCCCAAGTGCCTAAACCTAATCCCCCCTCTGAGTGCCTAACCCTAACCCCCCCTTCCCCACTGCCTAAACCTAAGTGCCCCGGGGGGTGTTGCCTAACCTAACCCTCCCTCCCCCTAGCCTAACCCTAACCCTCCCGGGGGGTGCCTATCCCTAAGTCCCCCCGGGTGCCCTAAACCTAACCCTCCCCCCCGTGGCTGTCCGCTCGCGGCACCCGGCATCCCTTCGATCGGGATGCTGGGCACCGGTCTCCCAGCGTCGGGAAAATGACAAGCGTCAAGATATAGACACCTGTCATTTAACCCTCGCCGGGATAAAGCAATCGGGAAGCCGGCTGTCGGGATTAAGACAGC
The DNA here is from genome assembly GCA_031769625.1 of Taudactylus pleione. Taxonomy (NCBI): domain Eukaryota; kingdom Metazoa; phylum Chordata; class Amphibia; order Anura; family Myobatrachidae; genus Taudactylus; species Taudactylus pleione. The sequence continues at coordinate 10,282,695 of JAUIMM010000052.1, read as the reverse complement.
CGGTTTCCCGATTGCATCCCACTGGGGGTACTGTATAAAGGGCACTACTGGGGGCACTGTATAAGGGGCACTGTATAAGTGGCACTACTGGGGGCACTGTATAAGGGTGCACTACTGGGGGCACTGTATAAGGGGCACTATTGGGGTACTAAATAGGGGCACTACTGGGGGCACTGTATAAGGGGCACTACTACTGGGGGCACTGCATAAGGGGCAGTACTACTGGTGGCACTGCATAAGGGGCACTGCATAAGGGGCACTACTCCCCCCCAAGTGCCTAAACCTAATCCCCCCTCTGAGTGCCTAACCCTAACCCCCCCTTCCCCACTGCCTAACCCTAAGTCCCCCCTGGGGGTGCCTAACCTAACCCTCCCTCCCCCTAGCCTAACCCTAACCCTCCCGGGTGCCCTAAACCTAACCCTCCCCCCCGCGGCTGTCCGCTCGCGGCGCCCGGGATCCCTTCGATCGGGATGCTGGGCGCCAGTCTCCCAGCGTCGGGAAAATGACAGGCGTCTAGATATAGACACCTGTCATTTAACCCTCGCCAGGATACAGCAGTCGGGAAGCCGGCTGTCGGGATTAAGACAGCCGGTTTCCCGATTGCATCCCACTGGGGGTACTGTATAAAGGGCATTACTGGGGGCACTGTATAAGGGGCACTGTATAAGTGGCACTACTGGGGGCACTGTATAAGGGTGCACTACTGGGGGCACTGTATAAGGGGCACTACTACAGTGGGCATTGCAAGAGGGGCACTAATACTGGGGGCATTAAGGTGCACATGAAAAGGAATGTTCCCAGAGTGACGAGAAATGGTGGTGTGTCATGTCGACATGCTCCATTTTTCTGTGACCATGCCCCTTGTGGCATGGCCACACCCACTTTTTGATGCATGCTTTGACGGGCACACATACTGGGGGGGCGCTCATTTTTTTAACTTGACCTGGGCTCCAAATACCCTAGTTACGCCACTGTGTGTGAGAGGCTATGGGGGCTGCGTGTGTGAGATGCTATGGGGGCAACATGTGTGAGAAGCTATGGGGGCAGCGTGTGTGAAAGGCTATGGTGGCAGTGGGGGGGCACCAAAGGAAATTCTCGCCCTGGGCTCCACTTGGTCTAGAGTGTTGGCAGTGCAAGGGTGCTGGTGGTGTCCTCAGTGTTGGAGTGCCGGCAGTGTGGCGGTCGCTAAGGGAGTCATGAATATGTGGGGCAGCATTGCAGAGGTGCTGGCAGTGTCGGCAGCGGTGGTGTCGGCAGCGGTGGTGTCAGCAGCGGGGAATGCTGCCAGTGGAGGTCCCAGCAGTGTCGGCAGCGGGGGGTGCCGACGGTGTCAGGCAGCAAGGGATGGCGAGCGCCATCTTCTTTTGCTTCCTGTGTGCATATTAAATGGGCTTAATGCTGATTGGCTGAGAGCCATGACAGATGGCTCTCTCAGCCAATCAGCGTTAAACCCGCTCAATACAAAACCTCACGACCCGACAGCGGCAACGCAACATTTTGCCTCGGGTAAGGGATCTGGGGCAGGCAGGGAGATACGAGCTTGGCTCGTATCGCCCCGGATCCCCGAAATTCGGGTGGGTTCGATTCTCTGAGAACTGAACCTGCTCATCCCTAATAAATTCATACAGCATTTAAAAGGTACTGTGAACTCCATGCGAAAGCCATAGTAAATGATGTTCAGAGAATTAGATTATATGCTACAGAATAAAATTCCATAATTCCTTAGTATGTAGCAAAATGCATGTTATAAAATCAAATTATGAAATGAAACAAAAATAAAATTTTAGTTTTAATATTTTTACTATTGACCTTGCAGATGGCCCAAGAAGAATGGTGTCCAAGTCTGCATCTAACAATAAACCAAACAGGACAATGCTTTTATGCTTCTTTGGTGTTTTAGGTGTAGAACCATGAGAGATCTTGGCTTGTAAACTGTGAGCTAAGGGCCTGATTCAGAGCCGCTCGTAAGTGGCCGCTCGTTCATTCCGAGCGATGTTTGCACTACTGCGCATGCGTACGGATCGTAATACGCATGTGCGAACCAGTCAGTGCGCCCGAAAATCGTTTGTTCGCTAAATAGCGAATGCCTGCTCTTTTGAGTGACAGGAGGAGGCGTATGTGGGTGGTAACAGGGGAAGGTGCTTGAAAACGGGGAGTGGAGATCAGAACGCAGGCGTGCTTAAAGGTCAAAACGGGCATTTTATGGGTGTGCATAATTAATACAGCAGCGTCATTGACCACGTCACTGGGTTATTTTATAGTCAGAACTGCTCGCAAGATTGCGGTAGGAAAAACCAACCACAAGAATAGCGAGCAGCTTATACCCTGGTCGATGTACTCGATTAATCTAATAAATAGCGGACATGACATAGGATGCGAGCGGCCAGGGGGCGTAGTTTCCAAAAAACGGCCGCAAGTTTTGTTCGCTCGTTCAGACATAGAGGCGTGAACAGACCGCAAAGAGCGAACGGTTCATTTGAATAGCCACCCCTTTTTTCAGAACGAGCGAGCGCAAATAGCGTCCGGCTCTGAATCAGGCCCTAAATCCTTTTGTAATTCCGTACCTGACCTATAGAGTGCGAATGCTGTGCAAAAATTGTGTTTTTTAATTATTTAAAAATTAACAGTAATTAATTTCGATTTCAAATTTTTTTAGTTGCCTCTGCCATGTTTTAATACGCTCGTATGTAAAATTTCACGATCTTGGCTTGTAAACTATGGATTTGTATAGAAAGAGAATGACAGAAGGACAAATTTTCATTTTTATATAGTAGATATATATAAATAATTTTTTTTAACACAGAACTTATCCACCACTCCAACTGTGCAAAGTCATTTTCACCTGAGGGGCTAAATGAGTACAGGGGGGGCGCATGCAGAAGTTTTGCCTAGGGTGCCTAGAAGTCTAGCACTGGCCCTGTTGGGGGCACTGTATAAGGGGCACTACTGGTGGCACAGGGAGGACCACCATTGGGGCCCTGTATAAGCGGCACTACTGGGGGCACTGCATAGGGGGGACCACTACTGGGGGCACTATATAAGAGGCATTACTGGGAGCACTGCATAGGGGACCACTACTGGGGGCACTATATAAGGAGCACTACTGAGGGTACTGCACAGGGGAAACCACTCCTGGGGGCACTGCATAGGGGGAACACTACTGGGGACACTGTATAAGGGGCACTACTGGGGGCATTGTATCAGGGGCACTACTGGGGGGGGATAGGTATGAAATACCGCCGGCCCTCTGGCCGGCAGTTCACATCCCAGCAGCGGCAGGCCGACAGAAGCAGAGTTCCCGGCAGCGGAAGCCCGACAGCGCTGGAAATCCCGATCGTCCATAGGTAAGTAAAAACTAACCTAACCTAACTCCCTAACCCTCCTTAGGGATGCCTAACTCTAACCTTACCCCCAAGTGCCTAAACCCAATCCCCCCCTCTAAGTGCCTAACCCTAACCGCCCCTTCCCCACTGCCTACCCCTAAGTCCCCCGGGGGGGTGCCTAACCCTAAGTCCCCCCCGGGGGTGCCTAACCCTCCCTCCCCCTAGCCTAACCCTAACCCCCCCAGGGGGGTTCCTAACCCTAAGTCCCCCCCGGGTGCCCTAAACCTAACCCTCTCCGCCCACGGCTGTCCGATCGCGGCGCCCGGCATCCCTTCGATCGGGATGCCGGGCGCCGGTCTCCCAGCGTCGGGAAAATGACAAGCGTCTAGATATAGACGCCTGTCATTTAACCCTCGCCGGGATAAAGCAATCGGGAAGCCGGCTGTCGGGATTAAGACAGACGGTTTCCCGAATGCATCCCACTGGGGGTGCTGTATAAAGGGCACTACTGGGGGCACTGTATAAGGGGCACTGTATAAGTGGCACTACTGGGGGCACTGTATAAGGGTGCACTACTGGGGCACTGTATAAGGGGCACTATTGGGGCACTAAATAGGGGCACTACTGGGGGCACTGCATAAGGGGCAGAACTACTGGTGGCACTGCATAAGGGGCACTACTCCCCCCCAAGTGCCTAAACCTAATCCCCCCTCTGAGTGCCTAACCCTAACCCCCCCTTCCCCACTGCCTAAACCTAAGTGCCCCGGGGGGTGTTGCCTAACCTAACCCTCCCTCCCCCTAGCCTAACCCTAACCCTCCCGGGGGGTGCCTATCCCTAAGTCCCCCCGGGTGCCCTAAACCTAACCCTCCCCCCCGTGGCTGTCCGCTCGCGGCACCCGGCATCCCTTCGATCGGGATGCTGGGCACCGGTCTCCCAGCGTCGGGAAAATGACAAGCGTCAAGATATAGACACCTGTCATTTAACCCTCGCCGGGATAAAGCAATCGGGAAGCCGGCTGTCGGGATTAAGACAGCCGGTTTCCCGATTGCATCCCACTGGGGGTACTGTATAAAGGGCACTACTGGGGGCACTGTATAAGGGGCACTGTATAAGTGGCACTACTGGGGGCACTGTATAAGGGTGCACTAATGGGGGCACTGTATAAGGGGCACTATTGGGGCACTAAATAGGGGCACTACTGGGGGCACTGTATAAGGGGCACTACTACTGGGGGCACTGCATAAGGGGCAGTACTACTGGTGGCACTGCATAAGGGGCACTGCATAAGGGGCACTACTCCCCCCCAAGTGCCTAAACCTAATCCCCCCTCTGAGTGCCTAACCCTAACCCCCCCTTCCCCACTGCCTAACCCTAAGTCCCCCCTGGGGGTGCCTAACCTAACCCTCCCTCCCCCTAGCCTAACCCTAACCCTCCCGGGTGCCCTAAACCTAACCCTCCCCCCCGCGGCTGTCCGCTCGCGGCGCCCGGGATCCCTTCGATCGGGATGCTGGGCGCCAGTCTCCCAGCGTCGGGAAAATGACAGGCGTCTAGATATAGACACCTGTCATTTAACCCTCGCCAGGATACAGCAGTCGGGAAGCCGGCTGTCGGGATTAAGACAGCCGGTTTCCCGATTGCATCCCACTGGGGGTACTGTATAAAGGGCATTACTGGGGGCACTGTATAAGGGGCACTGTATAAGTGGCACTACTGGGGGCACTGTATAAGGGTGCACTACTGGGGGCACTGTATAAGGGGCACTACTACAGTGGGCATTGCAAGAGGGGCACTAATACTGGGGGCATTAAGGTGCACATGAAAAGGAATGTTCCCAGAGTGACGAGAAATGGTGGTGTGTCATGTCGACATGCTCCATTTTTCTGTGACCATGCCCCTTGTGGCATGGCCACACCCACTTTTTGATGCATGCTTTGACGGGCACACATACTGGGGGGGCGCTCATTTTTTTAACTTGACCTGGGCTCCAAATACCCTAGTTACGCCACTGTGTGTGAGAGGCTATGGGGGCTGCGTGTGTGAGATGCTATGGGGGCAACATGTGTGAGAAGCTATGGGGGCAGCGTGTGTGAAAGGCTATGGTGGCAGTGGGGGGGCACCAAAGGAAATTCTCGCCCTGGGCTCCACTTGGTCTAGAACCGGCCATGACCTGGAGCTATATATGTGAATTTCATCAAGAGTATCAAACCATGGTAATGTCACCAAGGTACACACCTTTTTCTACATTTTTTACTAGATTCTGAATGCACTAGACATAGGACCTCATTCAGACTCACTCACAAGCGCTATGCGCTCACAAGCGGGTCGATAGTGAGGGCCTGCGCATGTGCAGCGCTCGCACTACGCGTGCGCAAGCCCCGGAGCAAGTGACAAATGCAATCGCTCCGGGGCTCGCTACAAAAGGGGCGGCTGTCGATGTTGATCGACAGCTCACCCCATTTTGTAGGCAGGGTGGGGGGTGGCCGGACAAACAGAGGCATTCCTGAAGGAACGCCTGCCGTTTGTAGGCGGCCCTACTGACATCACCAGTGATGTCAGTAGGGAGCTTCCTGCTCTGGTAGAGTAGGACCTGAGGCTTGCGGTAGACGAGACCCTACCGCAAGGGTCTCGTTGCAAGCCCCGATGGTCATGGTGGTCTCGACCATCGCGACCATCACCTAGTAACTCGCTAAAGCTGTGGGTGGTAACCCACAGCTTAGGCCACCTTTCAAAAGAAAAGCTTTTTGCGAGCGGCTCTGAATGAGGTCCATTGTCTGTCCTCCCTCCCCCTTCCTTCTTTACCCTTCCCTATTCTTTTCTCAGTAATGTTGTATTGTTTAAGGACACTTCAAATATGAATATACTAGTTTGACAGACTTTTATTGTACTTACACAAGATTATTTTATTTTGTGTTTTTATTTAACATCGTATTTATTATGCAAATATCTGAACATGCTTGTAACTTGTTCATTATATTGATAAATTAAGAGATTTTTATTTGTTGTTTAAATAAAAAAATCTTTGATTATTCAAATATATAGAGGCTGAATGATTCATTTATTTCTGCTTATTTCAGCAACAATAAAATCTCCTATACCCACAATTTAACAAAAATATATCACTGGGGCAGCACAGCTTCCCCGTTGATACTGGCTCAAAGCAGTAACGATGAGGGGCGTAAATTCATGGGGGGCTCCTGGAGGCTAAATAGACTATTCTGCCTCCCCCTCCCCGGTGGCTTTGGCTTGCAAATGTCTCAACATTTGTGGCACATGCGGTGGAGCAGCCAATGATACCCGAATCTTAAGTTCTTACTGCTCTACCCAATGTGCAAACTTCCTGTACCTTATCCCCAGTTCCGGACTGGCACTGGGGGTAAGGTTCAGAATGGGCCAATGGCCGGCCAAGCCGTCTGGAGGTTTTGTCAAGCAGCTCCGCTTCCCAATGTTCTGCATGTTGGGCAGGTCTTTTGTAAAGCGTGACTGCATTGTGATGTCATGGCATCGCTGGAGGAGCCACTCGAGGGCCTGAGGAGTACTCCATTGTCAGATCTCAGTGTGTGGCATCAGATCTATATTATAGCACTGGCAGACTGCGAGGAGTGGCAGTGAGTCTCTGAAAATAAATAAAAGCTGGTAGTGAAGGTGGGGGGGGGGGGTCAGAGTCTGAGGCTGTTAAATTGTTGACTGGACTCAGGGGTAGCTAAGCTGGACTGGAGATAGCAATTTCACCAGCAATGTCTCATCGATGTGCGACAATATAGTGCATGGAGCCCACAGCAGGTGGGCCTATGTGCTTTACATGCTAGAGACAGCTTTTAGTCCCAGCCCTGTCCTGCTCACCTACAGGAATTACTTTACTGTAAGTGTGGAAGATGAATGAATACTTTTAGCACTGATTGTGAGATGACCTGTAGTTAATAATTTTTGGCCTTGTAATTAACTTTATACAAAGTATGTCCCCAAAATCAAAGAGTAGTTATGTTTGGACTGACACTGTATGCAGGCTTTATGCAGAGCCGTAACTAGACTTTTTGGTGCTCTGTGCCAGAAAGAGCATTGGCGCCCCCCTAATTTTTCAAAGGGACATAATGCACCCAAAAAGGGGAATGGCCTCATGGGGAAGGGCCAGGGAAGAGATAGGAGAGGCCTGGAGATGCTGGGGATGGAATAAGAGGAAACTACAAGCAAGAATTATAATAAACAGAAATTTGTCATGCTCAAACAGCGCCCCCTGACCTGTGGTGCCCTGGGTGATGGCACCAGCCGCACTACCCTAGCTACGGCCCTGGCTTTATGTGATTACTCTTATTAATCTCTTTATACACTATGTAGACAAAAGTGATTGGACACCCCAGCGCAAGCGATGTGGTGTGCTCCTGCAGCAGACACATGTTCGTGAAGGTATAAAACAAGAAGTATAGAGATGCTCTTGATAACTCTGTGCTCCCTACATTGTTGCAGTCCTGAAAATGTTTTTATCAGGACTAAATGCCACCTGTCATGTTTCCAGGGTGATGCCAGACTGGTACACAGAAAATTCGGTAACCCATATGGACCAGCTCAGAGTCCAGATCTTAACCCCAGCAAGAACCTCAAGGACAAATTGGAGTGACGGTTGCGTTCTAGGCCGACTCGACCTTCTTCAGTGTCACAGTTGGCCACTGTACTAAAGGCGGATTGGTAAAACATAAAGGGGGATGTACTAAATGTAAAATGCGGTAAAAACCCTGTTTTCTGTTTTTTACCACATTTTTCGTATGTATCATCACCTGGCCGCCGGGTCTCCGATGCGGAGGGTAACGGACATGCAGGGAGCAGAGGTCAGAGATTCGGGAAGCAGGGCATTTTGGGAGAAGAGCAGAGGGCTGTGATGCAGATAGCAGGACATGCAGGGATCAGAGGTCAGGGATTCGGGAAGCAGGGCATTTGTAGAGAAGAGGATAGGGCTGTGATGCAGGAAACAGGACATTCAGGGAGCAGAGGTCAGGTATTTGGGAAGCAGGGCATTTGGGGAGAAGAGGAGATGGCTGTGATGCAGGAAACAGGACATGCAGGGAGCAGAGGTCAGGTATTTGGGGAGAAGAGCAGAAGGCTGTGATGCAGGAAACAGGACATGCAGGGAGCAGAGGTCAGGGAATCAGGAAGCAGGGCATTTGCGGAGAACAGGCAGCGCACATCGCAAAGGACAACTCTTATTGGATGTACTCTGCAATGTTAGTACATCCCGCCCAATGCCTGTAGTTGTCCAGGGACTTGTGGACAGTTTGCCAAGAAGAGTATCTGCAGTAATCACTGCACATGGTGGACTTACAAAGTACTGACATCAATAAAATCTCGTTGATCTGTTTTCTGTCAGTGTCCAATCACTTTTGTCTAGTGTATAAAGATCTGCATAGCCAGGATATAGATGCAGATGTAGTGGTGGACGCCATTTTGTTACGGTCGCAATTGACCGATGTTTTTACAGATCATCTGATTCTGCTGCGTCTTCGGATGCAGCAGCAGATCAGATAAGCCGGCAGTGGGGTTGTTATTACTTAGGACACCTCCTGCAGCGTTAGCATCATTTCACACAGCTGCTGGGTACAAAGAGGCAGCGGGCTGTTCTATGGCGTCCATCTCTGAATCGGGGTCTAACTCATGTATGTACTGTGGGCCTGAATCAGAGTCGGACGCTATTTCCGAAAAAGGGTCCGGCTATTTAAATTTGCGGTCTGTTGACGCCTCTATGTCTGAGCGAGCGAACGAAACATGCGCTCGCTATTTTGTAAAGACGCCCCCTGGCCGCTCGCAACCTACGTCATCTCCGCTATTTATTAGATTAATTGAGTACATCGAAAGGGGTCTGAACTGCTCGCAGTGCTTGTGGTAGGATTTTCCTACCGCAATCATGCGAACAGTTCAGGCTAAGAAACAACCAAGTGACATGGTCGATGACGCTGCTTTGTTAATTATGCACACCCTTAAAACGCCCGTTTTGACCGTTTGGCATGCCTGCGTTCGGATCTCCACTCCCCGTTTTCAAGCACCTTCGCCTGTTACCACCCACAAACGCCTCATCCTGTCACTCAAACCAGCAGGCACTCGCTATTTTGCGAGCGCTCGATTTCCGACCGCAATGACTGGTTGGCGCATGCGCATTACGACCCACACGCATGCGCAGTTGTGCGAACATCGCTCGGAGCGAACGAGCGGCCGCATGCGAGCGGCTCTGAATCAGGCCCTGTATTTGGGGAAAATAATGAATCTGAATGATCTCCTGGGTGCCCAGATCATCTCATATCTATGCCATTGCTCTGTACTTATTTAACTTTATATAAAGCTACGAATGCTATATTATATAACAGCTTATATTATTATTGAATGCATTTATGATCTCCGATCAGTGTAATTTATAAGTCCTTTATCTTATGTTATCTTCCATCATGTTTCTTTTTTTTATTTCAATGAAAGACCAATAGAATTAACAGGATTTTAAAAAAAGAGACACCTGACTGCCTATTTCCTACTGACGGTCTCCTCACTTATTTCCTACTGCCGGTCTCCTCGCTTATTTCCTACTGCCGATCTCCTCGCTTATTTTCTACTGCAGGTCTCCTCGCTTATTTCCTAGTGACGGTCTCCTCACTTATTTCCTACTGACGGTCTCCTCACTTATTTCCTAGTGACGGTCTCCTCGCTTATTTCCTACTGCCGTTCTCCTCGCTTATTTCCCACTGCTGGTCTCCTCGCTTATTTCCCACTGCCAGTCTCCTCGCTTGTTTCCCACTGCCGTTCTCCTCGCTTATTTTCTACTGCCGGTCTCCTCACTTATTTCCCACTGACCGTCTCCTCACTTATTTCCCACTGCCAGTCTCCTCGCTTGTTTCCCACTGCCGTTCTCCTCGCTTATTTTCTACTGCCGGTCTCCTCACTTATTTCCTACTGCCGGTCTCCTCGCTTATTTCCTACTGCCGGTCTCCTCGCTTATTTCCTACTGCCGGTCTCCTCGCTTATTTCCTGCTGCCGTTCTCCTCGCTTATTTCCTGCTGCCGGTCTCCTCACTTATTTCCCACTGCCGGTCTCCTCACTTATTTCCTAGTGATGGTCTCCTCACTTATTTCCTACTGCCGGTCTCCTCACTTATTTCCTACTGCCGGTCTCCTCACTTATTTCCTAGTGACGGTCTCCTCGCTTATTTCCTACTGCCGGTCTCCTCGCTTATTTCCTACTGCCGGTCTCCTCGCTTATGTCCCACTGCCTGTCTCCTCACTTATTTCCCACTGCCGGTCTCCTCACTTATTTCCTACTGCCGGTCTCCTCACTTATTTCCTAGTGATGGTCTCCTCACTTATTTCCTACTGCCGGTCTCCTCACTTATTTCCCACTGCCGGTCTCCTCACTTATTTCCTACTGCCGGTCTCTTCACTTATTTCCTAGTGATGGTCTCCTCACTTATTTCCTACTGCCGGTCTCCTCACTTATTTCCTAGTGACGGTCTCCTCGCTTATTTCTTACTGCCGGTCTCCTTACTTATTTCCTACTGCCGGTCTCCTCACTTATTTCCCACTGCCGGTCTCCTTGCTTATTTCCCACTGCCGGTCTCCTCACTTATTTCCCTGTGACGGTCTCCCTGCTTATTTCCTACTGCCGGTCTCCTCGCTTATTTCCTACTGCCGGTCTCCTCACTTATTTCCCACTGCCGGTCTCCTTGCTTATTTCCCACTGCCGGTCTCCTCGCTTATCAAGGGAATTACTATCCTCAGACCTGCATCATTTGACTTATAGCAGAGAGAGGGGCAGAGGCTGCTTTAACAGACCAGTCAAGAGTCAAAGGAACTAGAAATATAGGGCCTGATTCATTACGGATCACTATTGCACTGTTCCTGATCTGTCCGTAAATATAATTTAAAAAAAGAGATTACATTATCTGCAACATACATTGTCAAAAATAAAATCTTATGGGGACAAATGCATAAAACCCATTTCAATCTGCAACAGACATTTAGGGGTATATTTAAAGTGGAGATGTTGCCCATAGTTACCAATCAGATTCTAGCAATTATCTTCTAGAAGGTGCTAGATAAATGAGAAGTATAATCTGATTGGTTGCTATAGGCAACATCTCCACTTCAAAAATCCCGCACTTTAGTAAATATACCCCTTAATGTTCCTAATTAATAGATCTTGGTCTAAGAAATCACTTCTTAATGAGCAATGATAACGTACAATCTACAGTATGCATACTCAGCTGAATGTCTTGTCTGTATTGGAATGTCTACACTTTACTGTGTGTGGGGTACTGCATCTTCCTGAGATGTAGAAGTAAATATATACAAAACCCCGAGCACTTGCTTCATATCCATATGTTAGTCTTATTTCCTAGTCAAGGAGTAGCTGAAAAGCTGAGGAAGTAACAAAGCTTATTCTAAATGCCACAAGAATCTCATGGAAGGAAATGTAGTAAATCTATTTAATTTTAAATAGACAGAGATGGCACCAAAAGAAGCAGAAGGGGATATCCTGTTGACACATACAGGAAACCAGTTAGAGCTCTGTGTGGAACGCAAACAATGTAATGATGTATAAGAAGCAAACTGTGCAAGAAAGTATTGTGTGCTAGATCAACAGGACAATGCAAACATAAATATTGTCAGGTTATGGTAATGTCAACATAGCATATCTGCACAGGAATAAAGAAAAGTAAGCTAAATGCAAGCCATAGCCTTGTACAGGGCTCCTCAAGGATGTTAAGAGTGTACAAATTATTATTATTATTATTATTATTATTATTATTATTATTATCGTTTATTTATATGGCGCCACAAGTGTTCCGCAGCGCCTTACAAAGTACATAACCAAAAAAGTGACTTACAGTACAATACAATACAATGCAGAACACGGACATGGATAAGATACATTGATACATTGGTAGCCATAACACCCAAACAAGCAACAGAGCATAAGCAACCAAGTCAAGGCCGGATTATAGGAGGGGCGAACGGGGCGATCGTCCAGGGGCCCCCACATCTTGGGGGCCCCCACACTGATGAAAATTACTGGGACCTGGCCACCCACCCTGGCCGGGTTCCGGTCCCGGCAGCATCACAGCAGTCCACTGCCTCAGGCACTGATTCACCCGACAGTGTCTGTCTATGGAAGCCCCGCCCCCTTGTTGACAATGCCGCGATTCGCGGGTGCACGGGTAGGGGGCGGGGCTTAATGCAGTGAAGTGCCTGCCCCATCAGGAGGCTGATGGGTTGCCTGCTGCAGCTGCAAAAGGTTAGTGTGTGCGCTCCCTTCCTCCATCTCTCTCTCTCTCCCTTCCTGTCTTTCCCTCTCTTCCTCTATTTCCCTCTTTGTCTCTCTCCCTCCCCCTCTCTCCTTCCCTCCCCCCTCCCTTTCTCCTTCTCCTAATTCTCTCTCCCCTTACTCTCTCTCTCTCTCTCTCTTCCTTCTCTCTCCCTGTCCCTTCCTCCCTCCCCCCCACTCTCTATCTTGATCTATAAATACGTATCATATATATATATATATATATATATATCCCATCTATCTATCTATCTATCTATCTATCTATCTATCTATCTATCTATCTATCTATCTATCTATCTATCTATATCTCCCCACTCTAAATCCTGCATTTTACCCTGGCAGTGGCCATTTTTTTTTATGGGGCCCCCACACTTTAGTTGCCCCGGGGCCCCCACAATCCTTAATCCGGCCCTGAACCAAGTGTTAGGTGTCCTAGTGGTGGGTAAGAAGTAGCTGAAAATAAAGTAAGGAGAAGCACAAGAGGGTAGAGGGCCCTGCTTGCAAGAGCTTACATTCTCAAGATGATACAAAATTATTATTCAAGAGCCTCTGAAAGAAATGTCATAAATTGGGTAATGGGTGGCTTTATTGTGTAAGTGCTAACATGAACATTCAGGCTGGTGGGACAAGCTGAGGCGACCTGTTATTTCATAACAGCTGGGGATCCCACATCATTGTGTAACTCTGCATTAGAGGCTGTTGCAGGCAATACAAAAACTTTCAGGACCACATACAGGGTCTCATTCAGACCCGCTCGCGAGCGCTGTACGCTCGCAAGCGGGTCGATGTTACCCAAAAGCGCATACGCACGATGGAGGCGCCTCCGTCGTGCGCATGCGTGAGACCCGGCGAGTGACGGGGAAACCGGCGCTCGGGGTCTCACACCAAAGGGGGCGTGCTGTCGATGGTGAGTGACAGCACGCCCCCTTTGGTGGGCGTGCCCGGGGCGTGGCTGCCCAGACGGAGGCGTTCCCATGGGAACGCCTACCATCTGGGTCCAGCCCCACTGACATCACTAGTGATGTCAGTGGGAGTGTTTTTGGCTCTGATAGAGCCAAAAGCACTCCTGGGCTTGCGGCAGTGAGACCCTACCGCAGGGTCTTGTCGCAAGCCCGATGGTCGCGATGGTCTTGACCATCGCGACCATCTTTTTGGCCGCTCTCATAAGCTGTGGGTGGTCACAGGTGTCTGGTTTTGATGTGTCCAGGCTGAAATATGCATTACTGTAGTAGCTTTTTATCTGAGTCTATGGATAAATGTTTTAAATCTTCTAAAGAGTGATGAAGTTGCCATGGCAACCAATCAGCTATATCTATAATTTTATAGAATGTACTTAATAAATGTTATTTTGTCCATGTCTCCACTCTTTAGAAGGGTTGATACATTAACTGAGAATGTTTAATGAAAATTATTAATGTGTTACTTACATTTACACTTACAGCTCCACTAATATCTTTTAAACATTAAGGGGATTATTTAGCTTTGGCCATATCTCTTTTTAAAAAAAAAATCTAAATAAAACCGTGCATTTCATATTGTGCTTGTACACCAAAACTATGTACACATACGTCCATATGCAGATTTTATTGCACCTTATACTTGCCACTCGTGCTTGTGAATGGCGAGTGGTGCTGCAAACGCAGGCGTGTCTGGCCGTCCAAACCAAGTTTTATGGGTGTGCATAATTAGCAAAGAAGCGTCATTGTACACGTCACTTGGTTGTATTTCAGTCTGCAGAGATCGCAGTGCTTGTGGTGGGGTAGGGTCTACCTCAAGCGCTGCGTGCAGCTCCGATGGCTCTCGATGTCACCGATTAATCACAAACTTCCTGGAGATGCCGTGTGCTATGAAAGAAAGGTGGGCGTCTTTATACTCCAGTGTGCGCTCACTGCCGTCGCTCTCTAAGGCATGGAGGGCGTCCATTCACCAGACAGTGCGATCACGGCATTTGCATACCCTGCCCCTTTTAGCTGCGTGAGAATGAGCTCTCCTGTGTGGTCTGAATGAGCTCCCCTGTGTGGTAGAATATGAACTGGGGGCACTATTTGGCATAATTTGTACTGGCAGCACTACGATGTGGCATATTTTAAATGGTGACAGTACATTGTTGCATAAAATGAATTGAGGGCACTTTAGGTGTAATGTGAACTTGGGCACTACTATGGGGTATAAATTGAACTAGGGCATTACTATTCATAATTATAGACACTAGGATGGGATATAAAATGCAATAATATAATAATAAGTTATCTAGGGCACTACGAGGCATAAAATGAAATAGGGCACTACCTGATGTAGAAAAAGGTGTCTCTCTTGGAGCATTTGGGAGGGGGCACTCAATGTTGGTATGGGGCCCTCAAAGTTTGGCTACATCCATGGGCGTAACTACCATAAGTGCAAGGCTGTGGGGTCTATCTTTCTTGTAAAAGTTACATGTGTTATTATACATTTTTCACTATTGGGTGGTACATAGGGGTCCTTACAAACTTTTGCTATGGGGCCTTTAAATACCTAGTTACATCCTTGGCTATATCCCTGTATGTCATGATGTACACAGAGCAATGACATCTAAGCTTTTGACCCATACTGTATATGAGGGCTCCTTTATGCTGGTCAAGGCACTGAAAATGGCATTTTAGTAGACCAAGGGATTCATTTACTAAGCAGCAGTTTATTGTATGGTTTGACAACCAGTATAAATTAGATGAGGTTTGAAGACTTAAACCAAAATACTGTATTTACTATCCTGCAGTTTGGAGGCCGAAAATTGAAACAGGATCCTAAGTACTGAGGTTTGCAATCCCCTATACCACATGCTGCACATGCCAAACTGCATTATAAAACCAGATATGATATGCATGAATGTATCACAGCCAATAATTTAGCCAGCGGTGGTATTGCTATGTGGATGCCTATCACGGAATTAAATGACAATCAACCATATGGCCTCAAACACTGGAAAAAAAACAAAATGATTGTTCAAATTGGTTAAATTAATTTGATTTAACCAAGTTGTCTGAATGACCATTTTTGTCTGTTTTCCAGTATTTGTGAGCAAATGGTCTATTGTCGTTTGCTCCGGTACACTACCAGACTTGCATTCCAACCAGCCAGATTGGTCAGATATCTGACAGATAATTATATAGTCATACCTCCCAACAAGACCCTCTCCAGGAGGAACACAATGCTTTGATCCTGGACTTCCCTGGTAATTTATGATTGGTGGTGGCTCCAGAGGTGGGGCTGCAGCACAGTCCAAAACTCAAATAGGGGAGTTACACCAACTGCCAGTGAGTCCCAGCCAGTGGTGTTTGGTAGCGTGTGAAATGACAGTTGGTGTGGCTCCCCTATTTGAATTTTGAACTGCGCTGCCCCACTTCTTACCAGGGAAGTCCAGGACCAGAGCATTGTGTCCCTCCTGGAGTGGGTCATGTTGGGAGGTATGCATAGTGTATGCCCAGCATAAGTAATGTGAATTGATGACCTAATCATAGCTGAGATGTTAATGATTAAGGGGTCTATTTACTAAGCCTTGGATGGAGATAAAGTGAACAGAGATAAAGTACCAGCCAATCAGCTCCTAACTGCCATGTCATAGGCTATGTTTGAAAAATGCCAGTTAGGAGCTGGTTGGCTGGTACTTTATCTCCATCTGAGGCTTAGTACAATGAACCCCTAAAGCTCTACCAGCTGGAGAGCTTAGTACACAATAAGTCAATCAGAGGTGACCAGCTGGTGCTGCTGGTTGTCACCATCATTGTGTATGGTTGCACCAGCACTCCAGCGATCACAGGAGATACATCTCCAGGCAGGTGTACCTGCGTTCAGGTCTGATTCAGTCATAATTATAAGAACACGCCGCCTTTCCTTCCCTTCCTCATGTCACTGCTCCAGGGCCTAAGAAATCGTAAGTGTAGGAGGCACCAATATTTGAATATGGAGGTATGTGCACTTTTTATGGTATGTAGATGCAGTATGAAAATGTGTATCTGACTCAGAACAACAGATGTAGGTCCAACACTGTATGAGCCTCCCTCTGTATATGTTTCCACAGATGGATAGTATGGACCTGAATGTATCACAGACACACACATCGCACAGATAATACACATCACTGCTGCGTGTAATGATTACATTTCTGCTCGTCCCAATTAGGTGTTTTTATTTACTGATATGTAGTCATCACATTGTATTTACTATTAACCCCCAATGCCCTGCATGAGATACATGGCAGTGCCCCCCCTGCCAGGGCACCTAGTGATGTCATAGTGGCAGCTTATGAAGTCACTATTGGAGGTGTGATTGGTATAACAAGGCAGCTGGAGGCTTCCTGTGTCATATCAGATATTGCTGGACTAGTGACAGTACAGATATTTTTTTCTTCTCATTTCTGAGTGGATAAAATGATATTACGATGAAGAAGACAGGAAATAACCATCCTAAAGACCATCAAATGACTGTAAGTATCTCTTATAGAGCCTCCATGGACTCCCTGTATTATTGATGGCTAATGATAATAGGTCACTGTTATATGATTTTATATAAGTTCAGGGTAAAGTTAGATACATTAGTTTTAAATACTCCCATTTCCCTGTATTTATACTATTTATGGAGCATACACACGGTCAGATTTGTCAGACTTGTCAGATCTGTCAGATGAACGATTGAACGATTGAACGATTTGAACGATTTGAACGATTGAACGATTTTTGACTGCATTAAAATGAATGGAATTGTCCAAGTCTGACTGCAAACACATCAGATGTCAGATATCGTTATCTAACAAACGGAAACGCGCATTGTAAATCGTCCATCGTTCAGGCATGTCAGATATGTCAGATTTTCCTTCAGATATGAACGACTGAACGATTTTTAAATCGTTATCGTTCATATCGGAAGGAAAAATCTGACCGTGTGTATGCACCATTAGTATGGAGTATTTATGTTTTGCTTAGTAGCTTTCCAGACTTTCTAATAATTATGTTGAGGTTGTGAAAATATTTAAAATAAAAGCAAAAATATTGTGAAATGCTGTTATACAAGGGGAGTGCATCTATATCACTGTTTATTTTGCTTTATATTAGTGGTTTTTTGTTTTTGCCACTATAGTGTGGCTTCAATTAGACTTTGAGTGTTAAAACAAAATCAGCCAATTCAATATACAGGCAATAAGGGACATTAAAGGACGATAAGCCCGTTAAGTTAATACACATTAACGTTTTTTCACCTGTAATTGGATCCCCCCTATGACTTTATTCCTGCAGCCAGTTATCCTTCCTGCTAATTTCCGATGCTGCCATATTCCTGAGATACTAATTCATCTCACTGATTGGGGTTTTACAACTGACTCCAACTGTAAAATATTCTTTTATTTATTATACATAACCAAGTCAGACCAAGACAATTGTCCTTTCTCTCGGGCACAGAATAGGCCAGGTTGGAAGATTACCTTGATATTAAAAATCCTTCATTGTTCATATGTCTGTTTCATTATTTCATAGGTCGCTCTACGCATCCGTCCATATAATAGGACAGAGGTTAAGAGCAGAGCCCAAAGCATTATACACCAGCTCGGGCAGCAGGTAAGAAAATGCTAATAACATTATTTTAGTTTAAATAATTGAATTAGTTTAATATTTAACACAGTTAATTTTAAAATAGTTTTCTTATCAATACACTATTAGATGTATTATTTATTTATTTATTTTATGTTACAGGCAGCACATTTACTTTGATTTTTCACGTTGTATATATAGTTGTGTTTATAAATAAATACATTTGATAAAAAGTAAATATTTTGCTTTGTGTAATCAGAGGTGGATCGCTATCCAAGATCCCCATATACCAATAAGCAAATTAGAGTAATGATCTGCTACTCAGATAGTGCCAGGTTTTGTCTCTCTGTGCACAAGAAATGGGGAAATCATGGACCATTGCTTGACTATGCAAATGTTGGGCCTGTTGCAAACCACCATTGCAGGGCTCCTAAGCTGCTCCTCCCTCTTAGTAACCAGCTGATTATATTTGTCAGACAGGGGTGTGACCTCACAGACTAGTAGGAATTGGTGAGCTCTCTGCTTGTTGCTTCCTATTGGTCAGCATGATCAATAGATCCTAGACCCCTAGGCTGCACATGCAGCACCACACCAGCTATTGCTATATCCTATGAAGATAGTGATAGGAGATGTATCTATGTTTATACTGCAGAGAGGCCGGACACCAACCTTCATCTGCCCATCCAGGGCTCTCGGTTCAGTAGGGAAAAAGATGTCATACACATATTTTATGGACAGTAACTTATGGCATTTCCCTCCAATAAGGAAGGTATGCTAAGACTTGTAGTTCCACAATAGGTAGCAAAACACTTCAGCCACAATCCAATAAGTTTTTATAATATGTCTCACTTACAATTGGACGGACCCCCAGGCTTAATATGTCTCACTTACAATTGGACGGACCCCCATCCTGTGTGTTAAGTGCCTAAGAACCAGTGACTAATAGAGCTTTTGTAGATATCAGCAAAATGTTTCTGGAAACTGTGCTGAAA
The DNA here is from genome assembly GCA_031769625.1 of Taudactylus pleione. Lineage (NCBI taxonomy): Eukaryota > Metazoa > Chordata > Amphibia > Anura > Myobatrachidae > Taudactylus > Taudactylus pleione. The sequence continues at coordinate 10,263,533 of JAUIMM010000052.1, read as the reverse complement.
TGCTGACAAGCATCACTTTATACTCCCAGATTATGTTCCTATGTGTGACTTCGCCGTCATCCATTAATACAAACTGGACTTAAGATGTTCTGCTCCAGCCGCAGCATTGCTTGTAGGACCTGGTGACATCTACAGAACATGTGTCTCCTCTTTCCTTACAGACAGTACTACTGCAGGACCCTGGCGAGGATCCTAATGACGTCCTGCGTTGCTGCAGGACCAGAGAGAGGACGTTTACTTTTAATGAGGTGTTTGATCAAGCAGCTACCCAGGTGATTGTAATCCTGAGATCAGTGGCATCACAAGGGGGTGCAGTCTGCCCCCAGGTGTCACTAGCTGAGGGGTGACACCAAGGTGCAGACTCCCCATCACTGACAGGAGCCGGGAGCTGCACTGCAGCATTAAGTGCAGCAAGCGGCTCCTAACACTGAAGGAGCAGGCCAGCACTGCACACAGGTACCTCCTGCACCCCCCCACTCCCTCCCAAGTAATAGGCATGGGGGTTTGGGCTGCTAAGCCATGCCCCTTCACCCGCGCACGCAGGGGGGTTTCCGAGTACCTAGAAACCCCCCCCTGCACGTTGCTCCATCGCCGCCGGCCCGGCGAGCTGCTTAACAATATTACATTTCTTTTTTTTTTTTACAAAGCCTGGGCTGGCTGTAGGGGGAGCTGCCCCTCCCAGTCACTTCCCATAGGGGCACTGTGACCGGCCGGCAATGTGAGAGAGCACCTGCCGGGACTCTCTATCCTTTACTGCATGCGCAACGAGTCCTGGAGCCGCACGAGGTAGGTGGAGGTGCGGGAGGATTAATATTTATAAAATGAAGCCAGATGACTTGGTATGTATAAGTATTGGGGGCGGCGGCGGAGGAGGCTAATCTTTATTATAATAAGATGCATGACTCACTGCTGTATGTATTTGCAGGGGGGGGGCAGATGGCCTAGGGGGAGGGGGAGAGGATAATATTTAGGTGCCGGGGGGATGGGGGGGGGATTATCTTTACAAAATGACTCACTGCTGTATGTATTTGCCGGGAGAGAATAATATTTATTAAATGAAACCAAATGACTGCTGTGTGTATTTGGGAGAGGTAGGGGGGAAGGACAATATTTATGAAACAATGCCAAATGACTGCTGTATATATTGGGGGGGGGATAATAATAAATAAATGATTGATCACTGCTTTATGTATTTTGGCTCTGCATTTATGTTTTTTTTAGGTGAGTGCATGTCAGTATGTCTGTCAGTGTGTGTATCTGTCTGTGTCAATGTGTGTGTTTGTGTGTATCTGTCTGTGTCAGTGTTGTGTAGTGTGCAGGCTAAGGGGGAGGGGAGGGGTGGGAGCGAGAACATGTCGGCATGTCAGTAATTATAGTGAAAGAAGTACTGGCATAGGAAAGGACGCAATGGCTGCTGTAAGGTGTAAGTAGAGATGACGAAATGCAGAGGTCAAAAGTACATTCAGGCCTTTTTGGAACTTGGGTATTGTTAGAACATCAACATTACTCTCTATTACCCATTTGAAAACAGAAAAACATATCCACAGGTTTCTTCACATACAGTATATCATGTCTATCAGAGCAGCCTATAGCCACCTGATGCCTTATTTATATTATTTATATTAAAATGATTGAAGTACACAATAAAGTGTATGTTGCTGGCTTATTCTGTTTAGCCGCTTTTGTGATTGGGTCTGTAACCAATTATTTGGAAACCCCCCTTTCAAAATCCTGCGTTTGCCACTGCCCTTGTCCACGTTGCCATGCCCCCTGCCAACAAGGCAATGCTGTCTGCATGGCCATGCCACCTTTTCGGCAGCACGCGCACAGCATCCCTCCCCACCCTGGATGACACCATGGGGAGGGACGCCAGTGCCTGAGATATTTACAATGAATAATAAAAGTGAATAGTATATATAATACAATACTCAGGGACATCTTATGAGAGGAGGGTTCCTGTGTGCAGTCTCTGAAAGGGTCCCCCCCAAACCATATGTGAGGTGTAGTCTCTGGTACTGTACCAGAGCCTATTGTGCATGCATACTGTATATCTCCAGGAAAATAGTACCACAAGGTAGATTTCTTTTGAGGTGGCTGCATGGTAAGTACATGTAATGGGTGTATGGAGTGCAGTGTTGGCCCCCCTGGATTCAGGTGCCCATGTGCACCACACACCATACACCCATTATACATATGGTTACGCTGCTCATTCTGCATCTTGTAAGGGAGTAAAATAGCGCATGAGAACAATTTATCATCACATGTGACTGTAGCATCAGACTTTAATGCCTGTACAGCTGCCATTTCTCCTTATTCAGTATAGAGCATGCTTTAAAAAAATGTTTGTATGATTGCTTATGTAGCATCAATAAACGTTTCTCATTTCAGAAGCATGTCTATCAGTCCACAATGAAGAACCTAGTGGATGGTATCATCTCGGTGTACAATGCTGCCATATTTGCGTATGGCCCAACAGGTAAACTTAATGTTATTAAATCATAAGTGTAATTGTTTATATTGTATTTGTAAAAGTAGTGAGCTGGTGAAATGAGTGGTGGTAAAAACATGTGGACCATCTGTATTGTTAGTAATTGTAAGCTAGTAGTTTCCTTACGGGCTGTACAATTATCCATGTGGTTCCAGAAAGTGGGGCATTAGGTGCACGGCAGCTTGTGAATACCACTGCTTCTAAACTCTCACTGACCAGGGAATAGGTGCACCCATCACCAAACGTGAGAGGCAGCATTTTATGGACAGAACAAATATACAATAGTGCACAGTCTATCCATTCACTAACAAGAGGTGACATCCCTGAGAGAGTGACCTGATGAGCAGTATCCTAATGAATATTGGATTAGCCACATGATGTCTGTCACTGTTCATTACTGACATGACAAATTGTATAATTACATATCTGCCATTCTTTCTTGTAACATCAGTGAGTGTATGCTTAAAACCTTTATATTTAATACAGGCACCTGGAAGACGTTTACCATGATGGGCAATGGTTATGAGCCCAGAGTAATTTTCCACACTCTGAAAGATCTATATAAGACCATTAAGGAGCTGAGAGGGCCAAATAAATTTTCTGTTTCATTGTCCTATGCTGAGGTAAATATGAGGAATATGTGCTTGGTTTATATTATTCTATGTGTCTTATTTGGAGTTGGATGGAACTCTCGGGGTTTCTGCATAAGATATGCATTTACATACTGCACATGCACAGGCAGCGGCAAACATGCGTAGGCCAAGTATATAGCAGCACATTTAGACATGATGCATAAGTAGATTTTGGGATGTACGTCTATTGCCGGTGCTGTAGGGCCAGATGTAACTACACGTGATGTGATGACCCCTCTACATGTGCAATCAGGGGCATAACTAGCATTCACGAGGCCCCCTAGCAAAGTTTGAGAGGGACCCCTACTCTGCTTTTTTGGGAATTAATGGGGACTGGTGCAGAATTGAAAGCTCAGATGGGCCCCTGCCATGTATGTACTGGCCTCAAAAAACCTTGATATACAGCATCTGGAGAACCACCAAAGTCCTTTCCAGAGAGTAAATGTGGATTACACACTTGTCGTACTTGTATTGCAGAGAGTGATTCATTACTTTTTTAGGTCTACAATGAAACCATTCAGGATCTGCTAAGACCGTCCTCTGGATGTTTGACCCTCAGAGAGGATCCCTTTGGCAACACCAAGATAGAAGGGATCGCTGAGTTCTTCCCCAGCAGCCCTGAAGAGGTGACTATCATTAGTCTGTGCTACCCTTATGCAGCGTCCATGCATCACAACTAGTCATCTCTGTCTATTTTATTACTATTATTATTACTATCACCTTTTATTTATAAGGTACCCTAAGGGTTCTACAGCACTAAAAAAAGGGGGGTACAAATAACAATGTTATATAAGTACAGACTAATACAAACAGGTTTGCTGTCTACAAAGAACCTATTAATGTGTGAATTAATAAGAGGGCCCATGATTATGTGATTGCTGGTGTAGTGACCTCATTGTAGCTATAACACATGGGTGTAACTTTATGAGTTGTTTTGTGTAACCACAAGAGTGTTGGTGCATCAATATTACTCTCTCTTTTTTTCAGGCCATCGCATTACTGATGAAAGGGAACAAGCGCCGCTCTTAGGCAGCCACAGCTGCCAACAAGAACTCATCCCACTCCCATGCTGTGTTACAAGTCACCGTAAAGCAGACGAGCAGTGATGGAGTGTGCACGGGCCGGCTGTACATGGTAGACCTGGCAGGATCAAAGCGAGCATCCCAGGTATCACTTGTGATTTACATATCATTATCATTTCTTTGTATTTCCCCCTGCAATGCCAAAGAAGTAGGGGCATTTTAAGAGAGGAGGGGGCCCAAGTGCAGCCTCCGTTTGGGCCCCCTCCTCTCTACTGCTCATGCGCGTATCTCCGAGAAAATGGCACCTGTGCCTTATTCCCAGGGACATCTTTTCTGCATATTCACGAGTCACCGCCATTTTCCTTGTGATTTTTGCATACACACACAATCCCATACAAGGGTCCATTTTTTGTCCAGCTGCCAATTCACTTGCCAATATGATTTTGAAGGAAATCATGGCACCCAGAGAGAACCCACGGAATCACAAAGAGGAACATGTAATGTATTTTCAGGAATATAGACGGTTACTAAAACTGCACTATGCTTAATGCTTTGGTTTTGGATCAGTGTGCACAGATAGTCCACCCAGAGCACGTCTGTGTGTGCCTGCTATCTGCTCTATGGAAACGCCTCTGCAACTAGAGAACAATCTCCAGATGTGCACTGTGCAAGATTTTGTTCCAGTTCTACTCTGTAGAACAAGGAGCTGTAATGTCCTCACACCATACATATTATGCTAGGCAGCTATGGACACCTTCACTCCTCCTAACTCCTCCCTTTTGCCTTTATATTCTTCTGCTCCTCCACAGATGCAGCCACGTTGGTTGGTAAAGTTAAACCTTGATGGAAATCTAGGCGCACTCTCACACAGAGCCATAACAGGGCATAATTGCACCTTGTCCCAGCCCCTGTCCCCTGAGAGCACCATGTCATAAAGTTGCACGCATTACGTCATCATGTTACGCAGACGGGCCATGATCGACAGCTCCAGTGAGCTCAACAGGCTGCAAATACTGTGCAGGGTGCCCGTGTGGGTTCTGCAGCAGCAATCCTATGGCCCTGCTCGCACAAAGTGAAGTGCACGGCAAGGCCAAAGCTGATCTTACATTGTGCAACGTAAATGGTATTCATTATGTGTATAATTATAAGGGAGCTAAGTGGTCCTAGGGTAGTTCTTGTTCTGTATTCTGAGGTGGCATGAAAAGTACTATAAGCTCTTTTCTTTGATTAAAGCTCTTGTGAACATTGTAGTTTGTTTTTGCATCTTTTTGTAGTGAAATTAGCTCTTTTTTGGTGGGTTATACCAGTGCCATTCATGTTTATAACTCTATATTCTTGTGTTTGTAATCCTCCATAAGAGTGGCCTTTCTTCCTTTAGAGCAGTGATTCCCAATCTTTTACAGGCACCCGCCCCTTTGATTACATACATTTATTTCAGATGTGTTCTCATAATCTTTTCTGTTTCTATGTTAGACTAAGAACACTGGCCAAACCCTGAAAGAAAGTGGCTATATAAACCACTCCCTTCTGGCCCTAAGGAATTGCATCACGGCGCTACGCAAGAGACCAGGCAGCCATATCAACTATCCAGACAGCAAATAGACCTGGCTGCTAAAGGTATGTTATACTATGAGATTTTCTACACACATATGATGTCAGGGACAGTGTTAAGAGAGAAGGGCCCCTTGTGCAGTCTCTATGCAAGCCTACCCCTTCTCTTGCAGGCACATGTGCTAATTAGGCTCTGGCACTGCACCCATGTCCATTTTCCCAGTGACTACATTGGCAATTCCAGCAGCATTGACAGTTTGTTACATATAGGTTATTGGTGCAGGGTGTGCGGTGTGAGACCACTTGACATGTGCACCACATACCCTGCACCCATTATAGAGAGTGAATGTAGTTAAAATGCTGACCAGATGGGATACCACCCGCCAATATACCAACACCGGAATGCTGACCGGCGGCAAAATGTCGAACGTCCGGACAAAGGTAAATAACGCACTGTGCCACTCTGTCCCCGGAGATGAAGGGGTTAGTTTTAGGCACCCCCGAGGGGGGGGGGGGATTAGGGTTAGGCACCCGCCCAGGCAGGTTAGGGTTAGGCTGCTGGGAGGCGGGGTTAGGGTTAGCCACCACTGGGGGGAGGTTAGGGTTAGGTACCTCCCCAGGAGGGTTAGAGTGCGGGAAGGGGAGGTTAGGGTTAGGCACCACTAAGGAAGGGTTAGGGCTAGGGGGGAGAGGGTTAAGGATAGCATACTTACAACACTTGTTGGATATTGACTGTGCGGGGTTCCGGCGTCGGCATTTGAACCGGCGGCTATTGAGCCGCCTGTATTTTATAATCATCCCATAGATACACCCATGACTGACGAATAAGTAGCATTAGTCACTTAGATATTTTTTTGGAATACAAGCATTTAGGATTATGAATGGGAGTTTTCAAACAGGGCCATTAAGAGACTTTATGCCCTGGTACTAAAGGGGTATGTGGTCCCCTTTGAAAATGCTAAGGCCCTGGGTAAAAGGGAAGTGACTATAGCATCCATGCCGGAACCTCAGTCACCAGGAATATTGCTCCTAACACAATGTTGTGTTTTATCTCACACAATGGCTGCAATCAATCATGATATTATACAATTAGTGCAATCATACAAACAGTATAAAATAATAGTATTTCTTTAAACTGCTCATTACAATGTGCAAGGATTCCTCAGTGATCTCTCCTATAACCAGAGCTTTATCTATCATAGGGCGCACCGAGTGGCAGGAGCAGAATGGTGATGATCACACACATCAGCCCTGCGGATGCTGCCTATGAAGACTCTCGCAGCACACTCACCTACGGGAGCAAGGCCAAGCACATCAAAATACTGGTGAGCAGCCCCCAAGGGGTAGCAGCATATTTATCTATGTTACTGGGTATAACTGTGGTGGAACAAGGATTTATTATTAAATAAAACAAACATTAGGAACATTCAAAATCAGTTTTATTAGATGATTGGTTGGAATGTGATCTTTTGCCTTCTATTACAAAATTCAGCTGCCAATTAAAATATGTTAAAAATATATACTACAATCTCAATCAGTCATAAAAGCTACATCTGTGGTATTACATGTCTGTGTGAGGACACATGGGTTATCCATCCATAATCTCCTGTCTCCCTGTTTTCTCTGAGTGTGCCGGTGCCCAGTAACTAACTCTCCGCTGTTTACCATTCCTCCTGCAGGTGGAGAGGAACCGTGTGTGTGCCCCCCACAAAATCCCTGAGGCTGCAAGAGAAGACAAAGTGCAGCTGAAAGACCCTCGTCCTCCAGGTATTCTTGTTTTTTTAAATGAAAAGATTGAGGGTTCTGTTTATCATAGTTGTGCACTAACAATCTGCATCACCTCTTATCTAAGCAATACAAATTGTAGTTGTGCCACAACTTACAGTGCAGGGATGGTTGGGAGATATGTACATTAGGGGTGAGCGGGTTCGGATTTCTGAAATCCGAACCCCCCCGAGCCCCCCCGATCCGAGTCCGATCCGAATCAGGCTCGACTTTTCCCGCCTGACTCGGATCTGAAATCGAGGCAAAACGTCATCATCCCGCCTTCCGAGTCTCGCGGGTTTTGGATCCTATATAAGGTACCCGCGTCGGCGCCATTTTCTCACTCGGCTGTGGACAGTGAAGAGGGAGGGTGGGAGTTAGGGCTGTGTAGTGTAGTGTAGTGTAGTGTAGTGCTGCTGTTGTCCACTACTTCAAAGTCCATAGGGGCTGGCTGTGTTGTGCTGTGCTGCTGTTGTTAATAGGGGCTGTGTCCACTACTTCAAAGTCCATAGGGGCTGGCTGGACTTTGTTGTGCAGTCAGATCTCCATAGGGGCTGTGTCCACTCCAAAGTCCTGTGCAGTGTCCCAGTCCTAAAGGGGTGCTGTAGTGTTGTCCAGGGGGTGCTCTGTCCATCAGGGGTGCTCCCCCCAAGTGCTAAAAAAATAATATATTTTCTGTGTTTGTGAATTGTGTGCGCAGTAGCCGCACGTGCATCAACAAAGTAGTGCCAAGCGTGCGCCTGTGTCATAAGTAAAGGGCCGGCTGGCTTGACCGTTAAGGGTGCTGTAACCCCCGAAAGTACACTCCAGTCCAAACCAAAAAAAAAATTATTTTCTGTGTTTGTGAATTGTGTGCGCAGTAGCCGCATGTGCATCAACAAAGTAGTGCCAAGCGTGCGCCTGTGTCATAAGTAAAGGGCCGGCTGGCTTGACCGTTAAAGGGTGCTGTAACCCCCAAAGTACACTCCAGTCCAAACCAAAAAAAAAATTATTTTCTGTGTTTGTGAATTGTGTGCGCAGTAGCCGCACGTGCATCAACAAAGTAGTGCCAAGCGTGCGCCTGTGTCATAAGTAAAGGGCCGGCTGGCTTGACCATTAAGGGTGCTGTAACCCCCGAAAGTACACTCCAGTCCAAACCAAAAAAAAAATTATTTTCTGTGTTTGTGAATTGTGTGCGCAGTAGCCGCACGTGCATCAACAAAGTAGTGCCAAGCGTGCGCCTGTGTCATAAGTAAAAGGCCGGCTGGCTTGACCGTTAAAGGGTGCTGTAACCCCCGAAAGTACACTCCAGTCCAAACCAAAAAAAAAATTATTTTCTGTGTTTGTGAATTGTGTGCGCAGTAGCCGCACGTGCATCAACAAAGTAGTGCCAAGCGTGCGCCTGTGTCATAAGTAAAGGGCCGGCTGGCTTGACCGTTAAAGGGTGCTGTAACCCCCAAAGTACACTCCAGTCCAAACCAAAAAAAAATTATTTTCTGTGTTTGTGAATTGTGTGCGCAGTAGCCGCACGTGCATCAACAAAGTAGTGCCAAGCGTGCGCCTGTGTCATAAGTAAAGGGCCGGCTGGCTTGACCATTATGGGTGCTGTAACCCCCGAAAGTACACTCCAGTCCAAACCAAAAAAAAAATTATTTTCTGTGTTTGTGAATTGTGTGCGCAGTAGCCGCACGTGCATCAACAAAGTAGTGCCAAGCGTGCGCCTGTGTCATAAGTAAAGGGCCGGCTGGCTTGACCGTTAAGGGTGCTGTAACCCCCGAAAGTACACTCCAGTCCAAACCAAAAAAAAAATTATTTTCTGTGTTTGTGAATTGTGTGCGCAGTAGCCGCACGTGCATCAACAAAGTAGTGCCAAGCGTGCACCTGTGTCATAAGTAAAGGGCCGGCTGGCTTGACCGTTAAAGGGTGCTGTAACCCCCAAAGTACACTCCAGTCCAAACCAAAAAAAAAATTATTTTCTGTGTTTGTGAATTGTGTGCGCAGTAGCCGCACGTGCATCAACAAAGTAGTGCCAAGCGTGCGCCTGTGTCATAAGTAAAAGGCCGGCTGGCTTGACCGTTAAAGGGTGCTGTAACCCCCGAAAGTACACTCCAGTCAAAACCAAAAAAAAAATTATTTTCTGTGTTTGTGAATTGTGTGCGCAGTAGCCGCACGTGCATCAACAAAGTAGTGCCAAGCGTGCGCCTGTGTCATAAGTAAAGGGCCGGCTGGCTTGACCGTTAAAGGGTGCTGTAACCCCCGAAAGTACAGTCCAGTCCAAACCAAAAAAATATATATTTTCTGTGTTTGTGAATTGTGTGCGCAGTAGCCGCACGTGCATCAACAAAGTAGTGCCAAGCGTGCGCCTGTGTCATAAGTAAAGGGCCGGCTGGCTTGACCGTTAAGGGTGCTGTAACCCCCGAAAGTACACTCCAGTCCAAACCAAAAAAAAAATTATTTTCTGTGTTTGTGAATTGTGTGCGCAGTAGCCGCATGTGCATCAACAAAGTAGTGCCAAGCGTGCGCCTGTGTCATAAGTAAAGGGCCGGCTGGCTTGACCGTTAAAGGGTGCTGTAACCCCCAAAGTACACTCCAGTCCAAACCAAAAAAAAAATTATTTTCTGTGTTTGTGAATTGTGTGCGCAGTAGCCGCACGTGCATCAACAAAGTAGTGCCAAGCGTGCGCCTGTGTCATAAGTAAAGGGCCGGCTGGCTTGACCATTAAGGGTGCTGTAACCCCCGAAAGTACACTCCAGTCCAAACCAAAAAAAAAATTATTTTCTGTGTTTGTGAATTGTGTGCGCAGTAGCCGCACGTGCATCAACAAAGTAGTGCCAAGCGTGCGCCTGTGTCATAAGTAAAAGGCCGGCTGGCTTGACCGTTAAAGGGTGCTGTAACCCCCGAAAGTACACTCCAGTCCAAACCAAAAAAAAAATTATTTTCTGTGTTTGTGAATTGTGTGCGCAGTAGCCGCACGTGCATCAACAAAGTAGTGCCAAGCGTGCGCCTGTGTCATAAGTAAAGGGCCGGCTGGCTTGACCGTTAAAGGGTGCTGTAACCCCCAAAGTACACTCCAGTCCAAACCAAAAAAAAATTATTTTCTGTGTTTGTGAATTGTGTGCGCAGTAGCCGCACGTGCATCAACAAAGTAGTGCCAAGCGTGCGCCTGTGTCATAAGTAAAGGGCCGGCTGGCTTGACCGTTATGGGTGCTGTAACCCCCGAAAGTACACTCCAGTCCAAACCAAAAAAAAAATTATTTTCTGTGTTTGTGAATTGTGTGCGCAGTAGCCGCACGTGCATCAACAAAGTAGTGCCAAGCGTGCGCCTGTGTCATAAGTAAAGGGCCGGCTGGCTTGACCGTTAAAGGGTGCTGTAACCCCCGAAAGTACAGTCCAGTCCAAACCAAAAAAAAATATATTTTCTGTGTTTGTGAATTGTGTGCGCAGTAGCCGCACGTGCATCAACAAAGTAGTGCCAAGCGTGCGCCTGTGTCATAAGTAAAGGGCCGGCTGGCTTGACCGTTAAAGGGTTCTGTAACCCCCAAAGTACACTCCAAACCAAAAAAATATATATTTTCTGTGTTTGTGACTTGTGTGCACTGTGGCTGCACGTGCATCAACAAAGGAGCAGCGCCAAGCGTGCGCCTGTGTCCCATAAGTAAAGAGCCGGCTGGCTCATTTCTTAAAGGGTGGTGTAACCCACAAAGTGCACTACTCTCCAGCAAAAATAAAAAAATATTTTCTGTGTTTGTGTGCGCTTTAGCCGCACGTATATATATCAATATAACATAAATGGAGGACCAAACTTTCTCCGATAAAAATAAAATAGGGAAAGATCAAGAACCACTTCCTCCTAGTGCTGTTGCTGCTGCTGGGAGTTGTTCATCATCCCAGAGAGGAAGTAGGAACATCACTAGTTTTACTAAACAATTGACCCTCCAACAGTCCCTAGCGATGAGGATGAAGTACGACAGCAGTCATCCTGAAGCAAAACGTATAACTGAGGCCTTGACTGCTATCTTGGTGTTAGACGTGCGTCCGGTATCCGACATTAGTGCAGTGGGATTTAGACAATTGATGGAGGTAGTGTGTCCTCGGTTCCAAATCCCGTCTAGATTCCACCTGCATCCTCAAAGCAGCAGCGACAAGCGTGCGTCTGTCTGTTAAAGGGTGGTGACACCCTCAAAGTGTGCTACACAAACAATTAAAATATTGTTCTTTTTTTTTCTGTCTTTGTGAATTGTGTGGGCTGTAGCCGCACCTGCATCCTTAAAGCAGCAGCGACAAGCGTGCGTCTGTCTGTTAAAGGGTGGTGACACCCTCACAGTGTGCTACACAAACAATTAAAATATTGTTCTTTTTTTTTCGGTCTTTGTGAAATGTGTGGGCTGTAGCCGCACCTGCATCCTTAAAGCAGCAGCGACAAGCGTGCGTCTGTCTGTTAAAGGGTGGTGTAACTCTCAAAGTGCTCCAAAAAATAAAAAAACTATTTTTTTAATGTGTTTGTGACTTGTGTGCGATGTAGCCGCACTTGCATCCTCAAAGCAGCAGCGACAAGCGTGCGTCTGTCTGTTAAAGGGTGGTGACACCCTCAAAGTGTGCTACACAAACAATAAAAATATTCTTCTTCTTTTTTCTGTCTTTGTGAATTGTGTGGGCTGTAGCCGCACCTGCATCCTTAAAGCAGCAGCGACAAGCGTGCGTCTGTCTGTTATAGGGTGGTGACACCCTCAAAGTGTGCTACACAAACAATTAAAATATTGTTCTTTTTTTTTCGGTCTTTGTGAAATGTGTGGGCTGTAGCCGCACCTGCATCCTTAAAGCAGCAGCGACAAGCGTGCGTCTGTCTGTTAAAGGGTGGTGACACCCTCACAGTGTGCTACACAAACAATTAAAATATTGTTCTTTTTTTTTCGGTCTTTGTGAAATGTGTGGGCTGTTGCCGCACCTGCATCCTTAAAGCAGCAGCGACAAGCGTGCGTCTGTCTGTTAAAGGGTGGTGTAACTCTCAAAGTGCTCCAAAAAATAAAAAACAATTTTTTTAATGTGTTTGTGACTTGTGTGCGATGTAGCCGCACTTGCATCCTCAAAGCAGCAGCGACAAGCGTGCGTCTGTCTGTTAAAGGGTGGTGACACCCTCAAAGTGTGCTACACAAACAATAAAAATATTCTTCTTTTTTCTGTCTTTGTGAATTGTGTGGGCTGTAGCCGCACCTGCATCCTTAAAGCAGCAGCGACAAGCGTGCGTCTGTCTGTTAAAGGGTGGTGACACCCTCAAAGTGTGCTACACAAACAATTAAAATATTGTTCTTTTTTTTTCGGTCTTTGTGAAATGTGTGGGCTGTAGCCGCACCTGCATCCTTAAAGCAGCAGCGACAAGCGTGCGTCTGTCTGTTAAAGGGTGGTGACACCCTCAAAGTGTGCTACACAAACAATAAAAATATTCTTCTTCTTTTTTCTGTCTTTGTGAATTGTGTGGGCTGTAGCCGCACTTGCATCCTCAAAGCAGCAGCGACAAGCGTGCGTCTGTCTGTTAAAGGGTGGTGTAACCCTCAAAGTGTGCTCCACAAACAATAAAAATATTCTTTTTTTTTTTTCTGTCTTTGTGAATTGTGTGGGCTGTAGCCGCACTTGAATCCTCAAAGCAGCAGCGACAAGCGTGCGTCTGTCTGTTAAAGGATTAAATCGGTGACAGCATCCAAGTAGGCATGTCAGACAGTCCGTACCTGTACTGGCAGGAAAAAGAAGCAATTTGGAGGTCCCTGTACAAACTGGCTCTATTTTACCTGAGTTGCCCCCCCTCCAGTGTGTACTCCGAAAGAGTGTTTAGTGCAGCCGGGAACCTTGTCAGCGAAAGACGTAGGAGGTTGCTTCCACAAAATGTGGAGAAGATGATGTTCATAAAATGAATTATCAACTCTTCCAGGGAGACCAGCCTCCAGAACGTACAGAGGGACCTGTGGTTCCAGCAGGGACGAATTAATACTCTGTGAGGATGAGGATGTACACACTGAAGAGGGTAAGGAATCGGTGGATGAGGAGGATGAGGATGACATCTTGCCTCCGTAGAGCCAGTTTGTGCAGGGACAGATAAATTGCCAGCTTGTTTTGTGGGGGCCCAAACGAACCAATCATTTCAGCCACAGTTGTGTGGCAGACCCTGGCGCTGAAATGATTGGTTTGTTAAAGTGTGCATGTCCTGTTTATACAACATAAGGGTGGGTGGGAGGGCCCAAGGACAATTCCATCTTGCACCTCTTTTTTTTCTTTGCATTATGTACAGTTTGGGGCCTAGTTTTTCAATGCCATCCTGTCTGCCACTGCAGTTTCACGCCTAGATGGGTCACGTGTTTGTGCCGCCCACTCGTGTCGCTTAGCATAGTCATCCAGCTACCTCGGTGCAACCTTTTGGACATAAAAACACTATTGTGAGGTGTGAGGTATTCAGAATAGACTGGAAATGAGTGGAAATTAAGGTTATTGAGGTTAATAATAGCATAGGAGCAGAAAAACCTACAAATTCTGTGATTTTAGCTGTTTTTATGCTTTTTTTCAAAAAAATACAGATCCAAAACACAAAACCCACAACCCAAAACACGGAAGGGTGGTTTTGGCAAAACCAATCCAGATCCAAAACACGAAGAAAGATCCAGATCCAAAACCAAAACACAAAACACGAAAAGTGGCCGGTGCACACCCCTAATGTACATATGCTGGTCTTTACAGTTGCAGGTTAGGCAAAGGAAGCGACTGACTCAGTTTCAATAGGAACAAATAGGGGTTTACACTTTCAAACTATAATCCATTGTCTAACTGAAGAAAACATATACCAGACATAGTAGTAACTGTGCTATTTCTGTATTCTTTTCCACAGAGCCAGCCCATAAGGACCATAAGGACAAAGCCTCAAGTTCCAGTAACACCGGTCCTAAGAGACGCTCTGCGTACGTACTTTGTGCAGATATTACATGAACAATATGTACCAAGAAAGACACAAAAGGGTTGAAAGACGCAACAGACTATTTTAAGAGACCTATCCTTGATCAACTAGACCGTGGTAAATAGATATTGAAATTAATCAAACCAACTTTAAGAATTCTGAAACCACTCCGTGGGATTAAATTATATATGTTGGTGGTGCTCCCCAGAGTCAGAAAAGACTTAATATGATAGAGAGAAAGAAGACTTCTTTTTTAGGGGCACTACTTAATGTGATTATAAATATTTAATAGAAATTAACTTTTAATAAATTACTTAAAGAAAACTTGACATACAGACATACACACTATACATAAAACACAAAAATCACCCTTATGAAAAAAGGGGAAAACCACATATAGGAAAAACAACCTATAGTATATCAATGCCCTGATATGGCATCATAGTGTTTTAAGAAACAAAGTATCTGTGCGGATTTATGTAACTATCACATGGTAGCAATATATTATCTCAATAATGTACATATCACACATGAAGCAGCACAAGCATAACAAACAAAACAAACAGAAATAAAATCTGTCCGCTCTTGTGCCAGCTTGTATATATCAAATTAGAATAAGTAACTTAGCTTCTGCTATATTTCATTCAGTATTCAGTGAGCGTGTTTATTGCAACATTGTATTTATCAAGTTGAAATAAGTAACCTAGCTTGTGCTCAATTTCATTCAGTATTCAGTGAGTGTGTGTACGCGCACAGGAGGTACAAGCGTCGGCATTCACAGCAGTGGTAGCGGGAATCTCCTTCCATGCTGCATCTCAGGACGGTGCCTGCCCGCGCCGACAGCCTGCCTTGTTGTGAGTCAGATATTCAGTGATTGTGTGTACATGCACAAGAGGTACAAGTGTCAGCATTCACAGTAGTGGTAGCGGGATTCTCCTTCCATGCTGCATCTCAGGAAGGTACCTGGTTGCGCCGATAGCCTGCCTTGTTGTGAGTCAGATCTTAAGCTGTTTAGCCAAAAACTTATTACCAACTCAAATAGAGATGACTGAAACGGAACAAACTGCACTTGAAGCATTAGAGGAATTACAAGGAGAATTGGGTTCAATAGCCGGTACGTCACATCACAGACCACAATGTAAGAAGAAATCCACCTTTTTTCCAGCCGACTCCAGTCCAGTGGTGAAGATTTTTACCAATTTGGTCTCTAAAGATCTGGATGAATTACATACGAAAAGATGGTTACACAAAAGGAAGGATAACCTGACCAGGGAAGAGAGAGAAGCCCTGAGAAATATAAGGACATGGCAAGATATTGTTGTTAAGCCCTCTGATAAAGGGGGCAACATAGTCATTTGGCTAAAGGATCAATACACTAAAGAAGCTTACAGACAACTCTTGGATGAACACTGTTACCAACAAATCCTCTTGAACCCCTTGGGAATCTTTAAAGACATTCTAAAAAGAATTATTAATGGAGCTAAGAATGAAGGAATAATATCCAAATCTGAATATGACTATCTCTGGATAGAATACCCAAGAACAGTTACTTTTTATCTATTACCAAAAGTACACAAGGAATCAAAGGCTCCGCCTGGTCGGCCTATTGTATCTGGCATTGGAAGTCTGTCAGAGGGTGCCAGTAAGTTTGTGGATCTCCACTTACGGCAATTTGTACTTACACTCCCTTCATACATTAGGGATACATCAGATTTATTGAAGAAAGTGCATGATGTACGTTTGGAGAAGGGGCAACTACTAGTTGGCCTGGATGTAGAAGCACTCTATACAAGCATTGACCATGCCAGAGAGATCCAAGCAGTGGAGTTTTTTCTTAATATGGAGGGACATGAGGAGTTCAATAAATTTATCCTGCAATTACTACACTTCGTATTACATTACAACTTCTTCACCTTTGATGATAAGTTCTTCATCCAGACCAGAGGGATTGCAATGGGTTCATCCTGTGCTCCCACCTATGCCAATTTATATCTAGGCTGGTGGGAGCATGAGCATGTCTTCCATGGTGTGAATGAAAACTATACACAACATGTTATAATGTGGTATCGATATATAGATGATATCTTAATGATCTGGGACGGTGACAAGAATCTTTTATTTCAATTTATTCAGAAATTAAATAACAATGATCTCAATCTAAGACTCACATATGACATCAGTGACATCCATTTCTTTCTTAGATTTGAAGATCTATAAATATTCTGAAGGGATACTCGAAACTGATTTGTACAGAAAGAGTACAGCAACGAACAGTGTACTCTATCAAATGAGGTCACATTTTCCTCCCACAATTGAAAATATCCCCAAAGGGGAATTTTTTCGACTACGACGTAATTGTTCAGATTCTGACACGTTTAAACAACAATGTGGGGTACTTACATCTAGACTGAAAGAACGGGGTTATAGCCACAGATGTATAAAGAGAGCTAAGTCATCTATGCTCAAAACTAATAGGGAATCCCTTATCTTTGAAACAGCTACAAAACTCAAAGAGAAGGAGGAAGTAATAAGGTTCGTAGGAGATTTTTGCCAAGAGTGGAGAAGTGTAAGGGCTATCATTTAAAAACATTGGTATATCCTGCATTTGGACGAAGACTTGACGAAATATGTGGGGGATAGAGTATCCTTGGGCTGGAGAAGATCACCAAATCTTAGAGACCAATTAACCCAGAGTCATTACAGGAGAACGGCACCTAGACTTCCCCGAATCAAAGGTTCATTTCTATGTGGCTCCTGTAAAGTCTGTTTATATATGGTTAAGAAACAAGAAACAACAGACAAATATGGCAAGAATATGGACCTTATGGATTACATCAATTGTAGAACAAAAGGGGTAATCTACTGCATAGCATGTGACTGCAATATGAAGTACGTAGGCATGACGACTCGGATGCTCAAGGAGCGCATATTAGAACATGTTGGAAATGTGAGGGATGCTGCTTCAGATCTCACTAAATTCAAGCAATTGACCATTGTAGCAAAACACTTTTATTTTAAGCACAAACGAGACCTCAATAATTTTAAAGCATTTGGCATTGAGCAAGCACATCTAGGGATCAGAGGTGGAGATATAACTAAAGAATTATTGAAACGTGAGAGTTTCTGGACTTTTAGATTAGGAGCACTCTCACCAGGGGGACTTAATGAATATATCAACTATAGCCCCTTCCTATAATATTCCTCTCTAAACAAGGGCGATCATACGCACCATTGTTATCATTTACATCATCAAATGAGAGATGATATAGGATCTTCTTTCTCTTTTTTCCTTTTTTCCCCTCTTTGTTATCAAATCAGACACACATATATTGATGACTACTATGTAAGTGTAGCGCTGGCGCCTGTGTCCGGCAGCACAAGTAAAAAGGATCACAGTGAAACTATTCAGAAACTACATCACCCAGACTGCCTTGAAGTAAGACAGTGCTCAAAGAGACACGCAGAGGCTGTCAGGGGCGGGGAAGACTGGGCATGGAGTGGGGGAAGCAAGGAATGGAATGCTTTTGTCCAGAGAAGGAGAGAGGGAGGAAGCAGCTGCAATGACTGGAGAGGACGGTGAGGAGAGTCACAGGACAGACCCCAGCTGAAGGGGAGAATTCCAGTTTGATGGACCAGGGAGCCTAAAGAGGATAAAGCATACCAAAACATCACTTTGGATCCACTGAAGAGAGTTTGCAGAGACAGACACACACTGTGGACACATGTGAGATAAGTACCCTGAGTGGCAGCTATTTACAGTGTTATGTTTCCTGATAAAGACTGAGATTGCTAGTAGAGCGAAGACTAGGGAAAGCTGGGGGACTAGCCCTGAAGAAATATTGTATTCTGGGCATGTGTTTAGCACTAAAGACTAAGTAGAAAGGTGTGATTTCATCACTAATCAGTTTGTGGAACTACAAGTCCAAGCTTTGTTGGAAGTGACAGGAATGAAGGAGGAACTTTGATAAAGTTATTTGTTCATGTATTTGACATTCAAGTGGAAATCCTTAAGGTACAGCTTTTTCCAAGTATGCAGCATGCAGAAGATAATGAGCTCCACCTCATCAGTGCACTATAGATAGTGGGGTCTAATGCTGAGTGTGGTATGTGTGATATTTCTGTGTGATGCTGCTGTTGATGTAGCTATTACCCAGTCAGTGATTGCATAGGCCTGTGTATTATGTGTACTCGGAAGGAAGGTTTTATAACCAAAAGACAGAAAAGACAATGTGTTATGTTTGTTTTTGATTAATGCTGTATATGCCCTTTAGATGTTTGGAAACACAACTGACTGTACAATTTATCTTTATATGCCTATTTTGTATATGGTTATATTTGTTTACCTTACCAAATATTTTTGATATAAAACCACAAAAAGCAATAGCAATCCCAAACCCATTAATAAATGTGCCAGAGTGGCTTTTGCAACATATCTGTGTGATACATTACTGTGGTGTCGGTGGCCTAAGTACATGTTGGGCAGGGGGTTCCCCGAGTCTCCCCCTGGTGTTCCTGACCCTGAACACTCCCCAGAAGAGCACTTTCTATGAAGATTCGGGTGGAGGCACTGAAATTAAGAGAACCGCATGGAGTGAAGCATTGCAAGGAGAGTATCTTTAAATACAGCCCATTACCTAGGAGACCCAGGTAAAGGGGTGTTACAGTGGAGTGCACTGCTGAGATTCGTGCAACAAACTCAGAATTTGCTACCAGGTGGGCACCATGGCAAGATTGACGCCAGAAGAGGTATATGGTTGGTGTGAACAACTATCCAAAGATCCAGAATACTGCTTTGTGTTAAGTGGTGAACTGTTTGAAGTTTCAGATGAGGCCTGTGCACTATGTGAGCAGAGGGCTATCGCCCAGTGAGAAGAATTACCCAGTGCACAAGCTGGAATTCTTGGCATTGAAATGGGCCATTGTCGATCGTCTTCATGATTATTTGTATGGTGCTACGTTCGAAGTCCATACTGACAATAATCCGTTGACCTACATCCAGACTACAGCAAAGTTGGATGCCACAGGGCATCGATGGCTGGCTGCTTTGGCTGTGTATGACTTCACACTGAAGTACCGTCCTGGCAAAGGAAACATTGATGCTGATGCTTTGTCCAGGTTGGCTGGGAGACAGGCTGAATCTCCTGAA
Source organism: Taudactylus pleione (assembly GCA_031769625.1). Taxonomy (NCBI): domain Eukaryota; kingdom Metazoa; phylum Chordata; class Amphibia; order Anura; family Myobatrachidae; genus Taudactylus; species Taudactylus pleione. The sequence continues at coordinate 10,244,014 of JAUIMM010000052.1, read as the reverse complement.
GAGGAGTGGGTTGATGTGCCAGCTCCAGAAGTAAAAGGCATGTGCCACGAACGAAGAGTGGTAGTACCACCCGTGAGAGAATGTGTCACGGCATTGGGAGTTTCGGAAGCTGCACTGCCTAAGCAGTACTGCTGGCTGAGTCAATTAGAATTGGGTGACCTGCAGAGGCTCAGTAGGAGAGAGCTGAAGAGTGATCAGCTAGAAGATCTGTCCCTAAGAGCAATTCATTGGATGATACAGAACAATGAGAGGCTGGGGCCAAATGCCCTTAAAACAGAAGAAGCCATCCTCTTGCATAGACAGAGAGAATTTCTGGTGGTCAGAGGGGGGCTCCTCTATAGGGAAACCACCCGCAGAGATGGAAGAGTGAGAAAGCAGTTGGTACTGCCAAAAAAGCATCGTGATGCTGTTCTAAAAGCCCTGCATGACCAGCATGGACACTTAGGTGTTGAGAAGACAAGCGGGTTATTCACTGATCGTTTCTATTGGCCAAAGATGGAAGCTGCCATTGAAAAATATTGCAGAACTTGTGGGACTTGCATCCTGAGGAAGACACTGCCTGAAAGAGCAGCACCATTAAAAAACATTTCAAGTGATGGGCCACTGGAGCTGGTGTGTATTGATTTTCTCTCCGTAGAGCCGGATGAAAGCAATACTGCCAATATTCTGGTTGTGACTGATCACTTCACCAGATACGCTCAAGCATACCCAGCCAAAGATCAAAGAGCTACGACTGTAGCAATGATTTTGTGGGAGAAGTTCTTTGTGCACTATGGACTTCCTGCTCGAATCCATTCTGATCAAGGGAGAGATTTTGAGAGTTGGCTGATAAAAGAGATATGTGAATTGTGCGGGATACAGAAGTCCAGGACCACACCTTTTCACCCACAAGGGGACCCACAGCCAGAGAGATTCAACCGAACTCTTCTCAATATGATGGGAACTTTGGGCACTAGCAGGAAGGCGAACTGGAGTAGGCATATCAGCCAATTGGTACATGCATACAACTGCACAAAAAATGAGTCAACAGGATACTCACCATACCTACTCATGTTTGGAAGAGAAGCTCGACTGCCTGTAGACATTTGCTTTGGAATAATGGAGGCTCCATACTTGGGGGAGACACATTTACAGTATGTTCAGAGACTGCGAGAAGAGCTGAGAGAGACTCACAGGTTGGCCCAAGAAGTTTCTACCAGATCTGGCTTGAGAAACAAGACTCGATATGACAGTCGGGTGAAAGAGAATGTATTGGCAGTAGGAGATCGAGTATTGCTACGGTACCTAGGGATATCAGGAAAGCATAAATTGGCAAATCGATGGAGAAGAGATCCCTATGAAGTGGTGGCCAAATTATCAGGGGCACCCGTTTATCGAGTAAGGCCAGAAGGGCAAAGTGGGCCAATAAAGACCTATCACAGGCAGCACCTGTTACCGATTGGGAGAAATGTGAGGTTCAGAGAGGAAGAAGTTATTGGGACCACTGATAGGGTGCCATGGAGGAAGCCAGGGAGACTGAGGTCTGCGAGGAGAGGAGAAACTCTTCAAGGTAATGAAGAAACAGAATACAGTGAGGATGAATGGGGATTTGATTCCCCCACTATGGAAGTCGAAGATAACATTCAGAATCGTGAGACTACTAGGTCTCCCAGGTCTACTGAGAGGACCTTGGGGCAGCCTAGAATGGGACCGGTACAAAGGTTGGAGGAAGTTGTTCCTGAAGTGCCTGCAGAAGTTAGAGTGTCTGAGAGACAGGCCCAAGGCCAACAAGAGAGAGGTGTTGGGGGAGAGGTCGAATGCCCAGGAGGGGAGTCAGAGGGAGATGAGGGAGGCCCTTCAGCTCTTAGCCGACCCAGGCGGACCACTAGAGCTCCTATGATGTTAACTTATGACAAGTTAGGCAGGGCTACTGAGGTGCCCAGAGTAGTTCACCCGCATTGGGTCTACCCATGGCCTTATTTTGGGCCCACACCTAACTTAGTAGGAACCTGTCAGGGTATGTGTGAATGTGTAAACCGACAAAGTGTTTTAGCCCATGTTCCTTTTCAGGGTGTGGAACAGGCTCATCAACTTGTCAGTAGAGTGCCAGTTCCACAGGGGGAGTATGTAGCGCTGGCGCCGGTGTCCGGCAGCGCAAGTAAAAAGGATCACAGTGAAACTATTCAGAAACTACATCACCCAGACTGCCTTGAAGTAAGACAGTGCTCAAAGAGACACGCAGAGGCTGTCAGGGGCGGGGAAGACTGGGCGTGGAGTGGGGGAAGCAAGGAATGGAATGCTTTTGTCCAGAGAAGGAGAGAGGGAGGAAGCAGCTGCAATGACTGGAGAGGACGGTGAGGAGAGTCACAGGACAGACCCCAGCTGAAGGGGAGAATTCCAGTTTGATGGACCAGGGAGCCTAAAGAGGATAAAGCATACCAAAACATCACTTTGGATCCACTGAAGAGAGTTTGCAGAGACAGACACACACTGTGGACACATGTGAGATAAGTACCCTGAGTGGCAGCTATTTACAGTGTTATGTTTCCTGATAAAGACTGAGATTGCTAGTAGAGCGAAGACTAGGGAAAGCTGGGGGACTAGCCCTGAAGAAATATTGTATTCTGGGCATGTGTTTAGCACTAAAGACTAAGTAGAAAGGTGTGATTTCATCACTAATCAGTTTGTGGAACTACAAGTCCAAGCTTTGTTGGAAGTGACAGGAATGAAGGAGGAACTTTGATAAAGTTATTTGTTCATGTATTTGACATTCAAGTGGAAATCCTTAAGGTACAGCTTTTTCCAAGTATGCAGCATGCAGAAGATAATGAGCTCCACCTCATCAGTGCACTATAGATAGTGGGGTCTAATGCTGAGTGTGGTATGTGTGATATTTCTGTGTGATGCTGCTGTTGATGTAGCTATTACCCAGTCAGTGATTGCATAGGCCTGTGTATTATGTGTACTCGGAAGGAAGGTTTTATAACCAAAAGACAGAAAAGACAATGTGTTATGTTTGTTTTTGATTAATGCTGTATATGCCCTTTAGATGTTTGGAAACACAACTGACTGTACAATTTATCTTTATATGCCTATTTTGTATATGGTTATATTTGTTTACCTTACCAAATATTTTTGATATAAAACCACAAAAAGCAATAGCAATCCCAAACCCATTAATAAATGTGCCAGAGTGGCTTTTGCAACATATCTGTGTGATACATTACTGTGGTGTCGGTGGCCTAAGTACATGTTGGGCAGGGGGTTCCCCGAGTCTCCCCCTGGTGTTCCTGACCCTGAACACTCCCCAGAAGAGCACTTTCTATGAAGATTCGGGTGGAGGCACTGAAATTAAGAGAACCGCATGGAGTGAAGCATTGCAAGGAGAGTATCTTTAAATACAGCCCATTACCTAGGAGACCCAGGTAAAGGGGTGTTACATAAGATACAATACTTCATTTATGTTTGGAGTGATTTAGGATTGTATTTAACGTCCGACATACTCCTGGAGGCATTGGACGATAAGACCATGTCTGGTATCCCCAATTTAATAAAGATTTACATCTTAATATTTAACGCTAAAGGGCTAATACATACTTTCTATTGCCCCCACTACTTAGGATATGTGGACAGTGATACTTACTATGTATATAATTAGGTTATAGACGCAGTGGATATAACATCTGCTACTAATGAGTAAACTTCTTTGAAGATTTTCTTACTTTATTGTTCCAGTGATATCTTTTATACCTCCTGCTATTCCACAAATATGAAATTTCAATAGAATTAGCTGCTTCTATGTATTAAGATTATTATATGCTAAGCATTGCTAGTTCGTCATTGAAAGACAGATCTCATATGATGTTCTTATGATGGTTCTAACACACTTTGGTTGTAATATTTCCCCTTTAAAAGGGACTCCCCTAATGCTTATAATTCAATAATCATGCTTACTGTAGATTTTTATACTTTTTTGGATATATTTTTGGGGGGGTATTTTTGGGGGTATTTTCCATCATCATATAGATCATTAAATTACCTTTGGATGGTAATATCCACCCAATTTTATATTATGTGTTTCTCTACGAATTTTTTTATGTATATACTATTCCATCTTACAACCCACAATAGGGACTATGGTCTGCAGAATAGATAATATTTTTGCGTGACAGGGTGACAGATGTTATTCTGACTTATTATGTCTCATATTTTTCTGGGATGTATATGTAATCATCATCATACAGTTATATTATTGCAGATATTTGAAAAGTATACATACCTAATATTTAAAAAAAAATTAATATTATTGACATCTTGGATTCTGTGAGTAACCATACTGACCATTTGCACTGAAGGGTTAATATATACCAAAAATTATATGTTTAAAAGGGAGCATTGAATCATTTCATATGAATAGTATATCTTTATATTGTGTATAAGTGTACATTCAGCAAGATTATTGCCATAGTTTTTAAAATATGATAGGTGATGAATGTCTTACACCTATATAGAGTTAATCTGTTATACTGTTTCTTTTGTGTACTCAGAACTATGTTGTCAGCATGAAAGTTCTAGTCAAATGTTGGAATATGCATTTTATTTTAGATTTAAGAAGATCGTATAAATTATGGAGTATAGATAGTCCATTTGTGTGTAGTACTTAGGATGCTTTGCTAGCATTACACTGGATTATGTCTCTGTTATATGTATCAAGCTGATAACGAAGTATTTCTGACTAACAAATTATATTGCATATAATGTAATCTGGTCCTTATGATATATAGACGGTACTTTCTAACTTACTAAGCAATGTGATTATTTATCCCTTTTTCTCCCCAGATATAAATTAATATAGGGATTTTACATCAATGATATATCCTATATTCATCACACTTTTTGGTTGGTATTTTAGAACATTGACTATAACTGTTCTTAAAGGTAATTTGCAGTGGACACAGGTATCATTTATGATACCTCTCCCGATTTTTGAGCTATATGGCCGCTAATTAGATTAATTAATTAATGCTTTTCATTGTCTATTACCAGTCCTTTTCACTTACATCTAGTCATTTCTGGATTGGACACTTAGCATGTCTATTATCTTAACCAATGCTACTGATTGGTTAAGGTTCAGTTAAGATAAGGGGTTCCCCAAGCGCGCATCACTCTGATGTGACCAAGCCTTATCCCCGGCGAAACGTACGTCATCTGACTCACAACTAGACAGGCTGTCGGTGCGGGCAGGCACCTTCCTGAGATGCAGCGTGGAAGGAGAATCCCGCTGCCACTGCTGTGAATGCTGATGCTTCTACCTCCTGTGCGCGTACACACACTCATTGAATACTGAATGAAATTCAGCACAAGCTAAGTTACTTGTTTCAACTTGATAAATACAATGTTGCAATAATTTTCTGCAAACACGCTCACTGAATACTGAATGAAATATAGCAGAAGCTAAGTTACTTATTCTAATTTGATATATACAGTGTAGCAAAACCTTCTGCAAAAACTTATTTGTACTATTACTGTATGTGACTGTTATTGAAATCTCTTATGAGATGCAAGCCTCGTATGTGTGAACAAGTTACTATAACTGTGACCAAATTTCCTATGAGACACAATCTATGTCTGTTTAAATAAGCTGCCATGTTTTCTTGCACCTCAGGTTTAACATTTTTGTGACCTATACCCCCTTTAATTTTTTTCTCATGACGTAGGAGGGTATTTTGGTCACCATTATTTTGATGTGTTTAGAATTGGCATTATACCTGTCACATATTAGAGTAAATAAGAGTGATTTCTTCACATACAAATATTGTATTTTGTTCAGCAAGTCATTATTGGTAGGATTTAGCCACCTATTAAGCTGACACAAGAGCGGACAGATTTTATTTCTGTTTGTTTTGTTTGTTATGCTTGTGCTGCTTCATGTGTGATATGTACATTATTGAGATAATATATTGCTACCATGCGATAGTTACATAAATTCACACAGATACTTTGTTTCTTAAACCACTATGATGCCATATCAGGGTATTGATATACTATAGGTTGTATTTCCTATATGTGGTTTTCCCCTTTTTTCATAAGGGTGATTTTTGTGTTTTATGTATAGTGTGTATGTCTGTATGTCAAGTTTTCTTTAAGTAATTTATTAAAAGTTAATTTTTATTAAATAGTTATAATCACATTAAGTAGTGCCCCTAAAAAAGAAGTCTTCTTTCTCTCTATCATATTATGAACAATATGTAACAATGTGATTTATGAATATAAATGTAAAATAATGAAAATTAATGTCATTTATAGATAAGAATAAATTATTATGAAGTATTTTTTTTAGCTATCATTATTCAAATGTTAACCATAATACAAACCATAATATCTAGCGATGGGTACATTATTATATTGTAATAACCTTAGCTATTGTTATTGTCATGGAGTCCTTTAGGTGCAAATGTGTCTGTTTTCTCTTTTTAGGGCTTCGCTACATAAATTGCCCCCCTTGGTCCCTATGCCAAGAGAACATATGGCAGTACCTGAGGTTGTGATCCCTATGCCAAGAGAACACCTGGCAGTACCGGAGGTTGTGGTTCCTATGCCAAGAGAATACCTGACAGTACCGGAGGTTATGGACCCTATGCCAAGAGAATACCTGGCAGTCCTGGAGGATGTGGTCTCTATACCAAGAGAACACCTGGCAGTACCGGAGGTCATGGTCCCTATGCCAAGAAAACACCTGGCAGTACCTGAGGCCATGGTCCCTATGCCAAGAAAACACCTAGCAGTATCTGACGCCATGGTCCCTATGCCAAGAAAACACCTGGCAGTACCTGAGGCCATGGTCCCGATGCCAAGAAAACACCTGGCAGTACCTGAGGCCATGGTCCCTATGCCAAAAAAAAACCTAGCAGTACCTGAGGCCATAGTCCATAAGCCAAGAAAGCACCTGGCAGTACCTGAGGTAAGTGCTTTCAGTGTTATTGTGGCTACTTACACTTTCCTTATGTCCTAGTATTTATAGATCTCTTCGGCATACAATATAATGCTTATTACACTGAAATTTACATCTTATATTACTCCTCAAGTGTCACATTTTCTACACAATATGGAGAAAGAAAAAATAGGTTTATTGTAGTACAAATGGCCTTGCAGAAACATAGGCCATTATAATTGTAAATTAAATAAAGATAATTGGTAGTAGACAGGTCCATAAGATAAGCTAAATATATATAACTAAGAGATGTGAACAAAGGCATGAAAAACCTCCAGATAAAACTAGTAAAACAGATATCATCCAATTATATATATAACATATCTAGTCATTTATTGTAGTATTTTAGAATAAAGCTATTCTTGTAATAAAATATCACCATTTATTTATTTATAATTTATACTGTCCTTGAGGATGAGAGTAGTTACCCTTCCCACCTTCTCCCCATATTCTTACCCTCTTCCTGTCAGACATAGGGGGAGATGTATCAAACCTTGGAGACATAATTAGGAGAGAGATAAAGTACCAACCAATCAGATTCTCAAAAATTGCAAACACAGCCTGTAACATGACAGATAGAAGCTTATTGGTTGGCACTTTATCTCCCTCCGAGACTTGATACATATCCCTCATAACCTCCCTTCTTAAACGCTCTCAGCATATAAATTTTAACAATATTTCCAAGAAAAATATATGTGAACTAGTTTTAAAAAAATATATATATATATACGTATCTATATATATATATATATATATATATATATATATATAGTATATATATTATGGTTTTACATAAATACAAATAAAACTGTGATTGATTAAGCTTTATCACTATATACTCTTTGCTCCACCTCTTTGGACAATACTCCACCATTGTATCCTGGTCACTCTTGTTACTACTCCATATTCTCTTGTTTCCCTGTGTACTCTGAGTGTGCCAGTGTCAGTGACTTTCTGCTGTCCACCCTTCCTTCTGCAGGTGAAGGCGCACCATGTGAGTCTGGCCCACAAGATCCCTGAGGACGCCAGAAAAATCAATGTTCAGCTGAGACTCCTCACACTATCTGAGGTTGTGGTCCCTAAGCCACGAAAACACCTGGCAGTACCTGAGGCCATGGTTCCTATGCCTAGAAAACACCTGGCAGTACCTGAGGTAAGTGCTTTTAGCATGGGTTTTTTTAGAGAGGAGGGGGCTTGTGTGTGGTCTCTCTCTGGGCCCCCTCCTCTCTCTCCATTGGCCAGTAGTGCTGCACCTGTAGACTCCGGGCTCTAGAGTGTGTGCAGGTCACTGGAAAAATGTTGCGCCCACCATTTTCCCCATGATTCCCCTAGTGCACATGTGTAAAATGCCAGAAAAATAGCTGTGGTGGCCATTTTTCAGGTGTTTTGTCCAGCACTACAGCCTGATGAAAGACTTTGGAGGGGTAACTATTAAAGCATATGGGTGCAGGGTGTGAAACTGTGATTGTTTAAACTTTATCATTATATACTCTTTGTTCCACCTCTTTGGGGAATACTCCACCATTCTATCCTGGTCATCTTGTTACTACTCCATATTCTCTTGTCTCCCTGTGTACTCTGAGTGTGCTAGTGTGAGTAACTCTCTGCTGTCCACCCTTCTTCCTGCAGGTGAAGGCACACCATGTGAGTCTGGTCCACAAGATCCCTGAGGGCGCCAGAAAAATCAATGCTCAGCTGAGACTTGTCCTCCAGGTATTCTTGTACCATGCAATTAAAAGTTAGAGGGTTCTGTTTATCTTAGTTGTGGACTAACAATCTGCATCACTGCTTATCGCAGCCATACAAATTGTAGTTGCCCCAAAAGTTACCATGTTTGGATGGTTGGGAGGTGTGTACATATGCTGGTTTTTAAAGTTGTCGAATATTTTATCTATGGTACATTTTGTGACCATAAAAATAAAAAACTCTGTGCAGCGAGAGTTGAAGGCAGAGCCGGATTTAGATCTCATGGAGCCATAGGCAAGATACCTGCTTGGGGCCCTCCTCACTCAAACTGTTTTCCCTAATACCTTAACCTAAACAACTAAACTAACCCTAAAACCCTAGCCCCTAAACTAACCCTAATACCCTAACCCTAAGATTTTCCCTCTTAGTACTATCAAGGTGGAGGGTCCTCTCCCCATTACATACACTGCTGTGCTCCATTGTGAGCCAGATCCTCACTATCTTACTCAAATTCAGCCGGTGACTGACTGGCTGCCAGTCTGCCTCTGTCTGTGCCTCTGCTCAATGCTGGGTGCTGTCTGCTGCTGGTGGCCAGGCATGCCATTAGAAACTGTGGGACCCGGTACTGACAAAATAGACAGGGCCCCCCTCCATTTGTGCAACTCCAGCACTGCAGTCTCTCTCGAGTTCCCAGCCAGACTCCCTTATGTCTCCAGCCAGCTAAGCCCCTTCTGTGTCCACTGCCAGACCCCCTCCTTCTGTGTCCCCCCTGCCAGCCTTCCTTCTGTGTCCCCTGCCAGCCCCTCCCTTCTGTGTCCCCTGCCAGCCCCCCCTCCTGTGTCCCCTGCCAGCCCCTCCCTTCTGTGTCCCCTGCCAGCCCCCTCCTTGTGTTCCCTGCCAGCCCCCCCTTCTGTGTCCTTTGCCAGCCTCCTTTCTGTGTGAAGTGCCAGTGATCTTTCCCAGTCCCCACACTTACCTTCTTGTTATTACTCCTATAATGCGACAGCTATACGGCTCCTCTCGGCACGCGGAGTGACGTCACGAGCGCCGGCCCGGTCTCTGAATGAAAAAACTCCAGCAGCACCCGAGCACCGGGCAGCAGGTCACGATGATATGCAGATGGATAGGCAGGACGATTAGTAAGTGGGTGGATGATCAGCAGGCCGTGGATGATGACCCTACTTCCCTCTGTCCTATACACACAGTCTGTGACAGACAGTGCACTGCAGACCGCAGCACTGCAGCGGGACTCTTGGGAAGTGGGCAGGTCCGTGTGATGTCATGACGTCACCTGATACTTGCACACTGCTTCTCCGGGAGAGTTTTGACCGAATAGATTTTTTAGGGAAAAGGGGCCCGTCCACGGGCTCCTTGGGACTCACCAGGCCATAGGTTACCGCCTAGGGTTGCATTATGGGAAATCCGGCCCTGGTTGAAGGGAGGCCCTCCACACCTCACAGCTCTCATTGGCTGCATAATGCCCAGACACGGCCCTTTGATTTAAAAAATGTAATCTAATCAATACCTATTACCAACTCAAATAGAGATGACTGAAACGGAACAAACTGCACTTGAAGCATTAGAGGAATTACAAGGAGAATTGGGTCCAATAGCCGGTACGTCACATCACAGGCCACAATGTAAGAAGAAATCCACCTTTTTTCCAGCCGACTCCATCTGTCCAGAGGTGAAGATTTTTAACAATTTGGTCTTTACATACGAAAAGATGGTTACACAAAAGGAAGGATAACCTGACCAGGGAAGAGAGAGAAGCCCTGAGGAATATAAGGACATGGCAAGATATTGTTGTTAAGCCCTCTGATAAAGGGGGCAACAAAGTAATTTGGCTAAAGGATCAATACACTAAAGAAGCTTACAGACAACTCTTAGATGAACACTGTTACCAACAAATCCTCTTGAACCCCTTGGGAATCTTTAAAGACATTATAAAAAGAATTATTAATGGAGCTAAGAATGAAGGAATAATATCCAAATCTGAATATGACTATCTCTGGATAGAATACCCAAGAACAGTTACTTTTTATCTATTACCAAAAGTACACAAGGACTCAAAGGCTCCACCCGGTCGGCCTATTGTATCTGTCATTGGAAGTCTGTCAGAGGGTGCCAGTAAGTTTGTGGATCTCCACTTACGGCAATTTGTACTTACACTCCCTTCATACATAAGGGATACATCAGATTTATTGAAGAAAGTGCATGATGTATGTTTGGAGGAGGGGCAACTACTAGTTGGCCTGGATGTAGAAGCACTCTATACAAGCATTGACCATGGCCGAGAGATCTAAGCAGTGGAGTTTTTTCTTAATATGGAGGGACATGAGGAGTTCAATAAATTTATCCTGCAATTACTACACTTCGTATTACATTACAACTTCTTCACCTTTGATGATAAGTTCTTCATCCAGACCAGAGGGATCGCAATGGGTTCAGCCTGTGCTCCCACCTATGTCAATTTATATCTAGGCTGGAGGGAGCATGAGCATGTCTTCCATGATGTGAATGAAAACTATATACAACATGTTATAATGTGGTATTGATATATAGATGATATCATAATGATCTGGGATGGTGACAAGAATCTTTTATTACAATTTATTCAGAAATTAAATAACAATGATCTCAATCTAAGACTCACATATGACATCAGTGACTCATCCATTTCTTTCTTAGATTTGAAGATCTATAAGAATTCTGAAGGGATACTCGAAACTGATTTGTACAGAAAGAGTACAGCAACGAACAGTGTACTCTATCAAATGAGGTCACATTTTCCTCCCACAATTGAAAATATCCCCAAAGGGGAATTTTTTCGACTACGACGTAATTGTTCAGATTCTGACACGTTTAAACAACAATGTGGGGTACTTACCTCTAGACTGAAACAACGGGGTTATAGCCACAGATGTATAAAGAGAGCTAAGTCATCTATTCTCAAAACTAATAGGGAATCCCTTATCTTTGAAACAGCTACAAAACTCAAAGAGAAGGAGGAAGTAATAAGATTCGTAGGAGATTTTTGCCAAGAGTGGAGAAGTATAAGGGCTATCATTTAAAAACATTGGCATATCCTGCATTTGGACGAAGACTTGACGAAATATGTGGGGGATAGAGTATCCTTGAGCTGGAGAAGATCACCAAATCTTAGAGACCAATTAACCCAGAGTCATTACAGGAGAACGGCACCTAGACTTCCCCGAATCAAAGGTTCATTTCTATGTGGCTCCTGTAAAGCCTGTTTATATATGGTTAAGAAACAAGAAAATGGAAATGTGAGGAATGCTGCTTCAGATCTCACTAAATTTAAGCAATTGACCATTGTAGCAAAACACTTTTATTTTAAGCATAAACGAGACCTCAAGAATTTTAAATCGTTTGGCCTTGAGCAAGTACATCTAGGGATCAGAGGTGGAGATATAACTAAAGAATTATTGAAATGTGAGAGTTTCTGGACTTTTAGATTAGGAGCACTGTCACCAGGGGGACTTAATGAATATATCAACTATAGCCCCTTCCTATAATATTCCTCTCTAAACAAGGGCGATCATATGCACCATTGTTATCAGTTACATCATCAAATGAGAGATGATATAGGATCTTCTTCTTTCTCTTTTTTCCTTTTTTCCCCTCTTTGTTATCAAATCAGACACACATATATTGATGACTACTATGTAAGATACAATACTTCATTAATGTTTGGAGTGATTTAGGATTGTATTTAACATCCCACATACTCCTGGAGGCATTGGACGATAAGACCATGTCTGGTATCCCCAATTTAATAAAGATTTACATCTTAATATATAATTAGGTTGTAGACGCAGTGGATATAACATCTGCTACTAATGAGTATACTTTTTTGAAGATTTTCTTACTTTATTGTTCCAGTGATATCTTTTATACCTGGTGCTATTCCACAAATATGAAATTTCAATAGAATTAGCTGCTTCTATGTATTAGGATTATTATATGCTAAGCATTGCTAGTTCGTCATTGAAAGACAGATCTCATATGATGTTCTTATGATGGTTCTTCTAACACACTTTGGTTGTAATATTTCCCCTTTAAAAGGGACTCCCCTAATGCTTATAATTCAATAATCATGCTTACTGTAGATGTTTATACTTTTTTGGATATATTTTTTTGGGGGTATTTTTTGGTGTATTTTCCATCATCATATAGATCATTAAATTACCTTTGGATGGTAATATCCACCCAATTTTATATTATGTGTTTCTCTACGAATTTTTTTATGTATATACTATTCCATCTTACAACCCACAATAGGGACTATGGTCTGCATAATAGATAATATTTTTGTGTGACAGGGTGACGGATGTTATTCTGACTTATTATGTCTCAGATTTTTCTGGGATATATATGTAATCATCATCATACAGTTATATTATTGCAGATATTTGAAAAGTATACATACCTAATATTTAAAAAAAATGAATATTATTGACATCAGGGCAAATGGTCAGTATGGTTACTCACAGAATCCATGAAGGGTTAATATATACCAACAATTATTGTTTAAAAGGGAGCATTGAATCATTTGATATGAATAGTATATCTTTATATTGTGTATAGGTGTACATTCAGCAAGATTATTGCCATAGTATTTAAAATATGATAGGTGATGAATGTTTTACACCTATATAGAGTTAAACTGTTATACTGTTGTCTTTTGTGTACTCAGAACTATGTTGTCAGCATGAAAGTTCTAGTCAAATGTTGGAATATGCATTTTAGATTTAAGGAGATCGTATAAATTAGGGAGTATAGATAGTCCATTTGTGTGTAGTACTTAGGATGCTTTGCTAGCATTACACTGTCTCTGTTATATGTATCAAGCTGATAACGAAGTATTTCTGACTAACAAATTATATTGCATATAATGTAATCTGGTCCTTATGATATATAGACGGTACTTTCTAACTTTCTAAGCAATGTGATTATTTATCCCTTTTTCTCCCCAGATATAAATTAATACAGAGATTTTACATCAATGATATATCCTATATTCATCACACTTTTTGGTTGGTATTTTAGAACATTGACGATAACTGTTCTTAAAGGTAATTTGCAGTGGACACAGGTATCATTTATGATACCTCTCCCGATTTTTGAGCTATATGGCCGCTAATTAGATTAATTAATTAATGCTTTTCATTGTCTATTACCAGTCCTTTTCACTTACATCTAGTCATTTCTGGATTGGACACTTAGCATGTCTATTATCTGAACCAATGCTACTGATTGGTTAAGGTTCGGTTAAGATAAGGGGTTCCCCAAGAGCACATCACTCTGATGTGACCAAGCCTTATCCCCGGGGAAACGTACGTCATCTGACTCACAACTAGACAGGCTGTCGGTGCGGGCAGGCACCTTCCTGAGATGCAGCGTGGAAGGAGAATCCCGCTGCCACTGCTGTGAATGCTGACGCTTCTACCTCCTGTGCGCGTACACACACTCACTGAATACTGAATGAAATTCAGCACAATCTAAGTTACTTGTTTCAACTTGATAAATACAATGTTGCAATAATTTTCTGCAAACACGCTCACTGAATACTGAATGAAATATAGCAGAAGCTAAGTTACTTATTCTAATTTGATATATACAGTGTAGCAAAACCTTCTGCAAAAACTTATTTGTACTATTACTATATGTGACTGTTATTGAAATCTATTATGAGATGCAAGCCTCGTATGTGTGAACAAGTTACTATAACTATGACCGAATTTCCTATGAGACACAATCTATGTCTGTTTAAATAAGCTGCCATGTCTTCCTGCACCTCAGGTTTAACATTTTTGTGACCTATACCCCCTTTAATTTTTTTCTCATGACGTAGGAGGGTATTTTGGTCACCATTATTTTGATGTGTTTAGAATTGGCATTATACCTGTCACATATTAGAGTACAAAAGAGTGATTTCTTCACATACAAATATTGTATTTTGTTCAGCAAGTCATTATTGGTAGGATTTAGCCACCTATTAAGCTGACACAAGAGCGGATAGATTTTATTTCTGTTTGTTTTGTTTGTTATGCTTGTGCTGCTTTATGTGTGATATGTACATTATTGAGATAATATATTGCTACCATGCGATAGTTACATAAATTTGCACAGATACTTTGTTTCTTAAACCACTATGATGCCATATCAGGGTATTGTTATACTATAGGTTGTATTTCCTATATGTGGTTTTCCCCTTTTTTCATAAGGGTGATTTTTGTGTGTTATGTATATTGTGTATGTCTGTATGTCAAGTTTTCTTTAAGTAATTTATTAAAAGTTAATTTTTATTAAATAGTTATGACCACATTAAGTAGTGCCCGTAAAAAAGAAGTCTTCTTTCTCTCTATCATAGTATGAACAATATGTAACAATGTGATTTATGAATATAAATGTAAAATAATGAAAATTAATGTAATTTATAGATAAGAATAGATTATTATGAAGTATTTTTTTTAGCTATCATTATTCAAATGTTAACCATAATACACACCATAATATCTAGCGATGGGTACATTATTATATTGTAATAACCTTAGCTATTGTTATTGTCATGGAGTCCTTTAGGTGCAAATGTGTCTGTTTTCTCTTTTTAGGGCTTCGCTGCATAAATTGCCCCCCTTGGTCCCTATGCCAAGAGAACATATGGCAGTACCTGAGGTTGTGATCCCTATGCCAAGAGAACACCTGGCAGTACCGGATGTTGTGGTTCCTATGCCAAGAGAACACCTGACAGTACCTGAGGTCATGGACCCTATGCCAAGAGAATACCTGGCAGTCCCAGAGGATGTGGTCTCTATACCAAGAGAACACCTGGCAGTACCGGAGGTCATGGTCCCTATGCCAAGAAAACACCTGGCAGTACCTGAGGCCATGGTCCCTATGCCAAGAAAACACCTAGCAGTATCTGACGCCATGGTCCCTATGCCAAGAAAACCTGGCAGTACCTGAGGCCATGGTCCCGATGCCAAGAAAACACCTGGCAGTACCTGAGGCCATGGTCCCTATGCCAAGAAAACACCTGGCAATATCTGAGGCCAAGGTCCCTATGACAAGAAAACACCTGGCAGTACCTGAGGCCATGGTCCCTATGCCAAAAAAAACCTAGCAGTACCTGAGGCCATGGTCCATAAGCCAAGAAAGCACTTGGCAGTATCTGAGGTAAGTGCTTTCAGTGTTACTGTGGCTACTTACACTTTCCTTATGTCCTAGTATTTATAGATCTCTTTGTCATACAATGTAATGCTTATTACACTGAAATTTACATCTTATATTACTCCTCAAGTGTCACATTTTCTACACAATATGGAGAAAGACAAAATAGGTTTATTGTAGTACAAATGGCCTTGCTGAAACATAGGCCATTATAATTGTAAAGTAAATAAAGATAATTGGTAGTAGACTGGTCCATAAGATAGGCTAAATATATATTACTAAGAGATGTGAACAAAGGCATGAAAAACCTCCAGATAAAACTAGTAAAACAGATATCATCCAATTATATATATAACATATCTAGTCATTTATTGTAGTATTTTAGAATAAAGCTATTCTTGTAATAAAATATCACCATTTATTTATTTTTAATTTATACTGTCCTTGAGGATAAGAGAGTAGTTACCCTTCCCACCTTCTCCCCATATTCTTACCCTCTTCCTGTCACACATAGGGGGAGATGTATCAAACCATGGAGACATAATTAGGAGAGAGATAAAGTACCAACCAATCAGATTCTCAAAAATTGCAAACACAGCCTGTAACATGACAGATGGAAGCTTATTGGTTGGTACTTTATCTCCCTCTGAGACTTGATACATATCCCTCATAACCTCCCTTCTTAAACATTCTCAGCATATAAATTTTAATAATATTTCCAAGAAAAATATATGTGAACTAGTTTAAAAAAAAAATAATAAAAAAAAAATATATATATAATGTGTATATATATATAGTATATATATTATGGTTTTACATAAATACAAATAAAACTGTGATTGTTTAAGCTTTATCATTATATACTCTTTGCTCCACCTCTTTGGAGAATACTCCACCATTGTATCCTGGTCACTCTTGTTACTACTCCATATTCTCTTGTTTCCCTGTGTACTCTGAGTGTGCCAGTGTCAGTGACTCTCTGCTGTCCACCCTTCCTTCTGCAGGTGAAGGCGCACCATGTGAGTCTGGCCCACATGATCCCTGAGGACGCCAGAAAAATCAATGTTCAGCTGAGACTCCTCACACTACCTGAGGTTGTGGTCCCTAACCCAAGAAAATACCTGGCAGTACCTGAGGCCATGGTTCCTATGCCTAGAAAACACCTGGCAGTACCTTAGGTAAGTGCTTTTAGCATGGGCTTTTTTAGAGAGGTGGGGGCTTGTGTGTGGTCTCTCTCCGGGCCACCTCCTCTCTCTCCATTGGCCAGTAATGCTGCACCTGTAGACCCCGGGCTCTAGAGTGTGTGCAGGTCACTGGAAAAATGTTGCACCCACCATTTTCCCCATGATTCCCCTAGTGCGCATGTGTAAAATGCCAGAAAAATAGCTGTGGTGGCCATTTTTCAGGTGTTTTGTCTAGCACTACAGCCTGATGAAAGACTTTGGAGGGGTAACTATTAAAGCATATGGGTGCAGGGTGTGAAACTGTGATTGTTTAAACTTTATCATTATATACTCTTTGTTCCACCTCTTTGGGGAATACTCCACCATTCTATCCTGGTCATCTTGTTACTACTCCATATTCTCTTGTCTCCCTGTGTACTCTGAGTGTGCTAGTGTGAGTAACTCTCTGCTGTCCACCCTTCTTCCTGCAGGTGAAGGCACACCATGTGAGTCTGGTCCACAAGATCCCTGAGGGCGCCAGCTGAGACTTGTCCTCAAGGTATTCTTGTACCATGCAATTGAAAGTTAGAGGGTTCTGTTTATCTTAGTTGTGGACTAACAATCTGCATCATTGCTTATCGCAGCCATACAAATTGTAGTTGCCCCAAAAGTTACCATGTTTGGATGGTTGGGAGGTGTGTACATATGCTGGTTTTTAAAGTTGTCGAATATTTTATCTATGGTACATTTTGTGACCATAAAAATAAAAAAACTCTGTGCAGCGAGAGTTGAAGGCAGAGCCGGATTTAGATCTCATGGGGCCATAGGCAAGATACCTGTTTGGGGCCCTCCTCACTCAAACTGTTTTCCCTAATACCTTAACCTAAACAACTAAACTAACCCTAAAACCCTAGCCCCTAAACTAACCCTAATACCCTAACCCTAAGATTTTTCCTCTTAGTACTATCAAGGTGGAGGGTCCTCTCCCCATTACATACCCTCTGCTGTGCTCCACTGTGAGCCGGATCCTCACTATCTTACTCAAATTCATCCAGTGACTGACTGGCTGCCAGTCTGCCTCTGTCTGTGCCTCTGCTCAATGCTGGGTGCTGTCTGCTGCTGGTGGCCAGGCTGCCATTAGAAACTGTGAGACCTGGTACTGACGAAATAGACAGGGCCCCCCTCCATTTGTGCAACTCCAGCACTGCAGTCTCTCTCGAGTTCCCAGCCAGACTCCCTTATGTCTCCAGCCAGCTAAGCCCCTTCTGTGTCCACTGCCAGACCACCTCCTTCTGTGTCCCCCCTGCCAGCCCCCCCTTCTGTGTCCCCTGCCAGCCCCTCTCTTCTGTGTCCCCTGCCAGCCCCCCTCCTGTGTCCCCTGCCAGTCCCTCCCTTTTGTGTCCCCTGCCAGCCCCCTCCTTGTGTTCCCTGCCATCCCCCCTTTTGTGTCCTCTGCCAGCCTCCTTTCTGTGTGAAGTGCCAGTGATCTTTCCCAGTCCCCACACTTACCTTCTTGTTATTGCTCCTATAATGCGACAGCTATACAGCTCCTCTCGGCGTGCGGAGTGACGTCACGAGCGCCGGCCCGGTCTCCGAATGAAAAAACTCCAGCAGCACCGGGCAGCAGGTCACGATGATATGCAGATGGATAGGCAGGACAATTAGTGAGTGGGTGGACGATCAGCAGGCCATGGATGATGACCCTACTTCCCTCCGTCCTATACACACAGTCTGTGACAGACAGTGCACTGCAGACCGCAGCGCTGCAGCGGGACTCTTGGAAAGTGGGCAGGTCCGTGTGATGTCATGACATCACCTGATACTTGCACACTGCTTGTCCGGGAGAGTTTTGACCGAATACATTTTTTAGGGAAAAGGGGCGTGTCCACGGGCCCCTTGGGACTCACCAGGCCCTAGGCGACCGCCTAGGGTTGCCCTATGGGAAATCCGGCCCTGGTTGAAGGGAGGCCCTACGCCCCTCACAGCTCTCATTGGCTGCATAATGCCCAAACACGGCCCTTTGATTTAAAAAATTTCAGTCACACATATATATATATTTCGGATCTTAATTTCTTCATAACTCTCACTATATTACCATGTGTATTGCAAATTTTATATATATATATATATATATATATATATATATATATACTCACTTTCAGAGTCCGCACTCACTTAAATAATTCAACTTGCTGGGGTTCTTCCATCAATATTCAGTACAGGAAAAAATCCAAGTACCAAAACATAAGCATAATGAAGGGGTGCACTCACCAGTCTGACAGCATTTTTAAAATGTATTCTTTATTCTGAAATCATAAAACATAATGAGAATTCCGATGTTTCTGTCCTAGCTTGGACCTTTGCCTTGACAAAGGTCCAAGCAAGCACCGAAACGTCGGAATTCTCATTCTGTTTTATGATGTTGGAATAAAGAATACATTTTAAAAATGCTGTCAGACTGGTGAGTGCACCCCTTCATTATGTATATATATATAAAAGTCATACACTAAGATCTGCTTTTATATATTATATTTTATATATATATATATATGTACGTACGTGTACATGTATGTGTGTGTGTATAAACAGATGAGTATATATATATTTGTATATTTATACAGTCAGGTGCATAAATATTGGGACATTGACAGAATATTCATATTTTGGCCTCTATTCACCACCACAATGGTTTTGAAATGAAACAAACAAGATGTGCTTTAACTGCAGACTTTCAGATTTAATTTGAGGGTAATTACATCCAAATCAGGTGAACGGTGTAGGAATTACAATGGTTTCTATATGTGCCTCCCACTTTTAAGGGGCCAAAAGTAATGGGACTATCAACTCAAAAGCTATTTCATGGACAGGTGTGGGCTACTCCCTCGTTATTTCATTATTAATTAAGCAGGTAAAAGGTCTGGAGTTGATTCTAGGTGTGACATTTGCATTTGGAATCAGTTGCTGTCGACTCTCAATATGAGATCCAAAGAGCTGTCACTATCAGTGAAGCAAGCCATCATTAGGCTGAAAAATCAAAACAAACCCATCAGAGAGATAGCAAAAACATTAGGTGTGGCCAAATCAACTGTTTGGAACATTCTTAAAAAGAAAGAACGCACCGGAGAGCTCAGCAACACCAAAAGACCCGGAAAACAACTGTGGTGGATGACAGAAGAATTATTTCCCTGGTTAAGAAAAACCCCTTCACAACAGTTGGCCAAATCAAGAACACTCTCCAGGAGGTAGGTTCTCGCAGCCTGGTAACATGATTGTTAGTTTTCCACCTGAGAGTGGCCAATATAAGCCTAGTTTGTTTAGGGCTGATTGTCTCACCTGGGAGAGCAGACAGGGAGTTTGCTCAGAGACACTTGGAAAACCTATCTGTGAGTGTTGTGCTGTGCTTTGTTGCTGGCGAGGGTATTAGGCAGTGCCAGGTTATGGTAGTGAGGGAACTACCTGTGAAGTTAGTGCCCCGACAGGGCTAGGATTTATATTTATGTTTCTGACATTGTACAATAAAACAACTGTGGTGGATGACAGAAGAATTATTTCCCTGGTTAAGAAAAACCCCTTCACAACAGTTGGCCAAATCAAGAACACTCTCCAGGAGGTAGGTGTATATGTGTCAAAGTCAACAATCAAGAGAAGATTTCACAAGAGTGAATATAGAGGGTTCACCACAAGATGTAAACCATTGGTGAGCCACAAAAACAGGAAGACCGGATTACAGTTTGCGAAACAACATCTAAAAAAGCCATTACAGTTCTGGAACAACATCCTATGGACAGATGAGACAAAGATCAACTTGTACCAGAGTGATGGGAAGAGAAGAGTATGGATAAGGAAAGGAACTGCTCATGATCCAAAACATACCACCTCATCAGTGAAGCATGGTGGTGGTAGTGTCATGGCATGGGCATGTATGACTGCCAATGAAACTGGTTCCCTTGTATTTATTGATGATGTGACTGCTGACAAAAGCAGCAGAATGAATTCCGAAGTGTTTCAGACAATATTTTATGCTCATATTCAGTCAAATGCTTCAGAACTCATTGGACGGCGCTTCACAGTGCAGATGGACAATGACCCGAAGCATACTGCAAAAGCAACCAAACAGTTTTTTAAGGCTAAAAAGTGGAATGTTATGCAATGGCCAAGTCAATCCCCTGACCTGAATCCGATTGAGCATGCATTTCACTTGATGAAGTCAAAACTGAAGGGAAAATACCCCAAGAACAAGCAGGAACTGAAGACATTTGCAGCAGAGGCCTGGCAGAGCATCACCAGGGATGAAACCCAGCGTCTGGTGATGTCTATGCATTCCAGACTTCAGGCTGTAATTGCCTGCAAAGGATTTGCAACAAAGTATTAAAAAGTGAAAGTTAGATTTAGGATTGTTTAGTTTGTCCCATTACTTTTGGCCCCTTAAAAAGTGGGAGGCACATATAGAAATCGTTGTAATTCCTACACCGTTCACCTGATTTGGATGTAATTACCCTCAAATTAAATCTGAAAGTCTGCAGTTAAAGCACATCTTGTTTGTTTCATTTGAAAGCTATTGTGGTGGTGAATAGAGGCCAAAATATGAAAATTCTGTCAATGTCCCAATATTTATGCACCTGACTGTATATATATTAGGGATGTGCAGGCTCGGATAGGTTCGAGTTTGCACGTGGAGTTCGGATTTTTCCCTCCAAAAAAACGGAACTCAGAACGAGGCAAAACGTCATCTTACATTGACGAACATCATCATTCCTTGACAAAAGACCAGGAATGATGATGTTCGTCCATGTAAGATGACGTTTTGCCTCGTTCTGAGTTCCGTTTTTTTGGAGGGAAAAATCCGAACTCCACGTGCAAACTCGAACCTATCCGAGCCTGCACATCCCTAAAATATATATATATATATATATATATATATATTTATATATATAAATAGTGTGATAGGATCACTGGTAAAGTGGACTGTGGCAGGGACATTTATCCCAGATTCCTGTCCTATGTGTTTAAAATCCCCAGGAGAAAGTCTGCAGTGTAGCAGGCTTGAGTTTCGGCTTTTTGAAAAGCCGGTTTGGGACCTGGGGGTTCTGGGTGAGAGGAGAGGGAGGGCTCCACCCACGGCCACTCCAGGTTTTGGTTCTCGCAGCCTGGTAACAGGATTGTTAGTTTTCCACCTGAGAGTGGCCAATATAAGCCTAGTTTGTTTAGGGCTGATTGTCTCACCTGGGAGAGCAGACAGGGAGTTTGCTCAGAGACACTTGGAAAACCTATCTGTGAGTGTTGTGCTGTGCTTTGTTGCTGGCGAGGGTATTAGGCAGTGCCAGGTTATGGTAGTGAGGGAACTACCTGTGAAGTTAGTGCCCCGACAGGGCTAGGATTTATATTTATGTTTCTGACATTGTACAATAAAGACTGGTGCCGACCAGCTTGTACTTGCATCCAGACTGGTGTGCTGCTTCCCTGCTGCTGTGTGTGTGTGTAAGGAGAGGGACCCCCTAACCTAGCTGTGTCACAATATATATATATATATATATATATATAAAAGGAGATCTTAGTGTATGACTTAAAATTCTTTAGTAAACACAGCTATACTTATATAACATGTAAATGAGTATACCATATCCACATTGGGGTTTAAGAGCAAGGGATAGTGGCCCTGATTCAGAGCCGGACGCTCTGACAGAGTGCTCGCTCTGAATCAGGGCCGGGCTAGTTTTTTTTTAGAACGGCCTCCTCGCCGCTCGCATAGCTGTGGGTGACCACCCACAGCTATAGCGAGAGGCCAGGAAGATGGTCGTGATGGTCAAGACCATCGCGACCATCGGGCTTGCGACGAGACCCTTGTGGTAGGGTCTCGTTTCCGCAAGCCCCAGAGAGATTTCGGCTCTAACAGAGCTGAAATCTCTCCCACTGACATCGCTCCTGATGTCAGTGGGGCCAGCCCCAAATGGAGGCGTTCACATGGGAGCACCTTTGTTTGGGCAGCCACTCCCCCGGCCCGCCTACCAAAGGGGGCGTGCTGTCACTCAACATCGACAGCACGCCCCCTTTGGTACGAGACCCAGAGCAACAGTTTGCCCATCACTATCCGGGTCTCGTGCATGCGCACGACGGAGCCGGCTCCGTCGCGCGCATGCACTTTGGGCCGCCATTGACCCGATTGCGAGCGCTCAGCCCCGTGTCCCAGATACTCATGAGAACCTCCATATGTAGTGATGAGCTCACTAGTCCTCAGTTCTGTTCTCTTGTCATCTCAGCAAAGCAAAAAATATGTTCTCAGTTTGAAAAAAAAAAATCCTGTGTTCAAACAAGTTATCCCAAGGTGGAGATGATCTGCATGTATAAGGAATCCAATCTGGTGACCTGTATACTAAGCGACTATTGCTTAAAGTTTGTAATTACATTTTTATTCCGTAAGAATTCTTTGGAGAATTGTATTCTGGGTACAATTTCCCTGTCATTGCTGTTATTTTTAGAGTATTCTCACTATTGTTAAAACATAAATGATTAATTTTTCCTATGAATTGATGATCTGAAACTTTAATTGATCTCCATTTAGATCAAGACTTCAGCTCGTTGTAGCGCACGTTCTGCCACCCATCTGGAATGTGCCCCTAAAAGGTGATGAAAAGATCCGCTTGGGCCGAGTCTGTCACCTTGCTGCATTGTCCACTAACACCATCGGCCACCTATTAAATAAACATCTTACCAATTACATAAACATCATTTGTGATTTTAGTGGTTTCAATTCATTACATTTCACAATTGAATATTAGTGTATACTTAGTTTACTGTATTCTTTTCATAAGGTTTATGTTAGGTCAGTACCCATAGAGAGATGACAAGACCTTTAGAACTTGAGGTCTTCACCCTTAGTAAGATGCCTTTCCCTTAAAGCAAGACAGGCTTAAGCCCTGGGAATCGTATGGTCTATATTTCCCACCCAACAAACACACTAGTATAAAGTAGGTTTTTGGACTGTGGGAGGAAGATTAGGCACCTGGAGGAAACTACACAAACATAGGGAGAACATATAAACCACACACATATAGAGCCCTTGTCAAAGTATAACCCATGACCCCAGCGCTGTGATGCAGTAGAACTAACTACTGTATATTCATGAGAAGGCAGTTAACTTACCAGTAACAAGTAACATCAAAGAGGCACTGGTTCCTGGTAACTACACAGACTGAATTAGCATTAATATGGACGGTGTATAGGGCCAGCACTACCATTAGGCAGCTGCCTAGAGCACTATCACCTGAGGGGATGGAACTGGAGCTACCAGCACAATAATAAGAATGTCTCTGTTGTCCTTATTTTACTGAACACTGGTGGCAGCCTCAGTTTGCATAAGCCATGGCCAATACCCCTGTACTTGTCACCGGCTCCCTTTCCTCAGTCTTGGCATGATGGCTGCTTCCTCCCCTGGAACCAACAACCATCGATATACTGTTGTCTTTTTCTCCCTTCTCCTTTCCCTCTTAAGGCTATGCCCCCTCCCTCTAAGACTCCACCCAGTTCAGCTCCTGTTCTTAGCTGATTACTCCATAGAAAAGCGCAAAGACTCTGGCACACTGCCAATGTCTTTGCCTGCTCCTGTGCAGTGCCATCTTCCTGAATACATCACTAACAAGACTAAGACTGTATGAAAGAAGCATAGGAAGCTGGCACACCGTGCACCATGCATATGGCACAGTGGATAGTCCTAGATGGACCCGTGTGTACTGCACACTCTGCATCCATGACAGATACGCCACTTGAGGTCCCCCTGTTTTACGTGTCCATAGTCTTAACCCAGCTCTGGTCAGCACCATGTGTGGGTCATAGCCACACCCTGCTGTGAATACTAGGGACTTCTGAAGAAGCTGTGCACCCTCTAAGTGTCAGGGTGTGTTGATAGGGCGTAGATACAATATTTTGTTATGGGCGACAGAACTACCCTCTTCTCTATGCATGGAGTAAACTCATTAGTATCTGTTCTCAAATTATGTTTGAGCTTTTGGCATCTCCCCAGTTTATTAATAACATGAGGGATATAGTTATTTTGTGGATTTTCCAATGATAAACCTGTCTATTTAGATTTAGATAATCTGTTAAAGTGACTCTGGGCCTGACTTAGCAGTCAGGCATGTGCACTGCTGAATGTAGATTCCCGATAATCTGGAATTTGCACGTGCGCAGAACCCATTCTACAAGTGTGCAGAATGGCTCCTGTTAAGACGCACGCAAGCCCTTGAATGCCTCTGTCTGTCAATCGGGTGGTGCGGGGCAGAAATGAGGCTTGTCTGCCCCATTTTCCCGGAGTGGCCAGCCCAGGGACTGCGTGAACGTACACAGTCTGCTGGGCTCGCAAGCTGGCAAGCCTGAGTAAGCTGAGGCTTACTCAGCTGGCCCGCCACCCGGCAACGTCCACCGTCAGGAACAGCCTGCAACCTCCGTCACAGTCCTGGGATCGTAATGCAGCAGAGGGGGGTCAAACACCTCCGGCTGCATTTGCATTATTGCAAGGATCACAATTGCAAAGTTGCCTGCGTGTGGCTTTGCAATTGCAATTCTTGCTGAATCAGGCCCTCTATCGGCTCCCTTTTCCCTTTTCACATTATTTAGTTTCACTGAAATGTATTAAAGGGCAATTAGAGTAGTTTTCATTAAAAACTACTCCAAGCCCTTTCATTCTCATTTATTTAGCAAGCAAATCGCATTCCCCATACTTGCAATGGGAAATGCAATCTGCCTAAAATTTACTAAGGGGGAATTGTGAAAAAATACCGGTTTGGAGACCTGCTATAACATCGCCATCTGGCGTTAAACTGGGTACCCCGACTCCTGCTCCGCTCTGACAGGCAGAACAGAAGGCCTGATTCAGAGCCAGACGCTATTTGCGAACGGTTGTTCAGAAAAAGGGGCCGGCTATTTAAATTGAGCGCTCGCTCTTTGCGGTCCGTTGATGCCTCTATGTCTGAGCGAGCGAACGAAACATGCGCTCGCTATTTTGTAAAGACGCCACCTGGCCGTTCACATCATACGTCATCTCCGCTATTTATTAGATTAATCGAGTACATCAAAAGGCGTCTGAACTGCTCGCAGTGCTTGTGGTAGGTTTTACTTCCCGCAATCATGCGAGCAGTTCAGGCTATAAGACAACCAAGTGACGTGATCGATGGCACTCCCTTACTAATTATGCACTCCCATTAAACGCCCGATTTGACCGTTTGGCACGCCTGCGTTCGGATCTCCACTCCCCGTTTTCAAGTACCTTCCCCTGTTACCACCCACAAACGCCTCATTCTGTCACTCAAATTAGCAGGCCCTCGCTGTTTTGCGAGCGCACAATTTCCAACCGCAATGAATGGTTGGCGCATGCGCAATACGACACATACGCATGCGCAGATGTGCGAACATCGCTCGGAGCGAACGAGCGGCCGCTTACGAGCGGCTCTGAATCAGGCCCAGAGTCAGGAGCCGGCCCCCTGTGATCAGCTTTGTGGTCTAAATAGACCACAAGCTGATTACTGTAAAAAATAATAGTGTTGAAAAAAAATACCTCAGACACTTACCTGCAGCCGGGGGTCCTCTGATCGGTGATCTCTCTCCTCTGCTCAGCTGGTCACCGGGGTTCCGGCACTGTGACCCTGGTCAGCTGTGCTATAAACCGGCATCTTAGTTTACAGCACAGCTGACCTGGGTCACAGACCAGGAGCCCTGGCGACCAGCTGACCAGAGGAGAGAGCTCACTGATCACACAGGCAAGTGTCAGTTGGAGAAAAGGGGGGGTGGCCAAGTTGGGTCACAGGGGTGGAATCCGCTGGGGTTGAGGAGGGGTGGGCATGGGTTTGTAGCATGTGCAGAGGCAATGTAACTGTATTTTGTGTGAAAAATACAGTGAACAGTGGTCCTGATTCAGCAAACAATGCAATGCTGCGATCACACGCACTCAGCCGATGTTTGCACTCTGCACTTGCGTATAAGATGCAGTGCATGTGCGCGAACCAGATGCCGCGAATGGGAATGACAGCACGCAGACCTGTCACCCAGTGATTGATAGGAAGTACCGTTTGTGGGTGGTGATGGGGTGTGGTCATGCGAACGCAGGCGTGTTAGTGTGTTTCAATGCCGTTGAAGAGACATGCATAAATTAGGCATTGAGAAACCCTATGCAGCCTGAGCTGTCACTGCATGCAGGAGATGTATCAAAGTCTGCGGGAGAGTCAGGTCAACCAATATTGTGTGTATGGTTTCGATGGTTGTAGATGCATACACACAATTAAGTAGCAGGTGCTCTCCATTGCATTGAGTGATTGCACAGTCCAGTATAAGTGTGTATGTGTATATTCGCTCAATGCAATTTTGTTTCTGAGGCATGAATGCATTTAACTGTATGTAGTGTAAAGTTTTTCATAGGGCCCTATTTAATACAATACGCATTTTGTAGTGTGATATTACCGACAGAATTGGCATTGTGAATTCAGGCAATATCACAGGGATTTATTAAAAATCCCTTGTAGCAGCTGACCAGGTCACAGTGCAGGATGGGAGACCAGCTGACCGGAGCCCAGAAGGACATCACCGGAGTCC
Organism: Taudactylus pleione; assembly: GCA_031769625.1. Lineage (NCBI taxonomy): Eukaryota > Metazoa > Chordata > Amphibia > Anura > Myobatrachidae > Taudactylus > Taudactylus pleione. Next base: position 10,216,420 of record JAUIMM010000052.1, on the reverse strand, counting down.
CGCTCTCTGGTCCCTGGATAACAGGCAGAGCAGAGCAGGAGTGCGCTAACCGGAGAAGACCCTGGATAACGACACCTCTAGGTGGCGTTATTATCACAGGGCCTCCCCTGGTACTTTTTCACAATATATTTTTAGTAAATTCTATACATATCACATTTCCCATTACAATTATGGGAAATGCGATCTTATTTCTAAAAATGTGTGATAATTAGGGTTTGGAGTATAATTTTATGAATTCTACTCCAATTGCCCTTTAGTAAATATAGGTGATACTAAAATAATGTGAAAAGGGTGTGGAAAAACCCTTTTTCACTTTATTTTAGTAAAAATAATGTTAATAAATAGAGCCCATAATGTGATATGTTTAGTTTAGAGTGTAATTGAAAACTCAGGAATAGTTGTATGAAATGTGTTAGTCTTATTGCGCTCCCCTCCTGCTGCTGTGGAACTGCACATCCCAGAATACTGTTCCACAGTAATTACATGCCTTAATAATATCAATACTGTGGCAGGCCATGCTTAGATGTGTAGTTCCTCTGCAGCTGTAGGGCCACTCTTACTAAATACACTATTGAATTTGTCAAAATTGTTAGTAATGCTGCATATTTGTTTCTTGGTTTTTTTTTTGGGGGGGGGGTTAAAATAACAATCACAGACATAATTTTTTTCTAAAGTTAGGAACTATTTATTATCACTAAAAACCAAAAATAATATCAACAAATTAAGAGTTAACAAACAAACACAATAAATGATAATAATAATAATACAGAAGAAAAAAAAGGGACAATTTCAGATACACGATTTTTTGGAAGAATTTGGAAGGGGTACACACTTGCAGATCTGTGACAACTGTGGTATTACCAAATGTCCTTCATCCATAAACAAAATCACCTCCAAATGTCGCTGCCACAACTTAAACACACAAATCATATAATGCCAATAACCAGATTTAATAAGTCACCCATTGTTTGAATCTTATATTATGCTAATTCACTCACTTAAACTACTAACTAAAAATAACCACACGGACACCTATGTGGAATTAAAAGAGGACACAGCCGATATTTATTGATCAAATTGTAATTAGAAAGATGGTGGCAGTAAAAAAGCAGTGCTCCAAGGCCACAGCCCGACAAATATATTTACTAAAAAAGAAGAGGTGGATCCTCGCCCGGCGCAAACTGGCCTGAGTCAGAACCATTCTCCCTTAATTGGAACAGCCTTGAGCCCTCCCTAAGATGATGGCCCAGTCCCCCCCTAAGGAGAATGACTAACTTGCCGCTATCAATAGGGAAATGCTACCCAGGCAATCTTACGCTATAATAGGCCGCCTAGGAGCACTGCTTCCCACCAAAGATCTGCTCAAAGAGCCGAGCCCCGCCACACATCAGGAAATAAATTGCACTTCAAAGAAGACTGCAAAGATTCAAGTAGAACTCTCCAGACCTGCGCCCATGAGGTGTACCCCATCTGGCCTATAACAACTCCTTTTCTGGTAATGCAATCGAAGGTGCCATATAACACGCCCCGCCCATTAGTGATTGGATTGGATATTACCGCCAGACTACCCAACTGCTGGCCATCTCTAGTAGGCTATTTGCAGGTCCCGCCTAATAGCAATTATAAGTTCAATGCATTCGCAAGCACCCAGGTCATTGCTTCCCAAGTGTACGACCAATCAGGGTCCCAAATCTGGCTTCTGCTGTCCAAAAAACATTTAATAAAGGCCACCCCAGCGCATGCCCTTAAAACTGAACCACTGAATCTAATTAGTACCTAATAAATGCGGGGCCTGAAATGCTAAAGGATGCTTATTAGCCCAATAGATAAATGAGTGTCCCACGAACCATACCCGACAGTTAGCATTGCTATAACCTGCAAAAAGGGGTTAATCACATCCGGATAGGCTTTACAATTTATTGAAAAAAACAGCCGAGCCAAGGGAAGGAAAACAAAAGTTGAGTGACCCATCTAAAGGTGAAAAACAGAAAACCTCTATGAGGTCAAACTGAAAAGGCCCCTGGGTTTCCCAACAAACTCGCAAGAAGTGCTGCTAACTACGCAACTATCCCCCCATAACTAAATTCTTGCAGGCTGACGACTACCATCGACCTAAATGTTTTAAGGCATCAACGGAAGCACCTGCAGCTACCATGCAGTTTGCTTCCCCAATCCTGAATATGTGTACCAAATTGTTCTAGTGGCAAATCTAAAGCAATCAAACAGTTGTGAAAAACCCTTGTAAACTGAAACCTGGATAATGGTGTCTGAGTGGCGTGGAGGAGCCAACGTGCGCTGCCTGGGGGCCATAACCTATTAAACGTACAGCAAACCCACTGGATCAATGAAAGGATGTGTGTGAGCTGGGATGGCGGTCCATCGCCCTTTAGCAAGCTGATCAGTTTTTAATCTATGTACATGACACAATTACAGGTTATACTGAAAAAAAAATTAATTCTCAAACTACAACCGTTGATGTCAAACTCATATTATTTTAGGACAACTCGCCAATTATAGAAGTCCCTAAATAAGCTAACTAAAATGCTAAAATAAAGAGTTGTGCATCTTAATTATCCGATGTGATCCCTGAATACCGCAACTATCAGCCCCTTTAAAATTGATAGATCAATAGGTCTTTGCGCAATCACCCATAATGAGGTGCTACACCCCTAAAATCTCATTACTGCAGCTAATAAAACCATTTGGTCGTGACCGACATACCAGGAAACTTTAAAAAATAAGAAATGCTAGACAGCTGCTGACATGGCCACTTTGGAACGACTTCGCTCACGCCATTTCCAAACTATTCTAACCTGTAGGCATGGAAAGGCGTACCCCCTTGTAATCTAAGAAACCTTGTGAATCATTACAAGCCGTCAACTGAATCCTCAGTGTATGTGCTGCCAATTACATCAATACAAACTGCTCAAATGCCGGCGCGACAATCAGTCGATATGAACAGGACAGGTTAAGCCGTGTATATCAGCAAAAGAGGGAGGCCAGAACCCAAAACCTATCCCTTTGACAACAAGACAAGGACATCTGCTATCCCATTCACCACGCCCGGAGTGTGACGTGTCCTAAGATCTATGCTCCTGCGTAAACAGACAAAGGAGTAAAAAATGCTTCGGCAACCACAAAGCCGAAGGGGACTCGGTACCGGAAATAATGATAGCATGAAAAAAAAATCTCGGCAGAACACCATCCCCCTGTAGCTGAGTTTGGTAGCCCAGATCTCGACTGTAACCATGATTGGAAACAACTCCAAAAAACAGCATACTAGCAAGTAGCTCTTGCCGCCTCCAAGAATCTTCCACGCACAATAACCCTCCGAGAACGCCCTAAAACCTACGTAAGTTGACACGTCCTTAAACAACTGAAGTTCGTAATTGTCCACCTGAGCTGGTAGCCAATTCTAAAACCCATTGAACACCAAAAAAATTACAAAACCAAATGTGCAGGTCCTCCCAGAAGTCCTGAGATAAGCGAAAAAATGTTTAGATTTTGTGATCCTGGCTGTGATGTGTCCCAAACGGCTACAAAATTTCCTGCCCATGGGTAATACTCTACAATCAAAATTCAAAAGGCCTAGAAGCGATTGAAATTGCTTTTAGTGACACCTCCCCAATAATTTCTACATTTCACTAACTTTACCCAAAAGCAATCGTCAAAGACCTAGCTAAGTGTCTATATATCCCCATATAGGACAAACGCATAAAAGGGGGCCCCTGGTCCTGCCACGGAAAAAAAATGGTACACCTACAAATCTATCAAAGCACCTGTAAAGAAAAGCAAATCCCTGCACAAAAAACACTGGCTGGCCCCAGTAACAATTAAATCATCCCAATAGTGAACCACCGCCCCTTGACGTATACGTGCTTGCATGCACCTTGCAAACGGAACAGTAAACAGAACAAGCTTTTGGAAAGCACTTACAGTATCTACAAAATAAGCCTCAGCAACTGTACATCCCATATATAGGAAAAATACGGGGAAAATGGCATTAATCGGAAAGTGGATCCGATATCGACTTTAACATGGGGTGCTTGCCCGCCAAAACTTGTACCCTCTCCAATGCTTGCTCATAGGATTGGTAAACTGCTCGGCAAACTGCCAGATTGAACGCGTCGCTGGCAGATCAGCCTTCTGGGTAGGAAGGATGCTGGACCAATCTAAACTCGCTTGTCACTCTATTAGGTACAAACCCCAAATACGAGATGCATAACCCTGTTAAGGGAAAGACAAGAAAGAGCAACACATGCACCCCAATCTAACCTCCGCTACCAATCCACACGAACGACTTCCGGATGATCGCGTATGGAATGAATATTCCGTTCTGTTACGACGTATATATTGCGCATTAAAAGCAAGCACCAACCAAAATATAAACCCTCTAACAAAACAGACCGCTTCCTCGAAAGGGAGAAAGCGATCAAACACTCACACGGTTCACTGCTTCTGCACGCCCAAAAACGGCTGCATTGGTGGCATGTAAATACTCCTGTACTTACGCCCGACTCCCTGTTATACTGGGCATTATTGAAACTCAGGTAGGGGAAAACCGGGGCCAAGGCATGTTGCAGGGGGGTGATGGCAAAAGGAGGGGGGGCAAATGGAGGGGGGCGGGGGGATTATGGGAACTCTTGCAAAGTTTAAAACATTATAATTAATTATTTTTTTTTAAATATGGAATGGCAAGTGCCAATTTCTACTCTTTCATGAGCCAACTGAAAACTTTTCTTGGCAGATGAGACTGCTGTGGAAATTTTAAAACACACTTTTTTTTTTTGATGCTGCTTGTACACCGGTGTACAAGGTGGCTGCAGCTGGCTGGGGCTAAAATGGGCACCGGGATGTTGGGGGCAGGGCCTGCCATTGGAGAGGAACACGGTGAGGCCTGGATAGGGGGGTGTGTGAGTGCAGGCAGGCGGGGGGTCCCGTGAGCTTGCGGAGTTAGTAGCCTATTTGCAGGTCCCACCTAATAGCAAGTATAAGTTCAATGCATTCGCAAGTACCCAGATTATTTCCCCCCAAATGTACGACCAATCAGGGTCCCAAATATGGCTTCTGCTGTCCAAAAAACATCTAATAAAGGCCACCCCAGCGCATGCCCTAAAATCGAACCACTGAATCTTATTAGTACCTATTAAACCACCCACATAACCTTCATAGCCTCCATATGTAATTACATCCCCTTTCACAGTCCACGCACAACCTCACAGATCGTCTTTCTCTCACATCCTCATGACATTTGGCCGACATTCCGGTGTGAATGGATCATGCAGCCCACCAAGAAACTGTGCATTCTAGCTGGACCAAAATGCAATATATAGCACCTATCCTTGTGTATCAATGCCTATTTCCCTATAGATTGTAAGCTTGCGAGCAGGGCCTTCCTACCTATATATCTGTCTGTTATCACCCAGTTTTGTTCTATTAATGTCTACAATTGTAAAGCGCAACGGAATATGCTACGCTATATAAGAAACTGTTAATAAATAAATAAATGCGGGGCCTGAAATGCTAAAGGATGCTTATTAGCCCAATAGATAAATGAGTGTCCCACGAACCACACCCGACAGTTAACATTCCTGTAATCCTGCAAAAAGGTGTTAATCACATCCGGAAAGGCTTTACAATTTATTGAAAAAACAGCCTAGCCAAGGGAAGAACAACAATAGTTGGGTGACCCATCTAAAGGTGAAAAACAGAAAACCTCTGTGAGGGCAAAACTGAAAAGCCCTTCAAACTCCAAAGTTCACCCCTGGTGAACTAGCAATATTCCATCACTAAACAGGGTGCTTATCTTTCCTCAAACTTATGCAAGTATTCAGATCTATTAGTAGGAAAAAGTTCCCAAAGCTCATGGAAAGATCTGGATGGAAATTTGCAACAAAAATCTTTCTGGGCACTGACACTTCGTAGCCAAGTCAGGAGAAGAAAAATCCTGGATCTGGGTGGACTGTTGTGTACCCTGGCTATAGCTACAGTAGTTCCTGCCAGGGCAGGGCACTGGTCCACCTCCTTCGAGATCTTGGTTGATTTCCCTTAGAACAGAGGTTTGCTCCCCCGTGCTGGTCTGGATCGTTTTGTGCATGTCCTCAGTGGCTGCAGTCTGTTGGTCCACTGCCACCCTAAGCCCATCGATGACTTGGGCAAGGGTGGCAGTGGACCATTGATGACTTGGGCATCCCCCTATACAGTGCCCCCAGTAGTAGTCCCCCTTATGCATTTCCCTGAGTAGTAGTCCCCCCTATACAATGCCCCCAGTAGTAGTCCCCCTATACAGTACCCCCAGTAATGGCCATCCCCCCATAATGTGCCCTCAGTAGCAGCCCCCACAATACAGTGCCCCCAGTAGCGGCCATCCCCCTCCCATAATGTGCCCCCAGTAGCGGCCCCCACAATACAATGCCCCCAGTAGTGGCCATCTCCCCCCAACGTGCCCCCAGTAGTTACCACCACAATACAGTGTCCCCAGTAGCATCCATCCCCCCATAACGTTCCCCCAGTAGCAGCCACTCCCTATACAGTGCCCCCTAGTAGCCACACCCCCCCACCCCATGCTGTGCCAGAAAAAAAAAGCAACTTACCTGAACCCCGCTCCTGCCGACGACCTCCAGGCCCGCTCTCGCTCTGCACTATGGGATGGCATCATGACATCTCTCCCATCACCCGCTGTGGAGGGAGGCAGAAGACGGAGCTCATGAGTGAGCTCCAGTCAGCTCCCTCCGTGGATGATGCAGCAGCCAATGAGAGTGTGTCTGACTCTCATTAGCTGGCTGCTATAACAAACAGACAGCCACTGCTGGCGGCTGTGTGTTTGTAACTGTGCAGGGCAGACCGCTCTCACTGTGGTCTGCACTACACTTGGGGCCTGGGGTCTAGCGGGGCTAGTTCAAGTCCCTGGGGTAGTCCACCCATTGGCTGCTGGTGGCACTGCCAGATGGCACCCACCCTTTGGCCAGCGCCCCTGGCGAGTGCCATCCTGGCCAATGGGTAGATACGCCCCTGCACTTTGATCTTGTATCTTGCCATCTGATGATGCTGAATCATCATCTGCCATTGTGGTAGACATATTTCGAGGTGATGTGTTTGGAGGAGGTGGAGGAGGAACATCTGATGTATCCACAGCCACTGTATCACCATCCACATCTGCAAGTGTGTCACAATGCAGATTTTCATCTGACACTTCCCTTCCAAATTCTTCCAAAAAATTGTGTATAACTGAATAGCAGTCATCCACAGAGTAACACTCTTCCTCCATGACTGCCAAAGTTCTAAAACCAGCTAAGGCTATTTATTGGCATAAGCGAATGCATGGAAAAGCGCCCGCTTACACATGCAATCAAAATCCTTCCAAGTTAGACCCACTTTCCATCGAATCTCCATTATGCCACACATGCATATGACTGCTCTGGCAGTGGATAAGACATCTTCTGTGTGGGGATTGTAACTACATTTGGAGTTATCTGTAACTAGAATAAAACAATAACTACTGTCTTGTCAGGCACTGGGTAAGACACCTGCTGTGTGTTGATTGTAATTACTTATGGAGTTATCTGCAACAAGAATAAAATGATATGTAGTTATGTGACCGGCGGCCGCTACAATCCCGACGGTAAAATGCCAGCTAGGGAGATATGATAGGCGTCGAGATACTGTCGCCTATCATAATCCATGGTGAAATGGGCCCTGACCATCCATCCTCTTAGCTTCTGGGGGGGCAGAGGGTTAGGTTTAGGGCACCCTGGGGGACTTAGGGTTAGGCACCCCCCAGGGAGGTTTAGGGTTAACCTAGGGGAAGGAGGGGTTAGGTTTAGGCACCCCTGGGGGGAGGTTAAGATTAGGCATTAGGGGTAGAGTAGGGTTTGGCACACGTAAGGGAGGGTTAGGGAGGGAGAGGGGAGGGTTAGGTTTTTTACCTGCCGCTGTTGGGATTTCCTCCCTTTGGCCAGATGCTGTCGGGATTTGAAACAGCCGCCGGCATTTCAATCCCATTCCGAATAAAACAATAATTACTGTCTTGTCATAAGCAGCCATATTTATGGGGATAGCCAATCAGATATCACCAGAGTTTATATAAAGTATGCACACTGTATTATTTGCCTTTCCCAAGCTTCAGCTGCAGGGAGCTGCGTATTCTAGTGCAGGTCATGGACCGGCAACTGGGGCCTGCGGCCCCATTTATTAGGTATGTTACTAAGGTTTGGGTGAATGCGGAGGCGACTCTGCCAGATAGGCTGTCAACGCACCATCATCCAGCTGGAGCGGCGGTGGTCTTATCTGAGGAGTCGGACCCGGGACCTCCTGGCCCACTTGCGTGCCATAAACACATGTAGTAAGTTCGTTTGCTGGTTGTATGCATGCTAGTGTCGATGTATGTACGCACATACACATACATACCTCCAGGGCGTTCTTCAGGTTGCTGATATGTAAAGTGTTTTTTTTTCTTGGTTTGCTATCATTTTGTATATTTGAGTTCTTTTTTGATGATTATTATGTTAGCATGATTGTGAGTTTGTGTGTGTTCTGGTAATAATCACTTTGTGGGGACCAGAATCTGTTTACGTCGTGGGGACCTCTTGTGGTGTGGGGACAAAAAAGCTGATCCCCATAAGGGAAACCCTTTCAAATGAATACAGGAGGTATTCTGAAGGTACTGGTGTGGTTTTTAGCATTGGCCCACTATACATGTTTATCGGTCAATGTGTGTGTGTATGTGGTGCTCAGCTGCTCCCCCTTATAGTTTGTGGCTGGTATTGCACTCACTTATCCAACACACACATATTCCATATATGGTAGGGTGTCAGGACTGCGACTATTTCAGTACATAAAGATAGCTTACTTTTTCCAAAGTTCCTTTGGTCGTTGGAGGAGCTATCCTGCTTGCTGGCGTTCTTTACATACAGGGAATAGAGAGTTAAAGTGATCATCTGTTTCCAAGGTGTTGTCAGGTTGTGGGATTCCTAGATTGCTCATTATTTCAAACCTGATTCCATTTGGGTCACATGTTCTGAACTTCCTATGGATCACAGACCTCTGGTATAAAGCCTGTTACTAACTGTGTCTCAGTGTCTGTGCAACGTTACTTTCAGGTCTTTCTTGAACTCCTGCCAGATCCCTGCTGAGCCTGTGGGTTGCTGTAGACTTTGCTATATCTCCGCTCATGTTCCAGCTAAACTTCTGATGCCAGTTCCCAGCCGCACTACAGAGCTCAGCATAGCCATTGCCTAAGTATTGCTTTCTGCTCCACTGCTGTGGTTTCACCTTTTGCTGCACTATTTACTTTACCTGTTGCCTCTCACTCCTGTGGACATTGAATCCATCTTTGTTACAGTTGTCCACTGCACCGTTACAGTTATCATCACCACATCGCGGGGCTCAACCCTGTTCCGGATTCTAGTCACACTGCAGGGCTCAACCCTGTTCCGGAACCACACCACTTCACAGGGCTCAACCCTGCTTCAACCTTCATTGCATCGCGGGGCTCAACCCCGCTCCGGATTCTAGTTACACCGCAGGGCTCAACCCTGTTCCGGAACCACACCACTTCGCAGGGCTCAACCCCGCTTTAACCTCATCGCGTCACAGGGCTCAACCCTGCTCTGATCTCACCGCATCACAGGGCTCAACCCTGCTCTGACCTCACCACTTCACAAGGCTCAACCCTGCTCCGACCTCATCGCATCACAGGGATCAACCCTGCTCTGACCTCATCGTATCACAGGTCTCAACCCTGCTCCAACCTCACCGCATCACAGGGCTCAACCCTGCTTCAACCTCACCGCATCACAGGGCTCAACCCTGCTCTGATCTCACCGCTTCACAAGGCTCAACCCTGCTCTGACCTCATCGCATCACAGGGATCAACCCTGCTCCGACCTCATCGTATCACAGGGCTCAACCCTGCTCCGACCTCACTGCATCACAGGGCTCAACCCTGCTCCATCTTTCATTGCATCGCAGGGCTCACTCTGCTCCAGATTTCCATCGCTACAGGGCTCCACCCAGGTGAAGCTCCTCTATACCATCCTGAGGTGTTAGCCTCATACTGGACTTGGGGTTCCCTACCATATTAACTTTTCTGTGTTAAAGACTATATGGGGGGTTTTCTCCTACTCTCATTATTGCTTATGTGAACCTCAGTGTTGTTGAGACTTTATGTGAGACATTGCTATTATATTTCTCCTGTGAGTAAATTCTATTTACTTTTATTCCGTACTATCGAGATTTCATGAAAAGGTCATTCTTAAAGCCACCCCGGTTTGTTGTGCCTGGTGGGCCTGCCTCCTCCCAGGAGTCTCAAGTGTCGGCATAGGGTACCGCCCACTTCCTGGTCCCCATTAGGAAGGATTTTAACAGCAAAAGACATTCTCTGTGTTAGGGGTGGCAATCCACATGGTGGAGAAGATTATTTGCAGGTGATGCAGGCTAAGGAGCTAAAAACTTGTGCATTGAGCAAAACTAATATACAAGGTAAACATATTTGTATAACAAACCTGTATGACCAGTGTTCAATCCTTAAATTAAGTTCATTAGTGTTAATTATTTTGCAGGTTAGGTAGCTAGCTATAATTAAATACAGTGGCTACAGTAAGTGTAGGCCTCAAATGTTTTACTATGTTTTCCCAACTAGCTAGCTACTGTATTACATGTAATTCATTGTGAAAGAGTTTATGCAGACTAAGAAGACACTGCTCATCTGTTGCCTAACTGACTGCTCTTAAAGGGCATGTGGTGAACTTGAGTCTGTTAATTTGTAATGTATGATATTAAGTTTTACTATAATGAATTCAGGATAAATATGTGGTGTTGCATTAAAGTGAATTTACAGAGTATAGAAACCACACATTACGGGCCTGATTCAGCATGGAATGCAAGTCTAGAATCGCACACACCCAGCCGCTGCGAAAATATGTTAATGAATGTATTGGCACTGCTGTTGCAGCAAAAAATGCAGACGCCTAGCAATACATAATAATGCCGCCCCCTTACCTTCTTCTCACATCCGTACTAATGTGCAAGTTTGCTAAAAACATCGGTAACAGAGAGTAAAATCTGTTGACAACACAGAATAGTGGATGACCTGACCTTGCCGCAGACCTAGCTAAACTTCCTACACGCAGTGAGATGTCAGGCTGCGTATACAATTGCAGTGGCTTATATATGCATGCTACTAAAACAGCAATGGAAAGCCCTGTCACGCTTGTATCTTGCTAACCTCCCCATCACATGGCATTTTCTGTCAATCTCCGATGTTTCTGTCTACACACCAATCCCTTACCCCTAAGTATCTAAGTATTGAACTATAATGCACTGCAAGCTGAGGTATAATGTGTGTGTGTGTGTATCTATCTATCTATCTATCTATCTATCTATCTATCTATGTATATGTATATATATATATATATATATGCAATCACAGAGGGAAAGCGCAAAAGTGAGAATAGTAAAAAAAACACAATATTTAATAAAATCTGCTCACATACATCAAAGTTAGAAGTTTCACGTGTTATCTGGTGGGTCTGTAAACTTAGCCAGACATCTTCCATACACCGCACTGCCTCTGGAAGTAGACTGATGACTTTTCCACAGTCCTACAGTTCCTGGCCACGCCCAACTAGTTTAATCAGAGACTTCATCACCCCTTGATGAAGTCTCTGATGAAACTAGTTGGGCGTGGCCAGGAGCTGTGAGACTACGGTTTTTTTCTACAACAGCCCTGTACAGGAGCCACCTTGGGTGTCCTCCTTATCTCACGTTAGGTCGCAGATAGTGGATTGCTTGCTAGCTCTCATGCTGCCTCTTACCATGGGGTACCCACAGCTGTTTAAACCTACTATGTCGGTATCCACCTATGCATCCTTCCTGGGTCTCCCACCTTTCAAAAGATGTTACAGGCGGACAGACCATTACCTTCCAAAGCACGTAGGCTGTTGGTATCACCCTCTCAGTCCATCATTCTACAGTGGCTGTCTCTTCTCTAGGAAGGGCAGTCAAGTCAATCCTGAACATAGAGGATGAGGAACTGGACCCTATGCGAAAACCATGGTTTTTAAATGCAAGGAAGTAGTTAAGGCTGAATTCCCTCAATCAGACCAGCTCACTGAGCTCATGAGGGAGAATGGAATACTCCAGAGAAACAGTTTCAGTTTCCAAAAAAGACTAGCATCTTTTTACCCTCTCCCGCTTGGTGAGTGTACAAAGTGGGAAACTCCTCCTACTGTTGATTTGTAGGTGCCACTGAAGCCCTTTGCTGCCTGTACTGTCCACATCTTTTCTAAAAAGACGCCATGGATAGAAAATTGGAAACTTGATTCAAGTCCCTTTTTTCACTTTTGGCACCATTACTTGGCCAGCTATGGCTGCGGCCTGGGTAGCTAAGGCTTTCAGAGGATGGACGGATGCGTTAGAGGACAGCATGCCATCAGATGCAACCAGGGAGCAAATAACCTACATCTCATCTTGTTCGGGAGAAGAGTTAGGGGATACTGGATAAATTGTTTCTAAGACATCAGCAACCTTGGTTAGTCACCCAACATGTCCTTTGGCTATGATCCTGTAAAGTGGACTCGGAATCTAAGAAGGCTCTCAAATCCTTACCTTTTTCTGGAAACAGATTGCAGATTTGGCAGCGCTCTCCTGTCGCTCCCCCTTTTTGATCTTTCATCCGGGTAGAGCTGTGCTACAGACCTGGGCTGGATACCTTCCTAGTGGTAAACTGGTTCCATTTGAATAAAGTTATTGTGGTTCTGGCCTTCTAGTCCTCAAACCTTTCTGCCGATAAAGCCTCCCTGGATGTAGTTCATGCTCTGCGGATCTACGTGGATCATACCAAATCCGTTAGGAAATCGGATTCTCTCTTTGTGTTGTACAGCTTTCACAAGCAAGGCTGGCCCGCTAACAGACTTTGGCTCCGCATGGCAATCTCTCAGGCGTACATGCAAGCTGATCTTCCTGTTCCAAACACAGTTACAGCACAATCTACTCGGTGTGTGGGACCTTCATGGGTGGTTCATAGTGGCACTTCTGCTGAACAATTATGCAAATCGGCCATGTGGTCTTCAGCCCACACCTTCATCAGATTCTATGCCTTTCATACCTTTGCCTCTCAGGATGCTTCCTTTTGGGTTCCAGATTCTACTTTCTGCTCAGGACATCTCCACCCTTAGGGGAAACTGCTTTAGGACATTCCCATGGTATCCCTGTGGATACCTATGGACACTGAAGAAGAAAAAAATTATGGTAGACTTATGTTTGTTAACTCTTTTTCTTCGAAGTCCATAGGGTCCACATGGCGTCCACCCTGATGCATCTTGCTTCAATGGGTATTTTCCTCTTGGTCACTGATTCCCTCATCTGTGAGATTGTTTCTTGTGTGTATTAATCGTCGTTCTCCTCTCTCCCTGCTCAAGCCTTGGACTTGCTCACAAAACTGTGTGCCTGTGCCTGGAGGTGGGGTATATGTGGATGCATCCTGGGAGCTAAAGCTTTATTTTATTCAGTGTGCATTCAACTCCAACCACGTATACCCCCATGGTATCCCAGTGAACCCTATGGATTTTCAAGAAAAAGAGTTAACAAAGGTAAGTCTACCATAACTCTTATTTTTGCATACGATGATGCCATACATAGTATACTATATATAGTATACATACATATTCTAAAGTAAACTACACATAAAATGGCAGATGGGGTAGCTGCTGATGGCTCCGACTACAGCTTGCCTAAGGCCCCCGCCCCCCAGTAACAAGACACAAAACTGAAACATTGAAAAGATTAAGTAGGTCTTAGGGCCCTCTGTATTAGATGTGATATTATGTCGGAGTGCCACTACCTGGTTAATTGTCCAGAATAGAGTGGCAATTAACCAGAAAAAAATATCCCTGTGACGGTCAAGATATGCCCTACCTTCTAGATGCATTACAGTAAACTGTCGGGTGTACTGATTTACACTAGATTACCATCACAATAAGCCCCCTTACTCCTTTTTAGCTACTTAAAAACATCCTAAATGCAAAACATGATTAAGAGAAACTATAGAATTAATTGTGAAGTGATGAACATACAGTAGATGTACTGGTTGAAGACTGTTGTTTGGACCAGTAGCATCATCCATCCTGTCTTTGACAGGAGTAAAGAATGGGGGTTCTCTCCCACCATGGTATAATCTATAATATGGTTGTCTATAAACACATTTTAAAATGACAGCAGTTTAGAATATGAAAACATAAAATACAAATGTTAATTTTGATGCAAATACTGCATAACATGCAATTAGACTGACCTCCTGTAATCTCTAATATGAGCTACATGCCAACATAAAACTAATTTTAGAGAAAATAAATACTCATATTATAGTAAGATATTTCTTCCTACCCAGCCAAGCTCTGTCTGTGTTCAGTCACTGAATAAAACAGGCTTTGTTAGGACAGTTTACACACAGTGCTTAAAGTTTCTTGTGGGGACCATTTTGTCTACATTTTCACACACTGACTGAAGGTATTTTGTGGGGACGCCGTATCAGTCTATTCTGTACACTCACGACGTCCCCACAAAATACCTTCAGTCAGTGTTTGAAAACAATTGTGTGTGAAAATAGAACAAAATTGGTCCCCATAAGGAACTGCAACCACTTGTGTGAAATATCCTCACAAAGCATGTTTTGTTCAATGTGTGAACACAGACAGACATCGTGACTCACGTAGTGAGTGACCAGAATAGATGGATACGACGTCCCCACAAAATACCTTCAGTCAGTGTTTGAGTACAAATTGTGTGTGAAAATGTAGACAAAATTCACACACGAAAGCGGCTTTCAGTGGAAGCTGCTGCTCTGCCTTTCGGGCAGCCCTACACGGCTTCTCGGGGCTGCAAACAATGCAGCCCCGAGAAGCTGGTATGCACATGCACAGTGCCAAAGCCACTAATGCGCATGCGCTGTTCCTGGCACCTGCCAGATTCATTGAACCCCATGGGACCCAGGCCAGCAGCAGCTGCACCCCCTCAGGAAAGAGGGCAGGAGCCACTGCTGGATGCATGTCATTTCTCATTAGTAATACACTTGTTGCAAAGTCCCCACTAATCAAAGGGGAATTTGTGTGAACTATGGAAATGAAATGTAAATGAGGTCCCCAGCAGCCATGTTCACTTGAGTTTCACAGGTCCCCATTTAGCGTGGTCAGAACATTACTTCATCAATTCAGATAATTGAAGTTGTGTATATGCGAACAAAGCTATGGTTAGACTGCCTGATTTTTTTCATACCTCTAGAACCTTTAGAAGGGGAGGTCCCCGCAGGTGATGATCAGAAAGTTGGTCCCCATCCAACATGGAAACCTGTGTGTGTGTGTGTGTGTGTGTGTGTCCGTGTGTCCGTCCTGTAGTAGGGAATTAGATTAAAGGTGCATTGTACTGAAATATTCAAGTTTTAAAACCAATATATATTAGTCATGCATACAAGGTAATGCCCTGAAAGCATTGATGTACATCATATAATGATAGCATAGAAGGAAGAGATTCTGCTTTCTAATGGATAAAAAAAAATACTTTTACTGATTCTACTGATTCACCCACTTAGGTAAGGATATGTTATTTACATGGTATTTTCCACAATTGCTGTTTTTGTATATTTATGAGACTGAAGATATACTATATAAGATAATGTATTTTTGCTTATTGATCCCCCTGGCACCCCCCCTCCCCCCATTGCTTACCTTTTTCTGTTTCTCTACCCCTCTCCACTACCATTTTGAACATGTTCCATAAAAATTATTGATAAAAGAGCATCATATTCTGTAGATATTTCTGACATTTTTATCTGAATATAAAATACAGTATGGGAACCACAAGAAATAGATTCAGTTTACTACTCAATTATCCTGACCAATTTGACATTACATCTACAGTACATCAGCTTCTGTAGGTATCTGTATTTTAGTCTCTATATAATATCACCATTTGTAGACGTTTTTTTTCATGCTTTCTATAAAAAATAGTATTTATTATATATGTTTTGTCCCTATTTTTATTTAGTTATTTTGAATATACTCAATAAAGTAACATATTTGCCTGTCATGTTGTGAACATGCAATTATGCAAATTCAGTGATTAAGTAAAACCAAAAAGTTCCACCGGTAATGGATGGTACTGTACGTACCTTGTAAGACAGGGCAGCCCCACTGCATTTGCAGGGTTCACCTAAGCAGACAATTGGCAAGGCATGTAGTATAATTTAGTGTAATTTATAATGTTACTTGAAATGCACATAGTTATCCAAAGTACATTTGTCACCCCTCAGTTATCACATTTAATTTTTTACACTATAAATTAACTACCGCTATAAAAATGCTCTTATAAATTACATTATGTGGCCTGATCTAGCTAAACACGTGACTTGCAACTTTAAAGCTAATATAATACATATTCACATGTCCGCCACCAACAATAAGTCAGTCTTCATCATCAACTTGGACACTTGCCCCCAGGCCTAGGGAATGTGCTAAGATATACCTCTTTAAAGTCATGTCTTAAAGATATGGTCCAGTCACAATCTGACAAATATATATCTCTAAGGGATGTGGTTGGCATACATCTTCACTCCCCTACTGCACTGAACTTAGACCTGAATACCCCTGGCCCACTTCTCTGAGTGCAAGTACAAGATACACTTAAATGAAAACATGGAGGTAGTTTATGTCCATGTTCATTGCCACAACTTTCATGTAAGTCACATTTTAATGGAACACAGATGGACTTACACCTATTTCTAAATAAGACTGATACTGTGTAAAAGTTACACAATTGAAACCATATCGTACATGGCAGCACAGAGTAATGATGTGAGGCTCCTGAGAGAAGATTATGGTTACAAATACAGTTTTATATGGAAAGATCATCCAACTTGTGTGAAGAAACACACTCAGTATTGTGGACATTCCACATTTCAAACCACCCATTATTCTAAGCAAATATTTAATCATTATCAATTGACATCAACTTTCCAAACTAATCTGTGCATGATTCAATAAAAACAAGCACAATTCTGAATAAATATGTGCATAACATCACAATAGCATAAGAAATCATATTTTCTTTTATTCTATTATGCCTAAAAAATTACCTCTCCTGTCTTACTAGTTACATGACATCCATTACTGGTGGACTCTTTGGTTTTACTTATATACAATTGTCGGCCCAATCACCCGATATAGGGTGATCGGGCCAACGATTGCATAGGTGTGTATGCAGTAGCATTGCAGGAGAGTTAGCCAATAAATGGTTTAAAACGCACCTGCAACGGTTGGAATTGGGAGGTCGCATCTTATGGGCAGTTTAATATTTGTCGGCCTGACCTCCAGATCCCATAGAAGCCCGTACACATTGAGCTACTGTATGTCTGCACAATGTGTATGGGTCTTGCAGGCAGCTGACGGGGGTTAACGCTGGGGACACAGCACTTGCTGGAGTGATGGAATAGGTGTGTACCGAGAGATGAATAAATCTGCTAGAATCTGATTCTTCGATCATCCCTAGTGTTCATGCGTTTGTAAAATAATTGAACATATCAAAATACCCCACTGCCAGCACATTTTATCTGTAATAAAGACATATATGCATTCTTCCAGTAATTCAAAATACACAGACACTGCCACAACCAGAAAACACTATATATACAGAATAACACAGAAAATGATCTTCCAATTGGAAGTGAAATTGCTTCCTGAAATTGCATTTTTAGAAAAACTTCATGTGCAGATTCATCACTGAGTTTGGACTATTAACGCGTGCATGCTTCTGATGAAGGACATAGTGTCCGAAACGCGTTAAGCATTGGTGGATGATTCGTTGCTTGGTGGTATCCTGTCTCCAGTCCTTGGTCCTTATAACATCTGGGCATAATACGGATGGAAGTACGATCTGGACCCCCTTTTTCTGACCACGTGTGATCTTGTGGTGATATGCTTTCTTTTGTTTTTTCATATGTGAGTGCAATATGTTAAATAAATAGTGTGGGGTTTTTTTGGCAATATTACACTATTTTTGGTTTGTCTTTCTTCTCTTTGAGTATACCAATATCGGGAGTTGGAGTAATTTTACCAAAGAGGAGATACAGCGACCATTGGAATTCTTATATCTAAAGTTTGAGAACAAACCCTAATGAAAGTACTGTGGAAAACTATATTAGCGCTAGTACGGGACATTATTTTATGTGATATAATACTGTTTTTGGAGTGTGAAGCCTCCATTTTTTGTCTTGAAAGCAGCAATTTAGAGTGTGGAGCGCAAGGGGAATTTTCTTCTTTTTTGTGTATAAAGATGTGAGGCTGACAAAATCTACCAAATAAGGTGGTTTAAATAACAAATAAAGGAAAAGCCTAAGGTACTGTACCCAGTGAAAATGATAATGCCAACACTTGTGAATGTACATACTGAGCAGCAGAGCCGTAACTAGACGTTTTGGTACCCTATGCCAGAAAGAGCATTGGCGCCCCCCTCATTTTTCAAAGGGACATAATGCACCCAAAAAAGGGCCATGGCTTTATGGGGATGGGCCAGGGTAGAGATAGGAGAGGCCAGGAGATGCTGGGGATGGATTAAGAGGAAGCTACAAGCAAGAATGATAATAAACAGAAATTTGACAGGCTCAAACAGCGCCCCCTGACATGTGGTGCCCTGTGCGATGGCCGCACTACCCTAGCTACGGCCCTGCTCAGCAGAAAATGGCAGAAGATGGAACTGAACTGTTACTGCTTTGGATTTTATTCTATTTCATTGGCTGCTAAAAGTATCCGTCCAACAACTGAAATTTCATTTGTTAAAATTGAAGGAATCAGTTTCTTCAGTTGCAGTTATCGCATTCACTTAAATGTATCTGATTTGGACTGTTTATAGATATTTCAAATGATCACTTATGGTTTTGTAATGCTCAACAATTTATTACTATTGAAAATGTGAGCTTAATACTTGATGATAAATTAGTGGGAGTGATAATAAGATCCTAGGGCTAGGAAAACTTCTGAAGGGTGTGGGGCTGGCTCACACAGCCCAGCAGGGTATCTGTATCTGAGGATTGTTCTGTAGTGAGAGTTAGAAAGGGCTGAGGAGTAGCAGTGTGGTTTTGTTAGTGGTTTCCCAACAGTAATGAAGAAATCCTCCTGCAAGCTATGATTCTGGTTCAACAAAGAAATCAGTATATATTGTTATACCTAGCCAATGATTACATTTAATTTCAATGCATTGGTTACATAAGGGAACAATTACTGTTTAGTAATTCATACTCAATTTCATCCAAGAGTCTAAACATATACACAGAATTAGCTACGCACCACTTGAACAGATTAAAATACCAGCATCAAACCTTTCCATACATATAATTTATCAGAAACATTTTTTTATACTTAAGAAATAAAAGTTATATACAGTAGACAATGACATGTAGAAACCAAAAGATGTTAAATAATACTTATACTAACGGGAAACTAATTTGTATTGGTACTAGGTTGTGAGAAGCATTAAGCCTTAATATGTACTGACTTTAAGTAGAGTATGAAGGTGACATCAAAAACATATCCTGTAATCCGGAACGATTGTAGTCCCTCCGGGATGAAATCCATATAAGTGTTCACCACAAGAATACTCTCCAACCATCATACATCTCTCATTTCAGTGTAAATATACAGAGAGCTGAATTGTTCAGCATCCAACGGTTTTTAGGGCCTCATTCAGAGGCGGTCGGAGGATGCAAACGGTGACTCAGAAACTGGGCGGCCGCTTGCATCCTGACCGCCCGCCTCTGTTTCGGTCGTTAGGCTGTGGGTTTACACCCACAGCTCTAACGACCGCTAGGGCTAGGGCTCTGACCATCGCGACCATCGGGGCTTATGACGAGACCCTAGGGTAGTGTCTCACTTGTCGTAAGCCCCGGAGAGCTTCTGGCTCTGTCAGAGCCGGAAGCTCTCCACTGACATCACTAGTGAGCTACTAGTGAGCACTAGTGATGTCAGTGGGGCCTCCCCCAAATGGTAGGCGTTCCCATGGGAATGCCTCCGTTTGGGCTGCCACCCCCGGCCCGCCTTCCAAACGGGGCGAGCTGTCAATCAACATCGACAGGTCGCCCCCTTTGGAAAGAGACCCGCTACGACGGGCGCTGTCGGTCGTAGCGGGTCTCACGCATGCGCATGAAGGAGCCGGCTCCCTCGTGCGCATGCACACTTGACAAACATCGAGACAGCCGTGCGGTCGTAGACCGTACGGCCGCCTCTGAATGAAGGCCTTAATTCTTTGCCCCAATGAATGATTGTGTGCGGGAGCAGTGCCGCCCAGAGGCAAGTTATAATTTGGTGCCCCCCCACCCCCCGTCACAGCCGCTGACACTGTAAAGTAGCATTTCGCATGCAGATACATCCGCAGTAGCGCACAGAATATAGGCATGCAGCATATCATTTTAATCAGCAGAAGCTGCTTGTGCATTCTGTTGACATCGCTGTGTGAACAAGACGCATTTGAAGGGAAAAAATTGCACGAAAAGATGCTCGATGCTGCCAAGTCACTTTGTGCTCACACATTATGTGTAACGCGACTTGTCTCGCACGGAGGATAGATGTATGTGGACACATCTGTATGCATTATTTATAAATAATATAGTGACCTGTATGGTGCAATTAACATGAGGCTCAGGGTCTTCCTGGCAAGAGCTACCTGATGTGGGGTGGGGAGCCCTCCTGATACCCCTGACAGAGGGGAAAACCACCTGATGTTGGGGCTTTGAGGACTGAGTTTAAGTCAAGATACTGTAAGACTGCTACTGTGGTGGGGCTACAAATCACAAAATGCCCAGTCTACTGCCGACTGCATCACATGTTGGGAAGTTGCTCCACCAAGGATCTGCCCGACAGACTCAGGGGTCTATTTACTAAGCAGTGTTAGGAGACAGAGTGAAGAGGTTTAAGAGAGTGATAAGGTGCCAGCCAATCAGCTCCCAACTGTCATCTCACATGCTGTGTTTGAAAAATGACAGTTGGGAGCTGATTGGCTGGCACCTTATCACAGACATCACTTTTCACTCTGTCTCCTAACACTGCTTAGTAAATAGACCCCTTAGTCACTGTGCTCCAGGCCCCGCCTCCCATGCCCTCTTACCCGCAGCTCTGTCCGGTGCATCCTTGTTGACATCCAGCTCCTGGAAGAAGATCTGCAGCCGCACTTATACTCAGGCCAGCCACTCAGGACTCTGCACGGCTCCATGGTTATAGATGCCACCAGGGAGGAGAGGGACGGGGAGTTGTGGGTGAGGGGGAGCACCGGGACTATTGCCCTAAGTGGGGTGAATATATTGTGGGAAGTAGAAGAGGTGCCCCATCAGTGCTGGCGCCTGGCGACAGGCGCCTCCACTGTCTGCCACAGTTCTGCCACTGTGGGGGAGCGAAGGTTGTGACTTAACGTTCCACAATGTATAAATTATGCCAGCAAAGTGTACTGTAAAGTAAAAAAAGTTCCTTCATGTGTTTCTATGCAAGCGTTGCCTTCATTACATAGAATGACATGTGGCAAGGGGAAGGGATTTTTTGAAACCGCATAGGACAGATAATTGATTAATTATTTAAAACAATTATAGAAATGCAATAATTAATGACCAGCTTTATTTACATTGAAGACAGGGTATTATTCCTTATTAATTCACAGGAAGTGGCTGGTGGTGCACCACCAGAAAAAGAACAAAGTACTCGTGTAATGGGTGTTGAATCACAAGCTCACCATGTGAAAAGCGCATCATGAGCCAGATCCAGGATCCCGGGTCTCACAGGGCGCCCATGTGACCCGGCTACCGACGGCCGCAAGACTGTATAGCGGGACGCTGTTCCCGACCATCCCTCCCCTGCCTGACCTCCATCCAGGGCAATCAAGTATTTCTGCCGGCCCCCTCATCCCATTCTCACCGGCGATTCCGCCCTGCACTGTGTTATCACAACAGGGTGATACCGGAGTTAGCAGGGACAGTAGGAACTGACTGCACTTTTTTTCTCTTTCTGTTTTCACTGCACCTAGGAGGTCTCCATCTCCCTCTGACTCGTTCAATACCTTGGGTTAAACGGGGACAGGGGTGAGTGGTCTTCCCCCGAATAGGGCAGGGTTCTTTTTCTTCATTATACCAAGATTTGTCCTTATATGTACTTTTAATTACATGTTATACAGTCAATCAATTATATAAAATATCATGCTTATAATCTAACAATACATGAGGACATGAATATAAAGGCAACTATGTGTCCTTTTGTTTTCTGTATGAACAGAGACTAGAGACTGTTTAATACCATATTACAATTGGATTATCTGACAGGGGTCAATTATGAGGATGTTATCAGTCTTGCAGTATTCCAAACCACACTCACATATAGACCATATTTTGAGTCTGAGACCGGACTGATTTATTGAAGTTATTTTGTCTACTGTTATATTTCACTTTTATTTTTTTGTTCTAAAGATGGTCTGTATATATGTATAATATGCAATGGTTAATGGTATATTGATTAAATAGCACAGACAAGTTAATAGCATATTGTCAAATCAACAGACCCATATCAATTACTGAGCCATTTTAGTTTATACTCATTCTAACGTTCTTAACAGGAGGTATTGATCTGCAGCATTATATGCTCAAATTGCGAGCAGATATGTTTTGTATGTTTCTTCATGTTTGTTTGTCCAATTAATTAAAAGTTAAGTTTTATGTCATATGTTAAGAGTGCACTATAATATGTAAAATTCTCTTTTTGTTTGAGTCATTCTCTTATGATTCAACACCCATTACACTATAATAGAATGACATGTGACAATAAAAAAAACAAAAATATTTTCTTTTTAGCGCTAGGTGCTGCTTCCTCACAATGGAGAAAAGCACAAAAACAATAAACAAAGATCTATATGTCTTTTTTCATGCTAGAATGACATGTGACACCTGAGCATAACGCAATCATACTCCAGTCCCATCAACCCATAGTCGAGATTTCCGTTGCCTTCTAATTGGACACTAGGGCACCCAACTGGAAGCCTACTTTATCTTTACATCACTTCATTAATGTCCTGCCGAGCAATGCTGATGGAATACTAATCTCCTCTACTCCCTGGATTTTATCTAAATTCCCCCTACTTTCTTCACTGATATAGTGATAGGGGACGGAGAGAAAAATTGTTACCCCATGTTGTGAGGTTTGGCTAGTTATCTTGAAAATAAGTATAATAAAAGATTAATTATACTCATAGTAAAAAATAGTGATATTGAATGCTTTATAGTATTTAATAGAATTTATAAGAGTGAAATGAAACTATTAAATAAAAACTTATTTTAAAACTCTAAGTGAAGGCATCTACTTATACATGTCAAAGTAATATAGTATTTTATGCTAATTTATATAAATTTTGGAATCTGAGTACCCCCTTTGGTCTCATTTTGAGTCGGAGTAATTCCATGTCAACATTTTTCTTTATGTCGACATTTGAACAAAGTTGACATCATAACATTCAACATTTTGGTGTCACATTATGAATGTTTACATACCATCCCTGAGTGCAAAACATAAACAAGTATTTTCACCTTTGCATGGATTGTGCAGAGGCAAATTTGCACACTTTGGGGCTCATATAGAATTTTAGAATTTTTGTATTTTTTTCAACCAAATGGGCAATTCAAATTCTTATGTATCCTTTCCCATGCCAACTGAGACACATTTTGCAGTTACAAACCCTGGCACTAAAGACAACAAAACGGGGTTTGGAGGGGGCATTTAGGCATGGACAAAGTATAGTAAGGATCTGTCCATGCAAAATACACCACAAGAAAGTAGAATATGTGCCTGTTGGGGGGCGGATCACTTCTGGGTGTAAATGCAAACTCATAATGGTGACCAGGGCCGACTCTAGGGGTGTTTGACCAGTGCGGTCGCACAGGGGCGCCATCCGTAGAGGGCGGCATCCCTCCCCAGCATCCCAATTCCCGCTGTTCCACCCACGGGCCGAAGAGGCCCGCGGGTGGTCAAATCGGGAGGCTGGGGCCCCCCACCGACGCAGCTGTGCGGCAGTGCCGGACCCCCAGAGAGTGAATGGATGCCGCGTGCATGCGCGTGGCAACCATTCACTGACGGGAGAGGGCTGGGGGAAGCCCAGCCAGTGACAGAGTGCTGGGCTTTACCCCCTGCCTGATGTTATTTGGAGGCATGCCATGCGGTAATTAGGCCACGCCCCCAAATTCGGTCGCGCTGCGAAGTTAGGGCGCTCTCTCAAGAGCCGGCACAGGGTGCTCAGAACCCTGGAGCCAGCCCTGATGGTGACGATCGGTGGCCAATTCTGATTGATCGGTCAGTAGCAATAAAACATTATATTTCCCAGTCACAGTTTAGATGCAAATTCTGACCAATTCTAGATGACCCCCTATGTGAGACTCATGATTGGGAGCTGTAATTATGGGCTCTCCTAAAGTGGGTGGTGCTGTTCCTCATGCACAAAGAGGTTTAATATTGCAAAGATTTGCTTTGATCATCTTTTGAAGTGTAAAATGTAAACAGGCAAAGGAAGGAAAAGAAAGTCTGTTGCATTAGAGAAGGGTGTTTATGGCTAATTACAGGGTTGTCAGTGACTACTGATGTGAGATGGATTTTCACAAAAATGTGCCAACACATAGCACCATGCAATGTGTGGAATGGTTGTAAAACAAAATTATTTTGACAATCATGGAAATGTATGACAGACAATACAGTTTATTCTCCTCAACATACAATTTTTTTCTGCTCTAGTTCCATTTTTATTGAGAACGTTCTTTTTAAGATGTTGCATAAAATTACATCTATAGAATGTTGTGCCTGTCTGTTTGTTTCAAGTTGGCACAAAAACTACTGAACTGATTTTCATGAAAACTGGATAATTTTGTAGTGGAAACTTCTAGAAATAACCTGCACTTTGTTTCATCTTGATCCGTCAAGTTAAAGCTGAGCAATAACAGAAACAAAATGTATTGACATCATCAATGCAAGAGATAGGTGTGGCACCATGTGCGTGGGAGGAGAGGTGCTTTGGGCTGCGTTCACTAGAATAGGATAGGCTACATAGCAGTCTGTGCACAGTGCACTCAGTGACATTGGTGTGAGTGATGGGTGAATGCCTTGCTTCCACCAGTCTGTATAGCACTGCTGGTCACATGGGCCACTCCCACAACAGGGCCCCTATGCAAAGTAATAAAAGTAGAATACCTCAAATAAAAAAAAGTTGGCAGAAGCGATTTCATCGTGGGCGAAGCCGTGGGCAGCAGTTAGTTTGGATGTATATCTGAAACGTGTGCAATTTGACATTTCAATTTTAATGCTATTTTCATCTCTTTGGAAAATCTGTATTTTTGGCAGGTACATGTCCTCTTACAACCTTTACTGAGAACATTATTTTTGCCTTCTGGTTTACTCGTGTGTTTTCAGTCATGTGTTTATATAATAAAGAAGAATTGCTTATTTTTGCTACCTAAAGATAAGAACTCCACTCTATGCACTGCATACAATTGTATCCTGAGAGCAGATTTGTGTGGTATCCAAAGGCAGATGATATAAACATAACAAACTTGTCTATTCTTTATACCAAGGCCCAAGGAACAAGTACAGGGGGTCGAGATAACTCAACTTGTGTCATACCCGCACCACACACACCTTCTTTATGACTAGAACTGCATCATTATTCTGTACCTTATACAGTCCCATTCTTATGCTCATTTTTGAATTTGAAAGCAAAATTTACTGTATAGAAGGCAACTAGAAATTATCAATAAAGCGGCACATTTAGGAGTGTGTACATGTGCACACTCAGCATGCAGGAATAAGACACACACAAAAAGTATATATATTACTGTGTCTGTAGCTGAATCACCCCCTGAATATCAATCTGCAGACCAACACTTCAATCCACGTCGAGCAGGGCTGCCATCAGGGGGGGAATGCAGGGACTGGTATGGGCCCATCCGCAGTGGCCCTATGTGGCTGCGATCAATCTCCCCCGCTGTTTGTAATCTTTGTATGCTAAGCTTTGACAGGATCAAAGATTGTGGATAGATTATGCTGTCTGCCACAGTCTGAATGTACCGAATGCTGAGCTGCTCATGAGCCTGCCAGGCACTCTGCTAAATTTTCTGGGGCCGCTACTGCACATCCCAAGGAGTCACAGTGCTTGTATACACAGAGAGCAATAGCCCAAGGAGTCACGGTGCTTGTATAGACAGAGGGCTGCTGCCCAAGGAGTCACAATGCTTGTATACACAGAGGGCTATGAACCAAGGAGTCACAGCGCTTGTATACACTTTGGGCTATGGCCCAAGGAGTCACAGTGCTTGTATACACAGTGGGCTATGGCCAACAGAATCACAGTACTTGTATATGCAGTGGGCTACAGCCCAAGGAGTCACAGTGCTTGTATACACAATGGGCTATGGCCCAAGGAGTCATAGTGCTTGTATGCACAGTGGGCTATGGCCTGCAGAGTCACAGTACTTGTATACACAGTGGGGTACGGCCCAAGGAGTCACAGTGCATGTATACACAGTGGGCTATGGCCTGAAGAGTCACAGTACTTGTATACAGTAAACAGTGGGGTTCAGCACAAGAAGTCACAGTGCTTCTATACACAGAAGCACTGTATATACAGTGGACTACGGCCCAAGGAGTCACAGTGCTTGTATATACTGTGGACTATGGCCAACAGAGTTATAGTACTTGTATATGCAGTGGGGTACAGCCCAAGGAGTCACGGTGTTTGTATATACAGTGGGGTACAGCACCACAAAAAAAAAACTGGTTTTCTTTTTTTACTTTTAAACTTTTAACTTTCTTGAAAAAATTTTCTACTTTTTTAAACTTTTCTTTTTTGTACACACAGCCACTTGTGAGTCTGGACACAGCCACTTTAATCAGCAGAGTATAGCGCAGCATACATCAGTGTGCACCCTATACACAGTCACTTTGCCAGCACAGCCACTTTTAAGTCTGGACTCTGGACACAGCCACTTAATCAGCAGAGTATAACGCAGAATACATCAGCGTGCAGTGTGCACCCTATACACAGTCACTTTGCCAGCATAGCCACTTGTGAGTCTCCGGACACAGCCACTTAATCAGCAGAGTATAGCACAGCATACATCAGCGTGCAGTCAGTGTTCCCTATACAGTCACTTTACCAGCACAGCCAGTGAGTCTGTAGAGCAGTGCACAGCGTGCAAGCGTGCGAGTGAAATGGCGCAGAGTCCCGAATGCGGCACCTTATGTAGAAAACAACTCTTGCGAGAATCTGACATCGGGAGGATGATGTTCGGCCTCGAAGTGGGATCCAAGTCAGACGGGAACGATGGACTCGTAACTCCCTGTGTTTGGAGCGGTTTGGATTCCACAGAATCTGGACCGTTCATCCCAAATACTAATATTTATCTGTATACCACCAGCCTTCACACCTTTCATCTCTGCAGATCTGGAAGCTTGGATTAAGAAAAGCAGCTATCCAGCAGAGGGGAATGATGGATTGGAGCAGATGCACTCAGCAGTAAGTAGCTGTAACTTGTACCTCACACACATATTATTTTGTAAAAATACACACACACATATAGTGATATAAATTTCTGCCTTCCTCTTTAATAGGGGTCCCCCTGTCTAAAGTGTCCCGGGGCCCCCATAGCCTTAATGTGAACTTTTGATGAATGCAGTCTATTCCTGGATTTTGTGCATCTAAATTCAGTATGATCAAAGGACCAGACATTTTTTTCTGTCCATTGTTAGTACATGTGTTTCTTGATGGCTTTCCAGTATCATTGGTGTATCCAATATTTCTATTGCTAGAGTCAGAATTAAACTTATACCACTCTGTGCTTAAGACCAGGCACCCGTGAGCACCTTTAGCTCTGAGAGAATGGGGTGTTGCTTAAGGCCAAGACGATGTGCCCTGTTCTATTCCTGGCATTTGGAGTCTAGCATCACATTATCCTGCTTAGGATTTAGCCAATAACTTTAGATCCTCTCCCAGATGGTACAGGGGGCCTGAATCAGACCCTCTCGCTAGATGCGTCAGCTGCCAAAGTATGCAAATCCTGCCATCGCACAGCAAGGCATTAGCACGCCCACTATGTGTTGGCGTGCGATCGCGGTGTGTTTATAGACGCCCACCAGCCTGTCTTAAGACGCTCACTTTCCCTTCGTAACACACGTCATGTCCAGGAAGTGTATGTGACAATCGGTAACATCGAGTACCATCGGACCCATATACAGCACTTGTGGCTGACCATACCCTACCGCAAGCACTGCGAGTGCTTCAGTGTGTAAATCAGCCATGTCACGTGTATTATGATGCTGCATCTTAATTATGCACGCCTCTGTAACGGCGTTAAGATGCACAAACACACCTGTGTTAGCACCACCACTCCCCCGTTTCCCTCGACCAACCCGTCGCCACCCACAAACGGCTCGTCCTGTCACTCATTCTAGCGAGGCGTCTATTTACAATGGGCGATCGCTTTGCGATCGCATGGACTGGTTTGCGCATGCGCACTGCGACTTATACGCAAGCGCAGATTGCAAACATCGGCTCGCTACGAGCAAACGCATCCTAGCAAATGGGTCTGAATCAGGCCCAGAATCTGATCACAACCCAGGATGAGAACTGTAGAGTTTCCCAGGACCCTATCGGTAGCCTAGGTCTAAAGAGAATTTGATTGACCATTTTTCTTGCAATCGTAAAATAAGTCAGAAACTTTTCTGAAAGCTGTAAATTATATTCCAGATTCTTCACTCCACATGGTCTACTATAAACTGTTGGAAGGAGTGCGCTCCTGCACTGCCTCCCTCCAGCATCCTGTTAGTTACAGTGAGACAGCAATCACTAGGACCCACCAGAGTTCAGGACCTCTTTCAGAGCCGGACGCTATCAGCCGTTCGTTCGTACGCATTCGATTGTTTTAAACCACGCATGAGTCCTCATTGCGCATGTGCGGCCGGATCATTGCGGTCATTTCTTGCTCGCTCGTATACACAGCGAACAGGAAGTGACCTATTTCATTTGATTGACAGAATGTTCCGTTTATGGGTGGTAACGGGGGTGGAGATGAGAAAACGCAGGTGTGGCAAGGCGTTTTTTGGGCGTACATGTATTATCTTGTGCGAACGTCCAATGTGGACGCTATTTTGTACACGTCACTGTGTGATCCATTTTCCATTAAGACTGCTCGCTCAGCTTTGGGTCTGGTATAGTCTACCGCAACGATGGTCTCCTCGTACTTCCCCGGACTCATCGATGGTGTTGCGATTAATCAAGTGAGGCAACAAAAACAATTAACTTTTAATTGCTAAACAGCTTCTACGGTGTTTAGCAAATAGACCTTTTTTAGTAGCTAAAAACCGAACGCAGGTGAACTACTCAGCTGCTAATTTCTGGGGCATACAATCAATTAGCTAACAAATGTTTTGGTTTTTTGAGTGCTTTTTACATATTTGTAAGTGTTTATTTTGTAGGCAAACAATATTGTACTCATGTTTGGTTTTTTTCTATTTTATTTTTTGACCAAGAAACCAATCGTCCTTTTGTTTTTGGATAATTGTTAATTAAAACTCATAAATTGATTTTAACCCTTGTTTTTTAGGCAAAATATTAAATGTTTCTATTTCCGTTGTATAGTTTGTAAGTTTGTTAGAGGGATTACCTTTTAACCAGTTTGTGAATAAATCAACAATAGAATTTTGCCATTTTGTTTCCAAAGTTTATTAATATATATATATTTTTTTTTTCCATTTTTTTTTAAAGTAAACATATTTTTTTTCATGGGCCAAAATCTAGAAATCATTTTGCCCACACACCAGCAAATTAGCCAGTGCTGTCATCGCCTTTTAGGCCGTTTGGCCGGGGGTTGGAGGGAGCCTGAACGGGTATGGGAAGTCCTTCGGCTGGCCTGGCCAGAGGCAGATGTTGTAGCCTCTGGACTAGGCATAGGGCTAGGCACATTTGGAGGGATGGCTGTTGTTGTGCCAGAGGTGGAGGGTCCTGATGTTCCAGCAGGAAGGGAGGCCGGCTCCAACATGTGTTGGCGAACGAGCTGCTCCAGGGCATTTGCTATTCGCACGTTGACCCAGTATTTTCCGCAAGGGCCTTAGCAATGGTCACGTTGGCCACAGCACCTTGCTCCAGGGCGTCCGCCACCCGTAGCAGATTGGCGTCCATCCTCTGCAGAATCTCGGTCTGCTGATCCGTTTTACCATTGAGATCAGTGAGGAGGGCCACTGCCTGCGAGGGGGAATGCCCTGGACTGTCTGCCACAGGGTCCCCAGCCGGATCTACTGCTTCCTCCCCTACAGAGCCAGAAGAAATTCTGCGGCCAAAGCTCACCTCTGGAGCAGACTCATCCGCCTGTGTCTCTGTGAGAAAAAAGAGAAAAGAGTAAAATTATAATCTAGATATTGTCAAAAACACATTTCTGAGTTGGTAACCTTACAACATTTACCTGGGGCAACATGAGGAGCCGCAAAGTCTGGCATGTCGGTATCCATGTTCGACATGCCAAACACCTCCTCATCCTGCACACACCCCTGGGCCAGCTCCTCCAAATCTGTGAGCTCAAGTGACACAGGGGTGGGACCCCCACCTGTCCCCCCTGCATGCTTAGCCCTATCAGCCAGTTTTTGTTTAAGCCGATATTTGAAGTCGCTCAATCTGTTGGTTTAAAATTTGGCATTATTCCTGCAGTATTTTGACCTGTAAACACTTTTTACTAAAATGTAGTTTTTACTATACCGGCGTTTGACCTCCCGGGTTGAACGTTCAAACTCACCCACACCATTGACACCACTGGCTATGTCGTCCCACAGTTTCCATCTCTGGGTTGCACCCATATTCCTTGGTGCCTGTGCCAGGTTGTCATTGCACATTTGCACCAAAACCTCCATGTCCTTCCTTGTGAATTGTGGCTGCCTTTTTTTTATGGCCCTAGTTTGCCTACTAGGGCCAGTAGCCTCTTCCATGGCATCCTCCACACCTTTTTTTTAAAATGTTAAAAATGATTTTTAGTAAAATGTTTAAAAATGTAATGTTAAACATACGCATTTTCACATAAAAAAAAAAAACACTTACATGGTGCCTGTTGGCTAGTACTTTGCTGCTCTGTACTAATTTTTTTCGGTCAATGTAGCAGACCAATTTTGGCCTTCAGTGATGTTTTTATACATGCGTCAGCATTATTCGGCCGCATCATTGCTTGTGCGCTCCTATTGTCCGTCCTTAATTTGAGCGGGAAAATAAAGCCTATTTATGGCTTGGTGTGACTCGAGTCGAGGTGGCATGTTTTGATTGTTGGAGGTTTAGCGTTGGAGTTGATTGTTGGCGATTAGTTTGGAGAAGGAGGACTGGTTTATTTTGATCTTTTGGCTTTTTTTCTTCGTTATTTTCCGTTCGCATTTTTTTATCTTTTTCGGCTTTTTGGATTTGCATTTTTGAGTGAGTATTTAAAAAAACGACCTTAAAAAATAATAGTAAATAGTTTACATTTGTTTCTAATTTTTTAATGTTTTACAGATATTTTGGCAGTGACCGAGTGAAGTTTTTGAACTTTGGGATATTTGTCTGTTTTTGGTTTCATGATTTTACAAATTCGATGTGTTGGTCTTAGCATATGTTTCGCTAAGTAATGTTGTTTTTTTTCTTTGAACAATCATGTCTTACCACTAAATGTAGCGCACTATTTAGAGAACTAATGTATCCTTATTTAACTGTAAAAGTAGCGTACTATTTAGAGAACTAATGTATCCTTATTCAACTGTAAAAGTAGCGTACTATTTAGCGAACTAATGTATCCTTATTCAACTGTAAAAGTAGCGTACTATTTAGCGAACTAATGTATCCTTATTCAACTGTAAAAGTAGCGTACTATTTAGCGAACTAATATATCCTTATTCAACTGTAAAAGTAGCATACTATTTAGTGAGCTAATGTATCCTTATTCAACTGTAAAAGTAGCGTACTATTTAGTGAACTAATGTATCCTTATTCAACTGTAAAAGTAGCATACTATTTAGCGAACTAATGTGTTTTCAATTTTTCTGTGTAAAATCATATCTTCCCACTAAATGTAGTGTACTATTTTGAGAACTAATGTGTGCTCCCTTCTCTATTTTTTAGAATACGAATTTTTTTTAAAATCCTAGTTTTTGAAATTAATATCTTTAAAAATTTCAAATTTTGAAATGTAGGTTGATTTGCCCATGACACATTCCAGGCCTGTAAGCATCTTTGGTTTTCTTGGAAAAGATAAGTATATTTTTCTTAACACATTTGTCTAAACCTATAACTACCTTGCTTAACATTTCAGGTTGATGTTGGTCATATTATATTGGACATGGTTCCAGAACCCGACCAACCTCAACTTCGTCCCAGGCGTAGGCCTCGTAGGTGTGCAAGGCCCCAGATATATAGAACACGTGTCACTCTTTTTGGAATGCCAGATGATGAGGTGTTAAGGCGCTACCGTCTTCCGCCAC
The DNA here is from genome assembly GCA_031769625.1 of Taudactylus pleione. Lineage (NCBI taxonomy): Eukaryota > Metazoa > Chordata > Amphibia > Anura > Myobatrachidae > Taudactylus > Taudactylus pleione. The sequence goes on along the minus strand of JAUIMM010000052.1, from coordinate 10,183,886 downwards.
AACTCATCATAGACACTCTCTCATTAATAGAGAGTGATCTTGAACGGCAAATTGACAGTCCTACAGCAATACCACCACTTACGCAATTAATGTCGGTGTTACATTTTTGTGCCTCAGGATCCTTTCAAACCACTGTGGGAATAGTCGCTGGAATTTCCCAATCCTCCTTTTCAAGGATCCTGAGTGCAGTGATGGAGGCCCTTTTCAAACACCTCCATCATTTTATTAAAATGCCATTGGATATGGGTTCCCTTAATATGGCGAAGGCTAATTTTTATCAAATAGCTGGCTTCCCACACATCATAGGGGTTGTGGATGGCACTCACATACCACTTCAGCCTCCAGCAAGGCTGGAGGCTATATTTAGGAACCGCAAACACTTTCATTCGATGAATGTAATGGTGGTATGTGATGCCTCCCTCCAGATCCTGTCCCTGAATGCCAAATTCCCCGGCAGTGCACATGATTCCTTCGTCATCCGGCAATCAGGGATTTGGCACAAATTAAACAACCTACAAGCTGGTGATGCGTGGCTTCTGGGTAAGTTGACACCTTCTGTTGAAACCAATGCAAAGCTTGTTACACAATGGTCCTGATGTTTTTTTATCTGTTTTCACAGGAGACAGTGGTTAACCTTGCACGCCCTGGCTGCTCACTCCTTGTTTGGCTCCCACACCAGGGCCACAAAGTGAGTATAATTCCGCACTTACAGCCACCAGGCAGGTGGTGGAGTGCTGTATCGGCCTTTTAAAAGGCTGATTCAGATGCCTCCACCGCTCTGGTGGCGACCTCATGTATTTGCCGACTATGGTTTCGAAAATTGTGGTCCTGCGTGGGATATTTCACAACATCGCCATAAGGAGTGGTGTCCCAATCCAGCCAGAGGATGCCTTGCCTGAGGACGGCCCCCCCGAGGTTGGTCGGAGGTCAGTATGTGGGGGGGCCATACGCGATGAAGTTGTGGCCAGATTTTTTAGGTAATTATTTCCTCATAATGTTTAAAAATGCCACAATGTAGACATGTAATATTTTAAAGTACACTTTTAACTGATTTTTTTTGTTTTGTTTTTAATCCCTAAAATGACCATAAAAAACCATGCCTACTACCTGATCGACACAAATGACTTTATGTGGACACATTGGATATAACTTCGGGAACAATGATTTCTTCTCATTTGTGGACTCATGTTGGCATGCTACTTCTTCAGTTCCTGATTTTGTTTTTTTGGGGGTTTTGGTGTGTTTTTGACGTGTGTGTGTGTTTTGAATTTTTTTATTTATTGTATGTATTCTCTTGGTGTTTATTATTTGTGTGTATTAAAATTTTATTTTACGTTCACCAACGATTTCCATCGTAAATTACAACCAAGTGTAACCTGTTTCTAAAAATGCAAAGTTGCTTAATGCCTAATACTGTAAGTTCTTATTTGTAAAAGTTTAGTACCCTGCTTTGTTGCTAAAAACAAACACCAAAGGTATTATGGTGAATCAGTATGTTTGCAATTGTAGGCCTAAGCAGGTAGCTTTAAATTTAACATTACCCACACCCAAAAAAAAATCACATTTTGAGGTTACGTCTCCAAACCTATTGGTATTGTTATGTGTTTAATGTGCAAGCTTACATACTTACTTGAGCTTTCGACAAACACATTTACATTTCTTAAAAAATCATGAACAAATAGTAGACTTATGTAAGGTTCAACAATCTAAGATTTACACACAAGGAAAGAGACTTAAATAAATCAAAATAAATTTTATTTTTTTAAACATTTTTGGAGTGAAACAAAATAATTAGTGGCGCAGGCGCGCCAAAATGTGATCCAAGGCCACAAGCATGGCAACTACATGGCCCCTCACATTCTGCAAGCCTGCATAAATTTCAGGGTTACGCCTCTGGTCCTCTGTGGGTAAAAAAAATGGTCGGATTACTAAAACGGCACCTTAATTTATATATGAAAAAACAACTAAAAAATCATACTATACAAAAAAAGGTCACAAAAAAAACCTACAAAACAAAAGGAATGCCAAACGAAAAGATTGTCGAAAAACAAAGCCAAAAAATCTTTGGCAAAAATAACATAAAAGAAAGTTACAACTACGCAAAAATACAACATTTGTTGGTACCGTAAACAAGAAAGACACAAGTATGAGTGTTTGGACATGTGTCATATGTGTAAGGAGAAAACATCCTAGACATTGCTTCACAAAGATATATATCACAGACATTAGAAATACTTTACAATTTTGAACTGCACAGGCAAAAGGACAACATCAACCAAAATCAAAATAATGAAAAAACAACCATAGTTTTAAAGCGAAACATACCGGTCCTAATGGTGCCTGGTCCTGGAGCCCCAAAATCGTCCTCATCAGAGGTGGGCCAGTGCAGCAGGGATGGAGGAGGGGTGATTTGGGAGGAAGTTGAGGGTGAGGAAAAGAGAGGGGGGGTTGAGGGGAGTGTGAATTGGGAGGGATGGGAATGTGAGGAGAGGGAGGGGCCTCACGGTCGGCCAGGTCTGGGTTGGATGGGGAATTTGGGGAAGAATGGGCAGAGGAGGTTTGAGTGGGGGTGGGGGATAGGGGACGAGCCCGACGTCGATGACGTTGGCAACGTTGTAGTCTGCGCTCAGCCCCTAAATGATGTTGAAAAAATATATTATGACATATTTAATTTTTTGTTTCAAAAATTTACACACCAAAAAAACAAAACAAAAAAAAGGGCTATACAGTAAACATGCACACGCAGGTATGTCCAAAATAATGAAACAGGGCTATACAGTAAACATGCACACGCAGGTATGTCCAAAATAAAGAAACAGGGCTATACAGTAAACATGCACACGCAGGTATGTCCAAAATAAAGAAACAGGGCTATACAGTAAACATGCACACGCAGGTATGTCCAAAGTAAAGAAACAGGGCTGTACAGTAAACATGCACACGCAGGTATGCTTACATTTTAAATATAATTAAAAAAAACACTTACCTGAATTTGCTAACGCAAATTGACCAACAGGCGTGGGGATCTGCGCCCCAGATCGGACCACCTCCTTTCCAGTTGGCCGGTATTCCTGCTGTAGCCGATCGTACGCAGGCGGCACCGCACCTCCGCGTAGGCCAGCCGCTTGCAGAGGTTAGTGATGGGGTGCGGCTGGTGTGTGATTCTCCGGTCCATCACATCAGTGAGGACCAGGAGCTCACGTCTACAAAAAGCTGCGGCTCTCATGATGGCAATGATTTTTTTTACACAAAACAGTTTTAATAAAGGTCCTAGAAAAATTTTGATTGGCTAATGTACTTTGTAAATTAACAGAAAGCATTCTATTGGTTATTGTATGAGTCATGTGACCTACACCCTCACAAATATAATGTGAGTTATGATAGGCTTGATGCAGTGACATGCGTAAGCTAATTTAAATATTAATAAAAAAGATGAAAAATCGGGCTAGAAAATAAAGCGCAAAACAAGAGAAGCATTCCAACAAACTTTTAATTTTGAAAAACCATCCCCTAGGTCCAACCGTAAGTATTCTGCGGAAGCAATCACACACACTAACAATAATAAAGTTTATTGACATTGAAAAAAAAAAAAGGATTGCAAACATGTGAATAACAATTAAGCTAATTAATATAGTGATTGCTATTAATCAATTCAAGTATGTTTGCTGAATGAAATAGCAGGCAATCAAAAACAGACAGGGCCACTTCCGGATTTGACTTGCGCGAGCGTTCCCTGCAACCAAAGAGGAGATGGACGGTCGCTATTTCGAACGTTCGCTAGCTAGAGGAGGGGTTGTGAGAATATGGGGCGGAAGATTAGCTGCGAGCGAACATATGAGCGAGCGCTTGAATTTACATTTTTTCGCTCGTACGGCGGACGAGCGAACGGCCACTTGCGTCCGGGTCTGAATCAGGCCCTCAGTCAGAAGGGGTACAGCCTCTGACATGCACTACTGCACATGCAAGGCATCTCCGCATGTCTTTACTCCATTGCGTCCTGGGGACAGGATGGACTCTGAGGGGTAAATTTACTAAAGTGAGAGTTTTTAGAAGTTTTAGAAGAGATATTACCCATAGCAAAGCAATCAGATTCTAGCTATTATCTTCTAGAAGGTGCTAGTTAAATGTTAAGTAGAATCTGATTGGTGGCTATGGGCAACATCTCTTCTAAAACTCACTTCTAAAAACTCTCACTTTAGTAAATTTACCCCTGAGAGTCTCACCACAGTTAGAGCCATTTCAGTGTCCAAACTTAACCACAAGTACCCTATACCACCACCAATATATAGTAGGGTACCAGGGCTACTATTTGCCAGTGCATTCGCCCAGCTCATGCCCAGTGCACTACAAAGCCCTGCATTATGTTATCTTAAACTCCAAGCTATTATATTCTACACAGACAGAGAGTTGTAATAATAATAATAATAATATCATTGTTACAAAGGCAATCCCCAATCTTGGGTCTTTGCCACTACTTTTTCTCCTGTGGATGCCAACCTTGAAAAACCTACAGAAACAGGAGCCTTTGGGATGTCTACTGAGAAGAGGAAGAGGCAATCAACCTTAGAATTATGCCTATACTAGGTTAAGAATGGTCACTTTGCCCTTTATATTTCAAGGAGTCAAGAATAGGGAGGCCAATCTAGGAATCGGGATCATTGGGATCCCGGAATTTCGGGACTAGTGATCACATCGCTGTTTAGTTTTTTTATGCTGGGCAGCGCTGAGCACCTGCAGCACTCGCTCAGACGCTGCACGGCTGCCCCAGGCCCCAGCTGTGCGGCTGTGTGCAGCATGACATCAGAGGTTTGTTGCACAGCCCCACGCCGGCCCGCCCCTTCAGCCGCGCCCGCCCCATTAACCAACTTCATCCGGTGTGGATCATGAATCCCAGGATTGAGCGTATTTCAATCCCGAATTCCGGGACTAGACGGTACTTCTTTGCCTGGGGGTGTTATTTGTTGCGTAAAAGAGAATAAATTTTTTCTGACATACTTCCCAACTTTTACTATAGTTTTGAGCCATGTTTTCACACCCTTCTTACATTATTTTAGTATCACCTATAGTTTTACAGGGCTAAGTATCACTTATTTTTAATAAGCAGATCGCATTTCCCATAATTGTAATGGGAAATGTGATCCGACCAAAGTTACTAAAAATAAATTGTAAAAAAATACCGGGGAAAGCCCTGTGATAATAACGCCAGGTGGCGTTATCCAGGGTCTCCCCCGGTTACCGGGCTCCTACTCTGCTCTAAAAGGCAGAGCAGAGCCCGGAGCCGGTCCCAGTGATCAGCTGTGTGGTCTAAACAGACCGCAAGCTGATCTCTGCTAAAAAAGAAAAAAAAAAAGTAAAAAAAAAAAGTAAATAAAAAAATGTACTTACCTGACTCCAGTGATCGGTGGTCGGGGCTCCGGTCATGTTCTCCCTCCGATCAGCTGGTCTCCCATGGTGCACTGCGGCCCAGTCATCAAGTGATCGGGTCCCAGTGCAGTGTGGGATATCAGCTGACTAAAGGCATGGAAGACATCACCGGAGCACCGATGACTGCAGGTAAGTGCTATTAAGGGGAGGGGGGTCGCGGGGGGGGGGGTCTGCGATCACAGGGGGTGGGGCTTAATGACAAGGGCAGGGCTTAGCGCTGGGGGGGAGTAGCAGTGGTGGCCGGTCGGCGCATGCGCGGACACTTTGTCACGGTACTTCTTGCGAAAATACCGTGACTATTGTGCGGAGGGGATTCGCAGGGACAAAGCTTTCTCGCAAGCTCTGTCCCTACAAGGGACTTGTGGTAAATCCCTGTGATATTTCCTGAATTCGTAATGCGAATTCAGTCGATAATATCACACTACAATCTGCATTACAAATGCGGATTGTAGTAAATAGAGCCCAGATTGTTAGATGGAATAAGATATCTCACATCCTGAAAATATACCAGAGTTGCATAGGGAATTTTCTGACTTTTTTTTTGCAAAATAAGCAACTGACAGATGACCTCCTCATCGAAAGCTTGGATCAACCTTTAACTCAACCTGAACATGAAAATTAAAATATAATAGATTCTAAATGACTTTAGGGGTCACCTTCATTACTTGTTCACTGGAAGTAATATAATCCTAAAGAGAGGTCCTAGATTCCTTCTGTCAATGCTCATGCTGAGATGTTAAAAGAATTATAACCATAAGTCATTTCTGGAAATACCCCTAGAGGGTTACTCTAGAGATCAGTAGGTGCAGCTCCACCACAATACCTGACCGCCCAGAATGCTAGCCCCGGTATGCTAGAGGATCGTCAAGCACATCGCCTGATTTTACTGCATGTACAAAAGATCAGACGATGCGGCTGACGACCCCACGGGAGCGCACACTACACGATGTAGTGCATACACACTGCATGATATTAATGATTTGTTGTTCCATCGGAATCGGCCAAATCATTAACAATATCATGTAGTGTGTACCCAGCTTTAGAATGAGGAGTTACAGGGTGCAATCCACTATATTCAAACCCTTTATTTTGTAATATTACTCTGAAGCAACAGTTAATTTCATGTAATATATATTTATGCATTTGTGCAATAGTGTTTACATTTTTATCCTTTCTGTGTGTTTATTAGCACTTAAGACATTTTTTCCCTGGAACTTTCAGTGCTTGCCAAATAAACGGTTATTGAGCTTTATATAGGTCATTAAATAGACTACATACGTTCAATACAGGTGATTGAGAAGGAGCTGATCTGGAAAGGCATTGCCATAACAATCCCTAAAATATCAGGGCAGACACTGAGAAGGTAACAGGATAGATTTAGACGTCATTATTGTATGTGGGGAGAGTAGATCTAGTCATACTGTGATGACCAATGCCTTATTCATGAGTACTTGGATAAACATTATTATTATTATCCTTTATTTATATGGAGCCACAAGGGTTCCCCAGCACCTTACAAAGTATATGAACAAGTGAGCGAACAAGATACCAGTGACTTACAGTACGAAACAATGCAGTACAGGGACATGGTTTATAAACATTGCTGCATTAGCGATCATAACATTCAAGAAGCAGCAGGGTGTAAGCAACCAAGTGTTAGGTACCACTGTGGGGAGGTAGGAGTAGATGATAATATGAGCATAGGCAAACACAGGTGGGGTTTCCGTCTGCCTGGAAACCCCCCTCCCTAGCACACACAATGACCACAATAGAAATAGTAATATAATACAATGTTACTAGTGCTGCATGTTCTTCTCAGTATCACAAATGAAATGATTAGCAACACCTATGGATCTTTTAAAATGTGTCAGCCAGTAATAAATATACCTGTGCACCAACTAGGAGATGTGGAAAACATGCACTGTTAGGGGTGCACTGCTATAGACCATCAATAGGGTTAATTATTAATACTGTATAATAATACGCTATCCAGTACATAAGGAGACCAATATGTACATATATGTCCAGGGCAGTGCTTGGTTCTTCTGCTGATACCCCAAACTCCTGGACTTGCTCCAATGCTCTGGAATGATGCCCACATCTGAAAAAAAACATTCTGCTCAGACAGGATGGACCTACTGCCGCATCTAATGGCTTATTGTGATCGCTGGTCCTGTATATGCTGGAATTATGCTTAGTATTATGCATATTAAAGCTGGATAAGTGCTAATTATACCCTCTTCATGGACTGGCCACACTCACTCTAAAATCAAGCATTTGGAAACCTCCCTCTAGAAATCCTGTGTTTGCCAATGATGAGCAGGGCTGGATTAAGGCTTGTAGAGGCCCTGGGGCAACTAAGTTGTGGGGGCCCCCACCAAGCCACATGGAGCCTCGGCAGGGTCACACCAACCCTATGTGGGCAGGAGCAAACAAAGGATTTTCTGGGGGGATCTAATATATATATATATATATACTGTCCATATATACTGTAAGTTACACATACACGCACACATATGTTTCTCAGAGTGAAATTTCACCCCACTTGTAAAAAAGTGTTATGAATTTTTGTTTCGGGTGTAAAGTTGGTGATCTGGCTAAGAACTGGACCTGCATATATGCTGTGTATCATGTGTTCTGCTTCTTACTGGCTGGAAAAATGGTTTACATCATATGCCATTTGCAGGGAGCTGAAGGACCATTCAACTGATTGCTATTTCTGCTTAACTAACATTAGAGGACTCCCACCTAGTCTTCTTCCCAGAAAATCTTGGGGCTGTCAGTGAAGAGCATGACGAGCGTTTCTATCAGCAGATTTCTACGATGGAAAAGAGGTACCAAGGCAAGAAGAGAGTTCCACTAGGCTGGCTGACTACTGCTTGACCATCAAGAGAGACATCACAAAGGTAAAATATTCCCGAAAATCATCATCTACAACTTTTTAGGTCAGCCAGAATGAGGTGTATATTTATTATTTAGACATACGTTTGTACTAATTTAATAAATCTTTTTTTTTAAAAACCTGTCCGATGGAAAAAAATCTCTGAATGCATATTCAAATGCAGCATGAAAAATACATTTAGATTCAGTTTATTTAGTTCTTGTGAAAGAAAAAAACACCTCTTTATGTTTGTTATGGGAATTTTTATGGACCCCCCATTTAAGTAGAACATTTATGTTGCCCAAAAAACTCTGTATTTGTCATTATTTGTCTGTTTTAGAAATATGCATAAAACAGCCATTTGACACAATATAAGAACCCCAAATACTTTTATTAGCGGCACTAAAAAACTTCTATATTGTTATCCTATTTCACTTTGCCTTTTTTTGGCATACAGGCAGATTTCCCCATTTTCACCTATACTTATTGCAGGTAAAGCCAGGAAGAATTTTCGCACGAATGCCACTTTGTGACTTTTGGGATTGAATTACATGAAAAATAGGTGCGCACATAGACATGCAATCGGAATTTGCACTTGAAGGGTGCGAAAATTCAGTACATGAAAAGTTACCACATTACTTTATCTCAGTAACTTAATTCCCCTCTCCAAGATCCAAAGGTTTCTATAGATTGAGAATGTCACTTTATTTAGAAATCGGGTACACACCAGGAAAGTATGCAAAGAAGCATATGCTGTAATCTCTCGTCCCTACACAGCTTGGAACGGGTTGGGTTCAGTATGGCGGCCCTCGGGATACTGGTGGTTAGAATCCTGATGCCGGTATCCAGACAGGGTTAGGATCCCGACACCTTTTGGTATCCTAACCCTCTCCCTCTCCCTAGCCTATCCCTCCCTCCCCAGTGCCTGCACCTAACCTCCCCCCTAGTGCCTAAACCTAACGTCCCCCTCATTGCACCCTAAACCTAACCCTCCCCCCTTATTGCCTAACCCTAATCCTCCACCCATAGTGCCTAACCCCTAACAGTAACCCTCCCCGTAACCCCGCTACTTACCTTTGGGTTTCCGGCGGTCGGGATGCCGGCGCCAGGATTCTGAAAGGTGTCGGATATCCGGCACCAGCATTCTGAGTGCTGGAATCCCAGTGGTCAGGATTATAACCGCTTCCCCTTGGAACAATGGAAATAAGAGAATGAACATATGGTCCACTTTATGTGGACACATTGGATATAACTTCGGGAACAATGATTTCTTCTCCTCATTTGTGGATTCATGTTGGCATGCTCCTTCTTCAGTTCCTGATTTTGCTTTTTTGGGGGTTTTGGTGTGTTTTTGACGTGTGTGTGTGTTTTGAATTTTTGTATTTTATTGTATGTATTCACTTGGTGTTTATTATTTGTGTGTATTAAAATTTTATTTTACGTTCACCAACGATTTCCATCGTAAAATACAACCAAGTGTAACCTGTTTCTAAAAATGCAAAGTTGCTTAATGCCTAATACTGTAAGTTCTTATTTGTAAAAGTTTAGTACCCTGCTTTGTTGCTAAAAACAAACACCAAAGGTATTATGGTGAATCAGTATGTTTGCAATTGTAGGCCTAAGCAGGTAGCTTTAAATTTAACATTACCCACACCCAAAAAAAAATCACATTTTGAGGTTACGTCTCCAAACCTATTGGTATTGTTATGTGTTTAATGTGCAAGCTTACATACTTACTTGAGCTTTCGACAAACACATTTACATTTCTTAAAAAATCATGAACAAATAGTAGACTTATGTAAGGTTCAACAATCTAAGATTTACACACAAGGAATGAGACTTAAATAAATCAAAATAAATTTTATTTTTTTAAACATTTTTGGAGTGAAACAAAATAATTAGTGGCGCAGGCGCGCCAAAATGTGATCAAAGGCCACAAGCATGGCAACTACATGGCCCCTCAAATTCTGCAAGCCTGCATAAATTTCAGGGTTACGCCTCTGGTCCTCTGTGGGTAAAAAAAATGGGCGGATTACTAAAACGGCACATTAATTTATATATGAAAAAACAACTAAAAAATCATACTATACTTACCTTTGGGTTTCCGGCGGTCGGGATGCCGGCGCCAGGATTCTGAAAGGTGTCGGATATCCGGCACCAGCATTCTGAGTGCTGGAATCCCAGTGGTCAGGATTATAACGGCTTCCCCTTGGAACAATGGAAATAAGAGAATGAACATATGGTAAATAAACAGTACACAATTAGGTTTAGCCGAGCAACAAGTATCTTTTTAGTACACATACTCTTTCTAAGGTAATTGTTCAAATCTCCAGTGACATGCGGTGAGGTCAATGGCTGGGGAGGCACACATGGAGATGGGTCTGAGGACCTCATTCAGAGTCGGTTGAAGCGACCGCACGGTCGTACGGGAAAAGGGGCCGGATATTCAAATGATTCCCTCGCAAGTTGCGTCCCTAAGTTCGGATCGGTAGCTGGCCGACCAAGGGGAGGAAGCGGCCGGAATTAAAAAAAATACGCCCCCTTCTCATACGCATTGCACGTCATCTCCGGGCATATAAGGATTAATCGAGACCACCGGGAACCATCGGAACTGGTCGTAGAGCTTAAGGTTGACCATACCCTCTCTTAAGCTCTACGATCATGTCAGTGTAAAAACCTCCCATGTCACATGTGCCATGACGCTACTTTGTTAATTATGCACTCCCATAAACCGTATGCACTCCCATAAAACGCCGTTCGCATAATTAGGCACGCCTGCGTTCGGATCTCCACTCCCCTGTTTTCAAGCACCTTCCCCTGTTACCACCCACAAACGCCTCAATCTGTCACTCAAACTACCGACCTGGCTGTGTTCAAGGAGAGAGAAATTTCTGATCGCAGGGGCTAGTTTGCGCACGCGCATTGTGAACTTTACGCATGCGCAGTATAGCGAACATCGGTGGCGTACGACCGTGCGGCCGCTTCGACCGACTCTGAATGAGGTCCTGAGTACTGGACGCCTGTCTCACCCTCTAGTCTACTCAATTTTACTCTCCCCTCACTACACTAAGCTTCAGTGTCCATTGATTCTCCTACCTGCATCACTGTGTCTTCTCTTGCTGCTGCTGATCTCTAAACACTGTGGTGCACTTCCTGGTGACATGACACCTCCAAGGTGTCCATCAGTGCTCAAGGCACGCCCCTCCCCCCCATACTAAGAGGCATGCCTCCATTAGCTCTCGTTCTGTGCAGCTCCCAGCTCTGCAAGCAGTGTCTGACTACTGCCTCATCTCTTGTCTCCCTGCAATCCCAGGGAGCTCCGCAAAGGTGAGGGTGACTGTTAACTATAAAAATTATTACAATAAACAAAGAAGATGTTTATAAGGTATAAATATCTTCTTTTTATTATTCTAATCATTTTTATATCAAATCTCAGGAGGATGACAGGGTAGGCTCTACCCTGACTGCACATCCCTTCAAATCTCTCATATTTGGTATTCAATTTTAAATAATCATCTTGTATAAATAGGCCTGTATTAAATTTTCTGCACACAATATAGGATATTATAATATAATTATAAGATATATGATGATTAAGCTTAACCGGTTGGGCAGCTGCATTATTTCTTACAAATACAAGTACCAATTTTCTCATCACACTTACTAAAAATAACTCATTCAGGTCTGGCTGTTAAACATAATTACACAAAATGTTCTTTTAAAAATATTTTATATGTACATAGTATGTTATATTTTGAATACATCAATTAAGGTAAGTAACCCATATGAGAAAAATTCCCTAAGCACACATTTAACTTTGCAATAGCCAAGATATGAGCTCATATACTATAAATGAATACAGCCAATCTCCTGGCAATTTTACCCATGAATGAATTTAACAAGCACATCCAGCTACAAAGATCTCCTTGTGTAATTGGTAGACTACTAAGTAGTACTTGTACTGTGGTCCAGGAGGAGGTTAGTGGCCAAATGATCCTCTTACACCTGTGGCTCAGCACACAATGTGCATTCTTGTGTACCTTTATAAACTGTAGCGTGGATTTAGCACAATAAAGCTAAAACTAGTGATGCACACATGCAAACATTTGTCCAAATTACTGTGTTAAACAGTATTTTATGATATAATATTTGCTTTTTCATATACAATGTTTTTTTTTTAAATATATATATATATATATATATATATATACGAAACTGCATACAAAACAGACATTATACAATACAACACAATAATGTGTTCATGACAACACTGACAGCTCTATGGTGATTAGCAGGAAAGAATATACTATATAAAGTGGTTACACTGCATTAAAATTTAATTAACTACTTATCTGGTGCAGTCAAATAGGAAGCGACCGTGGCCAGCTGAACTTTAGCGGGCAGGGTCGTATCCCAAGCGAATGTGCTGTCCAACTGCGAGCCCCAACTTTTAAAAAGGAAATCCAGAATGGATTGGGGAAGGGGTGTGTGTGTAATAACGGGGATTTATTACACCGAGGGTGGTGGGGTTATACAACTAGGATCTATTACCACTAGGGGTTGGGGGTAATGTTTTTAGACATCTAATGCCACTGGGAGGGTTTATTGCCAATGGGGTTTGGAGTGGCATTTTTTTTTTCAATAAAATAATTTTATTCATTTTTAAAAATGTTTTTAACTTAATTATTATTTTATTATTTAAAAAAAAGAAAAAATTTTTGAGGGCTATTTGGTAAAAAGAAAATGTTCGTTAAGTGGTTAAACGTGATATGACCATTTTGGGCCTGATGCGAGTAACAAGATTTACTGTAAAAAACAAACAAACACAAAAAATACAGTGAGAAGGTGTTTATGCATGCGCTGCCGACTCTCCAACCCCCCCCCCAGAGCATAGTGCCCCCCGCTCAGTTACACTTACCTCGGTGATCGCTGCTCCTATGCAGTCCTCCCTCTTGGGCTCCTGTCAGCTTGTGGTCTATTTGGACAACACAGCTGATCACAGTGGCCGGCTCCCGGCTCTGCCTGTCATAGCAGAGCAAGCTACAGCTCTATGTGGCGAGTCTACTAATGGCAAAATATATTGCATTGTTGTCTTGCTAGGCTTCGGAAGAGAGCTGCTCATACCATGCCATCTTCTGAAACAGTTCTCCTTATTATAGGCATTGATTGTAATTTGTAAGTGACTCTATCTGTTACCCCAAAATATTTTTCTCAAACTGTCACAAAAAGACGAGACTTAGACACTCTTACCCTGTCCAACGGTGCTTCATTAAGGTTGGTCACTCTGTCCCAGAGCGCTGTCACTGCCATGTTGTTGCTGATCAGATGAGCACCAGTATCCAGTCTCTACATGTCTCCTGTGCTCACATGACCGCCTCATCCTATTTCTGAAAAGAGCGCCTATTTAAGCCTGCACCTGACACTAGCACCTTGTAATAATGTGTAGTTCAATACTCCTGTGTGGTTCTTCACTTCTCCGTTATCTCACTCACTACTGAGTATTACCTCTGATTCACTGCCTGAACCTGCACTATCGGATTCCTGCAAGCTGCTGCCTCTGAGTCTGTTCCATTCACTCTGCAGCTCTGTGCTGTATCTTGCTTCCAGTCTCCACCTACCAGCCTATGTTTAAGCACCGGTCCCAGTCCGGCTCATACACTGTTATCTCCAGACCCAGTGGGGTTCAAGCCTGCAGTCCCACTCCGGCTGGCTGCTGCTCTCTTTCGTCCCATTCTGGTTCAAACTTGCAGTCCCACTTCGGCTGACTGCAGCTCTCTCCGGTTCCATTCCGGATCATGGCTGCGATCTCACTCCGGCTGGCTGCTGCTCGCTCCGGTCCCATTCCAGTTCAAGTCTGCAGTCCCACTCTGGCTGGATGCAGCTCTCTCTAGTCCCAATCCAGATCAAGCCTGCAGTCCACTCCGGCTGGCTGCTGATCTCTCGGGTCCCACTCTGGTTCAAGCCTGCGGTCCCACTCCAGCTGGCTGCTGCTCTCTTTCGTCCCATTCTGGTTCAAGCTTGCAGTCCCACTTCGGCTGACTGCAGCTCTCTCCGGTTCCATTCCGGATCATGGCTGCGATCTCACTCCGGCTGGCTGCTGCTCGCTCCGGTCCCATTCCAGTTCAAGTCTGCAGTCCCACTCTGGCTGGATGCAGCTCTCTCTAGTCCCAATCCAGATCAAGCCTGCAGTCCACTCTGGCTGGCTGCTGATCTCTCGGGTCCCACTCTGGTTCAAGCCTGCGGTCCCACTCCAGCTGGCTGCTGCTCTCTCCAGTCCCAGAGTGGTTCAAGCCTGCGTTTCTAATCAGACTTACTGCTATTGTTTCTGGTTCCATTGTAATCTGAAATCTCCTGGGAATCCTAAAGACTTTCAAGTGCCAAGTCTCCTGCCTACAGTGACCCTGGCTACAAGCAAGTCCTTTGAGTACAACTCTCCTGCTCATTGTGGGTTTGTTGCAAGTCTATCCTTTGAGCAGTTTAACCAGTCAGGACGGGGTTACTTTAGTTTCTCCTATCACTAGGTGATCGGCACGCCTCAGGAAGTGATGTGTCGTCCACAGTACTGCGTGATTGGTGCTGCTTCCTATATGTACTCATTGGACTTTTGCTGCCTCGCTGACTATAGCATATCTATGAGTTCCATTGGCTTGGCTACATGATCAGTGTCTGGTCCTCCTTGTTGTACAGAATTGGATTTTCCCGAAGTGGCTTCCGTGCTACATCCGGCTCTCCAGACTCTTCTACGGCTTCCAAGCCGCACCGACACCGCCGCAGCACCAACTACTAACTTTGTTTTCACTGGCTCTTGCCGCACCTTCGGCATATTTGCCGTACCAACAGCTTCTGTGGTCTTGCCAGCTCTCCAGCTTCCACTATTGCTTCCAAGCCGCACCTACACCGCGGTGCTGCCATCGGCTCTCCAAGCCGCAGCACCAACTATTCACTCCTCCATCATCGGCTCTTGACGCACCTTCGACACATTTGCCGCATCAACAGCTTCCATGCTGTCGCCGGCTCACCAGCTTCTTCTACAGCTCCCAAGCTGCATCTAAATCTCCGTGCTCCCCAAGCCGCAGCATTTACTTCAAACTACTTGACTATCTACTAATGGCTATTGCTGCATCATCGGCACATAAGCCACACCATCGGCACATTTGCTGCACCATCGGCACATTTGCCACACCATCGGCTCTCAAAGCCACAACATACTACCTGTCCAGCTACTTATGGCTATTGCCACACCATTGGCACACAAGCCATAGCATCGGCACATTTGCCTCATCATCGGCACATTTGCTGCACCATCCGCTCTCAAAGCCACAACATACTACCTGTCCATCTACTAACAGCTATTGCCACACCATCGGCACACAAGTCGCATCATCGGTACATTTGCAGCACCATCGGCTCTCAAATCCACAACATACTACCTGTCTATCTACTAACGGCTATTGCCGCACCATCGGCACACAAGCCGCATCATCGGCACAATTGCCACACCATCGGCTTTCAAAGCCACAACATACTACTTGACTAACAACTAATGGCTATTGCTGCACCATCGGCACACAAGTCGCACCATCGGCACATTTGCTGCATCATCCGTACATTTGCCGCACCATCGGCTGTCAAAACCATAAACGTATCATCTGACTATCTACTAATGGCTATTGCTGCACCATCAGCACACAAGTCGCACCATCGGCACCTTTGCCGCTTCATCGGCACCTTTGCAGGTTCATCTGCACACTTGCTGCACCATTGACTCACCACATCATCGGCTTCCAAAGCGACATCTCACCTATTGTATAAACTCCTTCTTCTCACATTAGGATTCCAGTTGACACTCCTGTAAGCTGCTACTACTCTGAGCACTAAGTCCAGGTGACCGCCTAAGTACTGGTGAGTTACTTGTCTCTAAGGGAACAATGGGCGGTTGTAATTGGCGTAAGACCTCGTGGCCTGAAGTTCTAGTTTGCTTACTAGGGGTAATCACTGGCAATCATAACAGGGTTTAAGTGGACTATAGTTTCATTGTACTTCAGATTACCTTTCTGCTCTGCACATTACATTGCTTCCTCTCATCATTGCAGCTCCTGACCTACTCTAAGTCCCTCTACTCACGATACCATTGGTTCCTTTATTGATGGTGGTTGTTGCCCTGAGGGTCTTTTCTTAGGGTGTTAGGGTTCATGCTGAGTTTCTGCTCCAGCATTCAATTTGGTTGCTGGGGACTGGGTGCTGGATCTAGATTCCTCTTGAAGGTCTAGGCTCCATTGATCCAGCTCTGGTAATCGGTTCGAAGCATCTGGCAGCAGATTCTAGATGGACTACCAATTATCTGTATTAATCGCTGCTCTGTTCACTGAGCTCTCAAATACTGGTTCTGACCCATTATCCTTGCATTTGAGGTAAGGGGTTGAGTTCCACTCAATTGGCTCCATGAACAGACAGGGAGCCTCCCAGGTGTCACTGATCTCTCTGAAGGCAACAGATATTTACCGCATGGGTCGCATCCCTTGAGTAGACCTCAGATTCAACCACCGCTATTCTGCTACGAGCCATCAGCCCAGTCCATGGGTCCTGACTTGGATCTCAAACCCCCAAACGTGACACAAGCTTTGTATGACTCCCTAAACCTCATAATGTAAAGTTTTATGTCCATCCAGAAAAGATTTCCAGAAGACAAGCTTTAGTCTACTTAATACTAATATATACATTCAAATAGATTTCATCTCTAGGGGTTAAATTTACTAAAGTGAGAGTTTTTAGAAGTGGAGATGTTGCCCATAGCAACCAATCAGACTCTAACTATTATCTTCTAGAAGGTGCTAGTTAAATGTTAAGTAGAATCTTGGTAGTAGATTGGTTGCTATGTGCAACATCTCCACATCTAAAAACTCTGACTTTAGTAAATTTGCCCCTAAGAGTCTGTCCCAATAGGCCTGAAGTACAGGCATCTCAGCCAAATAGGAGTTCAGTCAAGTCATCAGCTTGAGGTGTGTTGAGGAGGCTGGAGCTAGAGGGCAACTGCCCTTTTAGTTTCATTGTGCCTGATTAAGTTCATAAAATCATGTCTACAGTAGAGATGTGTGGGTTCGGATTTCTGGAATCCGAATGCACCTGAATTTAGAGGTTACGAGAACTGTAGAACCCGGTCAAGGTTTGGATTTTGTAACCCGGTTCGAACCGAGTCCCAGTTCGGATCTGTTGTCGGTTCGGAACTCGGATTTAAAACTAAACTCGGGTTTTGGATTCAGACATTTTAACTGTTTATTAGTTTTATCCGAATCCAAAACCAAAACTGTCAAGGGATCCCTCCTTGGAACAAAGAGGATGTGATCTACGCATAAGAAGAGGTGAGTATGGATATTTTATTACAGATACTCTATGGATTCCTACTGGACAAGGGGACATGATGGTGTTAGGGATACATAGGTGAGTATGTGAGATAGTGAGTGTGTGTGTGCATGTATGTTTTAATAAACTTTTACTTTCTACGGTGTGTGTTCTGTGGTTATTTAACATTACTTTTGCTGTGAAACTACAGGTATCAGCGGGCCCGTAATGCCCCACATGCTGGTACTTGTGGGTCTCCAAGTACTAGCATGTGGGGGAAGCTTGCTGGGACCTGTAGTTCCACAGCAAAAGACAATATTTTTAACTCTTTACTTGCACCACACTAAACACTATCAACCCGGCACCCAAAGCTCCAGTGGTGCTGAGGATAGCCCCGGGCTATCAGCCTAGCCATGGGGTGCTCTGGAGAGGGGGACCCCTTTATTGGGGGATCCCCAGCTCCCCAGGGATCCCAGCCTGGGCTGACTAGCAGTCAGGGGTGATGTTTTGGCTGGAGGACCCAGTGAAAGGGTTCCCCTTTCTGTGGCATTACCCCCCTTCTAGAAAGTTTGGTGCTGGTTCTGGAATTTACAGAGGAACCCTACGCATTTTTTTCCCCTGTATTTCCAGAGCCCAGTGCTGGTTGCACTAAATACAGGGGACCCCTACGTCGTTTGTCCCCTGTATTCTGGCAACCAGGACTGGCTTTGATTAGCCCGGTGCTAGTTGCATTTGTCCCCTGTATTTAACACAACCAGGACTGGGTCTCCAAAGCCTGGTGCTGGTTGTTCTTTTGGGGGGGAAGGCACTCCTTTTATTTTTTTTTAAGTTTCCACAGGTTTTTATTTCTTTTAAATACAGCAGCACAGACTGGTCTCACTGATCCCGTCCATGCATCTGTGTTAATTTTTTTTACAAACAGATGCATGTATCACAAATCTCGCTGATCCATGCATACATCTCTCTGCTATCGCACACGATCTAATGAATATGCAAATCATTAGATTGTGCATGATAGATCTGGTGTACATCGTGCAGCATTTGCTGGGCATCGTTCACTGGAGCTGCCGGGGAGAGTTCAAGGGAGATTGCAAACAGGATTGGATCGTTTGCAAATCAAACCGTGTGGGGGGTGATGGTGACAGAGATTAGAGACAAGGAGATGGGGGGGTGAGCGGAAAGAGATGAAAATGATTCTTAGCTCACATGCATTACATAGTTCTTATGTAGGTTGCACTTACTGTAGGTTCTCAAGATGGTTATGTAATTTTTGTACAAACCTACAGGTCTTGGAGTTGCTGCTGATTGATCTCTGTCTGGAAAGTTGCTAGGCAATTGTGTGCTGCTACTTGGTTTCTATACATTACAGCCTGCTTTACTGTTTCTGTGCAGGGTGGAAAAAGCCATTAAACTTTAAATAAACATCCACATTCTTCTATATTACTGAAATATGTCTTTCATGTCTGCTTCACCACACTAAACCTTCATCTATTGTGCTACAGCTGTACTTATTCCAGTGATGTGGTCATTATATCAATACTTTATAGCAGGGATGAGGAACCACAGGCCATGGGGCCGTATGAGGCCCGCAGAATCATTTAGTCTGGCCCTTGGAGCTTTCTTCTGCTAGCCTCATCTGGCTAGCAGGGTGCCTAGAATGACACCCTGCAGCCAGAATCTATGCAGCAGCGCCGCCTGGAGCATCCTTAGGACGCTTCAGACGGTCACACCGCTGCCCTTACAGCTCCCTGGATGCTCCGGGCATTGCTGTAATCACTGGCGATCGTGGCCCCGCCCCTGCCCTATGTCACACGAAGGGGGCATGGCCTGCACTGGACCTGCGAATAATGTTATATATATCAAAATGGCCCTCAGCAGAATGCCGCTACAGGGGCGTGCATAATTAAGCCCCTGCCATGGCACACGCAGCCAGAGATCTAGATGGCGACAGGAAGTTTTGCAGTTTGCGAGTCAGGGTCGGCTCTACCACAACTGGGCGTATGGGTCCGATGTTACCGATGTTTTTGCTGACTTGCGGATGTATGTAATGGGAAGTGGGCGGCTTGGTATGGGGCTGTGATCGCATTTGTTTGCATAATTTTGCAGCGAGTGGGTGCATACAATTGCAGACTTGCGGTCCATGCTGAATGAGGCCCTAAATACATAGATTATAGGGGATAATTCTAAGTTGGACACAAAGTGGTTATGTCTGACAGAACAGCTCCGTGCAATTGCAATGTCATTGCTCAGTTCCCGCCTCAAACACCCATTTCATGCAAAGTGAGATCTAGAAAAGATCCGTCCTACTCTGAATCACATGGAGATATAGAAATGCATAAATTTGCTTCCACGCATGCCCCGTGTGCTAAAACTCGCTGTTTGCGGGCAAGAAGAGATACGTCCGACTCAGAATCAGTCCCACACTGCTCTCACTACCTAACTCTAAACCTAACCCTAAATTACAAAAAAATCATGTCAACCATTTTTGTGTCGACCATTTTCATGTCGACCTTTAGTGTGTCTACCTTTTGTCCCAGTCGACCTATCGACTGTCTAACATCTGGGGCCAAATGTAATAGGTCGCGATTTTGGTTTTTTTGCGAGTTTGACAGTAAATTTGCATGTTTTGGCTAATCGCAAAAGTAATAGAGTGTGAGAACAGGCTTTCGCATTTTTCACTTTTTCCCCAAAATCGCATCTCTCCAAATGTAGTAGGTTGCGATTTTCAAAATCACAACCCAAACTTGACTAAATTTGCCAGAACTTTAGACCAGGATCAGATAGTCGAGTTTAATGACACTTTCCCCCCAAAAAATAAAAAGTGGTTAATTAACCCATGTGAAGTCCATAAATCATCATAACTCTCAAGAGATTTCTGGCCCTGTCGAACACGTGACTCATACACTAACCAATAGAATTGGTCTTGTTAATTACCCAAATACATTAGCCAATCAAATTTATTTTCGGGTCTTTATTAAAAATTATTTTTAACAAATACACCATTGCCATCATGAGAGCCTCGGCATTCACCAGGCGCGAGCTGCTGGTGTTAACCGAGGTGATGGATAGGAGGATCACCAGCCAGCCTCCACCCATCACAAATCGCGAGAAGCGTTCCGCATATGCGGAGGTACGTGGCCGCCTGCGTTCCTTCGGCTCACGCCGCCAGATTGGCCAGCTGGAGCGCAGGTGGTCGGACCTGCAACGACGGACGCCCCGCTTGCTGGCATGCTTTCACATGCAGATCGCGGAAAGTAAGTTTTTGGGACTGTGGTTTTCATGTTTATCTTTGTGTCCCTAACTGCGTGTGCATGTTTTCATGTATGTCCTATTTATTCATTGGACTCATATCTGCATGGCCATGTTTTCATGTATGTTCTATTTATTCATTGGACTCATATCTGCATGGCCATGTTTTCATGTATGTCCTATTTATTCATTGGACTCATATCTGCATGGCCATGTTTTCATATTTGTGTTGTCATAAATTAGTGTTTAACTCGGTTTTGGTTGAAACTAACCACAATTTGTTTCACATCTTTTAGGGGCACAGCAAAGACTACGGCGTCATCGCCATCCAAGACGGCGCTCTCGCCCACTCTCCCCAACCCCAAGCCAACCCTCCACACCCCCAAATTCCCCTATTTCCCCCTCCTCCCTAGCCTGCCCAGACCCTGTGGAGGATATTTCGGGGCTCCTTCCCCTCCATCCCAATTCCCCCTCTCCTCCAACCACCCCTCTTCTAACTACCCCCTCCCCTGAATCCCAAATCACCCCGCCAAGGTCGTTGGGGAATGGAGGCACCTCCGAGGAGGACGAGGGAGTGGCTTCTGGAGTGGCCGTTATTTTGAACGGTATGGTTTTTTTGGGGGTTTTTTTTGGCAAAAACTGTTTGTATGTAATCATGTGTTGGTCCCTTTTTTTCTGTTTTTTGGCCGAATTTTGGGGAGTTTTCGGTTTGTCTTTACCTGTTACTGCTGATTTCGCCATACACATATCACACCTGTCTGAATCTGATTTTTTGACTTGTAATTTTGGGGTAGACCATTTTGGGGGGCTTGGTTTTTCCGGTGTAATTCTGCTTTGGGCCACAATATTGACATTTTTGGGTAGCTTGGTTTGGCTTGTTTTTTAATGTGGTTTCATTATTGATGTATTAATCCCCACACTTTTCTAACCCACAGAGGAACAGAGGCGTATGGCTGAATTAGCCGGATGTGTGGGGCGTATGCGTGACCACGTCATCGGGCTGCTGGTGGTCCTTGACCATATGTCGGTCCTCCTTAGGAACCAGTTTTAGTTTTTTTTTTTTACAAAAGTTAAATAAATTACAAATTTAAACTTAACGTTCTGTCTCATTCCTTGATTCCAAATCAAAGATTGTTTACACTGACATAAGTAGACTCTTCCAGCAAGGATTTGCAATTATTGTCACTAAGATTGTGTGTTGTATTTTTTAGGAAAACAGGCACAAGAAACACCTAACAGTAACAATCTGATTGGCCTTTTTTGGTGTTGTACAAATTATATATTACTACATTTTACATGTTCCTATTTGGGGGGCAAGCTGCTTAGGCCGATATTACGAAGCCAACTGATTGTACAGGATTCCTTTGGGTGTTGGTTTGGACCCAGAAAACATCTTACATTTTAGCTCAACTTGCGTCATTACAGGCTTACCCCTTAGGCAAATGTAACGTGTGTGAACCTGGTTACACTTGCTTGTAATGGGCAAAAAAAGGTACAAAATTACACTCTCAAGACATTTATTCACAACATAACTAAAATAACAAAGTGTTCACTCACAAACAAAACACACAGTGATAATCATAAATACAACACATACAACAAACTTTTAAAATTCAAACAAAAAATCAAGAACTGGTTGACGAAGGACCATGCCAACATGATTCCACAAATGTGGCGTTGCAATATGGGTTCCATAATATATTCCCAAAGTTTCCACATGAAGGTTTTTTTAGGGTAGCAGGAAGTAGTCATCGTTGGAGTCCCAAAGATTATGAAAACAAACAGAAGATGGAGAAAAAAACACAAAATAATTAGATGTTCTCAAACAATCCGTACCACATTGTGTCTAAACACTGTTGTGTTGCCAATAATTACCTAAAATATCTGGCCACCACATCATCGCGTATGGCCCCCCCACATACTGACCTCCGACCAACCTCGGGGGGGGCCATCCTCAGGTAAGGCATCCTCTGGCTGCATTGGGACACCACTCCTTATGGAGATGTTGTGAAATATCCCACACAGGACCACAATTTTCGAAACCATATCCGGCAAATACATGAGCTCGCCACCAGAGCGGTGGAGGCATCTGAATTGGCATTTTAAAAGGCCGATACAGCGCTCCACCTCTTGCCTGGTGGCTGTAAGTGCAGCATTAAAATTACTTTGTGGCCCTGGTGTGGGAGCCAAATAAGGAGTGAGCAGCCAGGGCGTGCAAGGGTAGCCACTGTCTCCTGTGAAAAAGAAGTGACAACATCAGGATCACTGTGTATCAAGCTTAACATTGTTATGTACTAAAGGTCTCCACTTACCCAGAAGCCACGCATCACCAGCTTGTAGGTTGTTTAATTTGTGCCATATCCCTGATTGCCAGATGATGAATGAGTCATGTGCACTTCCGGGTAATTTTGCATTCAGGGACAGGATCTGGAGGGAGGCATCACATACCACCATTACATTCAGAGAGTGATAGTGTTTCCGGTTGTGAAATATGGCCTCCAGCCGTGCTGGAGGCTGAAGTGGTATGTGAGTACCATCCACAACCCCTATGATGTGTGGGAAGCCAGCTATTTGGTATAAATTTGCCTTGGCCACACTAAGGGCACCCATATCCAAAGGCATTTGAATAAAATGATGGAGGTGCTTGAAAAGGGCCTCCATCACTGCCCTCAGGATCCGGGAAAAGGAGGATTGGGAGATTCCCGCCACTATTCCCACCGTTGTTTGAAACGATCCTGAGGCACAGAAATGTAACACCACCATAAATTGCGTAAGTGGTGGTATTGCTGTAGGACTGTCAATTTGCCGCTCAAGATCACTCTCTATTAATGAGAGAGTGTCTATGATGATTTGGGGCGGAAGACGGTAGCGTCTTAACACCTCATCATTGGGCATTCCAAAAAGGGTGACACGTGTTCGATATATCTGGGGCCTTGCACGCCTACGATGCCTACGCCTGGGACGAGATTGAGGTTGGTCGGCTTCCGGGAGCATGGCCAGAACAATCCGACCCAGATCAACCTGAAATGGCAAGATTTGAATGTAAGGCTTTCCCCCCCCCAAAAAAAATAGATTTTTACTTAGCTTGATGATACAATCCATTGATGCTTACATGCCGGGGTATTGTCATGATACAGGCAAACTGTAAATAATCACAATATAAAAATGCAACAATTTATGATTCAAAATTGGGTGCAAGACAAAACATAAAAGGGGAGAAACACACATTTGCCCAAAGAGCAAAACGACATTGCGCAGACTACCTCAAATTGGGCCCAAATGTAATCCACAAATGCTAAAGGGAAAACACAACCAATTTAACGGGTCTAAATAAGCATTTAAAAATGAGCTAATTAGTTCGCAAATACCAGTCACAATAGTAACAGTTAAAAATGCGCTAATTAGTTTGCAAATACCAGTCACAATAGTAACAGTTAAAAATGCGCTATTTAGTTCGCAAATACCAGTCACAATAGTAACAGTTAAAAATGCGCTAATTAGTTTGCAAATACCAGTCACAATAGTAACAGTTAAAAATGCGCTAATTAGTTCGCAAATACCAGTCACAATAGTAACAGTTAAAAATGCGCTATTTAGTTCGCAAATACCAGTCACAATAGTAACAGTTAAAAATGCGCTAATTAGTTCGCAAATACCAGTCACAATAGAAACAGTTAAAAATGCGCTAATTAGTTCGCAAATACAAGTACAAAAATACGCAGATAGAAAAACACGGAATATTTGAAACATTTCTGACTAATAAAAACAAAGGTTACAAGTGTAAGGACAAACAAAGTTGCGTAAATACAAACATGAACATTTAATAACCAAGTGAAAAAATAAACTTACCAATAGATAATATATAAGTCTCCCGATCAAAAGGTCGTTGGGGCAGAGCCAAAAAAAACCTAACAAAGATGAAATTTGGATAAATTAACGATCAAAAATTCAGGAAAAGAAGGAGACACAAACTGAACAAAAGTTAGACTGGCAAAAACTTACCAAATAAATAAACGCCCCAAAAAAAAACACCAGAAAAAAAGCGAACGGAAAAGAAATAAAAAAATATAGCAAACAAAAACAACTACCACCAACGCCAACTCCAAAACCCGCCAACAATCAACTCCGACCAACGTAACCTCCAACAATCAACAAACGCCACCTCAACTCGAGACGCCCCAAGCCATAAATAGTGTTTAGTTTCCCGCACAAATTAAGGAGGGATCATAGGAACGCACAATCAATGATGCGGCCGAAAAATAAGGACGCATGTATAAATATGTCACGAGCCAACCAAAACGTTTAGGTGTATTTCTTGTTTGGAGCTAAGACATGGCTACAGACCAGGGAAACAATGGGCAACAGTCTGGCGGTAAGTATTTCAGGCATTTGGAGACAATGATTAATTTGAAACATAATATAGTGCAAGTTGTGAAGTTTACAATTCTCAACATTTAAACAAATAGGTCAGGAGGATGACATGGAAGAGGCTGCTGGGCCCAGTATTCCGGCCAAAGCTGGCAAAAAGAAAAGGCAGCCACAATTCACAAGAAAGGAGATGGAGGTTTTGGTTCAGAAGTGTGTGGACATCCTGCCACGGGCAGACAGGAATATGAGTGCAAGCCAGAAGTGGAGAATGTGGGAGGAGGTAGCCGTTGCGGTCAATAGGGTGGGTGATTTTGTCCGTCTAGCCCGGGATGTCAAATGGCGGTAAGTAAAAACTTGACCACCCAAAAAAACTGGGGGAAAGAATGCATGAATAATGGCTACTTTTTTCACCCACAGATGGCAAGACTTCAAATATCGCCTGAAACAAAAAATGGCTGACAGGGCTAGGCATGCAAGGGGGACAGGTGGGGGTCCCACCCCTGTGTCATTGGAGTTGAATGATTTAGAAGAGCTGGCACAGGGGTTTGTGCAGGCTGTGGAGGTGTTTGGCGTGTCCAACATGGATACGGACATGCCAGACTTTGCGGCTCCTCATGTTGTCCAAAGTAAATATTGTGATGTCACCAACTCTGAAATGTTAATGTGCCAATATGTAGATTCTAATGTGACTCTTTTCTCATTTTTCAAACAGAGACACAGGCGGATGAGTCTGCTCCAGAGGGGAGCCTTGGCCGCAGAATTTCGGCAGGCTCTGCAGGGGAGGAACCAGTACATCCGTCTGAGGACCCTGCAGAAGCCAGTCCTGGGCAATCCCCCTCGCAGGCAGTGTCCCTCCTCACAGAACTCAATTTTAAATCGGATTTCCATACGGAGATTCTGCAGAGGATGAACGCCAGTCTGGTACGGGTGGCTGAGGCCCTGGAGCAAAATGCTGCGGCCAACGTGACCATTGGTCAGGCCCTGGCGGAAAATACCAGGGCCAACATCCGCATCGCCAATGCCCTGGAGCAGCTCGTTCGCCAGCACATGGTGGAGCCGACCTCCCTTCCTGCCGGAACATCAGGATCCTCCACCTCTGGCACAACATCAGCCAATCCTCCAAATGTGCCTAGCCCTGTGCCTAGTCCAGAGGCAACAACATCTGCCTCTGGACGGGCCAGCCCGATGACATCCCGGACCCGGTCTGGCGCCCACCCTCCCCCTGCCAAACGGGGTAAAAAACGTTGACAGCACTGGCTACTTTTCCCACACTCCTTCTGTGCTTGCCCCATATTCCTTTCTGGCCAAAACTTCCCTCTCCTTTCTTGTGAATTGTTTTTAATTTTTAGCTTTACGTTTACATAACTTTTATGTTTGCACAATTATTAAAATTGTTTGAATTAACACTGCAAAAAATGTTTGTGTAAAAAATGTGCATGAAATTGATTTTTTTTACCAATAAATTTGCCAAAAATGTACGACATTGTATTCTGACATTATTGTAGAAATGGTTTACATTTAATCCTGGCCCACAAGGCAAAAACGCACAACACCAACATTTTACATGAGAAAAAAAAAGGGCTCCTTAAGGAACGTTTTAAAATTTACATAAGGATGCAAATTCACCAGGCAAAAGCAAAATGGCCAAAAACACACAAACATGATGTCATTATTGTTACAATAGGCCAAAAACCAAATATCAACCCAAAAATAAACCCCCACAAATGTACGCAAATTGATTGTGTAATCCTGACATTAGCAGCTATGATTTCCACCTGCGTACGGTTTTGTGCTAACCCAAAAAACTGATTTCAAAACACATACCAAGCCAGATTTCAATACAACACTAATTGATTTTCTGACAAGCCATGATTAATCGATGCAACATCGTGGAGTGCCGGGACGGAGGAGAAGGCCATCGCCAATGTGGTCGAGTAATCCAGACCCTAAGCTGTGCGAGCATTTTGAAGGGAAAGAGGATCATCCAGTGACGTATGAGTTGGTACGAACACATTTGACGTTCGCATCTGATAATGTATGTACGCCCAAAAAACGCCTCGCCACGCCTGCGTTTTTCCATCTCCACCCCGTCAACGCCCAAAAATGCCCTGTTCTGTCAATCACATTTGACATGTCACTTCCTGTACGCTATTTGACGAACGAGACAAAAAAAGGTCGCAATCTGCCGTACGCACATGCACAGTGTTACACCGACGCATGCGCGGTTACTCAACATCGGAACGCAACGAGCGTACTGCTGTTAACGAACGGCTCTGAATCAGGCCCTTAGATCTTTAATAGGGGTGTGCACCGGCCACTTTTCATGTTTTGTGTTTTGGTTTTGGATCTGGATCTTTCTTCGTGTTTTGGATCTGGATTGGTTTTGCCAAAACCACCCTTCCGTGTTTTGGGTTCTGGGTTTTGTGTTTTGGATCTGTATTTTTTTGGAAAAAAGCATAAAAACAGCTAAAATCACAGAATTTTTGGGGGTTTTTCTGTTCCTATGCTATTATTAACCTCAATAACATTAATTTCCAGTCATTTCCAGTCTATTCTGAACACCTCACACCTCACAATATTGTTTTTAGGCCAAAAGGTTGCACCGAGGTTGCTGGATGACTATGCTAAGCGACACAAGTGGGTGGCACAAACACGTGGCCCATCTAGGAGTGACACTGCAGTGGCAGACAGGATGGCAGTTTGAAAAACTAGGCCCCAAACAGTACATAATGCAAAGAAAAAAAACAGGTGCAAGATGGAATTGTCCTTGGGCCCTCCCACCCACCCTTATGTTGTATAAACAGGACATGCACACTTTAACAAACCAATCAGTTCATTCCAGGGTCTGCCACACGACTGTGCTGAAATGATTGGTTCGTTTGGGCCCCCACAAAACAAGCTAGCAATGAATCTGTCCCTGCACAAACTAGCTCTACGGAGGCAAGATGTCGTACTCATCCTCCTCATCCACCGATTCGTCACCCTCTTCAGTGTTGTGTACATCATCAGCCTCACAGAGTATTAATTCATCCCCGCTGGAATCCACCACCACAGGTCCCTCTGTTATTCTGGAGGCTGGTCTCCATGGAAGAATTGATAATTAATTTTGATGAACATCATCTTCTCCACATTTTGTGGAAGCAACCTCCTATGCCTTTCGCTGACAAGGTTCCCGGCTGCACAAAACACTCTTTAGGAGTACACACTGGAGGGGGGGCAACTCAGGTAAAATAGAACCAGTTTGTACAGGGGCCTCCAAATTGCCTCTTTTTCATGCCAGTACAGGTACGGACTGTCTGACATGCCTACTTGAATGCTGTCACCGATGTAATCCTCCACCATTCTGTCAATGGTGACAGTACCATATGCAGTGACAGTAGACATGTCAGAAATTGTTGCCAGGTCCTTCAGTCCGGACCAGATGTCCAAACTTGGTCTTTTCTGCCCTGCATCACCACCAGCGAGTTGCTTAGGATACCTAAGTTGTTTCCTGGCAGCCCCAGTTGCGGGAGAAAATGAAGAAGGAGCTGTTGACATGTCACATTCCGCTTCAGCTGACAGTGTTTTCACCAGCAGGTCTTTGCACCTCTGCAGGCTTGTGTCAGCCAGAAAGAGAGACACCACGTAGGCTTTAAACCTTGGATCGAGCATGGTGGCCAAAATGTAGTGGACTGATGTCAACAGATTGACCACCCTCGAATCCTGGCAAAGTGAATGAAGTCCTTAATCCACAAGTCCCACATGCCGAGCGGAATCGCTCCGTCTTAGCTCCTCCTTCACTTTCTCCAGCTGCTTCTGCAAAAGCCTGATGAGGGGAATTACCTGACTCAAGCTGGCAGAGTCTGAACTGACTTCACGCGTGGCAAGTTCGAAGGGCTGGAGACCCTTGCACAACAATGGAAATCATTTTCCCATGCTCTTGAGTCAGGTGCATACCCCCTGCTTTGCCTATGTCATAAGTGGATGTATAGGCTTGGATGGCCTTTTGCTGCTCCTCCATCCTCTGAAGCATATAGAGGGTTGAGTTCCACCGCGTCACAACCTCTTGGTTCAGGTGATGGCGGGGCAGGTTCAAGAGTATTTGCTGGCACTCCTGTTTTCGGCATGCAGTCGCTGAATGGCGAAAGTGGCCAGACATTTTTCGGGATACCCAAAGCATCTCCTGTACGTCCTTGTCGTTTTTCTGAAAATTCTGCACCACCAAATTTATTGTGTGAGCAAAACATGGGATGTGCTGGAATTTGCCCAGATGTAATGCCCACACAATATTGGTGGCGTTGTCAGATATCACAAATCCCCAGGAGAGTCTAAGTGGGGTAAGCCACTTGGCAATGAGTTCCCTCAGTTTCTCTAAGAGGTTGTCGGCGGTGTGCTTCTTACTGAAACCGGTGATACACAGCATAGCCTGCCTTGAAACGAGCTGATGCTGCTACTGGTGACGCTGCTGTTGTTGCTGCATAAGGTGATACATCTACCCAGTGGGCTGTCACAGTCATATAGTGCTTAGTCTGCCCTGTTCCACTTGTCCACATGTCCGTGGTTAAGTGAACACTGGGTAAAACCGCATTTTTTAGGACACTGAGGACACTTTTTCTGACGTCCCTGTACATTCTCGGTATCGCCTGCCTAGTGAAGTGGAATCTAGATGGGATTTGGTACCGGGGCCACACTACCTCCATCAATTGTCTAAATACCACTGCACTAATGGCAGATACCGGACGCACATCTAACACCAACATAGCTGTCAAGGCCTCAGTTATCTGCTTTGCGTCAGGATGACTGCTGTCGTACTTCATCCTCCTCGCTAAGGACTGTTGGAGGGTCAATTACTTAGTAAAAGAAGTAGTGGTGTTCCTACTTCCTCTTTGGGATGATGAATGAGTCCCAGCAGCATCAGCAGCAGCAGTTGGCGTAGCAATGCAGGATCCTCCAGAGGAATCCCGGATAGGAGAGTCAGTCATGCCAGTGACATGGCCTGTAGGATTACTTCCGATCCTGACTGAGGAGGAAATTGACGAGAAAGGGGAGTTGACTGTGTGGTTTGCAGGCGCTTGGATACAACAGGAAAAAAGGATTTAGGTGCCCCTGGACTGCTTACGGTCTTAGCCACAGTTTCTGAACTTAACAGTAACTTTTTATGAACGTGCGTGCTGCAGGTGATGTATAAGGGAGGATGTTCCTAGGTGGTTAACGTCCCTACCCCTTTACATATGGTACTTATGGCAAGACAGTTGTTATCCAGATTTGGATAGAAATATTTCCAGACCAAAGAGGTAGAATGTTTGGTCGTCTGCCCAGGCATGACCGTGATGGGCTTTTTCATCCCACGGACAACAACTGTCTCCCTCGGTGCCTGATTTAAACAAACCACCTCACCATCAGAATCCTCCTCGTCAACTTCCTCCTCAGCGCCAGTTACACCAATATCCTCATCCTGTTGTACTTCAACAGTGACATCTTCAATTTGAATATCAGCAAGTGGACTGTGGGTGCTCCTTCCAGCACTTGCAGAGGGCGTGCAAATGGTGGAAGGAGCCACCTCTTCCCGTCCAGTGTTGGGAAGGGCAGGTATCGCAACCGTCGCCACACTTGGACTCTCCATGGGGATTTGTGATATCTTCTTAGAATTAGAAAGCAGTTCTTTGCTGTGCTTTTGCCAGCTAAACTCGTTTGATTTTTGTAGCAGGAGGAGCGCTTCCATCATCATGTGAAGCTGAACCACTAGTCATGAACATAGGGGTGGACCTTAGCCGTTCCTTGCCACTCCGTGTTGTAAATGGCAGATTGACAAGTGTATGTTTCTCCTCAGACGATTTAAACTTATTTTTTAAGGTCATTTTCCTGAACTTTGCCATTTGGGATTTTATATGCCCTCTACTATGACATTGGGCATCGGCCTTGGCAGACAACGTTGATGGCATTTCATCGTCTATGTCATGACTAGTGGCAGCAGCTTCAGCACTAGGAGCAAGTGATTCTTGATCTTTTCCTATTTTAATTTTATCGGACAAATTCTTGTCCTCCATTTATGTGATATTGATGCACGTGCGGCTAAGGTGCACACAAACACAGGAAAATAATTTTTTTTTTTCCGCCACTTTGGGGGTTACACCACCCTTCAACAGATGAGCCAGCCGGCCCTTGATTTATGACACAGGTGCACGCTTGGCACTGGTACTTTGTTGATGCACGAGCGGGTACAGCGCACACAAGTCATAAACACAGAAAAAAATAAATTGTATTTTTTATTCAGGCACTTTGGGGGTTACACCACCCTTTAACAG
The DNA here is from genome assembly GCA_031769625.1 of Taudactylus pleione. Taxonomy (NCBI): domain Eukaryota; kingdom Metazoa; phylum Chordata; class Amphibia; order Anura; family Myobatrachidae; genus Taudactylus; species Taudactylus pleione. The sequence continues at coordinate 10,152,341 of JAUIMM010000052.1, read as the reverse complement.
ATGAGCCAGCCGGCCCTTGATTTATGACACAGGCGCACGCTTGGTGCTGCTGCTTTGTTGATGCACGTGCGGCTAATGCACACACAAGTCACAAACACAGAAAAAAAATATTTTTTATTTTTTGGAGCACTTTGGGGTTATACCACCCTTGAACAGACGAGCCAGCCAGCCCTTGACTTATGACACAGGTGCACGCTTGGCGCTGCTACTTTGTTGATGCACGTGCGGCTACAGTGCACACAAACAGAAAAAAAAGAATTGTTTTTTTTGCACTTGGGGGGAGCACCCCTGATGGACAGAGCACAGGACAACACTACAGCACCCCTTTAGGACTACAGCCTTAATGGGACACTGTACAACACAGCTCAGCCAGCCCCTATGGACTTTGGAGTGGACACAGCCCCTATGGACAACAGCAGCACATCACAGCCCAGCCAGCCCCTATGACAGCAGCACAACACAGCCCAGCCAGCCCCCATGGACTGTGGAGTGGACACAGCCCCTATGGACAACAGCAGCACAGCACAACACAGCCCAGCCAGCCTTAACTCCCACCCTCCCTCTTCACTGTCCACAGCCGCAGTGAAAAATGGTGCCGACGCGGGGACCTTTTATAGAATCCAAAACCCGCGAGATCCGACAGCGGGATGATGACGTTTTGCCAAGATTTCAGGTCCGAGTCAGGCGGGAAAACCTGAGCCTGACTCGTTTCCCGCCTTTCGATCAGGTGGGGTTCGGGGGGGTTCAGATTTCAGAAATCCAAACCCGCTCATCCCTAATTTTTACTTACCATTATTGTGCCTGGTCAGCTGTGCCCTCCATAGACATGGCTCTCCTTCAGAAGTTCAGGCAGATTTCCCCACTGCTTCTGACACGGTAGTGGATAGATCCTCTTCCATAGATGGACCCTGACATGATTAGTTACTGTCCAACATCATTCCTTACTATCAACGTGAACACAGAGAGGGAATATAAACCTGCGGCGAGCGAAGTGAGCCTGCACCATCCATCAACTATAGAACTCAGCTCTCTCACTGTAAAGAGCAGAGCAGGATGTGGTAGGAGTCTCGGGACAAAAGGCAGAAGCTGACAGGCAACCTGGCTTGGGGGGCCCCTGAGAGAGGGGGCAAGGGGCAATTGAACATCATTATTAGGCTGACTGCAGCAGGGATCTCTGATCCTCTCAGAACTGCTCCCGGTGTTAGGCTCCCGCCCCCTGAATTAGGCTCTGTTCTCGATGCTGAGCTATTAGATACAAAAAATAATTGTCCGTAGGGCGCAAAAAGTCTCTCAGAAAACTAAAAGAAAGAAAAATGCTTTCCTTTTGTATTAAAGGTGTTTTTTTTCTGTGAATATTCCCAGTAGTTTAGCGTTTCTTTTCTTTGATAGGATTATTCCCTTAGAACCGCTCCAAACATAGCTGTATAATGAGCTCAAAGAAGAAAGAAACAAACAAAATAGTGCAATACTGCCAGAAAAAATGGATAAGATTTATTCATAACATCACATTCACATAAAATTAGTAATAAAAGCATATTACTACAATCTTTTAGTTTTCTGAGAGAGTGTTTTTGCGCCCTATGGACAATTATTTTTTGTATCTAATAGTTCTGTTCGGAGTTGAAGCCTCCAATTTTTGTCTTGTTGGCAGCATTTTACAGAGTGGAGAGCAGTGTGATTAATTTTTTATTGTCTCATTGCTGAGCTGCTCCATAGCAGCATTAGGCAGAGATCTGGGACAAGGTGCAGGTATTGGAAGGCAATGTCTAGTACTAGTCATGGCAGGGCAACGGACACTTTCACAGACTGGCCAGCAACCCCTCCCGATCACGGCCCGATAAGCCCCACCCTCCCAAAAAGGAGCATGGCCTGAAATCAGTGGGGCCCACTGGGTAAATACCGGAATTTCCAGCAGCCCAGTCCGACTCTGTATCTGTCTATATTTTTCAGATAAACAAACCTTGACATTTTTTTTAAAAAGTGCAAAACCAGATTTGGAAACATACTGTAACATAAGTAAAATTTTTGGGTACTTGTGTACTTTACGGACTCATTGCAGTGAGAACCCAATGAATGTTTTAAATTGTACTTGTGTGCTTTACGTACACAAGTACCGAAAGTTGTCCCCACCTAAAGAAGAAAGTTGACCCATCGCGGGCTCGCTGCGCTCGCCACGCTTCGAGCTAGGTGACTCGCTACGCTCACCACAAGGTTATATTCCCCATCTATGCCCACTTGGATGGTAGGGAATGACGCTTGACACTGGGAATGACGCTGGACACTGGCTGCTGACGTCAGGGTCCTCTCCGTGAAGGGGATTTAGACATTACCATGATTGATAATAATAATGAGTGTAGGACACTTGGGTTCTCTCTGCAATGAGTCCGTTAAGTATACAAGTACCAATTTTTGTTTTGTCCAGTGAACCAAATGCTCCTATAACTTTGACTTTAGCGACACCACCACGTGTGCGTAGACTGCGTCTGGGTGGAGTGGTAGCTGATGGACTTAGTGAAGTAGTAAAACATACTGCTAATAGTGGAACCTGATGGCTTTATTAGGGTCCTCTGTGCTACTCATTCTGTGTGAAGTTTTCTAAGTGCCTCAGAGCCCCATTTATCAAGGATCGCTTTTGCAAAGCGATAAGGGCATGCCAGTAACACCCATGATCGCATTGCAAAATGCGATCCTATCTGCTGGATGTATTAACTGGGACATGCACGGAAACGGGCTCCAAAAGGAGCCCATCCCTGCAATGTCTCCGGAGGGCAGTCGGGCCTGCTGCGCATGCTCAGTCCCACGGACTGCACATGAGTGGCTCTCATTGCCGGCGGAGGGTTCACATTCCCGATATTGATACATTTGGCAGCATCGCATTCCCCATAGAAACCTATGTGGGAGGCGGCTGCCAGCGGCAATGAAGGGAACGCAGTGGGTATCGGCGATACCTGCTGCGGTCCCTCCTTCATACATCTGGGGGATACTTAGTATTTGAGGTAAACCCCCGAAAACAGGTGTTTTCGAGGAATTTACCTCAAATTCACTTTGATAAATGGACCCCTCAGTATGTGACGGAATAGCCTGAGTAAGGTGAAGCAGCCTTAAATCAATATTGTTATTGTTAGTCATTCTAATGCGTGTGTCCTCTGCCACTCTGTTATCACTAGAAATTTTATTAAGAACATATTTAATGGTTTCCATTTGTTCTGTTTGTCTCTCCATGAAGTAAACCTGCTTTGTTCTAAAACTGTCAAGGGACAAAGCTATCTCATCAACAGAAGGGGGTTTTGGAGGTGGAGGTGTAGGCTCTGTTGTTCTATGGGTCGTTTGCTGGTTGTTGTTATTAACCACTTCTGTATTTTCATCAACAACCATGACAGGATCTACTGTGACGGGAAGCAACCGGGAAGCCGACTGCCTAAATACCGGCAGCCGGCTTCCCGACTGTCTTATCCCAGCATGGGTGAAATGCCGGGCATCTAGATGTAGACGCCCGCATTTCCCCGACGCCGGGAGACCGGCGCTCGGCATCACGATCGTAGTGATGCCGGGCGCCGCGAGCGGACAGCCGCGGGGGGGGAGGGTTAGGTTTAGGGCTCCCGGGGGGGACTTAGGGTTAGGCACCCCCCCGGGAGGGTTAGGGTTGGCTAGGGGGAGGGAGGGTTAGGGTTAGGCACCCCCGGGGGGGACTTAGGGTTAGGCGCCCCCCTGGGGGACTTAGGTTTAGGCAGCGGGGAAGGGGGTGGTTAGAGTTAGGCACTTAGAGTGGGGATTAGGGTTAGGCACTTGGGGGGGAAGTTAGGGTTAGGCACCCCTAAGGAGGGTTAGGGTTAGGGGGGTTAGGTTAGGTTAGTATATACTCACCTAGCCACGATCTGGATTTCCAGCGCTGTCGGGCTTCCACTGCTTCGCACTCTGCTCCTGTCGGGCTGCCGCTAACGGGAATCATCCACATCCACCAACTCCTCAACAACATTGTCTGGAAGAAGAGGATGCTCATGAAATTGTATTAGTCACACTCTGCTCCTGTCGGGCTGCCGCTAACGGGAATCGTCCACATCCACCAACTCCTCAACCCATTCCACTGTGACTAATACAATTTCATGAGCATCCTCTTCTTCCAGACAATGTTGTTGAGGAGTTGGTGGATGTGGACGTGATGGACCTAAAAAAACAGGTAAGGATTATTATTTTCCTGTTTGAAATGTTGGGGGGGTGGCTACACAGCTTTAAGTTCTGATTGTGGTGACATGAGATACATGTGTAAAGTTTAGATGATTTACATCTTATTCTAGTCGCCTATTGAAAGCGTGTTTGCTTTGGGGCTAATTCCTCAATACTAAGGTAGATACTAATGTGTTGTGTTTCCTGCATTTCTATTTCAGCACATACCTGAAGCATGTTCTTCCACACGTGCACAAGGCCTTTTTGATGAACAATGCTTCCTCCCTGGAGCAGCTGCCGGACATTTCAAGACATTATTCTTTGGACAATTACATGTTCATCTTATATTTTTTGAACAGTGAACCCAATAAAAGGGAAGGACATTAAAATAAAATGCACCACTAATAATACTCTGGTTGTGAATGAAACAGTGCAATGGCCCTTCTGAGCTAACTAATCTCACAAACATAATAATACTAAGTTAGAAACTATTTACACTTCCTAACATTATTGTTTAAATTTTAAACAAAAAAATAAAATGCTGTAGCACAACACATCCCAGCATGCCCAAACATTCCTACATTTGTACTCAGTGCAATCTATGTCACAGCATACTGGTATGTGCTGTTCTACAGCAGCAGATGATTGTACAGGAATAAAGCATTACAAACAGGAAAGAAAACTATGCATGTACAAGTATGTAATATCAGTATTGTTATATCACTCACCAATAGGGGCCGGTTTGGAGGTCTGTCTGTATCCTCAATATGAGTCCCGGGTAGGATCTCTGGAGGAATGATTTGTTTGAGCTCTTGTTCATAAGATGTGTAGTGTATGGGATGTGACGCCCACCACCGGTCTTACTTCATCCACCATTTTGTCCTTTAACACACATTTGAAATCATTGGAACTCTTCTTCACGTTGTAAATGTCACATTTGCAGCTACTGGCAGCATTAACGGCTTCTGTGATTTGTTTCTTTCTGGCCAGGGGGGCACAGTGTGCACGTTTTCCCAGGAGACATGTGAACACTGGTACCATAGCATGTACCAGTGCTGAATTTTCTTTATAGGTGAAGCGAATATTGGGCCCACAGCGCGTCTTTCCAGGCAAATGACCAACAGACTCAGCCTCCTCCACCTCCTCCCCCTCATCTTCATTTTCCTCCTCCACCTCTGTATCATCATCATCTTCCTCCTGCGCTTCCTGGTCAGACAAAGCTGCCTCCTCCTGATTGTGTCTCTGCCTGACAATCACCTCCTGATCCTTCTCCTCCTCCAGCCTCTGCTGAGCTCCCCCAGCTCTCCTGGAACAAAGATAAGCCCATAGGCTTCTATTAGGCAACGCCATCTATAGATGGCTTTGAGTAATGAGTCCAAGTCCCGAAAAGCAACGCATTCCGGAGCTTGGTAAATATGGGGAATATGGCTAGAACTCTGAAAATGTTAGTTTCTGAGTTTTGGTTGCATTTTAGCTTATAGTACATCCCGTCCCTACGTGTGATAAAAATGTATTAATTACCTTTTCATTCTATCTTGTTTTTCCTTACACAAATTAGACATTAGGCAGCAAATGCAAGAAAGTAAAAGAGAAAATTAAAAAACTACCTAAAATGATACATATTATTGCCATGGAATACTGCAGGTACTGTAGTAGTGGTTGCTCATTATTTATGTACAAAGCATACTTGTCATACAGAATTTGGTCTTCCCCTTAGTTTTATCTTTGTGCTGCCTACTTTTGAAAAAGTATTTCAGGGAGATTGTGAAAGTGACACCTATGAGTGCGGTGGTAAAGTGGGCGTGTACTGCTACATCTGAGAGGCGTGTCATAAAATTCACTTACATCCAAATGTATATGAGCCCCAAAGCAGTTAGTAAGTTCTATTTGTTGATAAAAACGCACTGATACTTTTCAGGAAATGCATGTAACCACTTATAACCAATGTAGAGAATTATACAAATGATCACATTTGAATGTATATATATATCTTGGTTTAAATATAAAAAGATGAAAGATGATGCTTGTCCATGAAAGATGACGTTTTGCTGGGAAAAATCTGAACTTGGCGGGAAAATACGAACTAATCCGAGCCTGTACATCTCTAACTTAAGCTAGATATATGATACAGGATCAACAGAACCATGCATTATCATTTTACCCAGGAGAGTCCCATTTTACCCAGGAGAGTCCTAGGAGAGGAAGCCAGCTTGAGCACACTATGGGGCTGATTCAGAGATGTACGTTCATTTGGGTTTAACGCACATCTCCAATGTTTTAACATCTGCACATGTGCAGGAAGCGCACTACACTCAACTCTGTTTCTGCAACGTCTGTCACGGTGCCTAAAAAGCCGCAGCAGCATGATTGACTTGCTGCTGGTGTTTGGGGCCAGCGACAGCCAGCATTCCAGAAAATGGGGGGATGTCGGCCCCATTTTCTGGGCGTATCAAAGCCAGTGACTGCGTCCTTGGAAGCAGTTTCAATGGCCCCGGCAGTGTGATTTTGCTGGACAACCTGAGTAACCTGAGGGTTACTCAGATGTACAATGATCATGCAGCCGATCCAATGACTGCATCCTCGGGCACAGCTTTGGATCGGAGAAGCTGGCAGTGTGTGGCTTCTTACATAAGACGTCTCATGCGGCTTTTGCATAATTCCGCACAGCTGCTGCATACAAAGACGCAATTGCTGTGTGAATAGCATCCATCTCTGAATTAGGCCCTACATACGTTACAGTGGGCAAGTCGGGCAATACATGTATATGTGAAGAGAATGAGAATTGTGATTAGGGTCACCCTAGGTCAGTGGTCAAATTACCCCACAAAATGGGTAAAAATTTAATTCCTGGGGGTAATGGACGGACAGCCGGGCATTGCATCTGAATCATTCTATAATATAGAATGTTTCATATGCATGCCCGGCTATGCCGCAGGGAGGCTCTAAGCCGGACGCCCGCTAGATGTTATTACCAGCGGGTGCCCGGCTCCTTCCCTGCAGCGCCGCGTTAGCCGGAGGCTGGAGTTCTCTTCTGAACTCCAGCTTCCGCCTCTCTCCATGCGCACTATGGGAGAGATGTCATGACGTCTCTCCCATAGTTCCAAGGAGCAGCCGGGCGGACAGGACGGCAGCGGATGCAGGAGCGGGGATTAAGGTAATTGTTTTTTTTGTACAAGCAGCACTACAGGGGCATTATATGGGGGCACTACTACAGGGGCATTATATGAGGGCACTACTACAGGAGCATTATATGGGGGCACTACTACAGGGGCATTATATAGGGGTAACTATGGGGGCACTACTACAGGGGCATTATATGGGGGCATACTACAGGGGCATAACTATGGGGGCACTACTACAGGGGCATAACTATGGGGGCACTACTATATGATTTCCTTCCTTTAAAATCAAGGGGGTAACGTCGGCGTATCTAAATATATTTTGGGGTAAAAGGTAAAAAAGTTCCCTGACCCCTGCCCTAGGTAGGTAGATGATATGATAAGCTGCAGGGAAAATCGTTCTCACTAGCTTAGTTTGTAAGTATTTCTGCAACAATTCTTCTCACTAGCATAGACATTCAGTACAGAGAATGTATGAGAAAATTGTTAACAGGCTGAACCAGTGTAAATAGCGAGTGAAAGGGTTGTGAGAAGAATAAATAACTTGGTATGAACGTCGTCATTCATACTTGTCATGTTTGTGAATGGAGCATATTCTCCAATCTACAAGAAAGGAATCTTCCAAAAGTCTAGTGCTGTGACAGGATTCTATATATCATTAATATGAGATTTTGTGGCTAAAAAAATTATATATCTATGTTATCATCTACATATGACCATCGATGTTAGAAAACAATAGTTACAAAACATTAATGTTTTTGGATTAAAACATTGGTGTCTCAATGAATTGTTACAAAAAAAAAACTTGGTTGCAAAAAATAAAAAGCGGAAAAAAACATTGTCATTGGTAGAAAACATTGATGGTAAGAAAAATATTCATTTCATTCTTTTTTTTATCACTGCAAAGATGTTGCTGATGATCATAAATATGGATCTTTGTACCTCTGCATCCATCTCTGCTTGTGTCACAATTATATGAACACATCATGACTGGTCTCGCCCTAAGCTTACCTGCCCCATCCGTTTTTCTAGTATAAGGAGTAATTAATGTAAGATTCGGTATATATGCATAGGTATCTATGATGTGTGAGTACAGTACAGAAATAAGTATTTTATGTCCAACTCTTAATATTGACTTATTTTTGTTGTCTAAATAATGACAAAATAAAATTTGCAATGGGTCATTTGTCATCTGACATTGTATGAAATGAGGACTAGGTGATTGTTAATTATATCTTGGCATGTAAAAATACAGATATGGGGAGGATGTACTTTCCTTTCCACATGGCTGTGTTAGCATGAAGGCCGTACCGGGGGCATCACAATCGGTCCTAAAAAGGGCTCCCAGCTACATACAATAAGTACAATTGGGGAGAACATGAGCAGGGGGTGGTATTTTGCGGTTTGTACAGGTAGTGCTCAGAACCTTGTACAAGTGCCACTGAGAGCTATAGTAATATTGGTGGTTGTTGTAAAAGTGTCAGTGACAACCCTGGGGTGGGTTATGAGGGTTCGTTGTACTGTACAACTGCCAGAGAGAGTGTGTGAGGAGTGGGGAGGGGTCTTTGTTGTCTAGCTTGGATTTATGTTAATATGAGAGTACCTACAGTATATATGCTTCTATATTTTCATGAATAATTAAATGAATGTATTCCATAAACTGTCAAGGACACCATTCTAGATTTTCAGCTTCAAATATATTGCTTTGGTTTTGGATAAATAGATGTTTTAAAGCAGGGCTGACTATTTAATTCCTTCCCATATGTTAACAAAGAAAAATTACCTATATTGTAGCTTCCCTGGCTCAGGAAAGCATTGCCAATCTTTTAGAGTTTTGGAACTGCAGAAATAAATCTTGTTAAGTCTGAGGCTCAAGAGGAAGATAATACAGTACATTTATCTTCCTAATCCCAGTCACTGGAAAATACTAAAAAGGCTCCATAAACGTGTTTGGGTGCAGAGGTATTCTCTGGGGAAAGGTTATTATAGGACATTTATGTAAATGTAACATTTTCATAAAATGTACTTGATTCCAGTCATTCGCTTGTAATAAGACATGAATGTTATACATATATTTTAGTTACATATTTATTAACACCTCATTATATTTCATTTGTGTATGCTGGGCCTGTACAAGAATTTGTTGAAAAGTAAGGGATGATTGCGCTACCTAACAGCGTTCCTGTATTTTTAAGGCGTGGGGTAGGGGACTATCTTGGGTGGCTGTGCATCTTTCCTAATCTGCTTAGTTCTGTAGGATGGTTTGCTGTACCCAAGCGCTACTAGTTCCTCTAAGATTAGATTACTGCATATTAGGGGTGAGCGGGTTCGGTTTTACTCGGATTTACTCGGATCTTTAAACGGCATTTTATTGGATATCGCCTATCATGTGTTTTGGATAGCCAATATAATAAATCCGAATTTGCGGTAAAGTGGCGATAAGAACCGAGTAAATCCGAGTAAAACCAAACCCGCTCACCCCTACTGCATATACAGTGATATGTTTTAAATTGCAGGGAGTCCTTATATATTGGTCTTACAGTTTTATTTGTTTAAATATTCTGACATTCAGTACAACTATAATTATTGTTGTTATTATTATTAGTAATAGTAGTAGTAGTATTATAATACTAATAAGCATTTATTTGAAATGTATGAGGACAGTGGACTAATGTATTCAGTACTTAAAAATAGCTGATAAATAATAACAGAAACAAATGAAAATTTCTACATAAATCTATACATAACCAAATCACAGTTGATTGGTACATAAAAATGCCTTATTAAAAACAGTCCTAATATAACAACTTATACACTCAATCACTGTAATAAAAAAAGTCCATAAAAAAACATTGTGGTTTAAGAAATTAACTTTGTAATTAAGAAAGTCAGTTTGTGTAAATGCTTCAGATAGTCATACAGTATATACTTCAGAAAAAGGGTCTCCTTATGAGAGCATGTGAGCCTGGCATTATTAGAGTTTGTGGTTTCCCAATAAACTTGATTCCTGGTGTCTTTTTAACAACAGTCACACTTTTGCTCAGTTTGAGGCTGCTGGAGTAGCAAGTGGTACATTCACTTCCATATCTTAGGCTTTTCGATGGCTGAGCTCCTGCTGATATAACTAGAAATCAATGGGCCCTACAGAAAGGGCCCATCCAAATAACGCACTATTCCACTTTGGAATCCCACTCTGCCATGAGAAATGACTCCTTGTGCGCTGGTCATACGCATTTCCTTCTGCAAAGTGTAGAACTCCCTCAGGTATACTTTGTTGGTTGCAAATATGGCTTCACTTATGTTAACGCTGATCTTAATAGACCCTTTATCCTCCACAGCTCACATACAGCAGTCAGCCACCAGTTAACACAATGCATTTTATGTCTGGAGAATGATGGGAAACAACAAGACCTGTGTGTTTCCAAAACCATTCTGCCTTTATTTTGGACAGACAGCTAATTTTATAGCACTCAAATTAACATAGAGACAAAGAAATCTAGTCTGCACATGCTCAATAACTTTGCCTATCTGATCTAATTATAATATCTCTGAATATATTTCAAGCATTATATACATCGTCAGTAGATGGCAGTAGTGCCTAACATCAATAAACAAATATTAGTATCTATAGATATAAATTTAAATGACATCTCCTTGACAGATTTATTAGCTATGTCTAGTCTTAAAGACTATACATCCTTGTTAAAATAAACAGTGTCTGACATTTTACACCACTGTCCTGAATAGAAGTATAGAATCTCTTATCTTTTCTGTCATATAAATCAGAATTGGACACAAAGAATGAATACACTCTACTATAGCATTACTTGGCTAACATAAGTTATTCTATATGAATACATTCCTAAGAGCTAGAATAGATAGATAAGGAATGAGGCCCTTCTCAGGCACAATGTCTCACACAGAGGACCTCATTCAGAGTCGGTCGTTGCGGCCGCACGGTCGTACGCCACCAATGTTCGCTAAACTGCGCATGCGTAAAATTCGCAAACTAGCTATTACGATCAGAAATTGCTCTCTCCTTCAACTTGGCCAGATCATTAGTATGAGTGACAGGATGAGGCGTTTGAGGGTGGTAACAGGGGAAGGTGCTTGTGAACGGGGGAGTGGAGATCCGAACGCAGGCGTACCTGACTATGCAAACGGTGTTTTATGGGAGTGCATAATCAACTATGTAGTGTCATGGCACATGTGACAAGGGAGGTTTTTACACTGACTTGATCGTAGTGCTTAAGAGAGGGTATGGTCAACCTTAAGGTCTACGACCAGCTCCGATGGTTCCCGATGGTCTCCATTAATCCTTATATGCCCGGAGATGACGTGTAATGGGAACGAGAAGGGGGCGTATTTTTAGTCTTACGGCCACATCCTCCTCTCGCTCGTCAAGCTAACGATCCCATCTTAACGACGCAACTTGCGAGCGCTTCATTTGCATATCCGGCCCCTTTTACCTTACGACCATGCGGCCGCAACGACCGACTCTGAATGAGGTCCAGAATATCATTTCTTTTTGGCATTTGAACACAAAATGGAGTCATGCTTTAACATGACTATTCACTTTATCTCTTACACTCAGAAAAGATGCATGTAAAAATATCTTATTTGTGCCATTTGCTAAGTGTATGTAATGTGACATATTTACAGTTCGGCACCAGGAGCATTTGTGCCTTTACAGCAAGTACATTGCATATATACAGCATTTACAGCAGAGTTGCCTACCCTTCCGCATTTCGTGGGAGTCTCCCGAATTAAGGTGGGAGCTCCCGCCACCCTGCAAAGTAGGCTGAATCCCCCGCATTCCCACAGCCCTGCAAATAATCCGGACTGTGCATGCGCGAGTCCGGGGGCAAAGGGGGCGGGGCCTGAGCTTTACTGTGTCAAGACGCAGGGGCGTACTCATCGGGTGTAGGGAGTCACAAGTGTGGCTGCTACTGGCCCGGAGGTCTCCTGGGCATGCCTTCCCCTGCACACAGACTGCTCAGAGAGACTGATGCTCCCAGCATTCCCTGGCCAGCCAGTGATAGCCGGCCTCTTTTTTGGAACGACCGTCCGCAAATAGCGTCTGGCTGTGAATCAGGCCCACTGCCCTGCAAGAAAGGACACATGCCAGATTCACTGTTGAATATGTCAGTGCAACAGCTATTCAACATATTTTTAACACTATTTTTGAAGTAGTCCTGGGATCATAGGCCATGACTGACAGGGGTGTTGAGGAGTGGCTTGATGGGGAGGTGTAACCAAACCAACCACCTCCACAATGGAACAGAGGCACATAGTTTATACAAAGGCAACACATTGAGGCACCCCCACTTTACCATGACCCCACCCCAGCATCGGCCTGGTACTGAGATGGGAATATAGCAAGAAAGAGCAAGTAACTGTGTACCCGGACAAACCACGAAGCAGTGCAAGGGATGGAAATACATTTATTTGTTTTTGCATGAAGTGTAAATACTGTCTGCATGTAGCCAGGCGTGGATTGGGATGTAAAACCAGCCTGGGAAATTTATGGAAGCAGCAGTAGTGGGGGCAGGTCTTTTGAGGGTGTGGTTTCTGTTGAGTGGGCAGAATCCCTGCTTATAGGGCCTGATTCTGAGATTGACGTAGTTGCGGCCTTCCTCGCATCTTTTGCTGCAGTTGCGTCAATGACTTTATGCTAATGCTGCTACTGTGGTCTTCCCTGGTGTACATCTGTGCATCCGAATGTGCAAGGACTGAGACGACCACTTTCAGTGTCTACAGATGCTGCAGTCAAGCTTTGTGCATCTTTAGACACCACCATTTCGTCGCACCATTGAAGCTTTCACCAACCCTATGCTAGGTGCAGATTATTCGTCTGAGTATGGCCTCCTATGGAAGCAATTCAACGTCTCTATAGGCAACAACTTTTAGCAACACGCCCATACTACATTACACCTGTGTCTGATTAGCCAGCCCCCTGTAACCACCCAGGAACGCCCAACACATTTCTAAAACATTTGCGTGTGTCAGAGGCTGGGGGGAGGGTGCGGGCAGTGTATGCCCCAGGACCGGGTGGGTGGATAGTGTATGTCCCCAGACTGGGGTGGTACTGTATGTCTAGGGGGGCGGGGTTCGGCGAGTTCCAGAGGCAGGGGATGGTGGTTAGGGTGGGTACTGTACTGTGAGGCCAGGGGGTAGGGCTGGTTAGCTTATTGCCCCCCCAACTGTATATTATGTAAGAATTGTTGCTGGGTTAATTTGCAATAATGCAATAGTGGCAATGTTATTAATATACTTGCAACTTTATTTGAAACAAAAAAACTTGCACCGTTATAAAGTAATGCAATTCAAAAGTGGATGTGGTAAATTGTTACCTGTAAAATATATAAGAAAGTAATTTGTAAAATAAAAAGTAAAAAAGTAATGTAAAGATGACACATTAACTATAGCTAGGAACTAAACACAGTGAAAAACTTTGCAAGCTCCATACACTCAGCCACTGCTAGTAGTAGTAGTAGTAGTAGTAGTAGTAGTAGTAGTAGTGCGGGGCAGGTTTCAGGATGGGTATAGTACTTGTTCAGAGGAGGGGACAGGATCGCAGTAAAAGAGGGAAGCAAGGGGCAGGATGGTAGTAGTAGTGTGGAACAGGGGACAAGATGGGAGTAGTATTAGTGCAGAGCAGGGGGCAGGATTATAGTAGTAGTGGAAAGCAGGGGGTTAGGGACATGATGGGAGTAGTACTGGGAAACAAGGGGCAGGATTGGATTAGTAGTAGTGTGAAGCAGGGGTCAAGATGGGAGTAGTATTGGTTCAGAGCAGGGGGCAGGATGGTAGTAGTAGTGTGGAGCAGGGGGCAGGATGGGAGTAGTATTAGTGCAGAGCAGGGGGCAGGATTATAGTAGTAGTGGAAAGCAGGGGTCAGGATGAGAGTAGTAGTGAAAAGCAGGGGGCTTTGGGACAGGATGGGAGCAGTACTGGGAAGCAAGGGGCAGGATTAGATTAGCAGTAGTGTGGAGCAGGGGGAAGGATTATAGGAGTAGTGGAAAGCAGGGGCAGGATGGTAGTAGTAGTGTGGAGCAGGGGGCAGGATGGGAGTAGTATGAGTGTAGAGCAGGGAGCAGGCTTATAGTAGTAGTGGATAGCAGGGGGCTTTGGGACAGGATGGGAGTAGTACTGTGAAGCAAGGGGCAGGATTAGATTAGCAGTAGTATGGAGCAGGGGTCAGGATGGGAGTAGTATTAGTGCAGAGCAGGGGTCAGGATGAGAGTAGTAGTGAAAAGCAGGGGGCTTTGGGACAGGATGGGAGTAGTACTGGGAAGCAAGGGGCAGGATTAGATTAGTAGTAGTGTGGAGCAGGGGTCAGGATGGGAGTAGTATTAGTGCAGAGCAGGAGTCAGGATGAGAGTAGTAGATAAAGCAGGGGGCTTTGGGACAGGATGGGAGTAGTACTGGAAAGCAAGGGGCAGGATTGGATTAGTAGTAGTGTGGAGCAGGGGTCAGGATGGGAGTAGTATTAGTGCAGAGCATGGGGCAGGATGGTAGTAGTAGTGTGGAGCAGGGGGCAGAATGGGAATAGTATTAGTGCAGAGCAGGGGTCAGGATGAGAGTAGTAGTGAAAAGCAGGGGGCTTTGGGACAGGATGGGAGTAGTACTGGGAAGCAAGGGGCAGGATTAGATTAGTAGTACTGTGGAGCAGGGGTCAGGATGGGAGTAGTATTAGTGCAGAGCAGGGGTCAGGATGAGAGTAGTAGTGAAAAGCAGGGGGCTTTGGGACAGGATGGGAGTAGTACTGGGAAGCAAGGGGCAGGATTGGATTAGTAGTAGTGTGGAGCAGGGGTCAGGATGGGAGTAGTATTAGTGCAGAGCATGGGTCAGGATGGGAGTAGTATTAGTGGAAAGCAGGGGCAGGATGGTAGTAGTAGTGTGGAGCAGGGGGCAGAATGGGAGTAGTATTAGTGTGGAGCAGGGGCAGGATTATTGTAGTAGTGGAAAGCAGGGGTCAGGATGAGAGTAGTAGTGAAAAGCAGGGGGCTTTGGGACAGGATGGGAGTAGTACTGGGAAGCAAGGGGCAGGATTAGATTAGTAGTATTGTGGAGCAGGGGGCAGGGTGGGAGTAGTAGTGGGAAGCAGGCACTATGGGACAGGATGGGAGTAGTGGTGGGAAGCACTGGACTGGATGGGTGTAGCAGTGGTGGTAGCAGTGGGCAGCAGAGACATGATGGGAGTAGTGGTGGGAAACAATGAATAGGATGGGAGTGGAAGGGACTCGCTGGGAAGAAGTCACAGTTAGTTGAATAAGAATCTCCTCAGCTATGTGGTCACATCGTCTCCTCAGCTCCTAGGTGCCGGCAGCACACAGAACGGACAATGGAGTGAGTGTGACGGGAAAGCACCCGAGTCCGGCTCCTCCTGCTCCCATCCACACTGCAGCACCTAGACCTCTCCTCCCGCTCCCTGAGTGGTTCAGCTCACCTCCAGGTAGCAGCCCCAGGACACCGCTGGACCCATTACACAGAGACAGGGGGTGGACAGGTGACGGAGAGGCAGCGGCGTATCAAGAGAGGAGGGGGCCTGTGTTCAGTCCCCGTCCGGGGCCCCCTCCTCTCTCCCCAGCTGCTGTCAGCGAATTGACAGCAGCGGTAGACTCCGGGCACTAGAGTGTGCCTGGTGTCTACTGCGCATGCGCAGAACACCGGGGAAATGGTGCGGTGACCATTTTCCCTGTGATTTCCTACTGCGCATGCGTTTTGTGCACCGCTGAGGCACCCGACACGGGACCTCGGAGAGGCAATATGGGTGCAAGGTGTGCGGTGCGGGCCCCCCTGGACACCACACACCCTGCACCCATTATAAATACGCCCCTGGGGAGAGGACACTATAGATGACAGCTTCTGGGTTGCGTTTCACAGTGGAACGCAAATCCCGGAAGTGCGGTAGCCGGCACTGACTGAGTTAAGAATCGGCCTGTGCCGGTATTAAGTGTTAGATGAACAGGCAGAGGGGAGCATGGGACTGGCCCAGTAGGAACTTTCCCAGAAGCCACGCCTGCATGTAGCCCACAAATGCTGGACAGCTTTATTTGTACATTGCAATTTAGATTTCAGTTTGGACACGCCCCTCTCACATCTAAATCTCCCCACCTGCAGTGCAACGTGGTATTACCAAGATGCACAGTTAGGAGGGGTACACGCTATGCGATATGTCATTCATACAGCCAACAAATGACATATCGCATAGAGCATCTGTCCATGTGTATGGACAGACGTTATGTCTGTGAACAACAGAGGGCCTGATTCAGAGCCGGACGCTCTGACCAGAGCACTCGCTCTGAATCAGTGCCCTCCTACCTTAAAATAGAGCAGCCTCATGAACGACATTGAGCACACCCTGCCGGGGACACACTAGACGATATCGCTCAGGGAGCGTACACACGTTCAGACATAGCGACGATCAGATAACGATAACGATCATTATCTGATTGTTCTGCATGTGTTGGATGATTGTTATCGAACATCCAACACATGCATTAACCAATAATGACCCGCGATTAACGATTGCGGGTCCCTATGGTAAACAGGCTAACATGGTTGATATCGACCATGTATGCCGGTTTTCCCGGGCGACGGACGATGGTCGATAACGACCATTCGTGCCCGCGCATCGACCATCGTTTGGTTGTTTGCAGGGGCATTAAAGTGAACGATTTAAACGGTAACGTTAAGATTCTTACCGAACGACCCGGTCCCCATAGATGGAGCTGGAGGAAGAAGCTGCTCTGGCCGCTCCTCCACCACTTCACATGACACTCGGCGCGCGCCGCTGGAGGGAGAGACACCCGGCAGGCCCGCCATCAGACTAGTCCCAGCCCTTACAGAGAGAGGGGTGCCCGGCAGCAGATCACATGCCGGCCGCTGGCCAATTACAGCTCGCGGACCGACAGCCACTCCTGATTGGCTGCCGGTCTGCAAGCTATGATTGGCCTGCGGCTGCGGGCAGTCAGAGGGAGGCGGGGCCTAGGAGGCCTGGCGCAGTAAAGTTGATGCAGTGCCGCGCATGACGTCCCACCAGTGGAAGCAGAGAGGAGCCAGGACCGAGCCGTCGGAGAAGAGGAACAGCACAGGAGGCAGCAGGTAAGTGTTGGCTGGTGAGGAGAGCAATGGCATGGAGGGTGGTTGCGGAGGAGGTAGAGCTGGAGATAAAGATGCTGTGGCTGTGGGGCTCAGAGGCACGTGCTGGGGCTGTGAGATGCAGAGTCTGGGGCCTGTGAGACACAGAGTCGGGTTGTGAGGGTCTGGGGCATGTCAGGCACAGGGTCTGGGGGCTGTCAGGCACAGGGTCTGGGGGCTGTGAGGCACAAAGGCTGAGGGTTGTGAGGCACAAAGGCTGAAGGTTGTGAGGCACATCTGGGGTTTGTGAGGCACAGAGGCTGAGGGTTGTGAGACACGGGCAGAGTTTGGTGCTGAGAGACGCAGGGGCTTGGTTTGGGGCTGAAAGACCCAGGGGCTGAGGTTGTGGCTGAGGGACGCAGGGGCTGGGTTAGGGACGCAGTAGAGGGGTCTCGGGCTGAGAGACGTTTGGGGCTGAGAGACACATGGGGCTGGGTTTGGGGCTGAGAGACGCAGGGGCTGGGTTAGGGACTGAGAGACGCAGGGGCTGGGCTAGGGACTGAGAGACGCAGATGAAGTCTTACCCATCTGAACTGCACAAGTGCAATGGTGGAAGTGGCTATTTCAATGTATATTATGTAAATTATACTATTTTAATATATTTAATTTACATCCGGCTTTTCCAACATATTTTATATGGACATAATGTAATTATGTGCATATATAGGTGGCACATTTTCAACATTTCGGGGGTTACATCCCATTCATCAGGATACACACACGAGGGGAGGGAGAGGGCCCAAAGCATATTCTTGCACCTGGGCCCACCACTCTCTAGTTCCGCCACTGGAGAGATCGTCAATGTCGGAGGAGCCGTAGATTAAGAGGAGCAGCGTCTGCAGTGCGGGTGGAAGAAGCCTAATTCATCCTTCTTCCCGAAAGTAAGGTAAGTTGGATTGAGGTGTTAAAAAAAACAAAAAACTGGGCGGAGACTGGATTTCATAACCCGGGGAAGTGGGGGGGGGGGGGGAGGGTGTGAATAAGGTAGGGAGGGGGCCCTGGGGCCCTGCCTATTTTGTCAGTCCTGGGCCCCACAATTTCTGATGGCAGCCCTGTACCCGACATTACTTGCTCTTACTTGCTTTATTCCTAACTCAAAATCAGGCCATATGAGCGGTGTATTAATGGCAGGTGAGTTCTGCAAGCAGGCTTAGTAACACGTTTATAGTAATGTCTTATAATCAATATTTTATTACATATTCATCTCTAATATATCCATTAGAAAAGTACAAAAGTAAAAGAGAAAAAAGGATTGAGTGCTTTTAGAATGCTCTGTCAGGTTATTATTCAATGTGTTAGGTGCATGATAGCTGTGTCCTTAACAATAAATAATGTTCTTAAAGGGCTAAGCAGTTGCCAGTGCGCAAACAAAATGTAAAGCCTAATGGAGCGTACACACTGGGCGATTAAAGTGGACGACTGAACGATAACGATATCGTTATCGTTCAGTCGTCCACTTTATCGTCCATTTTTAACACAAAAACAATGAACGATAACGACGACGCACGTTCCCGCGGGTCATTCGTCATTATCGTTCATCGGGTTCTCATGCAGGCCAACCTGACGATGCCGTCAAGTTGCTGCATGTTATGGAATGGGGGAGAGAGCCCGGCGCTGAACGATATCGTTAATGATATCGTTCAGCGGGTCTGCTCCATGTCATGAACGACATTGAGCACACCCTGCCGGGGACACACTAAACGATATCGCTCAGGGAGCATATCGTCTAGTGTGTACGCTCCTTAAAGGTGCGTACACACGTTCAGACATAGCGACGATCAGATAACGATAACGATCATTATCTGATTGTTCTGCATGTGTTGGATGATTGTTATCGAACATCCAACACATGCATTAACCAATAATGACCCGCGATTAACGATTGCGGGTCCCTATAGTAAACAGGCTAACATGGTTGATATCGACCATGTATGCCGGTTTTCCCGGGCGACGGACGATGGTCGATAACGACCATTCGTGCCCGCGCATCGACCATCGTTTGGTTGTTTGCAGGGGCATTAAAGTGAACGATTTAAACGGTAATGATAAGATTCTTATCGTTATCGTTTAAATCGTACACTTTATCTGAACGTGTGTATGCAGCTTGACACACTACAATTAGCCTTCAAAAAGGTGTAAATATTAAATCAATTTTCAATTGTCTCTCAAAGAAATGTTTGCAAAATACTATGTAAGATTGGAATTGCTGTCTGACAATGGAATTGTTCTGGTTTGAACATACAAGGTTATCATGTTGTTGTTTTTTAAATTAAACAAGTGGTTTATTTTATAAATGATTTACAAATTTATGATTGGCTATTTATATGCATATATCTTAATGATTTATCAGAGTGCAAACTTTTTTTATATATATATACCCCTTTTACACCAGAGCAAAAACCAGCTCAGTGTAAAAGGGTCCCTGAAAAATAACCCGGGTCAAGTGACCCAGCAATCCAACCCAGGTAGCTACCAGGGTTGGACCCAGGATGGACCTGGCTAATAGTGCAGTGTAAATGGTGCGACCCGGGTTATCCGACCTGGGTCATGCCTAAAATTAGCTGATTGATGGTTGTGGAACAGTCACCTCCCACTTTTTATGACCTCACAGGTTTAGCAGGGCAGACCTGGGTTCACTGTGAACAGGGCTGACCCCCCTGGGAGTAACCTAGATCGAAGGTGCAGTGTAAATGGGGTCTGACCTGGTTTGGAACCATGTCCAAAAACCCAGGTCGGACCCGGGTTTTTGGTGGAAAAAAGGTATTATTGAACATGTCAGATATTAAGGGGTTTATTTGCCAAGCGTTGTAAATCCAGGTGCTTCTGATCGTGTGTATGCCTGATATTTAAAAGGGCAATTCTTTTACTAGCAAGACACTTTGTACATAAACCCCTAACTCATACTTGCCTACTCTTGAAAAAGCATTTCAGGGAGATTGTGAAAGTAGCACCTATAAGCCTGGTAAAGTGAACGTGTACTGCTACATTTGAGAGGCGTGTCATAATTGACTTACTCCCACATGTAAATGGGTCCCAAAGCAGTTAGTAAGATCTAATTGTTGATGAAAACACACTGATACTTTCCAGGGCTTGCTCATGTTTTGTGTTTTACAGGGGGTTCCATATAGGTGGCCAATAGACACATTGGTCCGTATTCAATTAGAAGCGAAAAAGTATCGCCGATTGCGACTTTTCGACAGTCGCAAACTTATCTCCGTATTCAATTCCAAATACTTTTCGTGTACACGGAAAATCAATGCAATGTAATAGGCGAAAAAGATGCGCCTCTGAATGGCAGGAGAAAAGAAGAGCATTTTTTTTATTTTGGGGTGCAAAGGTGGGGAAACCACTCAGAACCCTTGGGACAGCCCCCAAAGGACAACTGCGTCAAAAAATCCTTAAAAAAAGTGAGGAACACCCCAAATACTTTCATTTTCTAGGCGAAAAAGTACAAAGTGGGGGTACAAGCATAAAAAGTAGCTAAATAGACTTCTTGGGGGTCTGCAAGTATGGGTAAGATGTTTTGGGGATTGCAGGAGTTTACAACAGGTATATTTTCCCCGTTTTTAAAAAGTTCACTTTAGCGACTTTAAAATATGCTAGCACCCATTTTCAAGTATCCCAAATTTGAATGGACTACTTATTTTCTCCAAAAAAGCCTGCTTAATGCCATTCTTCACCACTTGTGCAAAGACGCTAATAAGAAGATTTTGGCACAAGTTAAGTATTCAAAATAGCGTCATTAGGGCTATTCAGGCACATGTACATTGTTCCCCAATGCTAGTGAATCTTGGGGGTGTCAGGCTGATTTCCCCGATTCTGACACCACTTTCCGCCTGTTCTGACTTTGCGGGTCACCGTCTTTGCATCTTTTGGAATTGAATAGCGGGGACGTGCACGATAAGTTTCCGCATCCAAAAGATGCGATGTAGGCGAAAAGTCCGGCAGGCGGAGCTTTATCGTGGATGCAAAACTACTTGAATACCGTCCATTGTATGAAAATGCATGTAGCCATAGGGATCATTGTGTCTTATAACCAATGCAGGGATATGGCACTGATTATACCGATTATACCACTTGAATGTATATATCTCTGATATTTTTTCCCAAGTATATAACAGAATATATAATAGGGGTAAAGTGCAATCAGGGAGATTACTAGACTCTTCAGGGAGTCAGGGTGATTGCTACTATTTCAGGGAGTCTCCCTGACAATCAGGGAGAGTTGGCAAGTGTGGATCTTTTCCTTTTTTGTTTTAGTTTCATTATGTCATTATGTAGTGTCAGGTGTAATATCCTTATGGAAACTGTTCAGTTAAGTAACAGAGTAAAATTAAGTGTTATTTGCAGGGGCCCTTTCAAAATGTTTCTGTGGGGCCCACTCAGGGGTCCGTGTGCATCCCCCGACATGACCCCCTCCTCTCACTCCGGTGGTCGGTTCCCGACTGACGCAGCTGGCCGGCCACCACAGAATCAATAGACTCTGGGCACTAGAGTGTGCTCAGGGTCTATTGTGCATGCGCAGATCGCCGGGGAAATGGACATTTTCCGGCCTTTGAACAGCGCTGGGAGACCCGACACGGGACTTCGGAGAGGTAAGTAATACAAAGTATGGGTCCAGGGTGTGCGGTGCGGGTCCCCCCTGGACCCAGGGGCCCGTATGCACTGCCCACCCTGCTCCTATTATAGATACGCCCCTGGGCCCACTGATTTATAGTTATACTGAACCTATTTTTCTGAGTTTTGTTTTGAAATTGCCTAGGAACTTTGTTTTGCCGTCTAGATACTAAATTGGTGAAGTTGGACAATGATTATCATTTACATAATTGTTAATTACTATCTCATAATCTATTCAAGAATAGATCCTGGGCACTTAGCTAAATTCCCCTTTCTTACAAAATGTGAGTTTAACTTGGCTGATCTCTTGTTTTTCTTTATGTACAAAAAAAGTATGAAATCACATGAAACCTTAAACCAATAAATTTCAAGAGAATGTTCGCAGCACCACATTTTGCAGTATTTCAGAAGCTAAATATTCTAATTGGAATACATATGGGATGCCGGCGTTCCGTATCCCAGTGGTCAGAATCCAGACGACGGTATCCCGACAGGGTTAGAACACCGACACTTTGTTGGTCGGTATCCTAATCCTCCCCCCTAGTGCCTAAACCTAACCTCCCCCTCCCCTCCCCGCTCCCTAAACCTAACCTTCCCCCTTAGTGCCTAACCCTCCCCCTAGTACCTAACGCCTAACCCTATTACTTAGCTTCGGGATCCTAGTGGTCGAGATGCCGGCGTCGATATTCTGATTCCCAGTGGTCGGGATATTAACTGCATCCCTTCTGATTTTGTGTAAGGCAGTGGACTAGATTGAGTAGATTAAAGCAGAATATGACAGGGACATGGCTTATTTCAATCAGGCCCTTTCACACTGCATAGTGACCTGGGTTGCTGCGTGTTCAAGTTATTCGAAGTGTAAAAGGAGTATTAGATAGCAGAAGGAGCAGATTCTTCCAAAGGCACTGTTTAGTAATGTTGGGGTTTCTGTCTAATTAGAGTCCCAACTATTGGAGGTCTCTCCTGGACTCCTGAATTAGCATGCCTCTCCTGCATGCAGCTCACTTACCAAGTAAAGTGGTTGATGACGCGATTCGCATTGACTCACATCATTGTTGCCATAACCCACTGTAAAATGGTGCAAATTGTGCTTTGAACAGTAGAGGTGGAGCCACGATGACGCAATCACAGCACAACAGAACACCTCCCCTCGCACCTCTGGCACGGTTGCCTCCCTCGGGACTCTCCCAGAGAGACTTTTTAACTTTCAAATTTGTCATGTATGATGAAATGACATCTAGCTTTTTAAAATCAAGCAACAAAAATTTGTGAAGTAGGCAACATAAAATTATATCTTATATATAAAATTGTGATAGCATTCATTAGCATATTTTCGCAGCAGGGCTGCGTGCGTAATCGCAGCTGTGATTGCATAGCGATCCGTAGTGAATCAGGCCCAGTGTTTGGAGTATGCAATGTGGGAGACATCAATCATCTGTCTTGCCTTGTTAGTAGATGTTCACTTAACATCTTCATACCGCCATTTTAACCTACCATTCTTCTACATAGTGGTGTACCAAGAGGGTCAGTGCAAAAGCCATGCTCCAGTAACCTGTATCCTGTCCATAACACCTAATCACTCCTCAAGCTGTGCTTAGCAAATATAGAATAAGTGATGGTAGACTCACTTTAATCTGGCACTTGATGAATACCAGAAGCTGCTTAAGTCATTGGCAGCATTCGGTAGGTGGGCAGTGACATTTGCATTGAGCATGCCCAAGGTGTAGCACCCTCAACAAAGTTTGTCCCAGGCATATTCAGGGTGTTTGTAGAGTTTCCCACAGACACTTTTGTCGAAGCTGAATAATTGGCTGAGACAAGTTCAGTTTAAAATGTAATCGCGGCGACGCCATCTTGCGACTGGCCGCAAGACGCCATCTTGAAAATGAGATCACAAGACGCCATTTTGCGAATGACCGCCTAAGCGCCATTTTAGATAAACTCACATTTTAGTACATGTGGCGATAATACTATTAGCACCATGCGATTGGATCTTTCACCATTTCTCATACACACATTAATACACACAATTGCGCTGTTAACTAGTCGCATATTAGCGAATGCATAGGACTTTGTATGAAACCGCTGTTTTATTAGCTTTATGCGCACGCATCTGCCCCAAGTTAACTAGCGTCCTTATACCAAACTCCGAATACTCACACATTACATATTCACACATAAGGTTTAATAAGCTTTAAAGTGTATGATTTAAGTTGGTTCAGTTAGTTTAAATGCTGAGAAATAAAGATATTTGATAACTAAGGTATTATACATGCTAAACAAGTCGTGTTTGGTTTTGTACTGATGCGTACTCTTTTTACAGTATTCCAGTGTTATCGGTGGGGAGATCGCATCATGCATTCTCAAGTTATGGATCGCAGAACCTACAAGCAACAAAATGTATATTTCATGAACAACTGTTAGGATGTTGCAGGGGGCGGGAAGGGAAAGATCCCCAGCTGTTAGAGGCAGGGAGAGTCTATTTGAACCAGCCTGTTAAATGCGCTGTAACAGATGCTTCTCCCCTGGGAACCAATGACATCAGCAACAAACTTCTCTATTGTCCTGTTTATTCTGGGGGGGTATAAAATATGTGTGCTCAAACGCTGGTTCTTAGTCTTCATGCTGAATGCTGTATGACGAGGGGTCTCTTGCTGATGCCTATCTTCGGGTCCGGAAGCGCTGCGTATGTATACTGTACTTGGGTCCATATAATTTCTTTTGCGCCTAAATTGTGTCTGGATCAATTGCGTGTAACTGTCTGAACTTTTACATGAATAACACTTGTGCTTTGGAACCACAGATTCCAGGTCTAAGTCTTTATTTACTGTATGACTGCGTACGCAAATTAGCGTCATCCTTAGAGGTTTATAGTAAGGATTTTAGAAGGTACAGGCAGGGGTATATAGAGGTTCTGATCCAGTATCGTTACTTTCATTAAACTTATACACCCCCTTGGTCATGTTCTTGAACTCCATCTCGTGCATGCTCTTTATGTGTCATACAGTATATCAGTGGTTTCCAAACTTTTTTGTATCATGGCGCCTAGAGTACCAGCATTGTTTTCACGGCACCCCTAAGTTTAAGTTTGTTATTAAGAGATTCAGGAAAAAATGTAGTAAAGTAGTAAAGTGAAGTAAATTGTGGTTACCTGTCATCCTTAGGGTCAGTTATGTGGTGGTGGAGAGGTTTGCGCTTCTGTTTGTCCACATATTTATATTACATTGAATAGTATAAAAGACTTACCCTAGATTTTCATGCTTTGGTTCATGGTCCATGGCTACTTTTTAAGGATATCCTTTCCCCCAGAAATCCCCTCTCTATTTCTAAAAGATGTGTCCTTGACAGCTTTCAAATGCAAATTATTTTCTAGCTTACCTACTTCTTTTCTCTCAAAGTTTTTTATATTTTTTTTAACAAAAATGTTAGTTTAGATATACAGGTGTATAATTATGTAAGACACTGTTGGAAAGCAATATAATTGTGTACATAATACTTATAAATGTAATCCTGGGCATACACTATACTATTATCTAGTCGATCTGCCCAATATGGGCGGATCGGTCAGATAACTGCACAGTGTACGCTGGCGACCAATCTGAAATTATCGATCAGTCGAGCATGCCAGGTCAACCAGCATGTGTGTATTCGATCCCATATTTTCAAAGTGAAAGTCGGCCATATTGGGCAGTGTTGAGCCATGGCTGACTGCCAGACATTTCCCCTGTTACTTCACAGGCCCGTGTTATCTTCTGTCAGTCTGCCAGATAAAATGGATAAACATGGATTAATGTGATCATGCACAGTGTTGTATTGCCCTTACTGTGCAGGGTACTGCTAAGCACTTCAATGTAAGAGGACGGCCAGGGGCACTGTGTTGGAAGACAATGGTATTTATAAAATGTAATTCTGAATATTTATGCATGGTGCCTCGTGAAAATAAGAAAGCAATTGCTACTATACATATAAGGAATCAGTGAGAGAGATTTTACTTTTTAAAACAGAAATTAACAACTTTATATTAAAGACATTTAGTAGATCCTAGCAACTCTGGGGTCCTGTATTCTTCTATAAAGCCATAATTAAGGCTGACAGATTTATATGTATCATACTATGAGAAAGGCACTCAATATTCATCCTATTTAAAAATAAAGCATTTTCTAAGTTAAACATTGTCTTACTGTAGGTATGTAAGCTTATTACAAACACTTCAGATATAGTAAATCTAAATGGGCTAATCCCACTGCTGTAAGTAAATTCAGCTGACTGTATTTAACAGAACATATGTTATGGTTTAAAAAATGTGTAAACACAGATAATGTCAGCAGTAAATAGCCTCAATTGACTAATGACACAATACTGTATTGGCCCGTAACACACAGGATGATCAGATAACGATCAGATATTGTTGTCTGATCGTCCTGCATGTGCTGGATGTTCGATATCGAAACATCCAGCACGTGCACCAACCTCCAAACTACTATAACGAACCGTGATCCCTTTAGTAAACAGGCTAACCTGGTCGATATCGACCAGGTTGGCCTGCATGCGCGGGTGATGGTCGACATCGATATTGACCATCCATGCCCGTGCATTGATGGTCATTTGGTCATTGGAAGGGCCTAAAAAAATGCACGATATAATCGATCGAATGATAAACAATATAGTTATCGTTTATATTGTCCTGGTTATCTGACCGTGTGTATGCACTATAAGTTTGTCATTATTTTACAGTGAGAGTAAAGCTGGGTACACACTATACAATGAGTGACTCAGCGATGCGATTTAACAATAAATTGCACGTGCCTTACACACTGCACGGTCAGGTGTACGATTGGGTGATGTGTTGTTAGTAACATGCTCGGTGTAACAGCACTGTATCGCCCGATCTGCCGTGCAGAACAGCAGATGAGATGATGCGATGAGTGACCATCGTTAATGACAGATTGGGCATACACAATATACAATGTGTATGATATATCATTCTGATTTGCGAGTTAGAAGCTGATTGGTTGGTACTTTATCTATCCAGGGTTTGATATATTTCCCCTAGACTCCTTAATTACGGCAGCACAGTACTGTGTCTGGCCGTTATTACAATGCTCTCCTAATTCAGCAAGGATCGCAACTGCGATTACACATGCAATCGGCCGATGGTTGCGTTCTGAGAATGCGTATGCATCGCAGTGCGCATGCACGAAGCAGCCACTGCAATCGGGACTGCGATCGCAGTCACCGCGCAGACCCATCGCAGAGTGATTGACAGGAAGTACAGTTTGGGGGTGGTGACGTGGGGTGGTCAGCGAAACGCAGGTGGTGTGCATAAATTAGGCACTGCGATGCCATACGCAGCTCGAGTACTCACTGCATGGAACGAGGATAGTAATTCCTGAGTAAGGTCAGCGCTTGTGCAAGTGTGCGTGAGGCTGCGATGGTACTCGATGTTACCAATGGTTTTGCAGTCTTGCTAAGTATTACGGATGTGTGTAAGGTAAAGTGGGCGTCCTTATGTTGTGCTTCGGTGGCATAGCGATCGCAATGGATTAGCATACTATCGCAGTGAGTAATCACTATTGTAATTGCAGTTGCAATCCTTACTGAATCAGGCCCTCACTCTGCAAGTATATGTCCAGATGGACCTTTTTCTTTTCTTTTTGAAAGCATAAAAAATGTTTTGTTTTTTTTTCCTCATGCTGCACCAAGCAATGTAGCAATGTAGAAAACAAAACGTGAAAACCATGAAGCTTTTTTTTTAATGAATTCTAGTCAAGTGAATAGCGCAGCATACTTGACTACCATCCTGATTTAGTCGGGAGCCTCCCGAAAATCGGGTGCCGCTTGCGACCTCCCGGGAAGGCAGGCAATCCTCCCGGCTTCCACCCACCACTCTTATCGTTCCTCCGCACTTACCGTAGAAACCCCCGCAGCGGGGGAGCCCATGACGCGATTCACGCCACATCGTGTAATTTTGGCTCTGCCCCCTGCTTCATAATGCCTGTTGTATAGCCCCGCCCCCGCTCCGCCCGCAAACAAACATCGTCTGGCCAACCCCACCTCCTCGCGATGGCCACGACCCCCCTGTAATGCCGATCCGGCTGCTCCCTCCCGGAAGGGGCAGCCAGAAAGTCGGCAAGCCTGGTGTAAGGTAAGGTGGGCGTCCTTATGTTGTGCTGCGATGGCATAGCAGTCATCGCAGTGAGACTGTGTGCGTAATTGCTATTGCATTTGTAGTTGCAATCTGTGATGAATCAGGCCTTTAGCTGGAGTGATGGCTGTTTTGTTCACCACACCTAAATATTCCATAACAGGCATCCTGGGTAGCTGATCAATAGTGGTTATGTGTGTTATCCAGTGTGTAGTGGTTGTGTAAGAGCCTTCACATGGCACATCTCCAGGCCAAAATATGGTACAAATCATTTTATTTTTTATTACATTAGTTAGTTACAGATCCTGGAGGGTTACCACAGCATTTACAGTCCTCAAAACAATGGTCAAACATTAATTCTGAGGACCACACGGTCAGTCCAAAGACTTCATATTCAGAATAAACCAAAATGCAGCCAGCATTTCAAAATAGTGGGGAACGGTTAGGGGTCTATGTACTAAGCCTTGGAGAGAGATAAAGTGGTTGGAGATAAAGTACCAACTAATCAGCACCTATCACTTTTCAAACACAACCTGTAAAGTGAGTTAGGAGCTGATTGGTTGGTACTTTATCTTCAGGCACTTTATCTCTCTCCAAAGCTTAGTACATCTCCCCCTTAGTGAGAGATCACTATGTTCAGCAGAAAGATGCAGTGCATGGCACCATATTACAGGTAGCTCTACTGCTGCCCATGAGGACAAGTCATTAAACAGAAGAGCCCATGCACAAAACACTTTTGTAATCAACATGATTGAAAACTGCTCACATTTAGATACCACACCGCTCTAGGATAATGCTTCATTCCAAGAACTACTTTGCTTTGATAAAGGAGCAGATCAAAGTACTGTAACTCATCTGCAATATTTCTAGTCTGTCTCCAAGTCTCTTACAAGAAAATATAGAGGAATGACTGTACAATGTCTGGACCACTGGCTCCACAGCACGTACCATCCCAAATTGAGACTTAAATATTATTGTTACTGTGTCAAAGCACAATAGATTATACACATGCACTATATGTGCTTCTGGAATTCATATTTTATGACTCTCAGCCTACATTATATTTTATTACCTTATGCTCGGGGCTTTGAAAAAAAACCAGGTTTGCCTCTGATGGAAATGAATACATTATTCAGACAAGCAGTACTAAAAGCTTACATCTTAAACATATTACTTTTCTATGGTCACTGCTGATTTAAATGCTAGGTGTCCATAAATGTGTCTTAATGGCTGAGAGGTTAAATGCTTTCCTTTATGGAAACCTTTATATTCTCATCTACTTATAGAGGACAAAGGTAGAGAAAGGGCTGAGCAGCTTCAGTAAGGAAAGCATAAAGTATTTCCTGCGTCTTATATACTACTATGATGGAATTGTAAAGATATTAGTACTTTAGGTATTTAGGGGGAGATTTCATAAAACTTGGAGAGAGATAAAATTGGAGATAAATAGCACCAACCAATCAGCTCCTAACTGTCACTTTACAGGCTGTGTTTGAAAAATGACAGTTAGTAGCTAATTGGTTGGTGCTATTTATTTCCAATTTTATCTCTCTCCAAAGTTTATTAACTCTCCCCCTAAAAAAACGTACAAAATAATGCTAGCCAGGAATACATAGCTAATCTGACCTGCATTGGGGTATGTACTAGAGCTGTTATTTCATAGAGTGGTGGTCATGATAAGAGGTTACATCCTTGCACTTTGTTTTCTAGGAAATACCCTGCTGCAAAAGTTACTATGATATTGGGAATCATGAATTAGTATCCATAAAATTGGCTTTTGATTAATGGAGACATTGGTTGGAGGGTGTTCTTCTTTCCATTATTGTTTTCATGGACCACAAAAACTTACAATATATTGAACTCCTTCCCTTGTTTCCGGTGTAGATGTGTGCGGCCAAAGGTGTAAGGACTGAGACGCCCACTTTTAGCTCCCGTGCACGCTGTAATACCATCCTTATACGCTACCCTCTATCGCACAATCGAAAATTGCACCAGAACTGTGCAACGTGCAGTTTCTCCATCTGATCACAGCCTCCTATGCTTGCGTCTGTGAACGCCCGCAACAATTCCATAATACGCTCATTAAACAGCCCGTTTGTGCGTGCAGTACTAACTACCTCCCAGTCACCACTCAAGAGCACAAATCCATTTTCCGCCACATTTCTGATACCGCCTGTCCCAATGGTAACAGCACATTTGTACGTACACTTAGGGTAACGCATGCGCCTTTGGAGATTAGAATGTTTTGTGCATGCGCATTGGCAAAAAATCAGTCAACTACATGAAAATCAATATTTGTGCACAACTCAGAATCAGGCTCTAAAAGCCATTTAGGTGCTTTAATGTCCTGCATCTAAAATATTTAGTTTGTTCCTGAAAAACCTTCATGGGGCAGTACAGGCATGGGCATAACTATCATAGGAGCAAGGGGTGCAGCTTATATGAGTCCCAGAGCTGCGGGGGGGCCCATCTTCCTTGTCAAAGTTACATGTGTTATATCAGTTGTTCCCAAACTCTCTTGAACCACGGCGCCCCAGATTTCAGTATTTTTTTCACGGAACCCCTAGACCACAAGTTTCTTATTGAAAAGAAATCGGAAAAAAATATTAAATTAAGTAAATTTGCTTAACTGTCATCCTTAGGTTCAGTTAAGTGGTTGTGGTGGCCAGGATTGTGCATGTGTTTGTCCACTTAATTTTTGTGTGGCAACCACCAGCACTGGGTTTGCTTATCACATTCACCATAAATAATTTGATTTGGTCCTGCAAGTGCCACGGCACACAATTTGTGGAACCACTGTGTTATATACATTTCTCACCATTGGGTGATACATAGGGCCCTTAACTTTTGCTATGGGACCTTCAAATACCTAGTTACGCCTCTGAATTCAAAAATTCACCACAGTATATATACAGGGCATCAGCCAGACTGTGAGTGGTGCGGTGGCCAGTGACATGCGGAGAGGTAAATGGCTGGGGAGGCACACTTGGAGATGGGTCTGAGTGCTGGGTGTGCTGGTAGCCTGTCTCACCCCCTACTCACTGTAACTTTCCCCTCACTACACTAAGCTTCAGTGCCCAATGATTCTCCTACCTGCATTACTGTGTCTTCTCTTGCTGATGCTGGCTGAGCTCTGATCTCTAAACACTGCAGTGCACTTCCTGGTCAAATGACACTCTCCTACCTGCATCACTGTGTCTTCTCTTGCTGCTGCTGACTGAGCTTCAATCTCTAAACACTGCATTGCACTTCCTGGTCCCATGACACATGCAAGGTGTCAAGGCACATCCCCATACTCAAAGACATGCCTCTAATAGCTCATTTTCTGTACAGCTTACTGCCCGCAGCTCTGCAAGCAGTGTATGACTATACAGAAGTGAGGCTGAGCTGTTGCTACCTCATCTTTCGTCTCCCTGCAGTCTCAGGGAGCTCCACAAAGCTGGTGAGTGTTAACTATAAAAATGATTACAATAAACAACGGTGATGGCATTCCTTTAAAAATGTCAGAGAAAATGTTTCTGCTTGTGACATACTGTGCTAGAAATAAGACTCCCTTCCTGTGGGTCTAAATATAATACATTAAATGATGGTATTTCCTAGTTCAGGGTTGTAATGCAGTTCTATATTTACCTGGGTATTCAAATTGTCATTACTGACCACCATCATAATTTCATTCTTTCGTTTTACTTTATTTTTACATTTTCCACACTTCAACACAATAGGAACACACCGGACACATATGCCAATTTTTATGATGACAATCAGTATAAGGATCAAGAATTTGCCTATGCAGGAGAATACTTCCTGGACCCATTCCTCCCTAGACCTGAGAACCATTTCACTGGGTTCAGCCATGAAACCCATCCTTCTATCTTCTCCCCTACTTCAGCCACTGAAGCATTATGGTTCTTACGAAACTCCCATTTTAGCTGCAGAATTTCATCCATCTTCCGGTCTATCACCTCCTTGGGGTCGCTGGTATCATTGGTGACATAGGTGCAACATTTTACTCCAAATTGGGTGGCCAAAGTTACGCAGTACCCTCCAGTAACAGCAGTTAAATAATTTAACACTAGCCTGTGTTGCACCAGTTCTTTCTTGTACGCTTGCAATTCTTTCCCTGTATACCTGAATGTGTCATCATACATCTCGGTGATATTATCTATCAATTTAGCAAGTTCCTGAATATATCTAAAATTTAATGTACCCCGAGCGATCTTGGTGGGATCCAGTGCGACTAAAACTTGGAAGCCAGTTGTCTCACTAATTAACTGACTGTCTTTATGCACATCGCCAGGTATCATATTTCATTTGTCTCTGTGTTCATATTGTGTGTGAAGGTATAGTGATGGTGTGTTTTTATGGATACCAAGCATTTCAACATGTGTGAGGGTCATAACTTCTGGGACTACCCTTCCCAGGTAACACAAACCTTCAGAACTCGGGGAGAGCCACTTATACGCCATTCTTCCACATATAAAATACACATTATCGGGGAGAACATAAGGGATGGTATGCATCATTACCATTAAATGCATTTCCCTTGCAAACAATCCTATCTCAGGCTCTTCCATCTGGTATATGCAAGTTTCTGGTTGTATTATTTTAGCACAATAACCATCTGGTATCTTACCAATAATTTCTTTGGTGGAACTCAATGTATACCGGTACCTAAAATGTTTCCCACTAGATTTAATTGAACGTAACAGATCATGATTTATGGACTCATTATCAGCTCTCTGTGAAAAGGCCATCTTCTGATTATTCCCTGTCACTTCCCAACTCCCGGGTTTATTGGGGTTGGTTATGTTCAAACACAAAAGTGATCTATCTACTTGGAATTGATAGAGTTTAAAATGAGGTGGTTTGGATGAGAGGAATTTTCCATCCAATGTTTTCCCTTTTTGCAATTCTAAAATTTTAGTGATATTCAGTGGAAATGGCACCAACCCTACATTATGCTGTCCCTGTGGCACATGTGAACACACCCAGCAATCAGTTTGATTTAATATTTTGCCTACCATGCTATGATAATCCTCTAAAGCAGTGATTCCCAACCTCGGTCCTCAAGGCACACTAACAGTCCTGGTTTTAGTGGTATCCATGCTTGAGCACAGGTGGTTAAATCAAAATGAATGAGGTACTGATTAAGTCACATGTGCTCGAGTATGGCTTTCCTTAAAACCTGGACTGTTAGTGTGCCTTGAAGACCGTGGTTGGGAACCCCTGCTCTAAAGGATACCCACCCCAGTACGGGTTATATTTAGGCTGGCACCGTTGAATACAGTTCTCATCAACTAGGGACCCACAAAGCTCACAAATACAGGAATCTTCAGACGATAAACTTCAACACCGTCCCCGAGTATCTGGAATAACAGCTCTCTTAACAATAACAGTACTAAGATTGGTCAGACACTCCCCTGATTGGCATAGCACTCCTCCTGATTCCACTCCATCAGCACTGCCATCAGCTCCCATCTCCTCAATCGGTCCCCATCTCAGAAATCGAATATCCCAGAACCAACCAGAATGGTGAACACTCTAAAAGAGAATATGAAAATGAACACAGCAGGCCCGTCCATTGCAACAACAAGACCTTCAAATTTATTTTAATTCAGGTATCTCACTACGACCTTTTCAATCCTCCCGGAACAAGTTCACGATCGACAGGTCCACGCTATCAGCCTTGTCTCCGACTTGTTTCTCCACCGGTTGATTCACCTTTTTGCAGTGAGTGGAATGGACCCAGGTATCTCTCTCAGCCACCTTCAAAGATGTAGTACTTGTCAGCAGCACCTGGTACGGACCTTCCCACCGATCAGTCAAACAACCTGAACGCAAGAATTTCTGATCATAACATATTCTCCTAGTTCAACATCATGACAGTTAGTTTCAGGCATATCATGGGACAACAATTTCAGTTTCTGCTGTTGCTGTTTTAATTGCTTACTCATTCATATAAGATACCTTACAGTTACCTCATTGTTACCTTTCAAGTCTTCCTGTGGACTTATAATCAAATGAGGTTGTCTACCGAACAGTATTTCAAATGGGGACAGATTTAGAGGGGGTCTAGGAGTGGTCCTTATGCTATGCAGGACCAATGGTAACACTTCTTGCCATCCTAGTCCAGTCTCTGCCATGATTTTACTTAACTTATTTTTAATAGTCCCGTTCATCCTCTCTACCTTGGCACTGGCTTGCGGTCAGTAGGGGGTATGAAGTCGGCTATTAATACCCATCAGCTTACACATATTTTGGAAAACATCACCTGTGAAATGAGTACCCCTGTCACTCTCGATGATTTTAGGGATACCGTATCTGCATACAAATTCCTGAACTATTTTCTTGGCAGTAAACGCAGCAGTATTAGTGGCCGCTGGGTAGGCCTCAACTCAATTAGAAAATACGTCAGTGCACACAAATACATACTTGAGATTCCTGCAGGGTGGTAATTGGATGAAATCAATTTGTATCACCTGGAAAGGTCCATCAGTCAGTGGAATGTGGGGTGGTTCGGTAGGGATCGCTTTCCCTATGTTCTTCCTCAAGCAGGTCAGACAGGACATTGCTCTCTTTTCTGCTTGTGAAGAAAAACCTGGTGCACACCTGTATGCTCTTACCAATTTGCACATACCTTGCTTTCCCAGATGAGTCAGACCATGTGCTGCCTCAGCCAGGCTGGGGTAATACGCCTTGGGGGCTACTGGTTTACCTTGTCCATCCCTCCAGAGCCCGGAGGACTCTTGCCCACATCCCTTAGACCTCCAGATGGACCTTTCCTGGATTGAACACAAATTTTGCATCTTAATTAATTTCAGCATATCAATTGTTTGGAAAGACATAATTTGTTCAGTTGGAGAAAACTTTTTTAACCCTGCTGCCCATTTTGCAGCTTCATCGGCTCTGTTGCCCAGTGACACCGGATCATCCTCACATGTATGGGCTTTACACTTAATTACTGCCACCGCTTTGGGCAGTTGGATAGCTTCTAAAAGATGTTTTATGTGTCGGGAATGTGCAACTGGTGTGCCTGCTGCTGTCATAAAATTTCTCAGACGCCATAGAGCCCCGAAATTGTGCACCACCCCAAACGCGTACCTCGAGTCAGTGTAAATGTTAGCAGACTTGCCTGCTGCCAGTTCACATGCTCTAGTTAGTGCTAATAACTCTGCCACCTGGGCTGAGTGAGGAGGACCAAGAGGTTTAGCTTCTATGATGTCTGTGTCATTTACAACAGCATAACCTGTACATAATTCACCTGTGTCTGTTTGTCTATGACAACTCACATCCGTGTAAAAAGTCACATCTACATTCTCTAAAGGTGTGTCATGTATGTCAGGTCTAGAAGTAAAGGTCTGATTCAGATATTCTATACAATCGTGTGCATCATTATGTCCGCTGAACTCACCTCCCGCCAGCAACTCATCTCCTTCCACCCTTTGTACATCATGTTGTACATATGGTAAATACGTTGCTGGGTTCATCGTGGTGCAATGTTTAACAGTGATGTTTGCAGGTGTGATTAGAGCTAGTTCCCATTTGGTAAGCCTAGCTAAAGAGACGTGTCTGGTTTGAGCAGAGTTCAGCAGAGCAGATACAGCATGGGGAGTATAGACAATCATATCATGACCCAATACTACGTCCTCACTTTTACTCACCAATAGAGTGGTAGCTGCTACACTTCTCAAACAGGTGGGGAGTGATCTTGCCACAGTGTTCAATTTGGCACTGTAGTATGCTACGGGCCTACTGGCATCACCATGTTTTTGTGTGAGGACACCTGCAGCACAACCATTGGCTTCCGCACAATAGAAATCAAAAGGTTTTTCATAATCCGTTATTCCCAATGCAGGTGCTTTTGTCAAACTATCCTTAAGATTAAGGAAAGCCTGCTCTGATTCCTCTGTGTGTATGACACGATCGGGCTTTGAGGAAGAGACTAAGTCCTGCAAAGGCAAGGCCAAAATAGAAAAACCATTCTACAGTATCCACACATTCCCAAGAAGGTACGCATTTGCTGTTGATTCTGCGGCAGTGTCATGTTCTGTATGGCCTGGATTCTATCTTTTGTGAGATGTCATAACCCCTGGGTTAGGCAGTGTTCCAAATATTTTACTCTGGATTGGCACGGCTGTAGATTGTCCTTCGCAACCTTGTGTCCTGCATGCGAGAGATGAAGCAACAAAAGTTTAGCATCATTCAAACACGACATAAATGAATCAGAACATAGCAATAAATCATCCACATATTGAATTAGAACAGATCCATTGGCAGGTTGAAAAGATTGTAAACTGTCGTGCAAGGCCTGGGAGAAGATACTGGGGCTGTCTATGAAACCTTGGGGCAACCGTGTCCATGTATATTGTACACCTCTGTATGTAAATGTGAATAAATACTGACAGTCAGGGTAGAGAGGCACAGAGAAGAAAGCAGAACGGAGGTCAATGACAGTGAAATGGGTTGCATTTGGAGGGATCTGCATAAGAATGACAGCTGGATTTGGCACTACGGGGAATTGGCTCTCTACTACTTTATTAACACCTCTAAGGTCTTGTACCAGCCTATAACCCCTCCCACCACTCTTCTTCACCGGGAAGATGGGACTGTTGTCTACACTAGCTGTACAAATTAAAATTCCCTGTTGTAATAATCGCTCAATTATTGGAAAAACCCCTAATTCTACCTCCTGTTTTAGTGGGTACTGGGGAATTTTTGGAGCTTGCCTACCGCCTTTTAAATTTACCATTACGGGGCTTACGTTTGCCATTAATCCAGTGTCCTGTCCATCCTTAGTCCAAAGGGAATCTGGAATTTGGGACAACATTTGATCTACCTGAGATGGATTTTCATTTAAACTGGAAGAGTGATACATTATCCTTTGGGGAGTGTCTAACATATCCCGCACTTCGTGCGCAACTCTTTCTGGGATATCTAGAAATACACCATCAGGGGTGCAATATATGACACATCCCATCTTACATAACAAATCTCTTCCCAGCAGGTTAGTAGGAGCCACAGCAGCCAGAAGGAAAGAATGCCTGGTATGCAACGGCCCAATAGTAACCTCTGTGGACTTTGTTAAAGGATAATGTTGCACTTTACCTGTTACACCCATTGTTGGTACTGTCTCGTTGGTCACCTGTAAATTAATAGGAGATTTTATCACTGACCTGGTCGCCCCTGTGTCTGCAAGAAAAGGATATTCAGTACCAGCTACATCAACCATCATGACCGGTTCTTCCCGTTAACCTGACTATCTGTAGACTACAGGTATGACCTGACCCCTAGCATTGGCTACCATTCTCCAATAAAGTATTAACGGCCACAATTGGAGCTGGTGCTTGCTGGATATTTGCTGGCCTCTGTGCATATCCCTTATGGGGATATGCAGGTTTTTCCCTGATTTGAGGGTCCTACCCTTTTTACTCTGCAGTTTCTAATTAAATGTTCTTGCTGGTTACAATTAAAACATGTTCGTGGATTGGATGAAGACACGGGTTGTTGTGAGGTTTGAGCAGGGGGAAAAGGTGATGGATATGGGTAGGGATATGGAGGATAAGGGTATTGTGGGGGGGGTATGAAGTTTGTGAGTAGTATGGGACCTGTGGATGTGTAGGATTAGTAGAAAAGAGCTGTGTTTGCTGTTGCGTGGGATTAGTGAGGGCATATAACTTTTCAGGTGTAAGTGTGTGTGTAGATGCAAGTGTGTCTGCTGGCTGTGATGTTACCATCCTTCCTTCCAGAGCCTGGATACTGACAGCCATTAGTTTTTCGCTCTGGGTCTCTCTCTTCTTTGAGTTGTTCTTTTCATGTTCTATGACAGATTCTATGAGGGTATCTATTGTGACTCCCCTCCAGCCAGGTTGTGAGGTCTGAACCCGAGTCTTTAAGTTTTCTTTAAGACCGTCCATGAGTACCGTGACTATCATTCCCCTGTGGTGAGTGCTATCTTTAATATCTTCTATCCCAGTGTACTGGGTGATAGCCTGCAGAGCCCGGTCGCAATAATCTTCTGCAGATTCACTCTCCTTTTGCTTTATAGTGAAAATTTTGTTCCAGTTAACTAGTACCGGAAAATATATACCCAATTGAGTTACAATGCGGGAAATGTTACCTTGGGTTACTTGGTCTGTTAAGGGAACGTCACCATCCAATACACAATCCGTGATAAATTTTGTCACGTCGGTATTGCGTGGTAGACAGGCCATTAACACCACACGCCAATCTTTATTAATTGGCTCATGAGAACTACCCAAATTCCTTAAAAATCTTTGACATTTGGCTAGTTCCTTTTTGGGATCGGGGAAATCATTTATGATGGAATTTAGTTCTGCTCTTGTCCAAGGACAATGCATTACCACTTCCCTCGTGGGCACTACACCGTTCGCATCTGCATTCCCATTCGGAACAGTTATTGTCCGAATGGGATGCAGACCGGTAGCACTGGTACCTTTGACCTTGTTACCTGGTTGGGGGTTTAATCTGCTGCTGCTACGTATGGTATTAACGACTTCCTCTACGGGTGCAGAGGGGGCTAGCACTTCCCTTACTGTTACCGATGGAGATGGCGGCACCACTCGTGATTGTTGTGGTGCAGCATCTATCATCTGTACAGCATGGGAAATGGCAGTCATTACAATAGGCTCATCATCCACATCATGAACATTTTCTTTATGGTTGCTTAAGAGAGGGTACAAATTGCTTGTTACATTTTTATGGGTATTTTTGATAACTGTACTTGCACCTCCATCCACATAAGGTGGAGGTGGTGCACGAAAACTGCTGGCAATACTTTCCACAATGCTACCTTGCTGCACGTGCGCGACATTTTGCACTCGCCCGCATTGCAATTTAGCGTTGCGGATGTATTCTCTGGCAATGTGCTCGCAACGCTAGTTTGCGTCGCTTGCGCATTTTTAAGCCACGCATCCCCTTCATGCTGCCACAACTTTAAACATTCAGAATATTTGACCTTTTTCTCTCGGGAGCGCTTCAGACTGATGTGATCCCGGACATTATCTAATACATCTTTATCAAAACTACCAATTCTGGGAAATGGTCTAACACTCTTCATCGTCATTTTAAACCATACATCACAATACCTTATTGCATAAGTACCGTACTTAGTATGCATAATACGATGGGCCGATCCAAGCGGCGCTTCCATTAGCAGCACATCATTGTCTAGCATCTCTATTGTTTGCATGGCTCCCATTCTGAGACAACTCGTACGTTTTTCAATAAAGATTTAAACTGGTGAAAGACAGTCAAGATACTTTCACTTACCTGTGGACGATTTAAATGGCAGCGCCCATACACCTGTGAAGATTTGAAGAAGGCTACTCCACACACCCGGATAAGATTTAAGAAGGCAACTTCCACACCTATGGAAGTTTAAGTCGGCTACTTCCACGCACCTCTCTACAACAAAGACAACATGTACACATGCTACTGTGTATAGAATGGTAAGCTGCTTACCGAGCAGCTAGCACTTAGCCCTTAAAGGTCATACGGTACCTCTAACTTTAGGGAACAAGTTACCCCTACCAACAAATACTCACTGTTACACACTTTTTTCCTGCGCAGAAAAATACACGTTAACCCAGATATTGACAACAATTGAAAAGAATGTAAACCTCAACGGCTTTGTTTAAACACATGGCAGCACAACCGGAAGTACGTCTACACTATTGTGCGACCAGTCCCATACACAATAATGCGACTACCACACAACCGTATGACAACCTTTAGCTGCGTACACAAAAGTGCGTCTTGACAGTGTGCAAAACTGCGACTCAGCCGCGTGCTCAATACTGCGGCACCCCTCTAAACATAAGGTTCTATCAACAAAGGAAAACAAACTTTTTCCTCTCTTGTCCCTGGATTATAGTCAGCGTGCCTGGGTCACACGAAAATGGGTAGCGATCTCTCAGCACCGAGCGGTTGCAGGTAAACCCTGCATGTGGCCACTCCACCCTTTGGTGAGATATCGATAACCGTATGTATCGTGTGAGTAGGTAAGTGACTTCACTATGAGCCCCAACTAAGGATATTGAATTAGAACCTCTATACACTCCTGCCTATACCTTCTAATATCCTGCCTATAAACCTCTAAGGATGACGCTATTTTGTGTACGCAGTCATAAAGTAAATAAAGACTCCAGACCTTTTACCTGTGGTTCCAAAGCACAAAGTGATATTTCAAGTAAAAGTACAGTCAGTTACATGCTATGATCTAAGTACAATTTAGCGCAAAGAATTATACAGACCCAAGTACAGTTATACATACGCAGCGCTTCTGGACCAGATGTAGGCTTCAGCAAGAAACCCCCGTCTATCAGCATTCAGCAAGAAGACTCAGACTGGGGTCACAACACACACGTTTATACTCTCACAGAAACAGACAACACAATAGAGAGGCTTGTCGATTATGCCATTGGTTCCCAGGAGGATGCATCTGTTGCAGAGCATTTAACAGGTTGATTCAAATAGACACAGTCCAGCCTCTAACAACTGGTTGTCTCTGGTTTCCTGTTCATGCACATCCTAACAGTTGGTCATATAATGTACATTTCGGTGCTTTAAGTCTCTGCGGTCCATAAGTTGAGAATGCATGTTGCGATCTTCACACTGACGATATCAAAATGCTGTTGAAAGAGTGCAGATCAGTATAATATCAAACATGACTTACTTATCATGTATTAAACCTTAGCTACCAAATAACCTTTATTTCTCAGCAATTATAATAAATGAACAAACTTGAATCTTATACTTTAAAGCTTATGTGACTTTTATGTGACTCTTATACTTTTATGTGAATATGTACTGTGTAAGTATTTGGGGTTTGATATAAAGACGCTAGTTAACTTGGAGCAGATGCATGCACATGAAGCTAATAACAGCGTTTTCATACAGGATCTTATGCATTCGCTAATATGTGACTAGTTAGCGCAATTGTGCGTATTAATTAGGGGTGTGCACCGGCCACTTTTCGTGTTTTGTGTTTTGGTTTTGGATCTGGATCTTTCTTCGTGTTTTGGATCTGGATTGGTTTTGCCAAAACCACCCTTCCGTGTTTTGGGTTCTGGGTTTTGGGTTTTGGATCTGTATTTTTTTGAAAAAAAGCATAAAAACAGCTAAAATCACAGAATT
The DNA here is from genome assembly GCA_031769625.1 of Taudactylus pleione. Classification (NCBI taxonomy): domain Eukaryota; kingdom Metazoa; phylum Chordata; class Amphibia; order Anura; family Myobatrachidae; genus Taudactylus; species Taudactylus pleione. The sequence goes on along the minus strand of JAUIMM010000052.1, from coordinate 10,110,995 downwards.
TGTAGGTTTTTCTGCTCCTATGCTATTATTAACCTCAATAACCCTAATTTCCACTCATTTCCAGTCTATTCTGAACACCTCACACCTCACAATAGTGTTTTTATGTCCAAAAGGTTGCACCGAGGTAGCTGGATGACTATGCAAAGCGACACGAGTGGGCGGCACAAACACGTGACCCATCTAGGCATGAAACTGCAGTGGCAGACAGGATGGCAGTTTGAAAAACTAGGCCCCAAACTGTACATAATGCAAAGAAAAAAAAGAGGTGCAAGATGGAATTGTCCTTGGGCCCTCCCACCCACCCTTATGTTGTATAAACAGGACATGCACACTTTAACAAACCAATCATTTCAGCGCCAGGGTCTGCCACACAACTGTGGCTGAAATGATTGGTTCGTTTGGGCCCCCACAAAACAAGCTGGCAATTAATCTGTCCCTGCACAAACTGGCTCTACGGAGGCAAGATGTCATCCTCATCATCCTCATCCACCGATTCCTCACCCTCTTCAGTGTGTACATCCTCATCCTCACAGAGTATTAATTCATCCCTGCTGGAACCACAGGTCCCTCTGTACGTTCTGGAGGCTGGTCTCCCTGGAAGAGTTGATAATTAATTTTATGAACATCATCTTCTCCACATTTTGTGGAAGCAACCTCCTACGCCTTTCGCTGACAAGGTTCCCGGCTGCACTAAACACTCTTTCGGAGTACACACTGGAGGGGGGTCAACTCAGGTAAAATAGAGCCAGTTTGTACAGGGACCTCCAAATTGCTTCTTTTTCCTGCCAGTACAGGTACGGACTGTCTGACATGCCTACTTGGATGCTGTCACCGATGTAATCCTTTAACAGACAGACGCACGCTTGTCGCTGCTGCTTTGAGGATGCAAGTGCGGCTACAGCCCACACAATTCACAAAGACAGAAAAAAAAAAAGAATATTTTTATTGTTTGTGGAGCGCACTTTGAGGGTTACACCACCCTTTAACAGACAGACGCACGCTTGTCGCTGCTGCTTTGAGGATGCAAGTGCGGCTACAGCCCACACAATTCACAAAGACAGAAAAAAGAAGAAGAATATTTTTATTGTTTGTGTAGCACACTTTGAGGGTGTCACCACCCTTTAACAGACAGACGCATGCTTGTCGCTGCTGCTTTAAGGATGCAGGTGCGGCTACAGCCCACACATTTCACAAAGACCGAAAAAAAAAGAACAATATTTTAATTGTTTGTGTAGCACACTTTGAGGGTGTCACCACCCTTTAACAGACAGACGCACGCTTGTCGCTGCTGCTTTAAGGATGCAGGTGCGGCTACAGCCCACACAATTCACAAAGACAGAAAAAAGAAGAATATATTTATTGTTTGTGTAGCACACTTTGAGGGTGTCACCACCCTTTAACAGACAGATGCACGCTTGTCGCTGCTGCTTTGAGGATGCAAGTGTGGCTACATCGCACACAAGTCACAAACACATTAAAAAAATAGTTTTTTATTTTTTGGAGCACTTTGAGAGTTACACCACCCTTTAACAGACAGACGCACGCTTGTCGCTGCTGCTTTAAGGATGCAGGTGCGGCTACAGCCCACACAATTCACAAAGACAGAAAAAAGAAGAAGAATATTTTTATTGTTTGTGTAGCACACTTTGAGGGTGTCACCACCCTTTAACAGACAGATGCACGCTTGTTGCTGCTGCTTTAAGGATGCAGGTGCGGCTACAGCCCACACAATTCACAAAGACAGAAAAAAGAAGAAGAATATTTTTATTGTTTGTGTAGCACACTTTGAGGGTGTTACCACCCTTTAACAGACAGACGCACGCTTGTCGCTGCTGCTTTGAGGATGCAAGTGCGGCTACATCGCACACAAGTCACAAACACATTAAAAAAATATATATATTTTTTGGAGCACTTTGAGAGTTACAACACCCTTTAACAGACAGACGCATGCTTGTCGCTGCTGCTTTGAGGATGCAAGTGCGGCTACAGCCCACACAATTCACAAAGCCAGAAAAAAAAAGAACAATATTTTAATTGTTTGTGTAGCACACTTTGAGGGTGTCACCACCCTTTAACAGACAGATGCACGCTTGTCGCTGCTGCTTTGAGGATGCAGGTGGAATCTAGACGGGATTTGGAACCGAGGACACACTACCTCCATCAATTGTCTAAATCCCACTGCACTAATGGCGGATACCGGACGCACGTCTAACACCAACATAGCAGTCAAGGCCTCAGTTATACGTTTTGCTTCAGGATGACTGCTGTCGTACTTCATCCTCATCGCTAGGGACTGTTGGAGGGTCAATTGTTTAGTAAAAGTAGTGATGTTCCAACTTCCTCTCTGGGATGATGAACAACTCCCAGCAGCAGCAACAGCACTAGGAGGAAGTGGTTCTTGATCTTTCCCTATTTTATTTTTATCGGAGAAAGTTTGGTCCTCCATTTATGTTATATTGATATATACGTGCGGCTAAAGCGCACACAAACACAGAAAATATTTTTTTATTTTTGCTGGAGAGTAGTGCACTTTGTGGGTTACACCACCCTTTAAGAAATGAGCCAGCCGGCTCTTTACTTATGGGACACAGGCGCACACTTGGCGCTGCTCCTTTGTTGATGCACGTGCAGCCACAGTGCACACAAGTCACAAACACAGAAAATATATATTTTTTTGGTTTGGAGTGTACTTTGGGGGTTACAGAACCCTTTAACGGTCAAGCCAGCCGGCCCTTTACTTATGACACAGGCGCACGCTTGGCACTACTTTGTTGATGCATGTGCGGCTACTGCGCACACAATTCACAAACACAGAAAATAATTTTTTTTTTGGTTTGGACTGGAGTGTACTTTGGGGGTTACAGCACCCTTTAACGGTCAAGCCAGCCGGCCCTTTACTTATGACACAGGCGCACGCTTGGCACTACTTTGTTGATGCACGTGCGGCTACTGCGCACACAATTCACAAACACAGAAAATATTTTTTTTTTTGGTTTGGACTGGAGTGTACTTTGGGGGTTACAGCACCCTTTAACAGTCAAGCCAGCCGGCCCTTTACTTATGACACAGGCGCACGCTTGGCACTACTTTGTTGATGCACGTGCGGCTACTGCGCACACAATTCACAAACACAGAAAATAATTTTTTTTTTGGTTTGGACTGGAGTGTACTTTGGGGGTTACAGCACCCTTTAACGGTCAAGCCAGCCGGCCCTTTACTTATGACACAGGTGCACGCTTGGCACTACTTTGTTGATGCACGTGCGGCTACTGCGCACACAATTCACAAACACAGAAAATAATTTTTTTTTGGTTTGGACTGGAGTGTACTTTGGGGGTTACAGCACCCTTTAACGGTCAAGCCAGCCGGCCCTTTACTTATGACACAGGCGCACGCTTGGCACTACTTTGTTGATGCACGTGCGGCTACTGCGCACACAATTCACAAACACAGAAAAAAATTTTTTTTTTGGTTTGGACTGGAGTGTACTTTCGGGGGTTACAGCACCCTTTAACGGTCAAGCCAGCCGGCCCTTTACTTATGACACAGGCGCACGCTTGGCACTACTTTGTTGATGCACGTGCGGCTACTGCACACAATTCACAAACACAGAAAATAATTTTTTTTTTGGTTTGGACTGGAGTGTACTTTGGGGGTTACAGCACCCTTTAACGGTCAAGCCAGCCGGCCCTTTACTTATGACACAGGCGCACGCTTGGCACTACTTTGTTGATGCACGTGCGGCTACTGCACACAATTCACAAACACAGAAAATAATTTTTTTTTTGGTTTGGACTGGAGTGTACTTTGGGGGTTACAGCACCCTTTAACGGTCAAGCCAGCCGGCCCTTTACTTATGACACAGGCGCACGCTTGGCACTACTTTGTTGATGCACGTGCGGCTACTGCGCACACAATTCACAAACACAGAAAATAATTTTTTTTTTGGTTTGGACTGGAGTGTACTTTCGGGGGTTACAGCACCCTTTAACGGTCAAGCCAGCCGGCCCTTTACTTATGACACAGGCGCACGCTTGGCACTACTTTGTTGATGCACGTGCGGCTACTGCGCAAACAATTCACAAACACAGAAAATAATTTTTTTTTTGGTTTGGACTGGAGTGTACTTTCGGGGGTTACAGCACCCTTTAACGGTCAAGCCAGCTGGCCCTTTACTTATGACACAGGCGCACGCTTGGCACTACTTTGTTGATGCACTTGCGGCTACTGCGCACACAATTCACAAACACAGAAAAAAATTTTTTTTTTGGTTTGGACTGGAGTGTACTTTGGGGGTTACAGCACCCTTTAACGGTCAAGCCAGCCGGCCCTTTACTTATGACACAGGCGCACGCTTGGCACTACTTTGTTGATGCACGTGCGGCTACTGCGCACACAATTCACAAACACAGAAAATAATTTTTTTTTTGGTTTGGACTGGAGTGTACTTTCGGGGGTTACAGCACCCTTTAACGGTCAAGCCAGCCGGCCCTTTACTTATGACACAGGCGCACGCTTGGCACTACTTTGTTGATGCACGTGCGGCTACTGCGCACACAATTCACAAACACAGAAAATATATTATTTTTTTAGCACTTGGGGGGAGCACCCCTGATGGACAGAGCACCCCCTGGACAACACTACAGCACCCCTTTAGGACTGGGACACTGCACAGGACTTTGGAGTGGACACAGCCCCTATGGAGAACTGACTGCACAACACAGTCCAGCCAGCCCCTATGGACTTTGAAGTAGTGGACACAGCCCCTATTAACAACAGCAGCACAGCACAACACAGCCAGCCCCTATGGACTTTGAAGTAGTGGACAACAGCAGCACTACACTACACTACACTACACAGCCCTAACTCCCACCCTCCCTCTTCACTGTCCACAGCCGAGTGAGAAAATGGCGCCGACGCGGGTACCTTATATAGGATCCAAAACCCGCGAGACTCGGAAGGCGGGATGATGACGTTTTGCCTCGATTTCAGATCCGAGTCAGGCGGGAAAAGTCGAGCCTGATTCGGATCGGACTCAGATCGGGGGGGCTCGGGGGGGTTCGGATTTCAGAAATCCGAACCCGCTCACCCCTAGTATTAATGTGTGTATGAGAAATGGTGAAAGATGCAATCGCATGATGCTAATAGTAATATCGCCATATGTACTTAAGTGTGAGTTTACCTAAAATGGTGCTTGGATGGCCCTTCGCAAAATGGCATCTTGCGATCTCATTTTCTAAAATGGTGTCTTGCGGCCAGTCACAAGATGGCGTCTTTACGATCTAATTTTAAGCTGATCTTGTCTCAGCCAATTATCCAGCTTCGACAACACAAACATGTATGTGTGTATATATATATATATATTTAGACAAACACATGTAAATATATATATCTATATATATATATATATATATATATAATATATACATACAGTCCCAAAATAGTGGCAAAATGGAACCAGGACCAGCACACCGTAGTATTCAAAACATGTTGATTTAATGAACCATCACAGAAAATGAATTGAATACATGATAGATGATACTTAGCAGTTCAGATGCACATGTGAAAGAACCGGGGAGTCATGCTCTGACCTTGATGAAGGTGGACGAAACGGCCGTCGGGGCTGATCTGGGTTCAGAGCATGACTCCTCGGTTTTTTCACATGTGCATCTGAACTGCTAGAACTGCTAAGTATCATCTATCATGTGTTCAATTCAGTCAGTTCTTATACCCTTTAGGGCTGTACTTCGACATTTTCTGTGATGGTTCATTAAATCAACATGTTTTGAATACTGCGGTGTGCTGGTCCTGGTTCCATTTTGCCACTATTTTGGGATTGTATGTATATTTGGATTTCATCTGACCTTGCACCTGCTGATCTACAAATTAACTGAGTGCGCTCCATTTCTCCTGATATATATATATACATATATATATATATATATATATATATATAATATATATATATATAAATCATATATGCACACTTGGGCCATCCTCAGCCCCTCCTCCCACACATACCCCAGCAACTTACCTGTTCCTGATACCAGGGCCGTGAAAAGCAGGCTCGGGACAAAGAGAAGGTGGAGTGGCCTAATTGCGGGAGGAGTGGCCACGCCTCCGTAAACAAAAGCAAAATAAAAACCTCTTTGCAGCGTGATGCAGCATGTCCCCATATTTATGAGGCTGCCAGTAGTGTGGTATGGGGGGCGATCGCCCTGATCGCCCCCCACTGGATCCGCCACTGCCTCCTGCTGCATCTGTGATCCCAGCACTGCTACTGAGTTTGCAGCCTGGGATCCCCAACGCGACCATCGGTTGGACGGTGCAGGCCAGCTGAGTAAACCTCACAGAATCTGTGTCCATGGATGCAGATCCTGGCCTTGCCACTCCTGGAAAACGGGGGCAACATGCCCCCATTTCCAGGAACGCAGGGCATCCCTGCCCCCACCGTCGCGTAAAAGCCCCTGCCTGTCAATCAGGTAGAAACATTTGGAGGCCTGCATGCGATCACGCAGGATCCATTCTGCACATGGGCAGAACGGGTCCTGCACACACACTGATTCCCGATATCGGGAATCTGCTCTCAGCAGTGCACTTGCATGCACTGCTGAATCAGGCCCACAGTTTGCAATCATAGGAGACATTTTCGAGGTGTTTTGCTTCAAAACTTCAGACTTCCATATGGGATTTTAATAGAGATTGCATTTTATATGTAAACTAACTCATTTTCAAAGGGGGTACAGTCAGGAGCAGTGGAAGCTTAACCTCCCTGCTTTTTGGTTACTATGGACTCTTCAGAGTGGCTAGGTAGGTAGTTTAAACAGGTTGCTGTAGTTTAAAGTAGGGAGTTGTTTATTGGCTGCCTGCACCCTATTAGATCAGGCATTTCATTTGTTCACTGCCTTGTGCCCCATTTGGTTTGTTTTCTAGTATCTTAGCTGCCTGATTCTTGGTTCTAGTTATGATGACCTTTGCTTGACTGTCCATTCTCTGGATTGCTGCCTTCCCTGATCTTTTACCTAGACCTACTCATTCCCTGGATTGCCATCTGCCCTGAATTTTGCTTGGATAATTGTATCCCCTAGAGTGCCATTAGCCCAGTCTTCTACTTAGACACTGGACCTTATTTTGGCCTGTGTGAGCACCTGCATTTTCCCGCTTTTGGTCATCAGTACTATTTGACTAGTATCTAGAATAAACTGCCACTTCTGCATGCACAAGATCTGGGGCATTCTTGCCAACTCTCCCTGATTGCCTTGGAGACTCCCTGGAATAGTAGCAATCTCCCTGACTCTCTGAAGAGTCTACTAATCTCTCTGATTGCACCTTACCCCCATTATGTAGCTGTTATATTAAAGAAAAGAGAGAGATATACATTAAAATCGGATCATTAGTATAATTTCCCTACATTGAATATAATAAGGCACAATTATCCTTATGGCTACATGCATGTTCTAAAATGTATCAGTGTGTTTTCATCAACAAGTACTGTAGATCTTACTAAATGCTTTGGGGCTTATTTACATTTGGATGTAAGTCAGTTTTATGACACTCCTCTCAGATGTAGAAGTATACGTCCACTTTAAGCTCCCTGAAATGTTTTTTCAAAAGTAGGCAGGTTTGATCTGGGAATTACTGAGAACAGTAGGGATGCTATAGGCAAAGACCATAATTGCTAATTCTAGCATCACACAAAAGATGTTGCACTCTGAAACTTTTATAAAGTCCCTTGGATGCTATAATTTAAATAATTTACATTGATAATGCAGGAAAGCTTTCCAGTGTTTTGTAAATGTTGAAAGAAGAGTCGTTTTCTGGGTGGTGCTCAGTGAATGGAATCAACAGTGTAACAAGCTTCTACCTGCACATTAATATAAATAACTCAAAACAGGTATGCTCCTTGAAAATATACTTATACACACATGCAGCAACTTCATGCTAAGTAAAGAGGTCAATGCAGAGCCAGATTAAGGATCTAGGGTGCCCCGGGGCACTTAAGGTAAGGAGGCCCCTGTAGTGTGTGTGCGTATGTATAATAGGAATAGGAAGCGGTATATAATGCGTGTCGGGATTTCATAGTGGGGCTAATGGTAGGTGTCGGGATATTGACGCCTACCTTTAGTCCCCTGTCGGACTTGCAGTGTAGGGATATCGGCGGGCCGGATAGCGCCCACCGGTAACCTGACTGCTCATCCCGTATAATATATAAATTAGGGATGTGCGCCGGACCATTTTTGCCGGATTTGGATTTGGTTCTAATTCGTCGTCCGGCTTTGGATTTGGATTTGGATTTGCCAAACTGCGGTGACTGGCTTTGGATTTGGATTTGGATTTGGATTTGGATTTTTTTACAAAAATTGACAAAAAAAGCTAAAATCACATAAATTGGTCTTTTTTTTCTTCCTAGAGTATTATTAACCTCAATAACATTAATTTCCAGTCAATTTAGACCATATCACAGCTTATAATATTGTTTTCAACATTATTGGCCAAAGGTTGCAGTGAGCTGACTGGTTACTAAGCGACAAAGCAGCGGCACAACGACACAGACACCACAGTATAAAGCACATCTATGACACATTGCCACACAGCAGTGGCAGAAATGAAAAGTAATGCACCCACCCAGTGGGGTACGGCCAGCAGAGTCACAGTACTTGTTTACAAAGTGGGCTACGGCCCTAGGAGTCACAGTGCACAATCTTATTAGCATTACACCGCACATAGGGCCTGATTCACATTACACCATAAAGTAGTGTCTCTTATTTATGTTACGACACACAGTAGTGCCCCTTTTACACAATGCCCACAGTAGTGACCCTTTTACACAATGCCCACAGTAGCGGTGTCCCTTACACAATGTCCCCCAGCAGTGGTGCCCCCTATGCAGTCCCCTTAGTAGTACGGTCCACTATGCAGTGCCCCCAGTTGAATGCTCCCCAGTAGTATGCCCCCCATTAGCAGGCCCCCCCAGTAGTATGTCCCCCATTAGCAGGCCCCCCCAGTAGTATGCCCCCCATTAGCATGCCACCCAGTAGTATGCCCCCCCAGTAGTATGGCTCCCCCAGTAGTAGGCTGCCCCAGTAGCAGGCCCCCCCAGTAGTAGGCTGCTCCAGTAGTAGCCCCCCCTGTAGTATGGGCCCCCCCTGTAGTATGGCCCCCCCTGTAGTAGGCCCCCCCAGTAGTATGGCCCCCCCCAGTAGCAGGCCCCTCAGTAGTATGGCCCCCCCAGTAGCAGACCCCCCCCAGTAGTATAGCCCCCCCCAGTAGCAGGCCCCTCTGTAGTATGGCCCCCCCAGTAGTATAGCCCTGCCCAGTAGCAGACCCCCCCCAGTAGTGCAGACCCCCCCAGTAGTATAGCCCCCCCCCAGTAGCAGGCCCCTCTGTAGTATGGCCCCCCAATAGTGCAGATCCCCCCCAGTAGTATGGCCCCCCCAGTAGCAGACCCCCCCCAGTAGTATAGCCCCCCCCAGTAGCAGGCCCCTCTGTAGTATGGCCCCCCCAGTAGTATTGCCTCCCCCAGTAGCAGACCCCCCCCCAGTAGTGCAGACCCCCCCCCCAGTAGTATAGCCCCCCCAGTAGCAGGCCCCTCTGTAGTATGGCCCCCCCAGTAGTATAGCCCCCCCCCAGTAGCAGACCCCCCCAGTAGTGCAGACCCCCCCCCCAGTAGCGCCCCCGGACCTTTGACAAGTAAAAAAATAAAAAAAATAAAACTTACCTGTATCCCCGCTCCCGCGCCGTCCGCTCTGTCACACACTGAGGAGGGAGCCGGAAGACGGAGCTCATGTGTGAGCTCCAGCCGGCTCCCTCCGTGCAGCAGCCAATGAGAGTCTGTGTGACTCTCATTGGCTGCTGTAACAAACACACAGCTGCCGCTGGCGGCTGTGTGTCTGTGTCTGTGTAGGGCAGAGCGCTATCACTGCGCTCTGCCCTACACGCGAGGAGACCTGATGTCGGATTCTCTAGTGAGAATCCGACATCAGGCGGCCGCCGTTCGGCCCCGAACGGGGATCCGAGTCAGGCGGTGAACACCCGAACAGGGTTCGGGTGGACTCGGATCCCCAATGTTCGGAGCGGTTCGGATTCCACAGAATCCGAACCGCTCATCTCTAATATAAATATAATATTATATATATAATAATATATAATATATAAAATAAACACTTGTTCATCACTTGTGTAAGTGCACAAACTCACGGGTCACTCCAGGACTTGTATAATTATACAAGTCCTGGAGTGACCGTGAGTTTGTGCACTTACACAAGTGCTGAACAAGTGTTTATTGTATCAATCGGTACGGGAGCATCCAGGCGGTTGCTCCCGTACCGATTATATATATTAACCACCAGCTGCTCTAATATAACCACTGGCTGCTCTAATTAGAAGCAGCTGATAAGCCCCAATTGTCCTTTTAATTCAGTAAAATTGTGACGCATAAGCATAAAGCCATCCTTGGAAGTGCTCTGCAGTTCTATACAGATGGCACGGAGCTGCGCTTGTAGCCTTCTGTCAGTGCAGCAGTGGGTGGCCGCTGCTGGGACCAGAGTCTTAACTAAACTGCCCTCCAATCCTCAGTGCACCACCAGCGTACAATATGCAACACAGTGCCCCATCAGTATACAATGTGCCACACAATGAATCCCCAGGCCACAATATGCCACTCAGTGCCCCCAGTACACAATATACCAAAGTGCCCAGTGCATAATAATACTCAGTGCCCCCTAATTACATAATATGCCACTCAGTGCCACCCAGTAGATACACAGTACCTCTAAGTACATAATATGCCAGTCTTTATGCCTCAGTACATAATGTGCCACTCAGTTTCCCTCAGTACATAATATACCACTCAGTGACCCCTAAGTACGTAATGTGAAACACAATGCTTTCTTTTCACATCTGTCTTACTTATCTTAAGCTGCCCACACACATAGCGATTTTTCACCCAATTTGACCGATTTCGACGAATCGCGCAGATGAATCGTGCAAAAAAAGCTCAAATCATGCATTTCTACTCACGACCACGATGCCGATGCGCGTCCCCGCTCGTCGTACCTCGTATCTTCTGATCTGGCGTGCTGTAGGCCAGATTTGCCAATCTGGGACACGATGGGTGCCGATCGTGAGGTTTTTTTTACTCACGATGAATCGTACAATTCATCGTATAACGCGGAATTTGACTGACAGGATCCTGGTCACGCCCCTCCGCCATCTTGTGCAGCATCGTGTATGGAAAAGAAGGAAGCACAGTCGGGAGCCTGCACACTGAGTGTTTTTTTTGCCCCCCACTGCCCACCAATGTGTGCCACCCACCTAGAAATGCATGACCCAGCCACCGCCCACCGGAATGAGGTGGGCAGTGGCTGGGTCATGCATTAAGCTCCCACTGCCCACCAATGTGTGCCACCCACCTACCCACTAACTACCCACCAATGTCAGGGGGCCACCTAATAATTAATTAAAAAACTCTTCAAAATTTAGCAAAAATTAATAAACAAGTATATTACAACAAGATAAACAAATACATTACAACAAGATTATAACAATCATATTTAAATAACCTAAAAAATTAGCAAAAACATGTTTAAAAAAAACACAATACATTACATTTAAAAACACATCATTCCTTATAAAACAGGGGTCTTCAACTTTTGGCCCTCCAGCTGCTGTAGAACTACACATCCCAGCATGCCCTGCCATAGTTTGGAAATAAACAGCATTCTGAAACTGTGCCAGGGTATCCTGGGATCTATAGTTCAACAACAGCTAGAGGGCCAAAGGGTGAAGACCCATGCTGTAAAAGAAAGAAAAACATTAAAATACTAAAACATAAACACATGACATTCCTGTAAAAGAAAACACGATTACAATACCATACCAAACATTAAAAACCTGTAAAAAAGAAAATATTAAAACATTAAAAAATGTAACCATAACAACATAAAATATAACAAAACTATATACACTAATATTTAAATGTCCTTTTTTTCTCTTCTTCCTAGAAATGTCCATGGATAGTGAGCGTGACTTCGTCACTGGAGTCATAGAAATCCTGCAGTCTAAAGAGTGCCTGTGGCGCATACGTTTTCGCTAATACCATAACAAGAACCACAAATTGTACGCTTTACAGGTGTTACTACAGTATGCAAAAAGGTTCATTGCCGACGCAGACCTCAAAACTGTCCGTCACAAGATTCAAAACCTCAGGACAGTGTACATTAAAGAAAAGAAGAAAGTCGATGACTCCAAAAGATCCGGCGCAGGCACCGATGATGTGTATGAACCATCGCTGTGGTACTACAAACTGATGTCCTTCATAAGCGATCAGGAGCCACAACGGCAGTCTCTGGTGTTGATGGCTGAGTAAGAGGGAGAAGAGGAGGTTGCAGAAGTGACTGGACCATCTGCTGAAGTCTTGGTAAGTAGTGACACAATTAATAAACCAAAACCTTATTGTTTATGTATTTCAATCCAAAATGTCCAATATAGTCCGTAGTTCACAGACAGTCCTCCTGCCATGGCACCGCACCTGGTCCGTTGAAATAGGCCATGTACTCCTCCCTCACTTCTTTGGCACGTGCGGTCGATGTTGTTGTATTTGGTGCTGCAGACACCAGTCAAATGGCCAATGTCCTCCGGTGGTCCTACATCTTCTGGTCTAGCTGGGACTAGTCCTCGTTGGGCAGTTTTTCTTCGCAGAAAGTTATGCAGCACACAGCACGCCATCACGACCCAGTCTATCTTCTCCACGCGTAGGTTGATGGTGGTGTGGAAATTGCGGATGCGGTTGCTCAGTATTCCAAACGCATTTTCCACAATGCGCCGTGCCCGGGATAGACAGTAGTTGTAGATCCTCTTCTCTCTGGTCAGGGTTTCATCACATGTTCATGTAATGCAAAAGCCTCGTCTGCGATGAAAACGTAATTTAGGCCGTGCTTTGTCTGGTCCAGTGAGGGCAAGTTAAGGGTTTTGTTGGTGAGTCTCTGGTAGAAAGCAGTCTGTTTGAAGGACCTACCATCCGAAGCACGGCCATTCTTGCCGACATCCACAAACAGAAATTCATAGTTGGCATTTACCACTGCCATGAGAACGATGCTGAAGAATCCTTTGTAGTTGTAGTAATATGATCCGGTGTTGGCAGGTGGGTTGATGTGGATGTGTTTTCCATCGATGGTTCCTCCGCAGTTAGGGAAATTCCACGGTTGTTCAAATTCTTCAGCGATGCTCTTCCACTCCTCCACAGTTTTAGGAAACTGTAAAAATATTAAAAAAGGGCTACAACATGACTAAAATATATTTTTTTATTTGTTTCCTATATAGACTCCCACCCAAGACCCTGATTTGGCTTCCACTCAGGACCTGAGTCTGCTTGGGAAAAGTGATGTGGAGAATAACACCCAACTGGCAATACCCATTGCACCCACACCCTCAACCTCTTCCCTACCACCACAAGAAAAAAAAAAAAAAAAAAACAGGGGAAAAAGGAGATTCATACAGAATGGGAGGACATATTGCTTACGAATGCAGAACGCCTCCTACAAAAACCTCCAGATGCTATAGACGACTTTACGGCACATGTAAACAGCAGTATGAGGAATATGGATGAGGATACCAAAAAAAATTATCTCAGGCTAAATTATGACCAATTGAGGTGTATGAGCAAAAACCTACACAACTCCACTTATATAGCTGACCCAATACTATATTCCCCTGTCCCAAACACCTATGTCAGGCCCCCCCAGCCCAGTTAGAGATTACTCCACCACCCAGCAGCCCAAGCACAAGCACTACCAGGTTTAATGCTCTGCTGGATGCAGCGGATGAATTGCCCTGTTATACACAGATGTAATTTATTTACTTTTGTTATTTCTTGCTTTTATTAACACCAAATTTTATCCATCCCAATAGGTACAGCCTGAATGGTATAGGGTGGTGATTACGCTGTTTGGACAAGGTTACTACACACATGGCACAAGTACACATTGCTGGAAGCCGGGGCCACAATGTATACTTGTGCCATGTGTGTACTGGCCTGTTCAAACTGGCGTCTGACCCACCCCATAACATACAGCACGCTACCTATTGGGATTGATAAAATTTGGTGATAATGCTGTTTTGTAAAAATATTATTGCAATCTATATTGCATACAGTTCAGTGCACAGTTTGGGTTGCCTACAGGTCAGTGCACATTTTGGGTAATGCAGCCTATTATTTCCTGTCTAATAATAAAAACATCAAAAAAAAATTGTGAGGACGTAGGACCTCATTCAGAGGCGCTCGCAAAAAGCGAGTGCTTGCTCTGAATGAGGGTGGCCGCTTTTTTTTCTAAGCCGGCCTTCTGGCCGCTTGCTAAGCTGTGGGTGACCACCCACAGCTTTTGCGAGCGGCCAGGTGATGGTCGCGACCATCGGGCTTGCAACGAGACCCTTGTGGTAGGGTCTCATCTGCCACAAGCCCCAGTGAGCTTCCTGCTCTAATAGAGCAGGAAGCTCACTACTGACATCACTCGTGATGTCAAAAGGGCCGCCCCTAAACGGCAGGTGTTCCTTCAGGAACGACTCAGTTTGGCCAGCCACTTCACCCCCTCCCCGCCTACAAAATGGGGCGAGCTGTCGATCAACATTGACAGCCACCCCGTTTTGTTGTGAGCCCTGGAGTGAGTGATTTCTCGCTCGCTCCGTGGCTCGCGCACACGCAGTGCACACGCTGCGAGTGCACAATGCCCCACCATCGACCCACTTGCGAGCACATAGTGCTTGTGAGCGGGTCTGAATGAGGTCCATAGTGTGCAAGTGTTTTTTGGCCACAGTGGCTCTGTATTGTTCCAATGTTGTTGTAGTGTTGTGTACACAAGATGGCTGCTATGCAGCACAGTTTTATGCCCGATTTGCACTGTTATTATGTTGTGTTGTGTACATAAGATGGCTGCTATGCAGCATGTTTTTTTGCCTTATTGGCACAGTTAAAGAGTTAAATTTAAAATATATGAAAAAAAAAATGTTTTTCTTTCACAAGAAACCAATGTGTGGTGTGTTTTTCTTCTTACCTTGCAATACTGGAACTGCAGGTGAGATGAGTGTCCCAAACTGTAGGTCTTCCAGTGACCTTCCTGTAGCCAGATACCTCAGGGTAGCCACCAGTCTCTCTTCAGCAGGGATTGCCCTCCGCCACCTTGTGTCCTGTCTCCGGATGTGGGGGGTCACCAGATGCAGCAATTCCTGGAAGGTGGCGTCATCCATGCGCAGGTAGTTGCGGTAGTCATCCGGGTTGTTCTCCTTGATCTCCATCAACAGGGACATGTGAGAGCGGGTATCCCTTTGTAGTAGCCACTCCTTAGTCCAGCATGCTCTTGTCCCTCTTTGCTGGGCCCTCTTCCTAATCTCCCGGACCCCAGCTTTGGCGACCAATACTCTATACTGATAGGGACGCATCAGTACAGAATTCAGTAACGGGATAGAATGCTGGCAGGTAGCACACATTTGCAGGTAGAATAAACTATGTAAAAGGCAAGCCAAATACAAAGAGCACAGTAGCAATGTACAGGATTCAGCAGGAATACATCTAGCCTCACTAGTAGCAGAGCAGAATGTGCACAGTTTTAAAGGGCGTCTGCTTTTTACACTCCCTAGCTAGCCCCTCCCATTGTTGTGACTATTTAATTTTCCCTCCAATTGTCAAGAGCCTTTTTTTTTTTTTTACAACTCATGATTTATGTTGTCCGATCTTACGATGAGTACGATCAGTTCAATTGTGAGATCGTGAAACAGTTTGGATGAAAATTTTCCAAAATCGTGATCACGACGGCAAGAGAGGTCCCGTGAGAGTTCACGGGGAAATCGGACATGATATTGGATCGTAAGCACATCGCTATGTGTGTGGGTACCTTAAGCTTTTGTCTATTTTCTACACTTCCCAGCTGCTACTCTTCCCACAGGCTCCTTACAGTCCTCCTCACAGGCTGAACTGACTCTGTCCTCGCTTTACATGCTGGGCACAGGGACTAGGAGTGGGACGCACACTGCAGCTGCAAGGGTAACCCTGCAGTGAACTGCAGTAAAAAAAAAACAGCCCTCACTCCTCCTACTTGCCAAAAGCCAGGCA
Organism: Taudactylus pleione; assembly: GCA_031769625.1. Taxonomy (NCBI): domain Eukaryota; kingdom Metazoa; phylum Chordata; class Amphibia; order Anura; family Myobatrachidae; genus Taudactylus; species Taudactylus pleione. Next base: position 10,094,893 of record JAUIMM010000052.1, on the reverse strand, counting down.
CAGTAAGCATTCATTGTGCTGGTGTCGGACTGTCATAACAGTCTCCTTTGAGGGTAGATGTAAATCAGCACCCACCGGCCGCTGTTGATGTATGCTTGCTGGAAGCGCCAGTTACTCACTCAGCTTCAAGAGGTCATAGTGGGAGTGGGAGGAGACCACTGAACACATGGGGGCAGGGCCCTCTGGCGGCTGAACTCTGATATTATTTCTTCTTTATTAAAAAACAAACTCATGCATGCAAGAGGCAGACAGACCTCCCTCCCCCAAGAGAGGGGTAACTTGTCCCCTGTGCCCCCCCTTAATCCAGCTCTGGGTCAACTGTAATACTACAGAAAGATATATATGGTGACAAAGATGATGGAATATAGTTACCTAAGTCTGCTAGACATATTCCCGGGTTATCCTAGACACCCCCTAGGTATATATATTTTTTTCACTAACATGCAAGTTATGCTTTAAATACTGTAGATTGTCTACATTTAATTAAATAATAATAATTAAAAAAAACATTTCTGATGACATTTGCTTTTTAAAAAAATATATTTTAGTCAATTAAGTGGTCTGGGTTTTGGACACTCAAGGACTTTTAATCTTGTACCACCTAAAAAATCAATATATATATATATATATATATATATATATATATATACATATATATATCAATACAATATATATATATATATATGTGACAGAGGCTTGGCACCCCTCCACTGTTCAATATTAGTGGGTGTCCTCTGCAGGTAACGGGTACATGAGCAAGGCAAAGGTTACAAAGAACCTATAAAGTAAGCACGTTACAGGTTCTTTGTAACCGGAGTGTATTATTCTTTATTGGACGAGTGCCGCCGCCTTTGCCTTGCCTATATATATATATATATATATATATATGTATATATATATATATATATATTATGGGTATATATATATATATATAATAAATCCCTTGTAGCCGGCGCTCTACAATAATAAACCAACAGCCACGGTGCTCACTCCCAGAAAAAGTACAAAGAGTCAATTAGAGCGGCACTCGCTGGTCTTACTCAATAATGGTAAATAAGGACACACAGTCCGTGATGCTGCTTTGCTGCAACGTTTCGAGGTTTAATCCTCGTCCTCAGGCAGTAAGTACAAATATGATAAACAGAAAAGCTTACCTATATAGACACCTCGTGCAGGTAAAAACGCCGGTCATCTGCCCGCATCCCGGGTTTGTGTCAGACGGATTTCCGGGTAGCATCCAGCCCCGTCCAGTCAAAGACACTCCCACCGTTGCTATGGCATCGCGGTGTATACAATCAGTGACAAAAACCACCACCAACATTAGATCTAAAAAACTAAGACATAAATGGAACATGTTATACACTCAATAGATATTAAGAAGATGATATTAATAAATATATATAATCAATAATAGAAAATTTCCAATAAATGCTTAATCAAAAAACTATTCACTACCATGAAGAAGAAGAATCAAAATAATTCTTAAACTAAATAAATATAATCAGATAACGCTGAAAAAACATTATTGAAATATCCATATCATTCAAAGAAAAATATTCTAATTCAGATGGTCATTCAATCCTCGTGGCTTCAATGTATCCAAAGTGTAAATCCACTTGGATTCCAATCTAAGAAGTTTTTTATGCCTATCACCCCCTCTTATGTCCTCCGGGACATGGGCCCTCATTCAGAGCCGGACGCAATTAGCGCTCGCTCGTCCTGAAAATAGAGGTGGCTATTCAAATGAACCGTTCGCTGTTTGCGGTCTGTTCACACCTCTAGGTCGAACAAAACTTGCGGTTGTTTTTTGGGAAACTACGCCCCCTAGCCGCTCGCATCCTACGTCACGTCCGCTATTTATTAGATTAATCGAGTACATCGACCAGCGTATGAACTGCTCGCTATTCTTGTGGTCGTTTTTGCTACCACAATTTTGCGAGCAGTTCTGGCTATAAAATAACCCAGTGACGTGGTTAATGACGCTGCTGTTTTAATTATGCACATCCATAAAATGCCCGTTTTGACCTTTAAGCACGCCTGCGTTCTGATTTCCACTCCCCGTTTTCAAGCACCTTCCCCTGTTACCACCCACATACGCCTCATTCTGTCACTCAAATTAGCAGGCATTCGCTATTTTGCGAGCACATGAATTTCGACCGCACTGACTGGTTCGCGCATGCGTATAACGATCCGTACGCATGCGCAGTTGGCCAAACATCGCTCGGAGCGAACGAGCTGCCGCTTACGAGTGGCTCTGAATCAGGCCCATGGTCAATAATTAATTATATGTTTAAAACTAGATAAACTATGACGAAATTCAGAAAAATGTTGCGCTACTGGTTGCTCTGATGTTTTGCCACCCAGTGCAGCCCTGATAGAGGACCTGTGTAATGCCATACACTCTTTAAAAGAACATATGGTTTTCCCCACGTAACATAATCCGCAGGGGCATTTGATTAAATACACCACATATGTACTAGTGCACGTCAATGCATGTTGAATATAGTATTTATGCCCATTATGGGGATGATAGAAAATTTTATTGTCAATCATGTGACGACATGTAGTGCACCCCATGCATTTATAACAGCCACCTGCTTTTTTCTGTTTCCCATTATCAAAATTCAGATGTTCCGTTACATCTGGGTGCACAGTCCAATCTCGTATATTTTTTCCTCTTTTGTAGCAAGGTCTTATCCTGGTATTTTTGAGACATTTTAACTCTTTATCTGTTTATATAATCGGCCATAGGGTTTTAGTTATCGATCGTACAGTTCCTGATGAAGTATTGTACTGCTGAACCCAATTTAATTTATCTTCTTTATATTCTGCCGATTTCTTCTTAATTAGAGTATTCTCCCTTGGATTGGAATCCAAGTGCATCTACACTTTGGATACATTGAAGCCACGAGGATTGAATGACCATCTGAATTGGAATATTTTTCTTTGAATGATATGGATATTTAAATAATGTTTTTCAGCGTTATGTGATTATATTTATTTAGTTTAAGAATTATTTTGATTATTCTTCTTCAATGTAGTGAATAGTTTTTTGATTAAGCATTTATTGGAAATTTTCTATTATTGATTATATATAATATATTTATTAATATCATCTTCTTAATATCTATTGAGTGTATAACATGTTCCATTTACGTTTTAGTTTTTTAGATCTAATGTTGGTGGTGGTTTTTTTCACTAATTGTATACACGGTGATGCCATAGCAACGGTGGGAGTGTCTTTGACTGGACTGGGCTGGATGAAAGCCGGAAATCCGTCTGACACAAACCCTGGATGCGGGCAGATGACCGGTGTTTTTACCTGCACGAGGTGTCTATATAGGTAAGCTTTTCTGTTTATCTTATTTGTACTTACTGCCTGAGGACGAGGATTAAACCTCAAAACGTTGCAGCAAAAAGCATCACGGACTGTGTGTCATTATTTACCATTATTGAGTAAGACCAGCGAGTGCCGCTCTAATTGACTCTATATATATATATTGTATATCTTCACAGTTTTCAAATACCAGCTCAGGGTTCCCCAAATTATATAAAGTAATGAAAGATTCATACATATAGAGAGGGATGTCTTTTACAGTTCTATTAGCCTCCCGCGATTAGGTCACGCCCCCTTCTTTCCCAGGGCCCGGCAAGGCGGTCGGCTCCCCTGATTGTTTCCTATAAGTGATGTGGAAATGATAGCATTCAAAACAACATAGTAAAATTAAATGTGCAAGGTTGTATAAGTTATTAACCATGTAACTGGCTAATATTTTTGCCACAAAACACTTGTAGGGTTTTTTATGGTTGAATTAGGTCAAGAATATCTATTTAACACTTATCCAACACAATTTTTATTTAAAAAAAAAAAAATGTTAATACAATATACTGTACCATAAACATAGCCATTTCTATGGTATACTGTTCATGAACTTGAACTTTCAACTATTTAACCATTCCAAATCGGCAGCACTGTATCGATATTCTTGATCGATACGAGTTCACTAATATCGATTCAGCAGCCACAGTGCTTTCTGGGCCAGATAATTGTGTCAGAATCCTCTTATCAGATTTCTGTTCATCTGGTTATTTTACATCCTGCTGGATTCTGCTCCTTGGGCTCCTGGTGTCTCTGGCTACTGTGCTACTATTTCTACTTCAGACTCCAGGGGGTAAATTTACTAAGATTCGAGTTTGGTTGAGTTTTTTAGTTTTTTAAACTCACTTTGCTTCACTAAAACTCGGGTGAGTTTCGCCTTATCAAACTCGCAAATTTATTAAGAAGTGAGTTTAGCTGAAAGTGAGTTTTTCGATGGTGAAGCAGATTGAGTTTTTTGTTCCAATTTGCGAGTTTAGATGAGCGTTTAAGGTGAGTTTAAAGAGAGTTTAGATGAGAGTTTAAGGAGAGTTTAAGGAGAATTTAGATGAGAGATTAGATGAGATTACTTACTCGAGATTGCAGTGTTTTCTCTCTGCAAAACTCACCCGAGCAAGCAGCCTGCACATATCAGTGAGATATGTGTAAGCTGCTTGTGTGTTTTAATACCTGTAAAAAACGGGTTTAATAATAAAAAAATAAAAAATGACATAGGGTCCCCCCCCTAAAGCTTAACCAGCCCCGGACTTGCCAGCCTGTCCTGGTACCTAAAATAATGGGGAACAAAACGAGTAAGATTCCACCATAAATTAGGTACCAGCACCAGGCTGCTGGACCAGTCCTAGTTTTAATTATAGGGGTAAAAATGTTATGTAGGAGTACCCCTAAAATTAAAACCAGCACTGGACCCTTTCTAGCGGGGGGCTGATGTCACAGCCAGGGGTGCCCTTTCATCAGGCCCCCCAGCTACAGCATCAGCCCTGACCACTAGTCAGCCCAGGACAGTTGGGGAGTTGGGGACCCCTCCAATAAAGGGGACCCTCTCTCCAGGGCACCCTGGTCTAGGCTGATAGCCCAGGGCTGTCCCCGCCACCCCTGGGCAGTGGGGGGCGGGTTGATAGTGTAGGTGTAGTGTTAAAAATGTAATTAACAACATTATCTTTACAGTAGAACTGCCGGTCCCAGCAAGCCTCCCCCGCATGCTGGTACTTGGAGAACCGCAAGTACCAACATGCGGGGCATTAAGGGGCCACTGGTACCTGTAGTTCACCTGTAAAGAAATGTGTAAAAAAACACCACACCATGAAAAAAAAGATTTATTACTTACATACATAGACACATACTTACCTGCTCCCAGATGTTCACGTCCCCTTCTCAACGTAAAGTATCCAATGGTTCTACCTGAAAAAAAGGTGACCACCCACAGCTATAGCGAGCGGCCAGGAAGATGGTCGCGATGGTCAAGACCATCACGACCATCGGGCTTGCGACGAGACCCTTGTGGTAGGGTCTCATTGGCGCAAACCCTAGAGTGCTTTCGGCTCTAACAGAGCCGAAAGCACTCCCACTGACATCACTTGTGATGTCAGTGGGGCCGGCCCCAGACGGTAGGCGTTCCCATGGGAACACCTCCATCTGGGCAGCCATGCCCCCGGCCCGCCCACCAAAGGGGGCGTGCTGTCACTCAACATCGACAGCATGCCCCCTTTGGTGCGAGACCTGGAGCGACGCATTGCCCGTCGCTATCCTGGTCTCGCGCATGCACACGACGGAGCCGGCTCCATCGTGCGCATGCGCACTGGGCCACCATCGATCCGCTTGCGAGCGCACATCGCTCGCGAGCAGGTCTGAATCAGGCCCCAAATTCCCGGGACTATAGTGCATTCAATATAGTGCATTGTTGTTATGAATCTAGAACATTATCATGCATGCACTATCAGTCTTTACTATATATATTTATAAGGGTGTCCAGACCAAGCACTCTACTGGGTAGCCAAGCCTCTGTGTGGGCTGGCCACGCCTGACAAAGTCCCACATGATATTGGGTGGCCTACGCTCCTGTGGTCACGATCTTAATGAAGGTTGCATTCAGGGGCAGAACTATGGGAGACAATGGAGGTGCCTGCCGCCGGGCACCTTCTCTGTTGTCCACAACATATTCACCCCACTTAGGGCTGTAACTATGTACCCGGAGTGTACAGTCACGGTTGCCCAATACATGGCACCCCTTCACAGCACCATACACTAATGGAGAGCTCCGTGTCAGACCATCACCTGCTGCCTTCATCTATCTATAGTATGTTCCTGTAAGGATACATGTTTATCCTTACATACAGTGGTAAAATGCAGGCAAGTTAAGAATGAACAGTTGGCTAAACTGATTCAATGATTGACTTACATCATAACAGTGACTGGTATAAAAGTCACTGGTTGTCTGGAACTGTCAGTTATCAGAGTGTGAGCTGAATATTTTGCATACATTGTATACTCCTGTGACTGTCTACTGATAGGACATCTCATCTAAGGTAAGCTTATTTTAACCTAAATATTGTATAAAAACTATTGTTAAAATTCAAACTGGTTAAACTTTTGTGATATGTGTAACAATACAGTTTACAACCTTTATCTTACAGGGAAAATTCCCAAAGAACTAGGCTTAAAAAGTTCCATTACATATTGTGAAGTTTTTAGCACCAATAAAAATACCTCCAGGTCCATCAATGAGAATTTGCATTGATATTTTCATGACGAGGAGTGGGTATCACCAATGGTATCCCTCTACCCTACATTATATTTCCATTAATTTTGTGTAGTAAAATATTAGCATTGCGTTCAAATTGTTGCATTCAACAAAAGGATTTTTATGCAATATCAGCAATGTTCATAAGTCTTTAAAGCCAGCACAATTATGTGTACAGTATCCTGTTTTTCTGTCCGAGTCGCAGAACAGGACATATTTCAGTAAATTGTGTAAAAATATTTACATTTTATGTGGTCACTTTTTGTTCTAGTGAATTTGATGAGAAAGCACTTTAAATCAAAGACTTCCTAACGCACATCCCAAGGAGCAAATAAAAGTATAATTAGACACAGAAAACTGCTAGTAAACATAGATATATTACCATTCGTTGAAGAGTGATGGCATATAATCCCAACAAGGATCCCCACGCAGCACATGGGGACGGATTCTGAGTCGCACGTAATGCTGATGTTCATGTAGTTGAGCGATTATTTGCAACTGCACATATGTAAATTGTCCTGAAAACCCCTATGACATAAGCATAATACATAGTACACAGTCAAAGATGCTGTTGCAATCGTTATGGTTGCGAACGTGTCAGTGAAAGCAGCTGCATTCTTAGACGTACAGCCACATAAGCCATCTTCAGATGGAGAAACTGCCATAGGGCTGATGCAAGTGTCGATGGTGCGCCGATGGTGGCGTGTCAAGCATCACCAGTGTTGTTACAGAGTGCAGAGGGCCTGATTCAGCTAGGAACGCAATGTTGCGTTCGCACGCAGCCGGCCGATGTTTACAATGTGCACATGCATATAAGACGCAGAGCGCGTGTGCGAACTAGGCACTGTGAAGGTGAAGGCGATCGCAGACAGCACGCAGACCTTCCACCCAGTGATTGACAGGAAGTACAGTTGTGGGTGGTGACGGGTGTGGTCGTGCGAACGCAGGCGTGTCAGTGCATTTCAACGCCATTGCAGAGGCGTGCATAAATTAGGCATTGTGAGACGCTACACAGCCTGAGCTCTCACCGCGTGCAGGAGATGTAGCAAAGACTGTGGAAGGGTCAGGTCAACATCTTATTGTGCGTATGGGTCCCATAGTTTGTTACCGATGTTTCCGCTGTCTTGCCAAGTATAGAGAATGCAAGTAAAGGGAAGTGGGTGGTATTATGTAGTGCTGGGCGTCTGCTTATTCTGCTATGATTGGCGTGCGTATGCATTCATTAGCATATTCTCGCAGCGCCTGGGTGTGTGCGTGCGCACACTTGCGTTCCTTGCTGAATCAGGCTCTGAGATGCTAAAAATCTCAAACTGGATCAGGTGTCATACAAATAACATCTAGGGGGCTGATTAAACAAGGAATGCAACTGCAAATGCAATAGCGATTATGCACGCAGTTCCACAGTGATAGTATGCTAATCCATTGCGATCACTTTGCCGTTGCAGCACAACATAAGGATGCCCACTTTACCTTACACATTTCCGTAATGTTTAGCAAGACTGCGAAAACATCATTACAATCGAGTACCATCACAGCCTCACGCACACTTGCACAAGCTCTGACCCTACACAGAAATTGCCAACATCAGCGCACATTATCAGGCCTCAGGCTGCGTAGGGTATCACAGTGGATAATTTATGCATGCCCATGCTACAGCGTTCAAACGCACTGCTATGCCTGCGTTTCGACAACCACACCCCCCCCATCACCACCCACAAATGGTACTTCCTGTCAATCACTCTGCAATGGGTCTGCATAGTCTCTGTGTCACGATCCAGTGCAAGAATTCCTCTGTGGAGGATGGTGAGCCGAGGGGTTCGGGTGACTAGGGGAGTGACTAGACTAGGTCTCCTAGTTGTGGCCAAACCCAGGTTTGGCTAGACCTGCCCAGAGGCACAGAGTCTAACTCACTTGGTGGTTTTCTCCAGTGACCCCTCCAATTGGGATTTGGTTTTCAGCTGCACCAAGTGAGCAGGTCGCAGCCCACTGGACAGGTACCTGGGAATGGCAGAAGACTGGAAACTATAAAGAATGCAATAGCACTGGAGGTGAATGGAATGAATGAACTCTGGAAATAGAACTGAATGCTATAACACAGGCATGGACTGGAAACAGTTAAGTATGCAGAAAAACACAGACATATACTGGGGATTGCTAAGGCAAGAGCAGAGTGGACTCAGAGAATATATGGGAATGCTAGAAATGATTTGAGCTGATTACCAGAGACAAGACACTGAGCAAAGAACACAGACATATACTGGAGATTGCACAGACAAGAGCAGAGTGGACTCAGGGAATATATGTGAATGCTGGAAATGATTGGAGCTGATTACCAGAGACAAGACACTGAGCAAAGAACACAGACATATACTGGAGATTGCACAGACAAGAGCAGAGTGGACTCAGGGAATATATGGGAATGCTGGAAATGATTGGCAGAGACAAGACACAAAGAGAAGTCAGGCATATACTAGGAGAATGCTAATGCAAGTGCAGATTTGCACTGACAAGACACAGGGCAGATTGACACAGATATGTGCTGGGAAGTCCAGCTGTGAGCTAATTAATACCAGCAGGTAATCTGACACCTCAGTGACACAAGGAAGCTGCAATACTAGCAGCACATATACAAAGACACACAGACATAGAAAACAAAACAGTCTGGATACTGGGAGAGAACTACTCTCAGACTAAGAATAGCTTGGAAGCTAATACTGGAAACTGGAGAACTGTGAACAGGCTGAAGTAACTCTCTGAAAGATTAGCACAGAGCAATGCTGGGATCACTGGAACAGAGAAGAAGTTGAACAGCAACTTCCTGGAGTTCTGGAGGCGGATTTATACCCAGGGGTAGCAGATTACTGGAGCACAGCATCAGCTGACTGAATCATGCTACCATAGGTTAGGAGTACTGTCACATGAGAGGAACTGTCATGGTGGCGCCCATGATGGGAACTCCGATCCCCAGCACACACAGCCGACCATGGAAGCTCGCAAAAAGCACCTAAGGCAGAATACTCAGCCCCACATCCATCACTGCACCAGACGTCTGACCGCAAGGAAGTCAGGGGAAGCCGGCAAGGAGGTGAGAGAGGCCGATCCTAGGCTGAACCCTGACAGTACTTCCTCCTTTTAGGGTGGGCACCGAACAACCATAAAGGCTCAACTGGAACTCCTCAGAAAGACACAAAAAATATATTTGAAAAACACAGGAAAGTAGAAAATCTTGCTCGAAGATACAATAAGAACTGGAAAATTTAGAAGAACAAGGTTCCCAATACCAGATGGATTCTGAGACTAATAATTGGAAGAAATAGTCAACTTGGTCCAAGAAATGTTGGTCACCAGGAAGTCATCGATTCTTATTCTTTTTCCGAGACTTTTTCGAACCACTTGAAGAAGAAGAAGACTTAAGTTGCAAAGTGTCTTTCATGGGAACTACCGAAATGGTTTTTTCATCATACTCAGGATCATAGTCAGAATCTGTGTTATAATTCATCATCCTTATGCCTCCTTGAGTCTTATCCTTCTGGACAGGTTGTTTTTGTACTGGATCTTTTTGAGAAGGACTCAAAGAAATGCATCTGAGCTTAATAGCAGAGGGTGGTACCCCAGAACTTGAGACTTTGTTGAGATGAGTATCCTCGAGAGAACTGTAAGGATAAGTTGGACCAAATTCTTTAATGACTGCCGCAGTAAAGGCTACTAAATCTGATAGCATCGGATCCTTTGAATCATAAATAGGCTCAACCCAGTCCCATATATATATATATATATATATATATATATATATAAATTTTACTACATTAGTAGGCTTGATTTCAGACCATGGCGAGGATTTCATAATAGCGATGAAATGATCCACCAAGGCATAATACTGCGTTATATCTCCATCAAAAAGAATGGGCATAGAAACATCAGATGGATCCTGAGGGATACCTATAGATATAGTGGTAGCGTCATTTTGTGAACCTCTTTACTGATGGGGCACTAAAACATTTGACTTTGACACAACACTAGAAGATTCTTCCTTGAGTAAAGAACCGGAGATCTTCCCTTGGGATACAGATTTTGAAATCGCTTTTTGAGATGTAAAACTTGAGACTTTCCTCCTGACTATGAGACTTGATACCCCCTACCGGGGTACATAACTAGAAACCTCCTCTGGAGGTATGATGCTTGAACCCCCATCTTGGGGAGTAACACTTGGAAACCCTTGTTCTTGGGGTACAAGACTTGAGACCCCCTCCTGGGGTAAGACACTTGAACTCTTCTTCGGAAATGTAATACTCGAAATCCCCCCCTGGGGGATGGCACTAGGAATCCCAACCTGGGGTGAGACACTTGAAGTCCCCTCCAGGGGAATAACACCACAAACCCCATCTTGAGGCATTACACTGGGAACCCCGTCCTGGGGTAAAACACTTGAATTCCCCTCCTGGGGTATAACACTGGGAACCCCATCTTGGGATGAGGCACTTGAAATCCCCTCCTGGGGTTTAACACTGGGAATCCCATCTTGAGGTATAACACTTGGAATCCCATCCTGGGGTGAGACACTTGAGGTCCCATCTTGGAGAATAACACTTGAAATTCCCCCTTGGGGCACAACACTGGGAACCCCATCCTGGGGTGAGACACTTGAAGTCCCCTCCAGGAGAATAACACCACGAACCCCATCTTGGGGCATTACACTGGGAACCCCATCCTGGGGTGAGACACTTGAGGTCCCATCTTGGAGAATAACACTTGAAATTCCCCCTTGGGGCACAACACTGGGAACCCCATCCTGGGGTAAGACACTTGAATTCCCCTCCTGGGGTATAACACTGGGAACCCCATCCTGGGGTGAGACACTTGAATTCCCCTCCTGGGGTATGACACTGGAAACCCCATCCTGGGGTGGAATACTTGAAATCCCTTTCTGGGGAAGAATATTTAAGGCTCCCTCATGGGGCGTAACACTAGGAACCCCCTCTTGGAGTATAGCATTAGAGGCCCCTCCTTGGGGTACGACACTTGAAACCCTCTCCTGGGGTATAGAGTCAGGAAACCCCTGTTGAGGTACTTGACTTGAGGCCCCTTCCTGGGAAACAGGATTCGAAACCTTCTTTTGGGGTGAGAGACTCAAGGCCCCCTCCTGGAGTACAGAACTTGACACTCCCTGTTGGAGTATGAGACCTAAAACCCCCTTCTGGGGAAGCTGACTTGGCTTTTCCTTTCGGGGTACGCAATATGAAACCCCCTTTTGGGATGCAAGAACACAGACTTCCTCCTGGGGTGAGTGCCTCAGAACCCCCTCTTGAGGTATGGAACTTGAGACCCTTTCTTGGGGAGTAACACTTGAAATTACGGCCCACTCCTGGGGCATAACACTCGAAACGAAGCCCTCCCGTTGAGGCATGAAACTCGAAACAAAGCCCTCTCCTGGGGCGTGTAATCGAAACGAAGGCCCCCTCCTGGGGCATGAAACTCGAAACGAAGACCCCTCCCTGGGGCGTGAAACTTGAAATGAAAGCCCCCTCCTGGGGTGCGAGACTTGGGACCCCCTCCTGGGGTGTGAGACTTGGGACCCCCTCCTGGGGTGTGAGACATGGGACCCCCTCCTGGGGTGCGAGACTTGGGACCCCCTCCTGGGGTGCGAGACTTGGAACCCCCTCCTGGGGTGCAAGACTTGGTACCCCTTCCTGGGGTGCGAGACTTGGGACCCCCTCCTGGGGTGTGAGACTTGGGACCTCCACTCGAGGTAAGGAAGTTGAGACCCCTCCTGGGGCTACTGACTGGAGTCCCGTATTGGGAAAAACAGAATCCGGACTGGGACCAATGGAAATGGATTCTGGGCCGTGACCAGTAGAAATGGAATGAGTAGTGTCCCTGACTTTAGAAGGTTGAAATATCCTCCCAATATTTCTTAGACGAGGGTTGAAGCATCTTGTAGCAGGGCCCCAATCGAAAACTTGAACTTTCTTTTGCTCAGTGGACATCACCTCCTTATCTGTAACTGAAGAAACGGGAATCACTGATGGATGATGGGGAGCACTGAAAGCGCAGACATTGGGAGTCACACACTTGTCACCACTTCTCAGTGGGCGCAGAGTACAGTCCTTAAGAAAGTGATCGTCATAACTGCAATATAAACAGAGATGCAGTTCCCGGCGTCGCTGACATTCAACCTCAGTAAGTTTAGGGCGCAGGAAACTTTGATGCTTAACTTTAGTTTGTTTGGAAAAGCTGTTAGTCAAGTCAGGGGTAGCACTAGAAAGCTTGGGAATAACTTGAAAAATTTTGGGATGGAGATTTTGTAGTTGTTCTAGAAGCCAGTAGAAACTCTTGAAAGGTTCAGGGTCACGCATATCAGAAAATTGGGGAACCAGAGGACACTTGAGAGGTTCACTAGCTTGCACAGAAAATTTTTCATCTGTAGGTGTAATTGAAACTTCAGAACAAAACTGTAGAGAATTCACTGGCGGAACTTGTGGTGTGTCTGGGGACAAAGCAGCTAGAACTGAATGAATAACCATCATTTGACTAGAGAGTTCTTGAAGCTGCTGTCTGACGGATTGCAAAGCTGTCTCCTGTGCAGTCACATGAAAGAGTAAATCCTGAAACCCTGCATCACCCTGGAACCCGTCGGCTTGCATATTGGGCTGTTCAAACTGTCACGATCCAGTGCAAGAATTCCTCTGTGGAGGACAGTGAGCCGAGGGGTTCGGGTGACTAGGGGAGTGACTAGACTAGGTCTCCTAGTTGCGGCCAAACCCAGGTTTGGCTAGACCTGCCCAGAGGCGTGGAGTCTAACTCACTTGGTGGTTTTCTCCAGTGACCCCTCCAATTGGGATTTGGTTTTCAGCTGCACCAAGTGAGCAGGTCGCGGCCCTCTGGACAGGTACCTGGGAATGGCAGAAGACTGGAAACTATAAAGAATGCAATAGCACTGGAGGTGAATTGAATGAATGAACTCTGGAAATAGAACTAAATGCTATAACACAGGCATGGACTGAAAACAGTTAAGTATGCAGAAAAACACAGACATATACTGGGGATTGCTAAGGCAAGAGCAGAGTGGACTCAGGGAATATATGGGAATGCTGGAAATGATTGGCAGAGACAAGACACAAAGAGAAGTCAGGCATACACTAGGAGAATGCTAAATGCAAGTGCAGATTTGCACTGACAAGACACAGGGCAGATTGACACAGATATGTGCTGGGAAGTCCAGCTGTGAGCTAATTAATACCAGCAGGTAATCTGACACCTCAGTGACACAAGGAAGCTGCAATACTAGCAGCACATATACAAAGACACACAGACATAGAAAACAAAACAGTCTGGATACTGGGAGAGAACTACTCTCAGACTAAGAATAGCTTGGAAGCTAATACTGGAAACTGGAGAACTGTGAACAGGCTGAAGTAACTCTCTGAAAGATTAGCACAGAGCAATGCTGGGATCACTGGAACAGAGAAGAAGTTGAACAGCAACTTCCTGGAGTTCTGGAGGCGGATTTATACCCAGGGGTAGCAGATTACTGGAGCACAGCATCAGCTGACTGAATCATGCTACCATAGGTTAGGAGTACTGTCACATGAGAGGAACTGTCATGGTGGCGCCCATGATGGGAACTCCGATCCCCAGCACACACAGCCGACCATGGAAGCTCGCAAAAAGCACCTAAGGCAGAATACTCAGCCCCACATCCATCACTGCACCAGACGTCTGACCGCAAGGAAGTCAGGGGAAGCCGGCAAGGAGGTGAGAGAGGCCGATCCTAGGCTGAACCCTGACAGTACTTCCTCCTTTTAGGGTGGGCACCGAACAACCATAAAGGCTCAACTGGAACTCCTCAGAAAGACACAAAAAATATATTTGAAAAACACAGGAAAGTAGAAAATCTTGCTCGAAGATACAATAAGAACTGGAAAATTTAGAAGAACAAGGTTCCCAATACCAGATGGATTCTGAGACTAATAATTGGAAGAAATAGTCAACTTGGTCCAAGAAATGTTGGTCACCAGGAAGTCATTGATTCTTATTCTTTTTCCGAGACTTTTTCGAACCACTTGAAGAAGAAGAAGACTTAAGTTGCAAAGTGTCTTTCATGGGAACTACCGAAATGGTTTTTTCATCATACTCAGGATCATAGTCAGAATCTGTGTTATAATTCATCATCCTTATGCCTCCTTGAGTCTTATCCTTCTGGACAGGTTGTTTTTGTACTGGATCTTTTTGAGAAGGACTCAAAGAAATGCATCTGAGCTTAATAGCAGAGGGTGGTACCCCAGAACTTGAGACTTTGTTGAGATGAGTATCCTCGAGAGAACTGTAAGGATAAGTTGGACCAAATTCTTTAATGACTGCCGCAGTAAAGGCTACTAAATCTGATAGCATCGGATCCTTTGAATCATAAATAGGCTCAACCCAGTCCCATATATATATATATATATATATATATATATATATATATATATATAAATTTTACTACATTAGTAGGCTTGATTTCAGACCATGGCGAGGATTTCATAATAGCGATGAAATGATCCACCAAGGCATAATACTGCGTTATATCTCCATCAAAAAGAATGGGCATAGAAACATCAGATGGATCCTGAGGGATACCTATAGATATAGTGGTAGCGTCATTTTGTGAACCTCTTTACTGATGGGGCACTAAAACATTTGACTTTGACACAACACTAGAAGATTCTTCCTTGAGTAAAGAACCGGAGATCTTCCCTTGGGATACAGATTTTGAAATCGCTTTTTGAGATGTAAAACTTGAGACTTTCCTCCTGACTATGAGACTTGATACCCCCTACCGGGGTACATAACTAGAAACCTCCTCTGGAGGTATGATGCTTGAACCCCCATCTTGGGGAGTAACACTTGGAAACCCTTGTTCTTGGGGTACAAGACTTGAGACCCCCTCCTGGGGTAAGACACTTGAACTCTTCTTCGGAAATGTAATACTCGAAATCCCCCCCTGGGGGATGGCACTAGGAATCCCAACCTGGGGTGAGACACTTGAAGTCCCCTCCAGGGGAATAACACCACAAACCCCATCTTGAGGCATTACACTGGGAACCCCGTCCTGGGGTAAAACACTTGAATTCCCCTCCTGGGGTATAACACTGGGAACCCCATCTTGGGATGAGGCACTTGAAATCCCCTCCTGGGGTTTAACACTGGGAATCCCATCTTGAGGTATAACACTTGGAATCCCATCCTGGGGTGAGACACTTGAGGTCCCATCTTGGAGAATAACACTTGAAATTCCCCCTTGGGGCACAACACTGGGAACCCCATCCTGGGGTGAGACACTTGAAGTCCCCTCCAGGAGAATAACACCACGAACCCCATCTTGGGGCATTACACTGGGAACCCCATCCTGGGGTGAGACACTTGAGGTCCCATCTTGGAGAATAACACTTGAAATTCCCCCTTGGGGCACAACACTGGGAACCCCATCCTGGGGTAAGACACTTGAATTCCCCTCCTGGGGTATAACACTGGGAACCCCATCCTGGGGTGAGACACTTGAATTCCCCTCCTGGGGTATGACACTGGAAACCCCATCCTGGGGTGGAATACTTGAAATCCCTTTCTGGGGAAGAATATTTAAGGCTCCCTCATGGGGCGTAACACTAGGAACCCCCTCTTGGAGTATAGCATTAGAGGCCCCTCCTTGGGGTACGACACTTGAAACCCTCTCCTGGGGTATAGAGTCAGGAAACCCCTGTTGAGGTACTTGACTTGAGGCCCCTTCCTGGGAAACAGGATTCGAAACCTTCTTTTGGGGTGAGAGACTCAAGGCCCCCTCCTGGAGTACAGAACTTGACACTCCCTGTTGGAGTATGAGACCTAAAACCCCCTTCTGGGGAAGCTGACTTGGCTTTTCCTTTCGGGGTACGCAATATGAAACCCCCTTTTGGGATGCAAGAACACAGACTTCCTCCTGGGGTGAGTGCCTCAGAACCCCCTCTTGAGGTATGGAACTTGAGACCCTTTCTTGGGGAGTAACACTTGAAATTACGGCCCACTCCTGGGGCATAACACTCGAAACGAAGCCCTCCCGTTGAGGCATGAAACTCGAAACAAAGCCCTCTCCTGGGGCGTGTAATCGAAACGAAGGCCCCCTCCTGGGGCATGAAACTCGAAACGAAGACCCCTCCCTGGGGCGTGAAACTTGAAATGAAAGCCCCCTCCTGGGGTGCGAGACTTGGGACCCCCTCCTGGGGTGTGAGACTTGGGACCCCCTCCTGGGGTGTGAGACATGGGACCCCCTCCTGGGGTGCGAGACTTGGGACCCCCTCCTGGGGTGCGAGACTTGGAACCCCCTCCTGGGGTGCAAGACTTGGTACCCCTTCCTGGGGTGCGAGACTTGGGACCCCCTCCTGGGGTGTGAGACTTGGGACCTCCACTCGAGGTAAGGAAGTTGAGACCCCTCCTGGGGCTACTGACTGGAGTCCCGTATTGGGAAAAACAGAATCCGGACTGGGACCAATGGAAATGGATTCTGGGCCGTGACCAGTAGAAATGGAATGAGTAGTGTCCCTGACTTTAGAAGGTTGAAATATCCTCCCAATATTTCTTAGACGAGGGTTGAAGCATCTTGTAGCAGGGCCCCAATCGAAAACTTGAACTTTCTTTTGCTCAGTGGACATCACCTCCTTATCTGTAACTGAAGAAACGGGAATCACTGATGGATGATGGGGAGCACTGAAAGCGCAGACATTGGGAGTCACACACTTGTCACCACTTCTCAGTGGGCGCAGAGTACAGTCCTTAAGAAAGTGATCGTCATAACTGCAATATAAACAGAGATGCAGTTCCCGGCGTCGCTGACATTCAACCTCAGTAAGTTTAGGGCGCAGGAAACTTTGATGCTTAACTTTAGTTTGTTTGGAAAAGCTGTTAGTCAAGTCAGGGGTAGCACTAGAAAGCTTGGGAATAACTTGAAAAATTTTGGGATGGAGATTTTGTAGTTGTTCTAGAAGCCAGTAGAAACTCTTGAAAGGTTCAGGGTCACGCATATCAGAAAATTGGGGAACCAGAGGACACTTGAGAGGTTCACTAGCTTGCACAGAAAATTTTTCATCTGTAGGTGTAATTGAAACTTCAGAACAAAACTGTAGAGAATTCACTGGCGGAACTTGTGGTGTGTCTGGGGACAAAGCAGCTAGAACTGAATGAATAACCATCATTTGACTAGAGAGTTCTTGAAGCTGCTGTCTGACGGATTGCAAAGCTGTCTCCTGTGCAGTCACATGAAAGAGTAAATCCTGAAACCCTGCATCACCCTGGAACCCGTCGGCTTGCATATTGGGCTGTTCAAACTGTCACGATCCAGTGCAAGAATTCCTCTGTGGAGGACAGTGAGCCGAGGGGTTCGGGTGACTAGGGGAGTGACTAGACTAGGTCTCCTAGTTGCGGCCAAACCCAGGTTTGGCTAGACCTGCCCAGAGGCGTGGAGTCTAACTCACTTGGTGGTTTTCTCCAGTGACCCCTCCAATTGGGATTTGGTTTTCAGCTGCACCAAGTGAGCAGGTCGCGGCCCTCTGGACAGGTACCTGGGAATGGCAGAAGACTGGAAACTATAAAGAATGCAATAGCACTGGAGGTGAATTGAATGAATGAACTCTGGAAATAGAACTAAATGCTATAACACAGGCATGGACTGAAAACAGTTAAGTATGCAGAAAAACACAGACATATACTGGGGATTGCTAAGGCAAGAGCAGAGTGGACTCAGGGAATATATGGGAATGCTGGAAATGATTGGCAGAGACAAGACACAAAGAGAAGTCAGGCATACACTAGGAGAATGCTAAATGCAAGTGCAGATTTGCACTGACAAGACACAGGGCAGATTGACACAGATATGTGCTGGGAAGTCCAGCTGTGAGCTAATTAATACCAGCAGGTAATCTGACACCTCAGTGACACAAGGAAGCTGCAATACTAGCAGCACATATACAAAGACACACAGACATAGAAAACAAAACAGTCTGGATACTGGGAGAGAACTACTCTCAGACTAAGAATAGCTTGGAAGCTAATACTGGAAACTGGAGAACTGTGAACAGGCTGAAGTAACTCTCTGAAAGATTAGCACAGAGCAATGCTGGGATCACTGGAACAGAGAAGAAGTTGAACAGCAACTTCCTGGAGTTCTGGAGGCGGATTTATACCCAGGGGTAGCAGATTACTGGAGCACAGCATCAGCTGACTGAATCATGCTACCATAGGTTAGGAGTACTGTCACATGAGAGGAACTGTCATGGTGGCGCCCATGATGGGAACTCCGATCCCCAGCACACACAGCCGACCATGGAAGCTCGCAAAAAGCACCTAAGGCAGAATACTCAGCCCCACATCCATCACTGCACCAGACGTCTGACCGCAAGGAAGTCAGGGGAAGCCGGCAAGGAGGTGAGAGAGGCCGATCCTAGGCTGAACCCTGACAGTACTTCCTCCTTTTAGGGTGGGCACCGAACAACCACAAAGGCTCAACTGGAACTCCTCAGAAAGACACAAAAAATATATTTGAAAAACACAGGAAAGTAGAAAATCTTGCTCGAAGATACAATAAGAACTGGAAAATTTAGAAGAACAAGGTTCCCAATACCAGATGGATTCTGAGACTAATAATTGGAAGAAATAGTCAACTTGGTCCAAGAAATGTTGGTCACCAGGAAGTCATCGATTCTTATTCTTTTTCCGAGACTTTTTCGAACCACTTGAAGAAGAAGAAGACTTAAGTTGCAAAGTGTCTTTCATGGGAACTACCGAAATGGTTTTTTCATCATACTCAGGATCATAGTCAGAATCTGTGTTATAATTCATCATCCTTATGCCTCCTTGAGTCTTATCCTTCTGGACAGGTTGTTTTTGTACTGGATCTTTTTGAGAAGGACTCAAAGAAATGCATCTGAGCTTAATAGCAGAGGGTGGTACCCCAGAACTTGAGACTTTGTTGAGATGAGTATCCTCGAGAGAACTGTAAGGATAAGTTGGACCAAATTCTTTAATGACTGCCGCAGTAAAGGCTACTAAATCTGATAGCATCGGATCCTTTGAATCATAAATAGGCTCAACCCAGTCCCATATATATATATATATATATATATATATATAAATTTTACTACATTAGTAGGCTTGATTTCAGACCATGGCGAGGATTTCATAATAGCGATGAAATGATCCACCAAGGCATAATACTGCGTTATATCTCCATCAAAAAGAATGGGCATAGAAACATCAGATGGATCCTGAGGGATACCTATAGATATAGTGGTAGCGTCATTTTGTGAACCTCTTTACTGATGGGGCACTAAAACATTTGACTTTGACACAACACTAGAAGATTCTTCCTTGAGTAAAGAACCGGAGATCTTCCCTTGGGATACAGATTTTGAAATCGCTTTTTGAGATGTAAAACTTGAGACTTTCCTCCTGACTATGAGACTTGATACCCCCTACCGGGGTACATAACTAGAAACCTCCTCTGGAGGTATGATGCTTGAACCCCCATCTTGGGGAGTAACACTTGGAAACCCTTGTTCTTGGGGTACAAGACTTGAGACCCCCTCCTGGGGTAAGACACTTGAACTCTTCTTCGGAAATGTAATACTCGAAATCCCCCCCTGGGGGATGGCACTAGGAATCCCAACCTGGGGTGAGACACTTGAAGTCCCCTCCAGGGGAATAACACCACAAACCCCATCTTGAGGCATTACACTGGGAACCCCGTCCTGGGGTAAAACACTTGAATTCCCCTCCTGGGGTATAACACTGGGAACCCCATCTTGGGATGAGGCACTTGAAATCCCCTCCTGGGGTTTAACACTGGGAATCCCATCTTGAGGTATAACACTTGGAATCCCATCCTGGGGTGAGACACTTGAGGTCCCATCTTGGAGAATAACACTTGAAATTCCCCCTTGGGGCACAACACTGGGAACCCCATCCTGGGGTGAGACACTTGAAGTCCCCTCCAGGAGAATAACACCACGAACCCCATCTTGGGGCATTACACTGGGAACCCCATCCTGGGGTGAGACACTTGAGGTCCCATCTTGGAGAATAACACTTGAAATTCCCCCTTGGGGCACAACACTGGGAACCCCATCCTGGGGTAAGACACTTGAATTCCCCTCCTGGGGTATAACACTGGGAACCCCATCCTGGGGTGAGACACTTGAATTCCCCTCCTGGGGTATGACACTGGAAACCCCATCCTGGGGTGGAATACTTGAAATCCCTTTCTGGGGAAGAATATTTAAGGCTCCCTCATGGGGCGTAACACTAGGAACCCCCTCTTGGAGTATAGCATTAGAGGCCCCTCCTTGGGGTACGACACTTGAAACCCTCTCCTGGGGTATAGAGTCAGGAAACCCCTGTTGAGGTACTTGACTTGAGGCCCCTTCCTGGGAAACAGGATTCGAAACCTTCTTTTGGGGTGAGAGACTCAAGGCCCCCTCCTGGAGTACAGAACTTGACACTCCCTGTTGGAGTATGAGACCTAAAACCCCCTTCTGGGGAAGCTGACTTGGCTTTTCCTTTCGGGGTACGCAATATGAAACCCCCTTTTGGGATGCAAGAACACAGACTTCCTCCTGGGGTGAGTGCCTCAGAACCCCCTCTTGAGGTATGGAACTTGAGACCCTTTCTTGGGGAGTAACACTTGAAATTACGGCCCACTCCTGGGGCATAACACTCGAAACGAAGCCCTCCCGTTGAGGCATGAAACTCGAAACAAAGCCCTCTCCTGGGGCGTGTAATCGAAACGAAGGCCCCCTCCTGGGGCATGAAACTCGAAACGAAGACCCCTCCCTGGGGCGTGAAACTTGAAATGAAAGCCCCCTCCTGGGGTGCGAGACTTGGGACCCCCTCCTGGGGTGTGAGACTTGGGACCCCCTCCTGGGGTGTGAGACATGGGACCCCCTCCTGGGGTGCGAGACTTGGGACCCCCTCCTGGGGTGCGAGACTTGGAACCCCCTCCTGGGGTGCAAGACTTGGTACCCCTTCCTGGGGTGCGAGACTTGGGACCCCCTCCTGGGGTGTGAGACTTGGGACCTCCACTCGAGGTAAGGAAGTTGAGACCCCTCCTGGGGCTACTGACTGGAGTCCCGTATTGGGAAAAACAGAATCCGGACTGGGACCAATGGAAATGGATTCTGGGCCGTGACCAGTAGAAATGGAATGAGTAGTGTCCCTGACTTTAGAAGGTTGAAATATCCTCCCAATATTTCTTAGACGAGGGTTGAAGCATCTTGTAGCAGGGCCCCAATCGAAAACTTGAACTTTCTTTTGCTCAGTGGACATCACCTCCTTATCTGTAACTGAAGAAACGGGAATCACTGATGGATGATGGGGAGCACTGAAAGCGCAGACATTGGGAGTCACACACTTGTCACCACTTCTCAGTGGGCGCAGAGTACAGTCCTTAAGAAAGTGATCGTCATAACTGCAATATAAACAGAGATGCAGTTCCCGGCGTCGCTGACATTCAACCTCAGTAAGTTTAGGGCGCAGGAAACTTTGATGCTTAACTTTAGTTTGTTTGGAAAAGCTGTTAGTCAAGTCAGGGGTAGCACTAGAAAGCTTGGGAATAACTTGAAAAATTTTGGGATGGAGATTTTGTAGTTGTTCTAGAAGCCAGTAGAAACTCTTGAAAGGTTCAGGGTCACGCATATCAGAAAATTGGGGAACCAGAGGACACTTGAGAGGTTCACTAGCTTGCACAGAAAATTTTTCATCTGTAGGTGTAATTGAAACTTCAGAACAAAACTGTAGAGAATTCACTGGCGGAACTTGTGGTGTGTCTGGGGACAAAGCAGCTAGAACTGAATGAATAACCATCATTTGACTAGAGAGTTCTTGAAGCTGCTGTCTGACGGATTGCAAAGCTGTCTCCTGTGCAGTCACATGAAAGAGTAAATCCTGAAACCCTGCATCACCCTGGAACCCGTCGGCTTGCATATTGGGCTGTTCAAACTGTCACGATCCAGTGCAAGAATTCCTCTGTGGAGGACAGTGAGCCGAGGGGTTCGGGTGACTAGGGGAGTGACTAGACTAGGTCTCCTAGTTGCGGCCAAACCCAGGTTTGGCTAGACCTGCCCAGAGGCGTGGAGTCTAACTCACTTGGTGGTTTTCTCCAGTGACCCCTCCAATTGGGATTTGGTTTTCAGCTGCACCAAGTGAGCAGGTCGCGGCCCTCTGGACAGGTACCTGGGAATGGCAGAAGACTGGAAACTATAAAGAATGCAATAGCACTGGAGGTGAATTGAATGAATGAACTCTGGAAATAGAACTAAATGCTATAACACAGGCATGGACTGAAAACAGTTAAGTATGCAGAAAAACACAGACATATACTGGGGATTGCTAAGGCAAGAGCAGAGTGGACTCAGGGAATATATGGGAATGCTGGAAATGATTGGCAGAGACAAGACACAAAGAGAAGTCAGGCATACACTAGGAGAATGCTAAATGCAAGTGCAGATTTGCACTGACAAGACACAGGGCAGATTGACACAGATATGTGCTGGGAAGTCCAGCTGTGAGCTAATTAATACCAGCAGGTAATCTGACACCTCAGTGACACACGGAAGCTGCAATAGTAGCAGCACATATACAAAGACACACAGACATAGAAAACAAAACAGTCTGGATACTGGGAGAGAACTACTCTCAGACTAAGAATAGCTTGGAAGCTAATACTGGAAACTGGAGAACTGTGAACAGGCTGAAGTAACTCTCTGAAAGATTAGCACAGAGCAACACTGGGATCACTGGAACAGAGAAGAAGTTGAACAGCAACTTCCTGGAGTTCTGGAGGCGGATTTATACCCAGGGGTAGCAGATTACTGGAGCACAGCATCAGCTGACTGAATTATGCTACCATAGGTTAGGAGTACTGTCACATGAGAGGAACTGTCATGGCGGTGCCCATGATGGGAACTCCGATCCCCAGCACACACAGCCGACCATGGAAGCTCGCAAAAAGCACCTAAGGCAGAATACTCAGCCCCACATCCATCACTGCACCAGACGTCTGACCGCAAGTAAGTCAGGGGAAGCCAGCAAGGAGGTGAGAGAGGTCGATCCTAGGCTGAACCCTGACACTCTGTGATTGCAGTCCTGATCGCAGTTGCCAGCTCACACACGCGCACTGCGATGCATACGCAGTGCAGTACGCAACAATCGGCTGATTGTGTGCATATTAGCAACTGCGATCCAAGCTGAATCAGGCCCCAAAAGCAAAGGAATGCTACTCAGAGGAATTTATTCTTAATTTTTTCCTATGTGTATATATTTGAAATAATTTCAACATAACAAAAATGAATGTTATGGTAAAACTTACCTTTGTTAACTGTCTTTCTTTGAAGTCCATAGGGTCCACAGGGATACCATGGGGGTGTAGGTGGTGGATAAGCACCTGGCTGGTCTCTCACTCAGCTGACCTTCAGATCCAATGACCAACTACCTAAGGGTATTTAGTCTGACTCCAGGAATAGGAAGCTGCTGTTCAACTTCACTTTTCCAGTGACTGTGATACTCTCTGGTGTTTCGCCGTATAGAATCTCCAGTGTGTTTTCAGCACTCATGCTGTCCTCCAGTGTTACTTGTATCAGCTCTCATGCTGATTCCCAGCGTGCCACTTCATCTCTCTCACTGAACTCCAGTTTTTCATGCATCAGCTCTTGTGCTGTTAAGTAGTGTGCTGTTCAGCTCTCAAGCTGACTCCCTGTGTTACATGTGTATGTTCTCATACTGATTACTACTATGCTGATCGGCTCTCACGCTGATTTCCTATGTGTCAAGCTCTCTGTCAAGCCCTGGTATTTAAGGGCTTCTGTAGTTGGAACACGGACCAGGGGGCCAAGGGCAGCGGGGAATAGGAAATGGGAAGGCAATATATAAGTCCTCTTCATACGTCTCTCCCAGGTGTTGGCAAGACCTACCACAAGGCTGCAGAGTCTAGTCCACCTGATGGTCTTCACCATTGACCCCTCCAATCAGATTGTGGGTTTTGCTGCACCAGGTGAACAGGTCGCGGCCCCTGGGATAGGTACCTGGAGAAAACACGGAGATAGATATGGGAGGACTATATAAGCACTGACAATGTTGGAAGAATAGTCATAATAGATCCCAAAACCAATGAGCGGAGAAAGGTACTTTGGAAATCGATATGCTAGTAGTGAGGATAACCTGTACTTGATATGAGATGCTAAGCTGTTCCTGATATGAGATACTGAATGATGATGGTAAGCTGTACTTGATATGAACACTGAATAACGATGACAGCCTGTACTTGATATGAGATGCAGATTAGTGATGGTAAGCTGTACTTGATATGAACACTGAATAACGATGATAGCCAGTACTTGATATGAGATGTAGATTAGCTATGGTAAGCTGCACTTGATATGAAACACTGGGTAGCCATGGTAAGCTGTACTTGATATGAACACTGGATAATGATGAGAACTATCATTGAATGTGAGGTGCTGAGTAGTGGTGATAATCAGCACTGAATGTGAGAAGCTGAGTAGCGGTGATGATCAGCACTGAATGTGAGACGCTGAGTAACAGTGATAACCAGCCCTTGATATGACACGCGGAGTAGCGGTGAATAGCAGCACTAGAAGTGAGATGCTGAGTAATGATGATAACAGCATACACGAGAGAGTACACAGGAAAGGTACACTGTGGAGCCTGGGATGCAGACACAGTAGAAAACCACTATAGGAGCGACGTTGTACAGGCAACTTCCTGCTGCAGGAAGTGCCCTAATATACCTTGTAACTGGTCATTGGCCAGAGACAGCAGCTGACCGCCCGCAGAACTACTATAGGAGAATACTGCTCAGATGACGCAAACTAACATGGCAGCACCCAGGACCGTAATGCAGCAACCAGGAAGCACACCAGAAGGCTCTAGCAGACCCTGGGCAGAATATTCAGCCATCACTTGTCTCTACGGCTGATGTCTGTACTATTTAAGAGCCCGAAGGCACCATCGCAGACATGAGTAATGGCCGAACCGAGGCTGCATCCTGACAGTACCCCCCTCTTTTAGAGTGGACTCCGAACACCTAGATGGTTTATTGGGAAATTTCTTATGAAAGGCTCGGCAGAGCTTAGGAGCACAGACATCTGAGGTATTGACCCAGGAACATTCCTCAGGGCTGTAGGCCCTCCAATCAATCAAATATTGGAGCTATCCCAGACTTCAAATTCAACTCCACGCTGGGTGTGAACCTGTGGAGTTTTGGGTAGTAATCGGTGAAAACTATTTAAAATTAAAGATCGAAGTAACGAAACATGCAAAGAACTGGATAATTTCAAATGTGGATATAGTCTCAATTTATATGCTACCAGGTTTATGACTCAAAATTTGATAAGGTCCAATAAATCATGGAGCAAACTTCATGCTTGGCACCCTCATCCTGATATTTTTGGTGGAAAGCCAAACTTTATCATCTGGACAGTAAAGGCACCGCTGTGCGTCTCCTATCTGCAAATCACTTGTAGTTGCTTGAGGTCTTTTTTAAAGATATATGAACCTTCTTTCGGATATCAGAGCAGGATGTCAGAAGGTTAGAAACTGCCGGTACCTCCAAAGGTGGCAAACTTTGAAATTCTGGCACTCTAGGTTATCTCCAAATTAATGTGAAAAAAGGGGTGGAATCTGTAGATGTGTGGTAATGGAAGTTGTGAGCAAATTCTGCCCATGGCAGATGGTCTACCCAATCATTCTGATAGGAGGATAAAAACAGTCTGATGAGGGTTTCAAGTTCTTGATTTATACATTCTGTTTGCCCGTTAGTCTGCGGGTGATAAGATGAAGGAAACTTTAACTTGATGTGACAAGAAGAACAGAGTGCTCGCTCGCCATGAATTGGACTCCTCTATCGAACACAATTTTGGCTGGGAGGCCATGAAACCGAAAGACTTCTTGAATGAAGATTATGAAGATTAGGAGAAACAAAAATCGGGAGGAGAGTTAAGATGAGTCTGAGCAAAGACTGTAGGATGTAGAATAGGTTGTGCTTTTGAATCCTTTTCATCTTCCTCGTGGGATAAAAATGAACAAGATAAGGCATCAGCTTTTTTATTAAGACTTCTAGTCTGAACACAAGCTTAAAATCAAAGTGGGAAAAAAAGTGACCATCGAGCTTGTCTAGGATTAAGGACCTCATTCAGACCTGGTCGCAAGCGCTGAGCGCTCGCAACCGGGTTGATGTTTTGGTCCTGCGCATGCGCAGCGGCCGCACTGCTCGTGCGCAAGCCCCAGAGCGAGAGAGAAACCGGCTGTCGATGGTGATTGACAGCTCAGCCCGTTTTGTAGGTGGGGCGGGGGGGTAGTTTCACAAACGGAGGTGTTCCTTAAGGAACGCCTACTGTTTTGTGGGTGGCCGCACTGAAATCAGCAGTGATGTCAGTGGGGAGTTTCCTGCTCGATCAGAGCAGGAAGCTCCCTGGGCCTTGCGGTTGCCAAGACCCAACCTTAGGATCTCGTCGCAAGCCCCGTTGGTCGTGATGGTCTTGACCATCGCGACCATCAACCTGGTCGGTCGCTAAGCTGTGGGTAGTAACCCACAGCTTAGCTAGCGACCAGGAGGCCGCACTAAAAAATAGAAGCGGCTGCCCTCATTCAGAACGAGCGATCGCTTCTTGCGACCGCCTCTGAATATGGGCCTAACTAAGTCTTTGTGCTGTTTTCAAGAATAACAAATTTTTGTGGTCTGAAACAACGGTAAATGGAAATTTGGCTCCCTCAAGGAGATGTCTCCACTCCTCCAAGGCCAATTTCATGGCCAGCATCTCCTGATCCCGGATAGTGTAATTCTTTTCTGCAGAAGAGAATTTCTTTGAGGAGAAACCATATAGATGATTTTGGCCAATTGAGAAAAAACCGCTCCAACACAGGTAGAAGATGCATCAACCTCTACTGTGAAAGGCTTTTTCAAGTCAGGTATATTTAGGATGGGGGCAGAAGAAAGGGCCTCCTTGAGCGGCTGAAAAGCTTTTATAGCGGAGGGAGGCCAAAGAGCAGGATTTGCTCCTTTTTTTCATAAGAGTAACAATGTACCACAGTTGAAAAATTAAAAATAAACCTCCAGGTAATAGTTGACAAACCCTAAAAATCATTGGATCCCTTTTAAAGTGGTTGATTGAGGCCAATCCTGGATGGCACTTAATTTCCCAGGATCCATCTGCAGAGATTAGCTGGAAATTATATGACCAAGAAAGGGCATCAAGGACTTTTCAAAGACACACTTAGAAGCTTTTCCATATAAGTGATGTTTCCTTGGACGAAAGAGAACTTCTCTAACATGCTGACGATGTGTTAGTAAATCTCTGGGTAAAATTAAAATGTCATCCAAGTATACTACAAGAAAAAGAGTAGATGATATCTCTAGAAATTTCATTAACATACTCCTGGAAGACTGCTGGCGCGTTACTCAAGCCGAGTGGCATCACGAGATATTCAAAGTGTCTGTCTTGAGTGTTGAAGGCAGTCTTGCATCCATCCCCTTCATATATGCGGATGAGATTATATGCACTACGCAGGTCAAGTTTAGTAAAAATAGAGGCTCCACGAACTTTATCGACTAACTGCAAGATGAGAGGGAGTGGGTATCTGGTCTTAATAGTAATATCATTGAGACCTCTATAATCGATGCAGGGCCTAAGACCACCATCTTTTTTTTCA
Source organism: Taudactylus pleione (assembly GCA_031769625.1). NCBI lineage: Eukaryota > Metazoa > Chordata > Amphibia > Anura > Myobatrachidae > Taudactylus > Taudactylus pleione. The sequence continues at coordinate 10,066,553 of JAUIMM010000052.1, read as the reverse complement.
ACGAAAAAAAAACCTGCACTGGCCGGTGATGAGAATGGTCTAATATACCCTTTCTTTAGGCTATCTTGAATATATTCAGACATGGCTGATGTCTCTGGTACTGAGAGGGGATATATGCGACCTCGTGGAAGAGTTTTTTCAGGGATTAAATCTAAACCACAATCCTATTTACGATGGGGCGGCAATTTGTTTGCAGCTTTCTCACAAAAAACATCAGAAAAGTCCACATAGTGTTTTGGAATAGGTGTTGAATTAGAGACAGATATCAAGGGACACACTGTGGTGGCTTTATTAATGGCAAGAGACTGGATAGGGGTTACCTTGGAAACACATTTATTTTGACAATGAGAACCCCATGCCAATATTTTCATAGAAGAGCAATCTATAGAGGGATTGTGGAATTTTAACCAGGGTAACCTGAGAAAAATATCATGGCTACAACTAGGTAGAATAAAAAATTCAATCTCCTCCCGCTGTAGGGCAACAATTTGAAGACATACTAGAACGATACCAGTTTAGAGAGTACTTCCATTTACACCCGAGAGGACTAAATTGTTTTGAATGGAAGAGACTGGAATTTTTAGGTTTTCGACAACAGAACTGGATAAAAAAATCCCTACAGCACCAGAGTAAGAAAATCTACAAAATGCAGTCCTACTGAAAGCACAACTGGAAACAGTGGATCTATTGACTGAGAGGATTTGAACCGAACCGAACTCCTCTTGGAATGATTAAGGTTTGGCATTTCCTGACAACAGCGGGCAAGATTACAGGTGATGACCAGGTTTAGCACAATACAGACAAAGTTGAGAATACGACGACTACGTTCTGTAGGAGTTAAACAAGCTTTGTTGACTTACATGGGTTCGTCTTGTCGAAGAGAAGATGGACATCGACCAGCGGAAACAAGAGTGGGTCGAACGTGAGTCCGGACCTCAGGTCCCCGATTAACTTGCCTTTCCTGATGTCTTGGGTTAATCTTAATACACAGAGAAATGAGATTAGCAATTGTTTCTGGCAAGCCCCGGGAAGCTAGGTCATCCTTCATTTTGTCGGAATGCTCGTATAGGAAAGCTGTCTTAGAACTGTGTTATTCCATTGCAGTTCTGATGCAATTGTCTGAAATTAAAGTACATATTGACCTACTGGACGGGAACCCTGCTGGAGTTGCAGAAGGTCTGAGGATGCAGAAATGGACCTTCCAGGTTCATCGAAAATTCGCCTAAAGGCTTTAATGAAATCTTCATAATTAGAGACCAACAGGTGCGCTCATTACCACAGGGGTGAGACCCATTCTAAGGCTGTTCCAGACAGGAGAGAGATAACAAATGCCACCATTGACCTAGAGGTAGGAAAATTCTGTGGTAAACATTCAAATTGATCTAACATTGATTAACAAAACCCCTACAATTTGTTCCGGGTACCATCAAAACGATTGGGAGGAACTAATTGAAGGTGATATTTAGATACAACAGGAACCACTGGAGGACTTGTGGATGCATGTTGAGGAGGACCAGAAATGGACAGCACAGAAAGAATGGAAGAAAGTTGGTTGTGGACTTCCTGGAGATGTCGTCCCATGTATTGCTGTCCAGTCTCTTGTGCGAGACAGCGTAGTTTGAAGACCTCTATCACCCTGAGACCCGGAAGCTTACATTTTAAGGGTTGTACAAACTGTCAAGCCCTGGTGTTTAAGGGCTTCTGTAGTTGGAACAAGGAGCGGGGGGCCAAGGGCAACGGGTGATAGGAAACGGGAAGGCAATATATAAGTCCTCTTCATATGTCTTTCCCAGGTGTTGGAAAGACCTACCCCAAGGCACGGAGTCTAGTCAACCTGATGGTCTTCACCATTGACCCCTCCAATCGGGATGTGGGTTTCACTGCACCAGGTGAACAGGTCGCGAATCCTGGGATAGGTACCTGGAGAAAATACGGAGATAGATATGGGAGAACTATATAAGCACTGGAGTGTTGGAAGAATAGTTATACTAGATCCCGAAACCAATTATCAGAGAAAGGTACTTTGGAAATCGATATGCTAATAGTGAGGAAAAACAGTACTTGATATGAGATGCTGAATAGCGATGGTAAGTTGTTCCTGATATGAGATACTGAATGATGATGGTAAGCTGTACTTGATATGAACACTGAATAACGATGATAGCTAGTACTTGATATGAGATGTAGTTTAGTGATGGTAAGCTGCACTTGATATGAACACTGAATAAGAATGATAGCTAGTACTTGATATGAGATGTAGATTAGCGATGGAAAGCTGCACTTGATATGAACACTAAATAGCGTTGAAAGCTAGTACTTGATATGAGATGTAGATTAGCGATGGTAAGCTGCACTTGATATGAAACACTGGGTAGCGATGGTAAGCTGTACTTCATATGAACACTGAATAACAATGATAGCCAGTACTTGATATGAGATGCTGATTAGCAATAGTAAGCTGCAGTTGATATGAAACACTGGGTAGTGATGGTTAGCTGTACTTGATATGAACACTGGGAGTAGCGGTAATAACCAGCACTTGATGTGAGACGCTGAGTAGCGGTGATAACCAGCCCTTGATATGACACGCGGAGAAGCGGTAAATACCAGCACTTGATGTGAGATGCTGAGTAACCATGATGACAGCGTACATGAAAGAGTACACAAGAAAGGTACACTGCGGAGCCTGGGACGCAGACACAGTAGAAAACCACTATAGGAGAGACCTTGTACAGGCTTCTTCCTGCTGCAGGAAGTGCCCTAATATACCCCTTGGTAGCTGGTCATTGGCCAGAAACAGCAGCTGACTGACTGAAGAACTACCATATGAGAATACTGATCAGATGACGCAAACCAACATGGCAGCACCCAGAACCGCAATGCGGCAACCAGGACACACTCCAGTAGGCTCTAGCAGACCCTGGGCAGAAAACTCAGCCATCACTTGTGTATACGGCTGACGTCCTGACTTTTTAGGAGCCCGAAGATGCCATTGCAAACGTGAGTAACGGCCGATCCCAGGCCGCATCCTGACACTCTCATGCTGATGCCTAGTATTTCATGTCTAAATTTACATATTGATCTCTAGTGTTTCCTGGAGCTACTCTGTGTCAACGTTCCCTGTGTTTCTCAGAGCAAGTCTGCATCTGGTTCATCAGTACTTCTCAGTACACCCCTGTGTCTACATTCCCTGTGTTTCTCAGAGCAAGTCTGCATCTGGATCATCTCCAGTATCCATCTCATTTCTAGTGTTTTCCAGTATCAATACAGTTCTAGGGTTCCAAGTGCTAACTCATTCTAGTATAGTTTCCAGTTTCCCTGCCACTGTACCTATCCAGAGGGCCACAACCTGCTCACTTGGTGCAGCGGAACTCAAATCCCAACTGGAGGGGTCACTGGTGAAGACCACTAAGTAGGTTAGACTCCGCACCTTTGGGAAGGTCTAGCCAAACCTGGGTTTGGCCGCAATAGGAAGACTTAGTCACTGTCACTCTCCTAGTTGGTCCCTAGCCATCCCAACCCCTGGCTTTTTGTCCTCATCTGGGGAACTTCCTGTGATGGATCGTGACAGGTAGTTAACAAGCCTAAGGCAGGAGGAGGAGATGAGAGAAGGAAAACTGGTACACAGAAGAATCACACTATCACATCAAAGAGACATGAAACCGGTGACCAGGAAGCCCAACCCAGAGAAGCCCAGGGGAGTCAGGGCAGGTACCCTGTGGACCCTATGGACTTTGAAGAAAGACAGTTAACATAGGTAAGATTTACCATAACTCTCATTTTCTTCTTCAGGGTCCATAGAGATCCACAAGGATACCATGGGGATGTCCCATAGCAGAATTCAAGGGTGTGGACGCTCCTGAGCTGAATCCGGAAGCCAAATGATGCATCCAGAGAGGCAAAGGTATCAAAGGCATAAAACCTAAGAAAGGTGTGGACAGAAGACCATGTGGCCGCCTTACAAAGCTGTTCAGCTGAGGTGCCACGGCAAGGGACCCACAGAGTGAGTGGAATGAGCAGTGACAGTAGCCGGTACAGGAGGGCCTGCCTGTGTGTAGGCCTGTGAGATAGTCATGCAAAACCATCTGGCCAACGTCTGTTTATTGGCTGGCCATCCCTTCTTGTGAAATCAAAGAGCACAAATAGGAAGTCTGTGTTCTTCAGACAACTGGTACGGTCCACGTAGATCCCAAGAGCACAGACCACATCCAAGGAGGTCTCACCTGCTGAGAGGTCTGGTGAATGAAAGGCCGGGACTACGATTTCCTCATTAATATGGAAATGAGTAACCACTTTGGGAAGTAAACCAGTTTGAGTTCGTAGAACAGCCCTGTCCTGATGGAAGATTAGAAATGGGGAGCGACATGAGAGCGCCCCAAAATCTGACACCCGTCAGGCGGACGCCATAGCCAGAATAAAAAGAGTCTTCACTATGAGCCACTTGAGATCCACAGATTCCAAAGGTTCAACTGGAGTTCCCTGTAGGGCATGAAGAACCACTGACAAATCCCACGGAGCCACAGTGGGGACCAAGAGAGCTTGTATGCGGGGGACACCATGAAGGTTGGTGTGAACATCTGGCAGTGAAGCAATTCTATGCTGGAGCCAAATTGACAGAGCAGAGACATGTACCTTCATCAAGGTAAGGCAGAGTTCAAGGTTAAATCCAGCTTGGAGGAAAGCCAGGACTCTAGAAACCCGAAACACATTAGGGTGATAGTTTCTGGCATCACACCATTTAAGTATGTATGCCACTGTGGCCGGAGCCCGACCACACGTGATTTAAATGGCTGCCATGGCACTGAAGGGATTAACCCTCATGCCACGGCACAATTTTTAAGAAGGACCTTTAGGCGCAGTGCGCCACATACTGCGAATGTATAAGTAATGTGTTTGAACATGTTATATTAAATGTGCTGTGCGCAGTTGTGGAAATGTACTTTTAAATGTATAGCCTATGCACTTATAAGGAATGTATGTTATTTTGTTTTAGAAGGCTGTAACAGTTAAAGGTCAAGTGGTTTTGAGACATTCTCACCTTCTAGTGATATGTTAATTATCCTGACGTAGTGACCAAACCTTCGTTTACAGCACTTTCATTGAAATGCAATGCAGAGGTCTCCGGTGTGCATACTTGCAGACATTCAGCTACCTCCTTCCGGGAGGGAGCTGAATGCCTGCATAGAGGGGGAGGCGTGGCCGGCTATGACGGCATTTGGGGGCGGGGGCGTGACCGCACGAACACGTCATTGTGGCCCCGCCCCCTCTACACAATGCCAAAAATAAAGGCATTGTAAAGCGGGGGGCGGAGCCACGGGGACGAGATTCAGCGCGAATCGCGTCATCGAGCATCCCCACTGCGGGGGTTTCTAGTAGTTGTGCGGGGGGCAGGCTGCAGCCGGGAGGCTTGCCTGCCTTTCCGGGGGGTCGGGAGCGACTCCCGACCAGATCGGGAGGGTAGGCAAGCCTGCCGGTGTGCCTCTGTGTACAATACCCAGCAAGTTTGGGGAAAGCAAATTGTTTGAAGCGAACTTAGAAGGTGCTAAAACTCAGAAAGCCAAAACTGGTTTTAGTCATAGACATGTGAAAGGACGAATGCCATTGAAAATTTGCATTATATGTACCTTTTCAGAAACAGTATATGCTAACTTAGTTTGTGCTTTAGGCAAAGCAACTGTTTTTTGGGTGGTGACGAGGAAATTATGTTAGTATGTTTGAAATGAAATATGTGTTTATTTATATTATTGTGAGCTGCATAATTGGCTAGAAGGAACTGTCGAAACCAAATAATTGGATATGATCGCTTGTAATTTTTATCTGACGATTCTGTGTCAGCGCAATTGCGATATGCATAAATATGTTGGTATTGCTATAGGGTTTGATCAGAGCCTGATAAAATAGGTCTTTGTGTCTGTGGGTGTTTGTAGAAACTTTGCATACTAATACAATTTGCCTGTAACAAAATTAATTAAAAATGTACAGAAACCAGTATGCTCAAAGTAAGTCATCTAAATGTAAAATGAAGGGTTATTGTCAAGAACCTGCAAGTCATTGGCAATTGGGTGCCTCTTTGTTCAGTACTAGTCTGGTCCAAAGGAACTGGCATTTAGACTGTGAATAGGTAGAGGAAAACCATTGAATTAGTTAATTAGAATGTGGCACCTTCAAGCAGCCGTGGCTCTCTCTTCCCCCCCTGTTTAGAAATAAGAAGTGGACTCCCATTTACACCTCGCACCGTAGTTTTAAAATATGTCAGAAATTGATCAAATATATTAATTCATCACAAAATACACGGAATTACATAAACGCACAAACATAGGCCCTCATTCAGAGCCGTACGCTCTGAGCAGAGCGCACGCTCTGAATGAGGGCCGGGCTCCATTTTCATGGAGCGTCCTCCTGGACGCTCGTATAGCTGTGGGTCACCACCCACAGGCTATACGAGCGTGCATTTTGATGGCCGCGATGGTCATGACCATCGCGACCATCGAAATTGCGAGCCGGAGCCTGCGGTTGAGGTTTTCAACCGCAAGCTCCGGAGTGATTTTGGCTCTATCAGAGCCAAAATCACTCCCACTGACATCACTAGTGATGTCAGTGGGCCGGCTTCTGATGGGAGGCGTTCCCGTGGGAACGCCCCCGTCAGGGAGACACGCCCCCGGCACGCCCACCAAAGGGGGCGTGCTGTCAATCAACATTGACAGCACGCCCCCTTTGATCGGACACAACGAGCGAAGGAAAGTCCTTCGCTCGTCGTGTCTGGCGCATGCGCACGACGGAGCTCCCTCCGTCGTGCGCATGCTCAGTGCAGACCATCGACCCACTTGCGAGTGGACAGCCGCTCGCGAGTGGGTCTGAATCAGGCCCATAGACACATATTTACATATAATCATAAATATACACACATTGATAATTGTATATATACTTATTTAAGTACCCATGGACACACGTAAGCTTACTGAGCTATATACACATTGTTGAGCATTCACTTAGTTTTAAATACAGACGCACATTAGCGACCACAATCATATACATATATTTACACTTATAAAAGGTTCCTGCACAATATGGTACGAAATGCATGTATTTGATATATAAGGTATAGAACAATGTAAACACACCATGTTTAGTATCAAACTGATGCTCTGCTTCTTTGCAGGCTTCCGGTTCTGACAACGAGGAAGACGCATCGTGTGTTCCCGAAATATGGATCATAGAGAGATAGGCATTGAAATGTACTCTGTAATGTAATGTAAACTAGCCAGTTTAGACTTGTTTCTAGGGAGGAAGACTACATAAAGGAACAGCTACAAGATCAAGTCATCCCCCTAATGATACCATATGAACCGTCCAATAAGAAAATCATTCAGGAACAAGAACCAATGAAACAGTGTTTGTCTGTCTCTATTGTGTTGCCATTTCTTGTAAGAGTATATAGTATTGCACAAATGGGGTAGACCTCAGTCATACCCATAGAATGACCGCAGACATCAGGATTGATCAGCTGGGACCTGGTACCGGGGCGCAGGTGTATGTATTTGGCTGTAACCTTGTATTATAATTGTATTTATGCTCATTGTCTAGATCAAAGCATGTATTATTTCTTTTTGTTGAATAATATAACTTTTTGTGCTTTGGACCACAAATGGGCTGGTCTGCAATTATTATTGTGTGCAACGCTAAACAACGACTTTAGGGGTATAGAGATAGGTAGGATTCCATAGAACACAGGGCGGATTTACCACCTGTGGTAATGTGTATTGGAGTGACATATATACCAGGCCTGCGAGCCTGGGTTGTGTACATCTTTGTATATCCTTTGTGGAGATGAACTGCTCTTTGATTTCTGTATGTTGATATACCGCTTCAATCTGAAGGGAAGGTCTTTTTCAAGACTTTGAGCAATAAACATTGATTACTTTTTCAAGACTTTGAGCAATAAACATTGATTACAATTGCATCTCAATCCTGCGACCAACAGAATTGCGCCAAACGCTATTCCATTCTCAGGCTGTTCAGCGTGGAGCTCAGCGTCTCCAAGTTCAAGCCCTCTGCCAGCTACCATGCAGAGTCTGGTCCATTGCAAGGGATCAGGAGGAAACAGCTGACACCAATCAGGGAGTGTGGATGCAGCTAGACAATGCATACACAGCAGAAGCGGTTCCAGGCGCCGGAGGTAGGAGCCTGAGTGTACCTAAGGAGCGGTTCCAAATGCTGATGGTAGAGTTTGGTGGTGACAGCATCATTACACACCCTCGGTGCAGTGGGCGGAGTCAGTGACAGGTGGTCATTGACGGTAAACGTGAATCCCTGATACCCCAGGATCCCGTGGAGATCGAAACCCCAATCTGTGATCGGGGGTCGGGCTGAGGCCATACGGTCACAGATATTGGTGGCATAGCAGTGGGATAATCCCAGGCAGCTTTTTGGTCACCCGACGAGAGAAGCCGAGTTACTCAGGAGAGGAGTAACTGCAGTTCAGGAGAATGAGCAGGATGGCTGATTACAGTGGAACAGAGTTGCACCAGATGGAAGTGGAAAGTGCTGACGGCGTAACAATGGACGCTCCTCACAACATGGTGAGAGCAACAAGTCCCGCCCCCTCTTGCAGCAGTTATGTTTCTCAGCATTCCCAAGCATGGCAGGAATCCCAAAGTCCCCAGGGGGACGGATACCCTAGTGGAACGGCTAGTGGAATTGGGAGAAAGGGCAAAGGAGCAGGAATGCATGCTCATCATTCGGATGTGGCATGGCGAGCGGGCACCACTGGTCATGGTACCCCGAGAACTGTTGCAGACTGCTGTACCCAGATCAGGACGTATCCAGTTTGCCAAGTTTGCAGACAGTGATGGTGATATTGATGGACATTTGCAATTTTTTAAAGGACTTGCAAGCTACACGATTTACCCAAACAGGAGTGGGTCAGACACCTAGTGCCCACACTGCATGGAAAGGCCCTGGAGGCCTATCAAGGAGTGACTACCGAGGACTGCGTCGACTATGATGAAGTCGTAAGGGCCCTCCTACAGGAGGGCTGAGTCTTACAGGAAAAAGTTCCTGGACTTGCCCAAGAACCCTAAAAGCACCCATGAGCAGTTCACCACCCAGCTGAAGCAGTACATGGTGAAGCAGCTGACCCCAATGGACTGTACAACCAGGGGAACACCACTCTTCTGCTCATCGCCCCCCAAAGTGGGCATCCTCCAACCCTGGTGCTCTTGGCCAGCAACCGCCCTGTCCTGTCCCTGCAAATCATCAGAGACCACCGGGACCCCAACTGGACAAGAAGTGCTACAGCTGTGGGAAAATCGGACATCAGAGGATGAACTGTCCCACATCCCTAACACCCCAGAATTGTGCCTCAGATCCAAGTGCTGGAGACTGGCTTGCTTGTCTAACCCAGGGATGTGAGCCCAAAAGGACTGTTCCTACTCCAATCAGTCCAATGGAGTGTGGTGAGAATCAGGTGGACTCTAAGGAGAGAGTCACCTGCATGGCCAATGGGCCACTCCAAAATATGTGGCAGCACCTGCAGACGGTTCAAGTTGGGCCCCTGCAGGGACAAGGATTAAGAGACTATGGAGCCTCAATCACTGTTGTGAGCCCCTACCTTATTGATCCTGCTGCAGTACTGCCAGGTCGCACTGCCAAAGTGACGGTGGCAGGTGGACTGGAGCAAGAGGTACCTGTGGCGAGGGTCTAACTGGACTGGGGAGCTGGCCCAGAGTTGAGGGATGTTGCCGTCATGGGTGGCCTTCCAACCAATGTGGTCCTGGGGAATGACCTTGGTGGTGGAATCGTTACCATGTTTGCTGATGCCATTGCCTGGAGTCAAGTTTCCAGATCACAGTCTACAACATCTGTACCAGAACAGCTCAGCCCAGAGGAAAAGACCACAGCGGCTAGATGTCTTCCAGCGCAGCTTACCACAGCATCAACCAGCCCAGAGGAAAAGATTGCAGCGTCTACATCAGCACATCTACCCAGCATGCCTTTTGCCTCTAGTATGCCTACATCCCCAGCAACACAGATAATGTTGGTTCCAGGTCGTTGGATCCTGTGGGGGTTCCCAGTGATGCTTCTGTCCCTAGTGGTTTGCCAACTCTGTCGGTGAGTATGAGTGACCACGCTGACTTCCCTTTGACTGACTAACCAGACTGACCCTATTGATCCCAACCAATATCCCCCTGTCAAATGTCCCTACTTAGAAGGAAGTGAGGGCCACAGACAGGAGTTCAGGGAAGCTCAGCTTGCTGACCCATCTCTGGAAGGCATATCGTGCCAAGCTGGCAGTGGCCTTTCAGGGATGGTGGCAGTGAATGTGAGCTGGTGGGACGGGTTAAGATACAGGGTAGCCAGGAAGGTACAGTAGATGGGGATAGACCAGACAGAGAACATATCCAGCTGGTGCCTCAAGGGAGTTTTACTGATGTCAGTTGCCCACAAAACTCCTTTGCACAGTTACCCAGAGGTGGACCGTACACTGAAATGCCTGACACAGAGCAGGTACAGAATGTTGGATGACACCCAGCCCAACTGTAAGTCCTGTGCCATCTGTTGGCTGCTTGGGCACTCCAGTGTTTGTGTTTCCTACAGGTCTCTGCCCATAGTAGAACCCTTACAGCAAGTGCCGCCTTAGCTGTCCCCTGCGTCGAATTGCAGTCTGGGGTCCTCCGCGGGGCCGGCTAGCAAGGTCCCCGGGAGCCATGCCGAAAGTACCAACGATGCTATGGAGTCGCGGTGCCCGGAGGGGTGATGGAGTGGCAGCACAGGCATCCTGAGGACAGTCTGATGATGCGCACTCAGTAATAAAGATAAATAAAATTAGAAATCATAAAAATAAAGCTTAGGGCTACATAAGACAGCCACTGTTATAAGAGGTGAACCGAGCTCCTGCATGACACCAAGCAAACTGATTTGCACTGGTACATTCTCTTCTGCATCTAAAATGAAGTGGAGCCAGGAAGTGGCGTTATGTCATACCGCCGTATACCGCCCCACTTCGACCACTGATCTGGGTGCTTTAAGTAGGAATATGGAAGCGCGAGAAGGCTGATGGGAGTCCCTCTCAGCACAATATGTACCTACTGCCAGTGCCAGTGAGCAACAATAGTCCATCACTCCCTGACCCATGTCTCTCTGCTATACTTGCCCATTCCTATTGTCATCAGGGTCATTAGAGTGTTTGTGTATGTAAATGTGTGCAAATATTTCTATGAAAAACATAAACACATTAGCTCCAACAAAGCATTACTATACCTCCAAACTTCAATACATCCCTCTGATAACAGCAATATACCCCCCTATAGAATTATTACACCCCCCATCCTCTTTAATATTTTTAATTCTCTACTAACAGTAGGAGTTCCCCAAGGTTCTGTTCTTTGGACCTCTCCTTTTCTCCCTATATACGTCCTCTCTAGGTGAACTCATTAACTCTTTTGACCTCCAACATCATCTCTATGCTGATGATGCTCAAATTTACCTTTCCACCCCTGACTTCTCCCCCTTGCTTCTTACCCGTATCTCCAACTGTCTCTCTGCTATCTCTTCATGGATGTCCCAGCGCTTTCTTAAACTTAACATGTTTAAGACTGAGCTAATCATCTTCCCACCCTCTTCCATTACCTCACTTTACACAATTTCTTTATCTATTAATGGCACAACTATCTCCTCTATCCCCAAAGTGCACTGTCTTGGAGTTATTCTAGACTCCTCCCTCTCCTTTAAACCACACATTCAGCACCTTTCGCAGTCCTGCCGCTTCCACCTAAAAAATATTTCCAGGATTAGACCCTTCCTCACCCAGGATGCCACTAAAACCCTCATCCACCCACTGGTCATCCCCAGATTGGACTACTGTAACCTTCTCCTAGCTGGCCTCCCAGTCTCCCACCTCTCTTCGCTACAATCTGTCCTCAATGCTGCTGCTCGGCTCATCTTCTTTTCCAGACATTCTACATCTGCTTCTCCTCTCCTTTAAGCCCTACACTGGCTCCCCTTCCTCTTGAGATGCCAATTCAAGGTTCTTACACTCGCCTACAAAGCCCTCACTAAATCCTCCCTCACATACATTTCTGACCTTCTCTCCCTTCACACTCCCATCCGCCCACTTCGCTCAACAAATGCATGCCGCCTCTTTTGCCAACTGATTAATTCCTCCCACTCCCGCCTCCAAGATTTTGCCCGTGCTGCTCCCTACCTTTGGAACTCTCTCCCTCTCCCTATCAGTCTCTCCACCTCACTGCATATCTTCAAACGGGATCTCAAGACCCATTACTCCATCAAGGCCTTCCAGCTCTCATCCTAACCCACATAATACTCTCTCCTCCCTATCTTCCCTTTCTGTGTCACGCCTGTCTGTCTGCTCTTCCCCTTTAGAATGTAAGCTCTCATGAGCCGGGACCTCTTTCCTCATGTGCTTCTTCTTACACTTTCTTCTACTCCTTACTCCTCATAAAGGCACCTAACACATCTCTGCAAAGACCCTGCTGCTTATTGTGAGTGTTTTAATCACTATTGCAGCAATGTCCTTCACTGTACTGTAAGTTACTTGTTTGTTTTTTGTTCACTTATTAGTTTTATGTACTATGTAAGGCCCTGCGGAACACTTGTGGCGCCATACAAATAAAGGATAATAATAATAATAATAATAATAATAATAATAATAATAATAATATACTACCCCCCAGGTAACAATAACATTAATCCTCTCCACCCTGACATTGCATTAATACACCCCTCCCCATATACTTACCTCACTGTGAAGAGGGTTGACTGGTCCCAGCACACTGACTGCAGAGCTGCAGGGGAGGAGAGACTCACAGACAGGTTGTCAGTCCAGGGAGAGGTAGCAGGGTGGAACTGGCATTAGGGGAGGTGACTAGGGGAGGAGAAGTGCAGAGATAGGGTAAAGTGGAGAAAGGGGCGGGGTTTCATGGAGAAGAAAAGGGCGGAGCCTCGAAGAGAGAAGGGTGATGAAACATCTATATAGACAGCAGTAGTGTTGCCAGCCCTGACTATCATCACCAATAGCCACATAACCTACTCAGGTACAATATGCACTGCTGGAGATACACGGAACTGTAAGCCCTGCCCACTTATTGAACCAGGGAAAACCAAGGTGGCCCAGAATCCCCGGTGGCCCAGTCCGAGCATAGACACCACTGCATCGGCGGGTGTATACAGACGATATCTCTGTGAATGAAGTTGTTCACAAAAATATCGCATCGGCCCTGAAGCACATCCGATGCCAATATATTTTACAGATATATCAGCACATCAGACTGTGTGTACGGAAGACCCGCCAACCATCTGTACACTTGCTGCAGGGACCTGCCTACACTGACATCTCAACTGGGTGGGCAAATTTAAATGCCAGCCCAGTTGTGATGTCAGCACAGATTGGTAAGTGTGTATTGGCTTATCAATCGGCCACTCAGTCTGCGGATCCTTGGATCGGCAGACAAGTCACCCAGGTGTGTACCAAGCCTAAGGTAAGGGTCTGGTACAATTGTGAGAAAAGTGAATACAAGAGGCAGAAGGCAGGAAGTAATGACAAAGAAATTACAGCAAGTTCACTAAACAGATATCCAGGAATGTAGCCCACAAGAGCTATATGTAACAACAATCCAGCAAAAGACTGCTAGGTCCAGACGTCCTTTTATCCAGCAAGTGGTACAGTAAATGTCAGCACTGCCACCCATGAGTAGATTACATAAGCAGACTCCAAGACCCGATGCGGAAAGGTCATTCTCCTTTTCTGGGCAATGTCAGTATATTGTTCTAACCCATATCATCTAGTCATCCAGTCATAGTCAGTGGCAAAGACAGCAAATGAGCAGAATAATTCCCCAGACCAGACCAGACTCTCTGACAATAAATAATAGCCCAAATAATAATGACAAAACATTACAAGGTATTAAACATATGTGATAATATACATTAAGAAACCTTAGTCACCCTCTTTTCCTCACTACTGAAAAACCCCTAAAAGGATAACTGAATTTTCAATAGGGCTTATTTTTTCCCCCTAGACTATAACTTTTGCTTTTTTATGTTGCCAGCTTCCTCTTCAGAGAAAGCATATATTAAATAAATATAAGTGTTATATTGTTTATATCACTTGATGCTTAATTACTGCAGAAAAACAAAGTAGCTCAGTGGTAAATGGAGTGTTGAATTGTAATGTCCGAAATTCACAGAGCCTGATACGAATTGCGGCTGCGAATTTGCATGGAACGCAGCTGCTAAAATATGCTAATGCCTGCCAAAGCTCAGCCGGCATAAAGACGCCCACTGCTGCTTTCTCACATCCGTCCACTGTCAAGCTTCTGCGTAAACATTGGTACCATCGACGCACATCGCCCTCTCATGCAGCATTTATACCAGGTCTGACTAGCCACAGAAACTGCAAGTCTCTTCGTACGCAGTGGGCAAGCAATGGCGTTCAAACGGACAGGCACGTCTGCATTTTCCGACCACTCCCCCGTCACCACACTCAAAAGCTAACAGCCTGTCACTCACTCTGCAATGGATTCCTCTGTGTGTCCATAATCGCAGTGTGACCCCAGTGCAGCTTATATGCATGAGCAATGGCAAACAATCGCTCGATCTGCATACGTAGTTACACTTGCAATTGGTATTGAATCAGGCCCACAGTAGCACTGCTGCCGCATCCTGGTGCTGGAGCAAGTGGCTATGAGGTTGTAGAAACATAAATAAAAATGGTAATAAAAGCATGGCTTTCTACAGCCAGTGAGTTTGGGGCCTAATGCTATGGCAAACAATCTAGTTGACATATGTTTGAAAAATAACACATTTCGCTTTATACTAAGGAAGCTGAAATACTGTAGCAATCATATTTCCCATTACAAACATACTTATCTACAGCACATTTTTAGGATGACCTCCGGGTTGCTTGTATACTTATATAGAAACTGAATTAAGCACAATGTCTTATAATTATGGATAAGCGGAATGTAAACAATATGCAAATGTAATATGTAAATGTAATATACTGTAGATGGAAATGTCCAAGTGTGCAGATGTAGGGTGATGTGGTGTCACCCTACTCCAATATAGCACAATAAAATATATGCATAAGGTAAAAATTGAAACAGTAATAATTACACTTGAAAATACAAAGCGAATGTTTAAGCTCTTTTGCAGAATATATGGGAACACACAGCAATGGGAGAAACAAGGAAAATGCTAATATCATTATACCTAATAACTCACCACTCAATCAACATGTCAGACTGTAGTCAAATCCTGGAATTTATAGCGGATACATACAAGGGCAAACACACAAAGCACTTTACATCTGACTACACTGAGTTATATTATTAGTTTGCTGTACAATTTCTACATTTGGTGAGCTTTATATCAATATTCACATCTGCACCGTAAAATAAACTGTTAGCTTACTAATAATTATAGTTTACCTTGAGCAAACATATAATGGGCAATTCAGTTTGGAGCAATGTTGGCTCACGATCCTTGAGCAAATATATATTGGGCAATTCAGTTTGGAGCAATGTTGGCTCACGATGCTGCACATACCACCAATATTTACGGTAGCCCAACATTGTACATTTTTCTGCGCATCTCTACAGGGGTGCAAGGCAAAATGAATGATGTTGGTATCTCAATGTCTCTCCATAAAAAGTGTGGCTGTGTCATTCCAAAAGCACATTACAAGCATCCCTCCGGACAGAAATGACCCCATTAGTAAATAATTCTATATAATGTATGTATAGTATTTTGTAACTTCTGCATAACTAAGAATTGTAGATGCTATACTGTACTGAACACTTCTACAATACATAGTTAGAAAATTAATATAATGTTCAAAACTATTTCAGTACTAAATAATTAGTTACTTAAGGTTGATTTTAAACGATTTAAAACCTAAATCGATCAACATCAACATTGATGTTGTTTTGTAGCTAAATCACACATTTACTAATAGACTTTTTTATTTTTTTTATTTTTTTAAGTGTTAGTAAATTTATGAATTAGCCTCAGAAACACAACATTGATGTTGATCAATTTAAATCGATTTTAAATCGATTAAAATTGACCTTTAGTAAAAAATATCCCTTTGTCTGGATAATTTTATGGTGTAAATAAAGGAAAAAATATTTTAATATTAAAGAATGAATAAAGAAAGTGTAAAATTTGGTAACATTAACATGAAGTAATAAAATATAGAAGTAAAATATATCAATTGTTTAATATGTCTCAATTGCTGGATCAGTCTCAGCTGTTTATATCCCTGCAATGTGTGGTAGAACAATCTTGGCCAGAAGACAGTATAAAAGTTAGCTTGATGGTTTGTTTGCAGTATGATACAATTAAAGTTGTTCAGTGTAACACAATACTAAGGTAGAATATCTGCAATGTGCTTGCTCCCTTTTCTAGTATACTAAGCATGTGCTAAGCATAATGCTGCCCATCATCCCTGCAGAGTCTTCCTAAAATCTATAAAGAAAGATACCATTTTTCTCCTGTCCTTGGATGTCCCTGCAAGGTTAGTTTTCTTGTGGTTTTCAGTTTGACTTGTACATAGTCTACACATTGTATCATAAGATGTGCATATCGTGAATCCCATGCAAATCCAGGAAGTCTGCCTAATTCTAATGTGTTGGAGTCAATAAATATGTTTTTCACAGAGTAGAGTTGTGGATTCTGCTTCTGTTTTCCGTGACTCCTGTTACTTGGCATAACTTAAACCACAAGTCCCTATTTCTATATTTAACAGCGTTCTATAAATGGGTTTTTTTCTCTCCTAACCATAGCCTAAAATACTAAAATGAGTCCTTGTACGGCTTTTTATATTTTGTTCACTGTGTGTTCTAAGAGCTTGTACAGTGCCAACAGTTTCCCAACTCCTTAATACGCATAGTTAGAATACTCTATACTGTTAAGGTGGCAGTGCGCTGAAAAGATATTTAGTAAGATAAGTGTGTATGCTTTGAAAATATGTCTCCACTTGTAAAAAAAAAAATACAATATATAGAAAGTTGTTGTTTGAAAATGTTATTTAAAGGTTATGCCATGTTTAGTGACACTTTTGCTACTGGTGGCATGAGACATTATGGTTCTGCATACCATATAACAATTATTCTCACCCATCACCTGCCAGCTCACAAATCAGCATGCCAGGCTGGAGTAGAATCATGGAATTTATAGTTGGCACTATACAGTTGCAAGCTACCAAAACACAAATTGGACAGTTCCTGTCATGGTCCTGCGGGCCGACCCTCCAGATATACCAATCTCAGAATCGCCGCCTGTGACTTTTACATGTTACCTCTGCACTTGTGGTTAACTAAACCTGGTAACTGCCATCAGCAAAGGGGAACTTTAGTGTTAAAACACAAGGTAAGCCTTTGCCCTTACCTGCCATACAATTATGCACACTTAGTAAAAATAGGTAAGATGAGCCATAAGAGGCCTTGGGTCATAAAAACACAGATCCAGAATTAGAATTAATGTTTAATTCAAGAATATCTTCAAAGCTTATGCACAAAAAGTTACAAGGAATATAATAATTTAAAAAGAAAAGATCAAACAGTTACTCACACTTTCTAGAAAATAAAAGAAAGTAACAAATTGGAGAACAAACCATTCTGATCAAGTTGGATTACATGGTTCTGGGATGAGGCCTGCCCGGTGATGACTTAGGGATCATCTGTATCCTTCGATAGTCTTATTCAGAATAAACAATGGCTGATCATTGGACTCAGCTAATATACTGGTTAGAGCCTGCCCCCTTTAACCTAGGGAAAGCTTCCCCTACTCTGGTTTGAGAGTACGGGGGGGTAGGAGATCTAGGGAGTTTTGGCCTCCTGGCTAAACTAACACAACTGAGAGCTCACTTCACACTTTGCTGCAATAAAATATCCCTGATGTCCCTGACCCCCTGGGGGTCTTCACAGATTGCTGGGCTTCTCTAATACTGGGTACACACTGAAATATATATTGGCCGATCAATTGATTTGCCAATATATCGTTACCTGATCGACCAGTGTGTACAAACGATATTTCTGTGAACGACGTTGTTCACAGACATGTTGCGGCGGCTGTGCTGCACAGCCAATGCCCAATATATCTGAAGATGATTGGTTGGCTGTTCAGCGTATCACCTGGAGGCTTGGGTTATTCAAATCATCTTCCTTGGCGTGGGGCAGGATCCAGCAGGCAACAGCTGTCATCGGAAATTTGACAGGTGAGTAGTTGGGCCAGGACACTGTTGGAGGTGAGGCAGGTATCAGGAAGAGGGAGTCATTGGTGGGAGCCCTGCCCAGGAGGACCCGTGAACTTTGACCTGTGGGGTGGTGGTGGTGGGGAATATAATCATAGGGAGGCACGATCAGACGAAGCTGACGAGCCCCAACCAGCGGAAGCAGTGCCAGTGAGTTATGTGCGGGAGCATTGCCAGTGAGTGATGTTCGGGAGCAGGGAACAGTGCCAGTGATGTGCGGGAGCAGTGCTGTGCAGGAGCAGTGCCAGTGATGTGCAGGAGCAGGGGGTCAGTGAGTGATGTGCGGGAGCAAGGGGACAGTAAGTGATGTGCGGGAGCAGGGGGACAGTGAGTGATGTGTGGGAGCAGGGGGATGATGAGTGATGTGCGGGAGCAGGGGGACAGTGAGTGATGTGTAGGAGCAGGGGGACAGTGAGTGATGTGTGGAGCAGGGGGACAGTGAGTGATGTGTGGGAGCAGGGGGATGATGAGTGATGTGTGGGATCAGGGGGACAATGAGTGATGTGCAGGAGCAGGGGGACAGTGAGTGATGTGCAGGAGCAGGGGGATGATAAGTGATGTCCGGGAACAGGGGGACAGTGAGTGATGTGAGGGAGCAGGGGGACAGTGAGTAATGTGCGGGAGCAGGGGGACAGTGAGTAATGTGCGGGAGCAGGGGGACAGTGAGTGATGTGCGGGAGCAGGGGGATGATGAGTGATATGAAGGAGCAGGGGGATGATGAGTGATGTGAGGGAGCAGGGGGATGATGAGTGATGTGAGGGAGCAGGGGGACAGTGAGTGATGTGTGGGAGCAGGGGGATGATGAGTGATGTGTGGGAGCAGGGGGACTGAGTGATGTGTGGGAGCAGGGGGATGATGAGTGATGTGCGGGAGCAGGGGGATGATGAGTGATGTGTGGGAGCAGGGGGACAGTAAGTGATGTGTGGGAGCAGGGGGACAGTGAGTGATGTGTGGGAGCAGGGGGACAGTGAGTGATGTGTGGGAGCAGGGGGATGATGAGTGATGTGCGGGAGCAGGGGGACAGTGAGTGATGTGTAGGAGCAGGGGGACAGTGAATGATGTGTGGGAGCAGGGGGACAGTGAATGATGTGTGGGAGCAGGGGGATGATGAGTGATGTGTGGGATCAGGGGGACAATGAGTGATGTGAGGGAGCAGGGGGACAGTGAGCGATGTGCAGGAGCAGGGGGATGATGAGTGATGTGAGGGAGCAGGGGGACAGTGAGTGATGTGCAGGAGCAGGGGGACAGTGAGTGATGTGCAGGAGCAGGGGGACGATGAGTGATGTGCGATAACAGGGGGACAGTGAGTGATGTGCGGGAGCAGGGGGACAGTGAGTAATGTGCGGGAGCAGGGGGACAGTGAGTAATGTGCGGGAGCAGGGGGACAGTGAGTAATGTGCGGGAGCAGAGGGATGATGAGTGATGTGAGGGAGCAGGGGGATGATGAGTGATATGAAGGAGCAGGGGGATGATGAGTGATGTGAGGGAGCAGGGGGACAGTGAGTGATGTGTGGGAGCAGGGGGATGATGAGTGATGTGCGGGAGCAGGGGGACGATGAGTGATGTGCGGGAGCAGGGGGACAGTGAGTGATGTGTGGGAGCAGGGGGATGATGAGTGATGTGCGGGAGCAGGGGGACAGTGAGTGATGTGTAGGAGCAGGGGGATGATGACTGATGTGAGGGAGCAGGGGGACAATGAGTGATGTGCAGGAGCAGGGGGATGATGAGTGATGTGAGGGAGCAGGGGGACAGTGAGTGATGTGTGGGAGCAGGGGGACAGTGAGTGATGTGTGGGAGCAGGGGGACAGTGAGTGATGTGTGGGAGCAGGGGCACAGTGAGTGATGTGAGGGAGCAGGGGGATGATGAGTGATGTGCAGGAGCAGGGGGATGATGAGTGATGTGAGGGAGCAGGGGGACAGTGAGTGATGTGTGGGAGCAGGGGGACAGTGAGTGATGTGAGGGAGCAGGGGGATGATGAGTGATGTGCGGGAGCACGGGGACAGTGAGTGATGTGCAGGAGCAGGGGGACAGTGAGTGATATGCGGGAGCACGGGGACAGTGAATGATGTGCAGGAGCAGGGATACAGTGAGTGATGTGCAGGAGCAGGTGGATGATGAGTGATGTGAGGGAGCAGGGGGATGATGAGTGATGTGAGAGAGCAGGGGGACAGTGAGTGATGTGAGGGAGCAGGGGGATGATGAGTGATGTGAGAGAGCAGGGGGACAGTGAGTGATGTGAGGGAGCAGGGGGACAGTGAGTGATGTGTGGGAGCAGGGGGACAGTGAGTGATGTGAGGGAGCAGAGGGATAGTGAGTAATGTGAGGGAGCAGGGGCACAGTGAGTAATGTGCGGGAGCAGGGGGATGATGAGTGATGTGAGAGAGCAGGGGGACAGTGAGTAATGTGCGGGAGCAGGGGGATGATGAGTGATGTGTGGGAGCAGGGGGACAGTGAGTGATGTGTGGGAGCAGGGGGCAGTGAGTGATGTGTGGAAGCAGGGGGATGATGAGTGATGTGTGGGAGCAGGGGGACAGTGAGTGATGTGAGGGAGCAGGGGGACAGTGAGTGATGTGTGGGAGCAGGGGGATGATGAGTGATGTACGGGAGCAGGGGGACAGAGAGTGATGTGAGGGAGCAGGGGGACAGAGTGATGTGTGGGAGCAGGGGGACAGTGAGTGATGTGAGGGAGCAGAGGGACAGAGTGATGGGAGGGAGCAGGGGGACAGTGAGTGATGTGAGGGAGCAGGGGGACAGAGTGATGTGTGGGAGCAGGGGGACAGTGAGTGATGTGAGGGAGCAGAGGGACAGAGTGATGGGAGGGAGCAGGGGGACAGTGAGTGATGTGAGGGAGCAGGGGGACAGAGTGATGTGTGGGAGCAGGGGGACAGTGAGTGATGTGAGGGAGCAGAGGGACAGTGAGTGATGTGAGGGAGCAGGGGGACAGTGAGTGATGTGTGGGAGTAGGGGGATGATGAGTGATGTACGGGAGCAGGGGGACAGAGAGTGATGTGCGGGAGCAGGGGGACAGTGAGTGATGTGCGGGAGCAGGGGCACAGTTAGTACCTTGTCCCCTGTCAGCGGGAGGTGTGACATGGGAGGGGGTGCGGGATCATCCGGAGGCTGCTGTCATTTGTGACTTGTGGGGATGAAGGAGGAGGTGTGCGGGTGCTGGAGCTGTGACCTCTGGGGAGTTGGTTTTCTCTATTCACGCTGCCGGGTGCTTATCAGCTATCCTTGTGTGCCTGCATCAGCTACAGTATGCGTTATTTTCAGTTTGGTGTCTGTGTTGCTTTACCTCCATGTGCCCAGCTCTGTTTGCCATGTACCTGTCAACTATGTATGGGACATTTGTACAGAGCAAGGTTGAAAAGAAGTCAGTCACTCTTTGCCTGCTCTGTTATACTGTATGAGACACACCTCCATCCTAACATAGCAGTCTGCTGCAGAGGAGTGAGAGACATGATAGACATATGTGCAGTGGTGTAACTAGGGCAGGGCGAGCGGGGTGCGTGCCCTGGGCACCGTGGGACTGGTGGCGCGGGGGGGCGCTGCCGGCCACGGTACCGGTCCGCCCGCCCTAGTTAGCCAGTGTAGCACCGACCGCAATAAGGCCCTCATTCAGAGCCGTACGCTCTGAGCAGAGCGCACGCTCTGAATGAGGGCCGGGCTCCATTTTCATGGAGCGTCCTCCTGGACGCTCGTATAGCTGTGGGTCACCACCCACAGGCTATACGAGCGTGCTTTGTGATGGCCGCGATGGTCGAGACCATCGCGACCATCGAAATTGCGAGCCGGAGCCTGCGGTTGAGGTTTTCAACCGCAAGCTCCGGAGTGATTTTGGCTCTATCAGAGCCAAAATCACTCCCACTGACATCACTAGTGATGTCAGTGGGCCGGCTTCTGACGGGAGGCGTTCCCGTGGGAACGCCCCCGTCAGGGAGGCACGCCCCCGGCACGCCCACCAAAGGGGGCGTGCTGTCAATCAACATTGACAGCACGCCCCCTTTGATCGGACACAACGAGCGAAGGACTTTCCTTCGCTCGTCGCGTCTGGCGCATGCGCACGACGGAGCTCCCTCCGTCGTGCGCATGCTCAGTGCATAACATCGACCCACTTGCAAGCGGACAGCCGCTCGCGAGTGGGTCTGAATCAGGCCCTAAGTGCGGTCAGCGCTACACATTTACATAGGACCGGCGCTAGGCTTCCAGCGCCGGTCCTGTGCTGCACAGCTGAGCCCGTTCCCTCCCCCTGAGCGCTTGCCCAATTAGCCCTAGGAGCCGGGCTGAGGCTGTGCATAACACACGCATCGCCGCCAGTGGCTACTACTGGGGGCACCATTATTGGGAGGACCTCTACTGGGGGGGCTACTACTGGGGGCACTTAATCGGGAGGGGGAACCTCTACTGGGGACTACTACTTTGGGGGGAACTACCACTGGGGGCATTATAAAAGGGGCCTACTACTAGAGGCACTGCACTGGGGGGACTACTACTGGGGTCAATAATAGGAAGGGCCACTACAGGGGGCACTGGATAGGGGGGATCACTACTGGGTGCCTGCATAAGGGGGACAACTACTGGGAAAACTGCATGGGGTGGACCACTGCTGGGGGCACTATATAAAGGGCACTGCATAGGGGGGGGCTACTACTGGGGGCACTATATAAAGGGCACTGCATAAGGGGATACCGCTACTGGGCGCACTGCATTGTGGGGACTGCTACTGGGAGCACTGCATAAGGGGGAACACTACATGGGGCACTGCATTTGGGGGGGCCACTACTGGGGGTACTGAGTAAGGGGAACTAATTGGGGGCTGTATAAAGGGGACCACTACTGGGGATACTGTATAAGGGGCACTACTATGGGCCTGCATAAGAGGGACCAGAACTGCATACTGGGGGTACTGTATAAGGGGTACTACTGGGGTTAAGGTGCATATGGATAGGAATGTTCAGTGTGAAAATAAAGGTGTGTGTCATGTTGACACGCCCCATTTTTAAGTGCGTGCACATCAGGGGGGGGGAGGGGGGCTCCCTTTTCAAATTTGCCCTGGGCTCCAAATACCCTAGTTACGCCACTGCATATGTGGATAAGTATAAACCCTCTGATATTTCATTTACATCATTCACTTAAGTAATGTGCAGTCTTCAGTATTTTTAATAGGGGCTTTACCTTGCCAAGTCAATCCCTAGTTATTGCAGGTTGCATAACAGTGGTGTAATGTCCAGCTTCAATAATATGGGGCCCATTTATCAAAG
Source organism: Taudactylus pleione (assembly GCA_031769625.1). Taxonomy (NCBI): domain Eukaryota; kingdom Metazoa; phylum Chordata; class Amphibia; order Anura; family Myobatrachidae; genus Taudactylus; species Taudactylus pleione. The sequence goes on along the minus strand of JAUIMM010000052.1, from coordinate 10,043,019 downwards.
TGTATTTGAGGTATAATCCCCAAAAACACCCGTTTTCAGGGGTTTACCTAAAATATTATGTACCAGGCCATTTATCGTTTGTTGAATAGGCCCCTTTTTCCTTTCTCTTTGTGCTCTTCAATAGGCCAGCCCATTATGTAAATTACAGGAAGATTTGGCACATTTCGCAAAGACGATCTGCCAGTGTGTACGGAGTAAAATATTAATTGGGCAATGTCCCCACAACAGATATATCTTTCATTGGCAATGGGCCTGATTCAGACCCACTCGCGAGCGGCTGTCCGCTCACAAGTGGGTCGATGTTCTGCACTGAGCATGCGCACGACGGAGGGAGCTCCATCGTGCGCATGCGCCAGACGCGACGAGCGAAGGACTTTCCTTCACTCGTTGTGTCTGATCAAAGGGGGCGTGCTGTCGATGTTGATTGACAGCATGCCCCCTTTGGTGGGCGTGCCGGGGGCGTGCCTCCCTGACGGGGGCGTTCCTAAGGGAACGCCTACCGTCAGAAGCCGGCCCACTGACATCACGATTTTGGCTCTGATAGAGCCAAAATCACTCCAGGCCTTGCGGTTGAAAACCTCAACCGCAGGCTCCGGCTCGCAGTTTCGATGGTCGCGATGGTCAAGACCATCGCGGCCATCAAACTGCACGCTCGTATAGGCTGTGGGTGGTGACCCACAGCTATACGAGCGTCCAGGAGGACGCTCCATAGTTATGGAGGACGGCCCTCATTCAGAGCGTGCGCTCTGCTCAAAGCGTACGGCTCTGAATGAGGGCCAATGATGGTTGTTCTGCAGATGTATCTTTCAGGTGTGTACTAGGGATGTGCACCGCACCATTTTTGCCGTATTTGGTTCTAATTCGTCGTCCGGCTTTGGATTTGGATTTGCCAAACTGCGGTGACTGGCTTTGGATTTGGATTTGGATTTTTTTTACAAAAATTTACAAAAAAAGCTAAAATCACATAAATTGGTCTTTTTTTTCTTCCTAGAGTATTATTAACCTCAATAACATTAGTCAATTTAGACCATATCACAGCTTATAATATTGTTTTCAACATTATTGGCCAAAGGTTGCAGTGAGCTGACTGGTTACTAAGCGACAAAGCAGCGGCACAACGACACAGACACCACAGTATAGAGCACATCTATGACACATTGCCACACAGCAGTGGCAGAAATGAAAAGTAGTGCACCCACCTAGTGGGGTACGGCCAGCAGAATCACAGTACTTGTTTACAAAGTGGGCTATGGCCCTAGGAGTCACAGTGCACAATCTTATTCGCATTACACCGCACATAGTGCCCCTGATTCACATTACACCATAAAGTAGTGTCTCTTATTTATGTTACGACACACAGTAGTGCCCCTTTTACACAATGCCCACAGTAGTGACCCTTTTACACAATGCCCACAGTAGTGCCCCTTTTACACAATGCCCACAGTAGCGGTGTCCCTTACACAATGCCCCCAGCAGTGGTGCCCCCTATGCAGTCCCCTTAGTAGTAGGGTCCACTATGCAGTGCCCCCAGTAGAATGCCCCCCAGTAGTATGCCCCCCATTAGCAGGCCCCCCCAGTAGTATGCCCCCCATTAGCATGCCACCCAGTAGTATGCCCCCCATTAGCAGGCCCCCCCAGTAGTATGCCCCCCATTAGCAGGCCCCCCCCAGTAGTATGCCCCCCATTAGCATGCCACCCAGTAGTATGCCCCCCCAGTAGTATGCCCCCCCCAGTAGTAGGCTGCCCCAGTAGCAGCCCCCCCCCAGTAGTAGGCTGCCCCAGTAGTAGCCCCCCCCCCCTGTAGTATGGGCCCCCCCTGTAGTATGGCCCCCCTGTAGTAGGCTGCCCCAGTATCAGGCCCCCCCCAGTAGTAGTAAGCCCCCCCAGTAGTATGCCCCCCCAGTAGTATGGCCCCCCCAGTAGCAGGCCCCTCAGTAGTATGGCCCCCCCAGTAGTATAGCCCCCCCCAGTAGCAGGTCCCTCAGTAGTATGGCTCCCCCAGTAGTATAGCCCCCCCAGTAGCAGACCCCCCCCAGTAGTGCAGACCCACCCCAATAGTATGGCCCTCCCGCACTCTCAGTAGCAGACCCCCCCCAGTAGCAGACACCCCCCAGTAGCGCCCCCGACCCTTGCACAAATAAAAAATAAAAAAATAAAAACTTACCTGAATCCCCGCTCCCGCGCCGTCCGCTCTGCTGTCACACGCTGAGGAGGGAGCCGGAAGACGGAGCTCCGTGCAGCAGCCAATGAGAGTCTGTGTGACTCTCATTGGCTGCTGTAACAAACACACAGCTGCCGCTGGCGGCTGCGTGTTTGTGTCTGTGTAGGGCAGAGCGCTATCACAGCGCTCTGCCCTACACAATAGGAGCCCTGATGTCGGATTCTCTAGTGAGACATCAGGCGGCCGCCGTTCGGCCCCGAACGGGGATCCGAGTCAGGCGGTGAACACCCGAACAGGGTTCGGGTGGACTTGGATCCCCAATGTTCGGAGCAGTTCGGATTCCACAGAATCCGAACCGATTATCTCTAGTGTGTACCCACCTTAAGGTAGAACTTAGACTGGCTGTTTCCCAGCCTTTTTGGATTACCAGTTTACGTCGGCCTCTCAATCAGGGAATATCCTTGCCTTTGATCAGCATCTCAAAACAGAATAAACAATTTGTACATGCAAGTGTCTGGCATGAGTTGGTCCCCATTATCACACCTCCCCCCTTTAATAGACACTAGAATAGCAGCTACCTAAAGGCACAATTCTGGTGGCATTATGGGCTGCTGTTCAATCCAGTCACATCACTCCCCAGCAGTTATATACAGACTGGCCATTTGTGATACGGTTAGAAAAAAAAAATTTCCTACAGAAAATACATAGATATTACATACAATTTAAACAATACAATTTGTTAATATGCCCATTCCAATACGAAATGGGCTTCACCGCTACAGTTCCAATCACCTTTATACTGCCCAGTCAAACCTCCCATCCCGTTACTTCCAATTACCTCACATGACTCCTTTTAAGTCTTGGGTGAAGAACTTAGTGATTGGCTACATAGTCTGCATTGTTTTCCAGTTAACAAGAGGAGATTTCAGAGTTTGGACGTATTGTGATGGTACTGTACATTATGTTAGCAGAGCAGAGGTATTAGTTACCAGATCAAATCTTCTTTCACACGCAGGGCCTGATTCACAGATAAACGGATTTGCAGAGCTGCACACAAGAGGCTGTGCAAATCCGTCCATCTCAGATGCAAATGCAGAAGGAGGTGTCAGACACCTCCTTGCTGCATATGCGATCCCAGCGCTGCGACCGACGTCACAGGCTGAGATCACCATCGAGACCATCGCAACTGATGGTCGTGATGGTTGCTGAAGCTTCCCACGACTGATGGTCGTGATGGTTGCTGAAGCTTCCCGCAGCCTGGCCAATGTCTGGCCACGCAAGAGGCCAGCAATCTGCGTCTGCCAAGGCAGACCCTGGCCTCGTCCCTACAGGAAAATGGAGGTGACACGCCACGTTTCTGGGAACGGCGACTAGGCACGCCCCTCAAACGCCACAGCATGTCAATCATGCTGCAGCTTGGGGGGGTCTGCGAGCAAGATCGCAGGACCATTTCTGCACATACGCAGAACGGGTCCAGCGCAGGCTCAGAACCCTAACCATCGTAGATGTGCGTTCACCCTCGGATGAACGTACATCTCTGAATCAGGCCCACTGTCAGTAGCAGGGCCGTACTGCCCATCTGGAAGTTCTGGCAAATGCCAGAAGGGCCGATGGCCAGATGGGCCTGTCTGGCCAGTGTCATGGAGAGGGGCCCAGGTGGCAGCAGCTTTGGATTTGTTGCCACACGCCCGCACTGGCAGGCAGCCGCCCACAGTCCTTGAGAATGACAGCGCCGCTTTCATTATAATCTGGCACCGGTTGCGAGTCAATGGGAGCTCGGGGATCGGCAGCCATTCAGCAGCTCCTGCCGGTCCTCGAGCCCCGATTTGCTCGCTCAGTCACGACACTTATATGGTCACACGGAAGCAAGCGGAAGGCACATCAGGGCAAGCTGGGGTGGTGGACTGTTTGCAGCTGCTCCAGAGGGCAGACTGCCTGGCATGAACTGGCCGGCTGCGGGACACCTTAGATATGTACAGGAAAGCTGCTGCTCAGGAGAATCTGTGTGTGGAGCAGCTGGGCATTGTGTTTTCCTGCCTAGCAGAGTAGCAGCAGATGAGAGGCTGCTGGATGGACACAGAGGGATGAGGTGAGGAGGTGGGGACGCAATGTGCAAGGGCTATTACTTTGTGGCATAAGGTTATAAGTTGCATTACTGTGTGTGGCATAATGTGTAAGGGGCATTACTGTGTGGCTTAATGTTATACGGGGTACTACTACTGCGAGGCATAATGTGTACAGTATAAGGAGTGCTACTTTGTGTGAATGGGCTCTGTGTGGTGTAATGTGAATGGGCTCTACTGTGTGGCATAATGTGAATGGTCACTACTATGTGGTGTAATGTGAATGGACACTACTTTGAGGCATAACAGGACTAAGGGACACTACTGTGTGATGTAACGTGACTAAGGGACACTACTATGCAGTGTAACATGACTAAGGGATACTACTGTGCAGTGTAAAGTGACTAACAACTGTGCAGCGTAATGTGACGAAGGGGCACTACTGTGCGACATAATGTGACAAAAGGGCACTACTGTGTGGCATAATTTGAATTGGGGGTACTATTGTGTGCTCACGCCCCTTCCCAGTGAGACCACACCTATTTTTTTCGGCATTCGGTGTGCGCTGCCTCTGCTTCACTTATGATTGGGGGCACCAATGCTCTTTATGTACACAGGGCACCAAAATCTGCAGTTACGGCTCTGCTTTGATGTGCACAGATGTGTCCTCCTCTATGTTTAGCACCCCTGCCCTAAAAACTTCATACAGTGAACACTTTCTAATCCTCTACAACTGCTAAGCTAGGGCTTAGTCAATTGGGAAATTGCCTTCCCTTTTCTTTGTGTGTGACCTACACAAATGAAGTGCCAGCTTTACCTAACAGAACCAACCAAATACCAAATGTCTGACTATGGCACATGTATGAATTCCCCACAGGATGAGCTTTGTAGTGTGTGTATTTTAAGTCAGAGAATGATGTAAAGTACACTTGTTGCTCTAATTATACTTGTAAGAGCATAGACCAGAGGTTCCCAAATGCGGTTATCAAGGCACCCCAACAGTTCAGGCTTCAGAGATATCCATGGTTGACCACAGGTGACTTGCAACCGATACTTTTTCTGGACGGGACAGAGCTTAGACCCCCCCCCCCCCCGGTGCCTGCTAAGCCCCATACCCTTTTTTATTGGCCCGCGTGCCCTGTTCCCAACATCAGTGGTGGCCATCGAGATGTGCAAAACCAAACCGCCGGGGTTTAGAACCCGCCGCTTAGTAAATTTTGCCCTAAGTCTCAGTCTGTTGTAATATCTAAACAACCCTTCTCAACAGATGAGGATTAATCCACGAGAACCATGCTTCTAGATAATCACTGATGTATTTCTCCAGCTAATGGCTTGTTGAGAATATCTGTGACCATGCCCTCTGTTGGACAATATTGCAACATTGTTCCTGTAAATCTCTCAAGTAGTGGTACCTCACATCGATGTGTTTGGTTCTAGAATTGGCACGTTTATCCTCAGAAATTTCTGTAGGTTCTACTTATTACTGTCTCAAATCTGCTAACAATTGTTTCATCGTAGTCCTCTTCATATGAGTACCCTTTTGCCACTAATTTGGCCTTATATCGCTCAATTTTTCCATCGGTGTTATATTGACTTTGACTGTCCATTTTCAGCCTATGATTTTTCTTCCTGCTGGCAGTTCAGTTAGTGTCCATATCTGGTTATTATGCATTTATTTAATTTCTTCTTTGATGCTTCTATCCATTTGTCAGCTTCCTTTTCTGGTAAGTCAGATATTTCTTCCCGTGACATGGGTTCCAGTATATTGATTGTGTTAGCTTTATACATTAGGCGCACAGGTGCTTTAACCTTTGTTTTCTCTTGTTGAGTGCCTTACTCCATCTACCGTGTACTCCTGTGTATCTTCAGTATCTGGTTTGCAGCTGATTTCAATCTCTTGTTTAATGGCAGTCCTGCTGATATTTTTGGAGTTAAGGGCCTATATATTAGGCGACCTGAAACACTGATCATCTAGCATTCAGTCCTTCAGGTCGCCGGGTGCGGTGCCTGCACTGAAAGGCGTTCACTGAACGTCATTCAGTGCAGGAGACCGACTTCCTATCTGTGAACATGTAGAACCTGACGCTCGTCGTCAGGTTGACGAGCATGTTCCCTAGATAGTTGGGCTCGGCAAGGACCCAGCGTGCACACGTATCGCTGGTCCTTGTCGGTTGTCTATTAGACGACTTTCTGAGCGTTCTAAAGTCGTCTAAAGCTACATACACACAACGATTTTATGAACGCTTATCTGTCAGATTATCTGTCAGATTTTTTAAAGTGTAATGAACGATTTTTTGAACTACAAACGATTTTTGTTACTTCCCTTAATGAAAATCTTTCAGTTGGTCAGTCAGAATGAACTACAAACTACAAACGGGAACGTGCATGAACAATAATCGCTCATCGTTATAACTCAGAAACTGAACGATTTTTTCAATGATTGAACGATAACGACGTCGTTATAGATAAATCGCTCAAAAAATCGTTACGTCTGTATGCACCTTAATGGATAAGCCCCTTAAGTGTTCTCTTCTTTATCTAGATCTGCTGGGATCATCACTTCATTTCTCAGCTCCTCATCACTTGTCACACTATTGCTAATAGTTACATTTTCTGTTTTTGGATTTAAGATTCTGTATCCTTTGGAACATTCACTGTAACCAACAAGAATCACTTCCACTGCCCAGTTCTGCAGTTTACTGAGTCTTTCTGTGGGAATGTAGACAAATGCTTTACATCGAAAACTCTAATATGTTTCATGCTGGGTTCTTGCAATGTCATAATTCTTATGGAGTTTTATCCACTGTTTGGAGAATAGTCTGTTCTAAAATACATCTAATAATTTCAGTCAAAGTTCTTTCTTTTAGCTACCCCATTCTTTTCTGGTCTGTAGGGTACTGTCTTGTGGTGCTCTATGCCAAGTTGTCTTAGAAATGTTAAATTTTGTGCCCTGTGAAAGGAATTCACCTCCATTGTCACTATGAAATGCAAATGGATTTCTTTAAAATGTATTTCTATTCATTGTTACATAATCCTGTTACTTGTCCAGTACTTCATCTGTGCTGTGAATCATGTAAGTGCTTGTGTATCTGGAACAGTCATCAGTGAAAGTCACTATATATCTGTTATCCGTGCTGATTAGCTGGTTTGCACCACAGGATTTCAGGATTGCACAGTGCAGGAACTGCCAGAAAACCCAGCAGGAGTACAGGATAGCACAACAGGATAACAGGATTCACTATGAAGTACACAGGAACCAGAAACCAAAGTACTGAGGGGGTGATTCACCCCACTTCACATGCGCACGACGGAGGGAGCGCCGTCGTGCGCATGCGCGAGACCCGGCTAGCGACGGGGTATCCGTCGCTCCGGGTCTCACACCAAAGGGGGCGTGCTGCTGATGTTGATTGACAGCATGCCCCCTTTGGTGGGCGTGCCGAGGGCGTGGCTACCAGATGGAGGCGTTCCCATGGGAACGCCTACCGTCTGAAGCCGGCCCCACTGACATCACTAGTGATGTCAGTGGGAGTGATTTTGGCTCTGATAGAGCCAAAATCACTCCAGGGCTTGCGGCAGCGAGACCCTACCGCAGGGTCTCCGTCGCAAGCCCGATGGCCGCGATGGTCTTGACCATCGCGACCATCATCATGGACGCTCGCATAAGTTGTGGGTGGTCACCCACAGCTATGCGAGCGTCCAGGAGGCCGCTCCATTTTAATGTAGGAGGGCCCTGATTCAGAGCGAGCGCTCTGGTCAGAGCGTCCAGCTCTGAATCAGGCCCTGAGGCCTCTAAAAGAGTTGTACTTGCAACTATTTGCCAGCACCCGAGGAATTAAATAGGGAGCCCTTGCTGGTGAAAGGTCTGGCCAGCCATGTGGTTGGAACCTGCCTTCCCAGGTTAGGCAGACATCTGAATGATGTCATTCCAACAGAGGGGTGCCCACAGACCAGTGGTGCAGGAACTGCTGGAGAGGACACAATGCCCACAGCAGAACACAAAAGCCACACAAGTGAGGATGACAGGAGTCTGGAGGTCAGCAGGGAGCAGCACCATATCAGATATCGTGGTCCTGGGGACCGATGTGTGACAGTAGCCCACTTCATGAGATGACCACTGAGCACTTAGATCAAGACTTATAGGGGAATTCAATATGGAGTGATAAGTCAGTTTTTTGCATTAATATCGCACCTATGACGTCATTATCGCAGGTTTTAGTTTTACACTGTATTCAATTTCAAAGACTTTTTGCAGGTTCGAAAAGTCTTTGAAAAAAAATGGGGATAACTTTTCACCACTGAATAGGTGGCGAAAAAAAGTGCAGAATTGGGGTTTAGGGGTGCAGGCTTAAAACAAATAGCCTGCACCCCTGGGAATGACATTTTAAAAAGAAGTGTGTAAAAAAAATAAAATAAATAGGGACACCCCAAAAAATGTATTTAAAAATTGGGGTGAAAAAAAAAATGCGAAAAAAGTGTTTAAAAATAGGGAAATAGGTTCAGGGCTATTCTGCAAGTATGCGGCAGGTGTATTCTAGAATAGGCTATTAGCGGCAGGTGCATAGATGCAGAATTTTTAAAAATTTACTGTAGGGACATAAAAATATGCTAGTACCCATTTTCATGTACCCCAAATTTGATGGGACCACTTAAAAAAACGAAAAAAATAACCTAAGTGCTCTTCTGCAACACTTCTTCAATGTCGGGAAAAAAACACCTGCTGCGGCTATTTAAATCCCCGACTTCCATTTGCAGGCTAAAGCGTGGGTACCCATAGTGATCCCCCATGTTTTTACAGCTTTAGGGGGGTCCTACAATTTTTTTAAGGAAAATTTCGTAATTTAACGCAAATCCCACTTCGCAGGCCCGCGCCCGATACTTTATCCCAGGTAAAAGCTCCGATATGAAACGTAAACTTTGACAGCGAAGTTTACGTTTCATATTGAATACCCCTCTTAGTTGGAAATTGGAAGTAGAACTTCTTCAAAGAAGAAGTATATATTGTCCAGTCATTTAAGATCTGTAGATTACCACAAAGATGCTGGGAATCAAGGATGCTCTTGACTTCATATTCCTCCACATGAGGAGTCTATACTTTAGGAGAACCATGTTTTGGAGAATTAAAGCAATTTGTTAAAAGCAACTAGCAATATGTGGAATTAAATGGGTATCCACAAATAAGATTAAATATAAAGTTTTTAGGAGATTAGATTGATGACGAGATATACTAAAGGGTCCAATGTATTTGGCGCACAAATTTCAGAGGGAACGTGAAGATATAAGTTACAAGCGGAGAACCAGATCTAATCGCCTGGTTGCAGATTTGGAATTGCCGTCCTTTTCTTGCCTGCAAAGAATTTGTAAAGTTGAGCAGTGTTTAGAAAAGATGTCTTAACCTGCTGCCAAATTATGGAGAAATCTCGAAGTAAAGAATCTGCTGCTGGAGTTGAAGACGTGAGTATGGAAGTGAAGGGTGGTTGCTAAAATGAAGTAATGAGAGACAATAATTTTCTGTAAACATGTCGGTTGGTGATACAATGTAAGGAGAGATATAACCAAAGAAAAGTTTCAAGATCTTGGTTTACACATTCTGTTTGGCCATTGGACTGTGGGTAATATGCAAAAAAAAAAATTAAGCTGGATATGTACAGCCTTGCACAGGACCTCCAAAACTTGGCAATGAACTGTACACCTCCGTCAGAGACAATATCACTGAGACAACCATGAAGGTGGAAAATTTATTTGATGAACAATTGGGTGAGAACTGGAGCTGATGGAAGACCTCTGAGCGGAACAAAATGTGCCATCTTGAAAAACTGATCCACGACTACCCAGATGGTGGTATATTTATTAGATGGTGGAAGATCGGTGAAAATGTCCATAGAAATGTGAGACAAAGGGGAACACTCAGGGTAGGTAATTGCCGTAACGGCCCCATGGGAGATTGCCTGGATGAAAAGGTACCCACAAAGACAGCCTATTCTCAATCCGTAGTGTGTAGCAGCTGTCACTCAGATCTTCACCTCTCCTTTGGGTAATACCTTCATTCCTCTAAATCTTCAGAAAAAAATCACATTGACCGTACATAATTTGATTTGGTCATGGACCACCAATCCGTGGTATCCCTGCAAGTGTACCCAGTTTGGGAACCAATGCCGTAGGGTATTTCATAGTCACAGATATGACACAGCCTTTCCTTTTAGGAGTGTGAGGAGAGTGGATGGATAGTACTAGGCTGACCTCTCTGCCATCAACTAGGACCAGTTAGACAGCATTCCCAATTTATTAGGACACAACTTCACAAATGATTAGAACCAGCACAGTGTAGGCACAATTTCTCTCAGAAGCATCATTCCCGTTCTTCAACGAGTAAGGGGGGATTTCCCCAATTGCTTATGTTAATTAAATATTAGGAAGAGGATGAAATTAGCACTCAACTCTATTCTTCTCTTGAGCCCTCTCACTGAAATGAAGATCCACTCAGTTACACAAATAAATTAGTCCATTCAAAGTTGTAGAAAGTTCACAGGCAGCCAATTTGTCTTTGCTCTTATCAGATAGACCTTGCCAGAAGACAGCAACTAATGCCTGTTCCATTGAAGTTCAGACATTTCAGACAATGGCGATTTCATGATTTGTTAGATCATCTCACAGCAAAGCCTCTTACAAGTGATGAGTCACTTGGGCTAATGCATAGATGCACGCAAATCCGTTTTGCGGCCAGATCTTGTTTTTTTAGAACTGCACTTGCTCCATGGCTAAGTCCACCCAGCAACTACAGGCAATCCGGTGTCGTACACAACTTAGACGTAACTCAACTTGCAGCTGAATAGACATAACTGGGTGGCATGGGCATGTTGATGGAATTTCAGGCTATGGTGAGATCCATGTGATTTCAAATAGATCTATTGCACCAGGTATAGGCCAACTAGTGCAGGGATAGCCTCTGGCCCTCCAGCTCCTGTTAAATTACACATCTCAGCATGCCCTGCCACCTTTTTTGCATGGCCTAATAGCACTAGGGCAGGGCATACTAGGATGTATAATCTGGAGTGCTGCACGCTGCCTACCCCTGAACTAGTGTATGGATATGGGCGGTGTGGCCCCATAGGTGCATATGGGAGAGTATCCACATGTAATTCTGTGCATACAATACTGCCGCACGTGTGTCCAACTTGCATGCAACTATGCATCAGCCTCACTATGTTTAAGGACTGAATAAAAGGAGTTTTGTTGTAATACGCTAAGCTCACTAAATCAGGTACACAGAAAATGAGCCCACATGCACAGGCCTGGGAGGTGGGCATCAGCGAGAGTCTTGGGGAAGAGTGAGGGCTGTAATTCGAGAGCTCCTCTACTTAAATTAAGATCTGATTTGTATACTTGTTCTTTGGATCACACTGATGCACCAATTTTCTCATTGGTGCATCCTGTTTGTCTGGTTGAAAATTTAAGTAAAAGTGAATTTCTGAAACATTTGTCTTAGTATTCATTTGTTTCATTTCCTACTACTGCATTTTTGCCCTATATACTCGCTTATAGTATATTATGTTACTTTGTTGTCTATTGTTTGCACATATTCTGCCTTTAGCTGCAGTGCTGACACCTATGATTACTTTATAATCTATGTGGGAAGAAATAAAAAACATTAAACAAAAAAAATTAGATGAAGGAAAACACTTGCCAATTGTGTATTGCTTGTTTTATATTCCAGTCAGTCTTCACAGTATTTTGGCAAATATACCAGAGACCTGACTTCCTCTGGTGGTTGTGTTCGAGCTTCTAAGAATTTTGGAGCTGTATAACAGACTTAAAGCCCACATCCACTTGCCGATTTCTATGAGCGATTGAACGATAACGTTATCGTTGAATCGCTCATGAATCGTGAATGAATCGGGCACATTAATGTCGGAAACGACCAGCGATGCGCACTCCCGCTGGTCATTTCCGACATCAATAATCGCCCGAACATGCTGGTCAACCTGACGATAACGTCAGGTTGAGCATGTTAGGGATCAGTGTAGGCACAGCACAGACTGTGAAACGACTGCATGATTAAATGTCTTAATCGTGCAGTCGTTTCAAAGTCTGCTAGTGGATGTGCCCTATTAGTGGTAAATGTACTAAAAGTCGATTCTAATTGATTTTGATCAATTCAAAATCATTCTAAATCGATCAACATCGATGTTGTGTTTCGGGAGCTAAATCACACATTTACTAACAGACAATTTTTATTTTTTTTTAAGTATTAGTAAATGTGTGATTTATCCCCAGAAAGACAACAAAGTTGATCGATTTAGACTGATTTTGAATCAATCAAAATCGACCTTTAGTAACTATGGGCCTTATTCAGACCCGGTCGCAAGCGATGAGCGCTCGCAACTGAGTCAATGTTTGCCCACTGGGCATGCGCACGTCGGAGCCAGCTCCGACGTGTGCATGCGCGAGACCCGGCTAGTGACAGGCGCTCCGTCGCTATGGGTCTCGCACCAAAGGGGGCGAGCTGTCGATGGTGATTGACAGCTCGCCCCATTTGGGAGGCGGGCGGGGGGGTGGCCGGCCAAACGGAGGCATTCCAGACAGAACGCTTGCCGTTTGGGGGCGGCCCCACTGACATCAGCAATGATGTCAGTGGGGAGCTTCCTGCTCGATCAGAGCAGGAAGCTCCCTAGGGCTTGCGCTTGCCTAGACCCAATCTTAGGGTCTCATCGTAAGCCCCGATGGTCGCGATGGTCCTGACCATCGCGACCATCAACCTGGTCACTCGCTAGAGCTGTGGGTGGTAACCCACAGCTTAGCTAGTGACCAGGAGGCCGCACTTCACACTATAAGCGGCCGCCCTCATTCAGAGCAACCGCTTGTATCTAGCGATCGACTCTGAATGAGGGCCTATATCCCCTAATTTATACAAACCTTCAAATTAATATTATGCTTAATTTCTGGTGTGCATCAAGTCCTTTTGTAAAGTTTGGGAACTATTGGCCACACACTTGAAAGTCCATTTACCTCATATAATTTAAATTGACTATAGCGTGACTTTTCTCAATGAGCTTCCAGCTCCCATCCTAACTTGCTGCAACATGCTCCTTCCTCCGTTTACCCCATCTGTGTCACACCTGTTTGTCTGCCCCTCTCCTTTAGAATGTAAGCTCTTACGAGCAGGGCCTCTACCCTCTTGTGCTTCTCCTTACTTTACTTTCACCTACTTCTTAGCCCCCACCAGGGCACCTAACACTTGGTTGCTTACGCTCTGTTGCACATCTAGGTGTTATGGTCACTTATGTATCAATGTATATTATCCATGTCCTTGTCCTATTTTGTACTGTAAGTCAGTTGTCAAATTATTTGTTTATGTACTTTGTAAGGCGCTGCGGAACACTTGTGGCGCCATATAAATAAAGGATAATAATAATAATCAGTGACATTCTCCGTTCTGAAGTCGACCTTCCTCCATGCTTCTCCTGCCTTCTCTCTCCTAGGAGTGCATTCATTAAAGCTTCTAAGACAGACAAGTGGTAATGTTGCCCATAGCAACAAATCAGATTCTTGCTATTGTTTCTCTATTGCATTCTAGAAAATGATACACAGACTCTGATTGATTGCTATGGACAACATCATCACTTCTGTTTTAAAAGCTGTAGAAAATATACCCCCTACTGTCCCAATCACCTCATGCCTCCCAGGGCAACCCTCCTGTGAGTGCAGTTTGCTGATTATCCGATTGTTCAGGGCCACCATCAGGGAGGTACGGGGAGTACAGATGTAGAAGCCCAGGCTGATGAGGGGTTACGCTGATGATCCTGGACACAAACTGTTTCTCATTTGCACACATTCATCTGCCCCTTTGCTCAGTTATCCCAACAGATCAGGTGCGCGTGCTGCCTTAGAGAGTATCTAAACTGCACTACATGTCTCTATCCCCACAACTGCTTCTCCTCCCCGACTTGCTTTTCATTGGCTGAGCCTCTTGTGCACTGCAAAGTCAAGGAAGAAGACGGCAAAGTAAGCAATCCAGGAGTCACCCTCCCTTTGTATGTAGCTATATTCCCTGCCCCCTATGTGTCTGTCTCTGTCTTCCAGGGGTGGATTGGGATGGAAAACCAGCCCAAGAAATTTCTTGAAGCAGCCCTAATGGGGGCGGGATCTGTGGCGAGGGGGAGTAACTCCCTCCTCATAGGGCCTGATTCTGGGACGGGCACAGTCGCGGCCTTCCTTGCATCTTCTGCTGCAGTTGCATCTGTGACTTTATGCTAATGCCACTGCAAAACCATTCCCTGGTGTACATCCCTGCATCCAAACACAGTATGCAAGGACTGAGACTTCCTCTTTCAGTGTATACAGATGCTCCAATCATGCTTTGTGTGTCCCCACCATCGGTCACACCATTGATACTTACACCAGCTCTATGATAGGTGCAGATTATTCGCAACCACTTTCAGCAAGACGCCCATGTCACTCCAATATAATGCCCATACCATGCTACATCTGCATCTGATTAGCCGAGGAACGCCCAACACATTACGTGTACACTTATTAGTGCATGCATCTCAACCTGTACTGTAGCTCTGTATGAACACAATCGGGTTGTATGTATGGTGCAAATCAGATGCATGCGGAGACAAAAAACATCACTCCACTGTGTACAACATCGCCACTGCGTCTGACTCAGAATCAGACCATAATGCTGTATACCAGGGGCGGATTGGGCTGGAGAACCAGCCCGGGAAATTTATTGAAGCAGCCCTATTAGAGACGGGGTCTGTTGAGGGGGTGAGGTCTGTCGAGGAGGGCAGGATCCCTCCTCATAGAGCCTGATTCTTAGTTGGACACAAAAAATATTTGGAAAAAGCTGCAGTCTATTTATGTTGATTTACACTTTGCTTTTTACATAGAGCTCAGTATGGATCTTGCATTTCTGAGTGAGTTATTGTATGTGTGTGTGGGTATTTAGTATGGATTTGGCTATTACTCTCTTAAAATACATATATAGCAAAAAAACATATCCACACAAAAATTAACATACAGGACGGGATGCATGATGCATTCCGCCACTCTTCGCATGCATCCCGACGTGATTGTGTGTTATTTAGTATGAGTGCCAGGGTGAGTGTGTGACTGTGACATTGTTGGTATTTGTGTGGTACTTAGCTTGAGTGATAGCGTGACTGGCAGGACTACTGTAATTGATGAGTGTAGGGACATTGAGGGCAAGGGTGAATGATACCAAGGTGAATGGGACTGAATGACAGGAGTATGAGGGTCAGAGTAAGTGACTGGCAGTATGAGTGGCAGGAATAATGAGAGTTACAGGCAGGGGAAGGACACACAATGTCAGTTATCGGGGTAGGGGGTATGAAGGCAGGGTTGCAACTAGATCCGCTGTAGCTAATGGACCCTGATTTCATCATTTACTATTCACATGTACATCTATTGGAGTTACTAGCCTGTGGCGAGCAAAGCGGACCGAGGGTACAAGTTTATACTGTTGGTGGCCAGATACTACATTTCAGACAAAATAGCGGTGCTTTCAGGGCATAGAGCCGCACTTCTGCCCTCACTCAACGTCACGTCCAGATCCATTAGCTGAAGGGATCTAGACTTAACCGTGAAGGCAGGGACAGTGAGGGGGAGTTACAAGGTGGGTGAGGGTAGGGATGCTGAGGGGGAGTTACAGGGAGGGTGACAGTAGAGACACTGAGGGGGAGTTACAGGGAGGGTGACGGTAGAGACACTGAGGGGGAGTTACAGGGAGGGTGACGGTAGAGACACTGAGGGGGAGTTACAGGGAGGATGACGGTAGAGACACTGAGGGGGAGTTACAGGGAGGGTTACGGTAGAGACACTGAGGGGGAGTTACAGGGAGGGTGACGGTAGAGACACTGAGGGGGAGTTACAGGGAGGGTGACGGTAGAGACACTGAGGGGGATACAGGGAGGGTGACGGTAGAGGCACTGAGGGGGAGTTACAGGGAGGGTGACGGTAGAGACACCGAGGGGGAGTTACAGGGAGGGTGACGGTAGAGACACTGAGGGGGAGTTACAGGGAGGGTGACGGTAGAGACACTGAGGGGGAGTTACAGGGAGGGTTACGGTAGAGACACTGAGGGGGAGTTACAGGGAGGGTGACGGTAGAGACACTGAGGGGGAGTTACAGGGAGGGTGACGGTAGAGACACTGAGGGGGATACAGGGAGGGTGACGGTAGAGACACTGAGGGGGAGTTACAGGGAGGGTGATGGTAGAGACACTGAGGGGGAGTTACAGGGAGGGTGACAGTAGAGGCACTGAGGGGGAGTTACAGGGAGGGTGACGGTAGAGACACTGAGGGGGAGTTACAGGGAGGGTGACGGTAGAGACACTGAGGGGGAGTTACAGGGAGGGTGATGGTAGGGACACTGATGGGGAGTTACAGGGAGGGTGACGGTAGAGACACTGATGGGGAGTTACAGGGAGGGTGACGGTAGAGACACTGATGGGGAGTTACAGGGAGGGTGAGGGTAGAGACACTGAGGGGGAGTTACAGGGAGGGTGACGGTAGAGACACTGAGGGGGAGTTACAGGGAGGGTGACGGTAGAGACACTGAGGGGGAGTTACAGGGAGGGTGACGGTAGAGACACTGATGGGGAGTTACAGGGAGGGTGACGGTAGAGACACTGATGGGGAGTTACAGGGAGGGTGACGGTAGAGACACTGATGGGGAGTTACAGGGAGGGTGATGGTAGAGACACTGAGGGGGAGTTACAGGGAGGGTGAGGGCAGGGAGAATAATGGGGGAGTTACAGGGAAAGTGAGGGCAGGGACAATAATGGGGGAGTTACAGAGAGAGCGTGGGCAGGGACAATGAGGGTATATACGTATACACACATTATATATATATATATATATACACACATACAATATATATATATATATATATATATATATTGTGATAGGATCACTGGTAAAGTGGTCTGTGGCAGGTACATTTGTCCCATTTGTCTTATGTGTTTTAAACCCCCAGGAGAAAGTCTGCAGTGTAGCAGGCTTGAGTCTCGGCTTTTTGAAAAGCCGGTTTGGGACCTGGGGGTTGTGGGTGAGAGGAGAGGGAGGGCTCCACCCACGGCCACTCCAGGTTTTGGGCCTTGCAACCTGGTAACAGGCTTGTTAAGGTTTCCACCTGAGAGTGGCCAATATAAGCCTAGTGTGTTTAGGGCTGAGTGTCTCACCTGGGAGAGCAGACAGGGAGTTTGCTCAGAGACATTTGAAAACTCATTTGTAAGTGCTGTGCTGTGCTTTTGTTGCTGGCGAGGGCATTAGGCCCTGCCAGGTTCTTGTAGTGAGGGAAGTCACTTGTGAAGTTAGTGCCCCGACAGGGCTAGGATTTATGTTTGTTTTCTTTATGATTATTTCTGACATTGTACAATAAAGACTGGCGCCGACCAGCTTGTACTCGAATCAAGTCTGGCGTACTGTTTCCCAGCTGCTGTGTGTGTAAGGAAGGAGTCCTCTACCCAGGAGAGGGACCCCCTAACCGGACTGTGTCACAATATGGTGGAGAATGCGGGCACCCACACACACTGAAGTTGCAGCGAGAGGAAAACTTTCCGTTTAAAAATTAAAGGGACAGACACCCAATTGGTGAGTGTGGAAATAACACTGTGTCCTTGGAGTCCCATAGAGAAGGCGTCAGCCAATGCTCAGAGAGGCAAGGTTCAGCTTCCAACCTACACCCCAGGACAAAATGGAGGACATTATTAAAGCCTTGCTCCAAGCTACAGCAGCTCAGCAGGAGACAAACAAACTTCAGCAGGAAGCTACCTGGGCTCAGCAGGAATCCACCAGGGTGCAACTGTTGGCCTTGGAGACAGCCCAGAGGCAACAACAGGTCGCCGTCAAGGAAACCGCCAGGCCTTAGCGGAAAACAGCAAGGCCTTAGCGGAAAACAGCCGGGCCATAAAAGAGGTGGTACAGCACCTGGTCACCCAGCCCAGAGATGTTACTACTGGTCCTCCCACCACCACTCACTCCATACGAGCCAGTCACTTCCTTCAAAAGATGACTTCGGGCGATGATGTGGAGGCCTACCTCACCGCATTTGAAAGAACGGCCGAAAGGGAGAGTTGGCCCCAGGAGCAGTGGGCAAGTCTGGTGGCACCTTTTCTGTCTGGGGAGCCACAAAAGGCCTATTTCGACTTATGCCTGGCTGATGCCAAGGACTATAAAAAACTAAAACAAGAGATCCTAACTCGCTTGGGAGTCACCACCTTTGTTCGGGCCCAACGGGTCCAGCGCTGGGAGTTCCATATGGACAAGCCTCCACGTTCACAGATGCATGACCTCGTCCATCTGTCCTCAAAATGGCTACAGCCCGAGACGCTGACGGGACCACAGATCGTGGAAAGGGTCGTGATGGACCGGTACCTGCGATCATTACCTGTGACTCTGCGCAAGTGGGTGAGCCATGCAGACCCTAAGTCCGCGGACCAGTTGGTCGAGCTGGTGGAGAGGTACGTGGCGGCTGAGGAGCTGATGAGTATGCCCCACCGAGCCCCGATGGCGCATCGGCGAACTCCCACAGACACTGGTAAGACTGTTCCAGGGGAGAAGGGTGCTGGGTGGTGGAATGTACCTAAGACTGAGGGTGTAGAACCTGGAGACATGCCTGCCAGGCCAGGAAGGTTCTTGCCCCGTAAATGATTAGACATTAATATGACTCAGTGTTTCCGATGTGGTGGCTTCGGCCATATTGCCGCTAATTGTTCACTTACAACTGAACCTATGCAATGTGATACTGCTCATGTCTACCGCAGGGGGTCTTTCTTTGCACAGACAGCCTGTACGGCTGACCGGCAGGCTGAGACTGATAAGCACATGTGTGTACTCACTGTAGATGGCAACTGAGTAGAGGCACTGTTAGACTCTGGTAGCTTGGTGACACTTATAAAAGCTGAGCTGGTGAACCCCTTGCGGCGTGAGGGGAAAACTGTTGGTGTGACCTGCATACATGGGGATACTCGATATTATGTTACTGCCAAGGTGAACATCGAGACACCATGTGGTTCTGCTATAGTTTCTGTGGGTTTGGTGCATGGTCTGATGTACGATGCAATATTGGGGAGAGACTTTGCTCACTTCTGGAAGTTGTGGGAAAGCCGTTTTGTTCCAGAAGTGAACAACCCCGATCCATTTGAGAAGGTTGTCGATGTAGTGGAGGAGGGAGTTTCTTCTGAGTCAGAGTTATTCCCTTTTTCTACTATGATTGGCGAACTAGAGAATGCGGAGCGTGACGGTGGCCCGCCAACTGATGTACCTCCCATTGAGGTGGGAAGTGTTGTTGGGCCAGGTGATCGTCTGCCTGATTTAGAGGTCAGAAGAGAGGTCTTTGCCGTGGATCAGTTGAATGACCCTTCTTTGGTAAAAGCCAGGGAGAATGTAAAAGTAGTTGATGGTAAACCCGTAGACCCTGATAGTCCTTTGTCCTATCCCCACATGGCAATGTGTCAGGATTTGTTATATCAGGTGACTAAGAAGGGGGAAGATATTGTGGAACAACTAATAGTTCCCAAAGCCTACAGAAGAACAGTGTTGGATCTGGCCCATGGTCATATAATGGCAGGCCATCTAGGGGTAGAGAAAACCACTGAGCGAATAATGCAGAGGGTTTTCTGGCCCAGGCTTCATAAAGAGGTGTCTGACTTTTGCGCATCCTGCCCTGAGTGTCAGTATCATGCTCCCAGGCCACATTTTAAGGGTCCACTAGTTCCATTGCCTATTATAGAGGTGCCGTTTCAAAGAATAGCGATGGATTTGGTTGGACCCTTGATGAAGTCTGCCAGGGGACACCAGTATATTCTGGTCATAATGGAGTACGCTACCAGGTACCCGGAAGCGATCCCGTTGCGCAATACGTCAACCAAGACCATTGCCAGAGAGCTAGTTCATGTCTTTAGCAGGCTGGGTATACCTAAGGAGATACTAACTGACCAGGGTACACCGTTTATGTCAAAAGTCATGAAAGAGTTATGTCGCTTGTTCAAAATTGAACAGTTAAGAACTTTGGTTTATCACCCCCAAACCGATGGGCTGGTCGAGAGGTTTAACAAGACGTTAAAACACATGCTTAGGAAAGTGGTCGACAAGGATGGTAGGGATTGGGATTACTTATTGCCGTATTTATTGTTGGCCATAAGGGAAGTTCCCCAGTCCTCCACCTGGTTTTCACCCTTCGACTTGTTATATGGGAGACACCCAAGGGGGTTACTAGACATTGCCAAAGAGACATGGGAGGGGCAGTCTAGTCCTTACAAAACGGTGATTGAGTATGTTTCTCAAATGCAGGAGAGAATTGCTGCGGTAGTGCCGATAGTGAGAGAGCACCTGGAACAGGCTCAACAGGCACAGCAGAGGGTATACAACCGCAATGCTCGGTTACGCAGCTTTGCTCCTGGTTACAGAGTGTTAGTGTTGGTTCCCACTGTGGAAAATAAACTTTTGGCTAAATGGCAAGGGCCCTTTGAAATCTTAGAAAGAGTGGGACAGGTCAATTACAAAGTTTACCAGCCGGGGAAAAGAAAGCCGGAACAGATATACCATATAAATCTGTTAAAGCCCTGGAAAGATAGAACGGTACTGTCGGCCGTCCAAGCCCCTCCAGTAAATCCAGGGCCCTTAGTTCCCGAAGTGACAGTGGCAAAAACCCTGTCGGCAATTCAACAACAAGAGGTCAAGGAGTTTCTGATCAGAAATAGGGTGCTGTTCTCTGACGTACCTGGGAAAACCTCGGTCATTAAACATGACATCATCACTGACCCAGGGGTTAAAGTTAATCTAAAGCCCTATAGGTTACCAGAAGCACAAAGAGAATCGGTGTAGAAAGAAATTAAAAATATGCTAGAGTTAGGGGTTATTGAAGAATCACATAGTGAATGGTCAAGTCCCATTGTGTTGATTCCAAAGCCCGACGGGAGTGTGCGTTTCTGCAATGACTTCCGAAAGTTGAACAGTGTTTCAAAATTCGATGCCTACCCGATGCCAAGAGTGGATGAACTGATTGAGAGACTAGGGACGGCAAGGTATTTAACCACTCTTGACCTAACCAAAGGGTATTGGCAAGTACCGTTAACCGAGAGCGCCAAACAAAAGACAGCTTTTTCAGCGCCAGAGGGCTTGTTTCAGTACAAGATGTTGCCCTTCGGGCTACATGGGGCACCTGCTACCTTCCAAAGAATGATGGACAGGATTCTAAGGCCCCATAGACGGTATGCGGCTGCTTATCTGGGTGACGTGGTCATTCATAGTCCTGATTGGCAGTCTCACTTACCCAGGGTACAGGCAGTGTTGGACTCCATCTATAAGGCAGGTTTGACAGCCAACCCAAAAAAGTGTTCTCTAGGCATGGAAGAAGTAAAATATCTGGGATACACCATTGGCAGAGGCCTGATAAAGCCTCAGCTCAATAAGGTTGATGCCATACAAAACTGGCCACGGCCTCTGAATAAGAAGCAGGTGAGAGCCTTCTTGGGAATTACGGGGTACTACAGGAGGTTTATACCCAACTTTGCCACCATGGCAGTCCCACTGACTGACCTGACCAAAGGCAAACAAAAAGTCATGGTAGAATGGAGTCCTGAGGCAGAAAAAGCTTTTCAGGAGTTGAAAGTAGCGTTGTGTTCCCAACCAGTCCTGATGACTCCTAATTTTGACAGGGAATTCATAGTACAAACCGATGCATCAGAAGTAGGTATAGGAGCGGTCCTGTCCCAGAACAAGGAGGGTGAGGAACACCCTATTTTCTATCTAAGTAGAAAGTTGAATGTGCATGAGAGAAACTATGCCACAGTGGAGAAGGAGGCGTTGGCCATAAAGTGGGCGTTAGAGGCTCTCAGGTACTACTTGGTTGGAAGAAAGTTCAAATTGATCACTGATCATGCCCCTTTGAAGTGGATGTTCGAAAATAAGGACAGTAATGCGAGAATTACGAGATGGTTCTTGGCGTTACAAACTTTTACGTTTTCAGTGGAACACAGGCCAGGAAGCCAGCTGGCCAATGCTTATGCATTGTCACGCATTCATTGTTTGGGGGCTTCAGTTGTTCCGCCCACAGGTCGAAACAAAGGGGGGGGATATGTGATAGGATCACTGGTAAAGTGGTCTGTGGCAGGTACATTTGTCCCAGATTCCTGTCTTATGTGTTTTAAACCCCCAGGAGAAAGTCTGCAGTGTAGCAGGCTTGAGTCTCGGCTTTTTGAAAAGCCGGTTTGGGACCTGGGGGTTGTGGGTGAGAGGAGAGGGAGGGCTCCACCCACGGCCACTCCAGGTTTTGGGCCTTGCAACCTGGTAACAGGCTTGTTAAGGTTTCCACCTGAGAGTGGCCAATATAAGCCTAGTGTGTTTAGGGCTGAGTGTCTCACCTGGGAGAGCAGGCAAGGAGTTTGCTCAGAGACACTTGAAAACCCATTTGTAAGTGCTGTGCTGTGCTTTTGTTGCTGGCGAGGGCATTAGGCCCTGCCAGGTTCTTGTAGTGAGGGAAGTCACTTGTGAAGTTAGTGCCCCGACAGGGCTAGGATTTATGTTTGTTTTCTTTATGATTATTTCTGACATTGTACAATAAAGACTGGCTCCGACCAGCTAGTACTTGAATCCAGTCTGGCGTACTGTTTCCCAGCTGCTGTGTGTGTAAGGAAGGAGTCCTCTACCCAGGAGAGGGACCCCCTAACCGGACAGTGTCACAATATATATATATATATATATATATATATATATATATGTACACTACACACACATATACATGTGCACACACACACTTGTCTTTTCAGGGCATTTCTAGCTGTGATGGCACTACAAGTCCCTGCACATCTAGTTGACAAAGTGTGCTGGGACTTGTAGTCTTATCACAGCTGGATAGGTAGTCAGTGATTTAGTTGCATATAGGATCTGCTTAACTTTAAATGTAGAGCTGTTTAAGTGCAGCTGCCACAGGGTCCAGGATCTCTGTGTGCTGACTGTGGTGGCAGGGGATAGATCTCGCTGGACCGCTGGAAAGGGGACCCTAAATCTACCAGTGCTTGTGACTGTGGTAATTGTGGGTGGTCCGACTCCTGACCGATGTCGGCTTTGTTTGCTGCCCGGCCCCACACTGCTAAGGGATGGTCTTCTCACAAACGGACCACCCCTTGGTTTCACCTGGCCCTGCTTACAGTTACTCTGCTGCCCCCGCTGTGGTTCCCTGGTTGGAGCACAAGCTCCATATACACTGACTCTGTCAGCGCTGCGGCTCCTGGCTAACGGCACTCTGAAATGCCTGCTAGCCAGAGCCTATGACAGCTTCCTGTTTGCGTTCTACAGTAGAACGCAAATCCAGGAAGTGCGGCAGCCGTCACAGGCATACATAAGGTAATTAGCCTGTGCCGGCAGCTGCTGTTAGGCGGCCGGGCAGGCAATGTCAGTCGGCCCGGCAGAGGGGTGAATTGGACTGGCCCAGCGGAAACTATCCTACTGTCCCGGTGGCCCAATCCGCCCCTGCTGTATACTATGCTATGGAGTGCTTGCTATATCAAATAACTACAAAAGGGACATGCATATTTACATAATGTCACTCCTTTTCTGTCTGCTGATCTCACTCATTATAAAAACATTCAGATGTGCAATAAATAGAAAATAGCAGGTTGGGTAGGGGATCCTGGTGGTCAAAATGCCGACGCCGGCATACCGACAGGGTTAGAATAGCGAAACCCAGGGCCGTTGCTAGGGTAGTGTGGCCGGTGCCATCGCACAGGGCACCACAGGGCAGGGAGCGCTGTTTGGGCCTGTCAAATTTCTGATTATTATCATTCTCACTTGCAGCTTCCTCTTATAACATCCCCAGCATCTCCTGGCCTCCCCTATCTCTTCCCTGGCCCTTCCCCATGATGCCATTCCCCTTTTTTGGGTGCATTATGTCCCTTTGAAAAATGAGGGGGGTGCCAATGCTCTTTCTGGCACAGGGCACCAAAAAGTCTAGTTACAGCTCTGGCGACACCACTCGGTCGGTATCCTAACTCTCCCCCTCTCCCTAATCCTCCCTTCTTGGTGCCTAAACCTAACCTCCCCATCCCCATATCCTAAAGCTAACCCTCCCCCCTTAGTGCCTAACCCTAATCCTCCCCCAAGTGACTAACCGCAACACCTAACCCTCCCCCTAACCCCACTACTTACCTTCAGGATGCTGGTGGTTGGGATCCCGGCGCAGGGATCATGACAGATGTCGGGATTCTGGTACCAGTACTCAAAGTGCCGGCTTCCCGAACGCCGGGATATTGACCACATCCCAAAAAATAGCAATTAGAAAAAAATACCTATTTAATAAATATTCTGCATTGTGTGATAGGATCACTGGTAAAGTGGTCTGTGGCAGGTACATTTGTCCCAGATTCCTGTCATTATGTGTTTTAAACCCCCAGGAGAAAGTCTGCAGTGTAGCAGGCTTGAGTTTCGGCTTTTTAAAAAGCCGGTTTGGGACCTGGGGGTTGTGGGTGAGAGGAGAGGGAGGGCTCCACCCACGGCCACTCCAGGTTTTGGTTCTCGCAGCCTGGTAACAGGCTTGTTAGTTTTCCACCTGAGAGTGGCCAATATAAGCCTAGTGTGTTTAGGGCTGATTGTCTCACCTGGGAGAGCAGACAGGGAGTTTGCTCAGAGACACTTGGAAAACCTATCTGTGAGTGTTGTGCTGTGCCTTTGTTGCTGGCGAGGGCATTAGGCCCTGCCAGGTTCTGGTAGTGAGGGAACTACCTGTGAAGTTAGTGCCCCGACAGGGCTAGGATTTATGTTTATGTTTTTTTTATGTTATTTCTGACATTGTACAATAAAGACTGGCGCCGACCAGCTTGTACTTGCATCCAGACTGGTGTGCTGCTTCCCTGCTGCTGTGTGTGTGTGTAAGGAAGGAGTCCTCTACCCAGGAGAGGGACCCCCTAACCTAACTGTGTCACAATATGGTGGAGAATGCGGGCACCCACACACACTGAAGTTGCAGCGAGAGGAAAACTTTCCGTTTAAAAATTAAAGGGACAGACACCCAATTGGTGAGTGTGGAAATAACACTGTGTCCTTGGAGTCCCATAGAGGAGGCGTCAGCCAATGCTCAGAGAGGCAAGGTTCAGCTTCCCACCTACACCCCAGGACAAAATGGAGGACATTATTAAGGCCTTGCTCCAAGCTACAGGAGCTCAGCAGGAGACGAACAAACTTCAGCAGGAGACGAACCAACTTCAGCAGGAATCTACCAGGGCACAGCAGGAATCTACCAGGGCTCAGCAGGAATCTACCAGGGCTCAGCAGGAATCCACCAGGGTGCAACTGTTGGCCTTGGAGACAGCCCAGAGGCAACAACAGGTCTCCATCGAGGAAACCCACCAGGCCTTAGTGGAAAACAGCCAGGCCATAAGAGAGGTGGTACAGCACCTGGTAGCCCGGCCCAGAGATGTTACTACTGGTCCTCCCACCACCACTCACTCCATACGAGCCAGTCACTTCCTCCAAAAGATGACTTCGGGCGATGATGTGGAGGCCTATCTCGCCGCATTTGAAAGAATGGCCGAAAGGGAGAGTTGGCCCCAGGAGCAGTGGGCAAGTCTGGTGGCACCTTTTTTGTCTGGGGAGCCACAAAAGGCCTATTTCAACTTATGCCTGGCTGATGCCAAGGACTATAAAAAACTAAAACAGGAGATCCTAACTCGCTTGGGAGTCACCACCTTTGTTCGTGCCCAACGGGTCCACTGCTGGGAGTTCCATATGGACAAGCCTCCACGTTCACAGATGCATGACCTCGACCATCTGTCCTCAAAATGGCTACAGCCCGAGACGCTGATGGGACCACAGATCGTGGAAAGGGTTGTGATGGACCGGTACCTGCGATCATTACCTGTGACTCTGCGCAAGTGGGTGAGCCATGCAGACCCTAAGTCCGCGGACCAGTTGGTTGAGCTGGTGGAGAGGTACATGGTGGCTGAGGAGCTGAGGAGTATGCCCCACCGAGCCCCGATGGCGCACCGGCGAACTCCCACAGACACTGGTAAGACTGTTCCAGGGGAGAAGGGTGCTGGGCAGTGGAATGTACCTAAGACTGAGGGTGCAGAACCTGGAGACAGGCCTGCCAGGCCAGGAAGGTTCTTGCCCCGTAAACGACTAGACATTAATATGATTCAGTGTTTCTGGTGTGGTGACTTCGGCCATATTTCCGCTAATTGTTCACTTACAACTGAACCTATGCAATGTGATACTGCTCATGTCTACCGCAGGGGGTCTTTCTTTGCACAGACAGCCTGTACGGCTGACCGGCAGGCTGAGACTGATAAGCACATGTGTGTACTCACTGTAGATGGCAACCGAGTAGAGGCACTGTTAGACTCTGGTAGCTTGGTGACACTTATAAAAGCTGAGCTGGTGAACCCCTTGAGGCATACAGGGAAAACTGTTGGTGTGACCTGCATACATGGGGATACTCGATATTATGTTACTGCCAAGGTGAACATCGAGACACCCTGTGGCTCTGCTATAGTTTCTGTGGGTTTGGTGCCTGGTCTGATGTACGATGCAATATTGGGGAGAGACTTTGCTCACTTCTGGAAGTTGTGGGAAAGCCGTTTTGTTCCAGAAGTGAACAACCCCGATCCATTTGAGAAGGTTGTCGATGTAGTGGAGGAGGGAGTTTCTTCTGAGTCAGAGTTATTCCCTTTTTCTACTATGATGGACGAACTAGAGAATGCGGAGCGTGACGGTGGCCCGCCAACTGATGTGCCTCCCATTGAGGTGGGAAGTGTTGTTGGGCCAGTTGATCGTCTGCCTGATTTAGAGGTCAGAAGAGAGGTCTTTGCCGTGGAGCAGTTGAAAGACCCTACTTTGGTAAAAGCCAGGAAGAATGTAAAAGTAGTTAATGGTAAACCCGTAGACCCTGATAGTCCTTTGTCCTATCCCCACATGGTAATGTGTCAGGATTTGTTATATCAGGTGACTAAGAAGGGGGAAGATATTGTGGAACAACTAATAGTTCCCAAAGCCTACAGAAAAACAGTGTTGGATCTGGCCCATGGTCATATAACGGCAGGCCATCTAGGGGTAGAGAAAACCACTGAGCGAATAATGCAGAGGTTTTTCTGGCCCGGGCTTCATAAAGAGGTATCTGACTTTTGCGCATCCTGCCCTGAGTGTCAGTATCATGCTCCCAGACCACATTTTAAGGGTCCACTAGTTCCATTGCCTATTATAGAGGTGCCGATAGTGAGAGAGCACCTGGAACAGGCTCAACAGGAACAGCAGAGGGTATACAACCGCAATGCTCGGTTACGCAGCTTTGCTCCTGGGGACAGAGTGTTAGTGTTGGTTCCCACTGTGGAAAATAAACTTTTGGCTAAATGGCAAGGCCCCTTTGAAATCTTAGAAAGAGTGGGACAGGTCAATTACAAAGTTTACCAGCCGGGGAAAAGAAAGCCGGAACAGATATACCATATAAATCTGTTAAAGCCCTGGACAGATAGAACGGTACTGTCAGCCGACCGAGCCCCTCCAGTAAATCTAAAGCCCTATATGTTGCCAGTAGCACAAAGAGAATCGGTGTCGAAAGGAATTAAAAATATGCTAGAGTTAGGGGTTATTGAAGAATCACATAGTGAATGGTCAAGTCCCATTGGGTTGATTCCAAAGCCCGACAGGAGTGTGCGTTTCTGCAATGACTTCCTAAAGTTGAACAGTGTTTCAAAATTCGATGCCTACCCGATGCCACAGTGGAGAAGGAGGCGTTGGCCATAAAGTGGATGTCCGAAAATAAGGACAGTAATGCGAGAATTACGAGATGGTTCTTGGCGTTACAAACTTTTAAATTTTCAGTGGAACACAGACCAGGAAGCCAGCTGGCAAATGCAGACGCGTTGTCATGCGTTCATTGTTTGGGGGCTTCAGTTGTTCCGCCCCATAGGTCGAAACAAAGGGGGGGGATATGTGATAGGATCACTGGTAAAGTGGTCTGTGGCAGGTACATTTGTCCCAGATTCCTGTCATTATGTGTTTTAAACCCCCAGGCGAAAGTCTGCAGTGTAGCAGGCTTGAGTTTCGGCTTTTTGAAAAGCCGGTTTGGGACCTGGGGGTTGTGGGTGAGAGGAGAGGGAGGGCTCCACCCACGGCTACTCCAGGTTTTGGTTCTCGCAGCCTGGTAACAGGCTTGTTAGTTTTCCACCTGAGAGTGGCCAATATAAGCCTAGTGTGTTTAGGGCTGATTGTCTCACCTGGGAGAGCAGACAGGGAGTTTGCTCAGAGACACTTGGAAAACCTATCTGTGAGTGTTGTGCTGTGCCTTTGTTGCTGGCGAGGGCATTAGGCCCTGCCAGGTTCTGGTAGTGAGGGAACTACCTGTGAAGTTAGTGCCCCGACAGGGCTAGGATTTATGTTTATGTTTTCTTTATGTTATTTCTGACATTGTACAATAAAGACTGGCGCCGACCAGCTTGTACTTGCATCCAGACTGGTGTGCTGCTTCCCTGCTGCTGTGTGTGTGTGTAAGGAAGGAGTCCTCTACCCAGGAGAGGGACCCCCTAACCTAACTGTGTCACAATTGTTATAATAGAAGTTAGCAGCTGGTGTGACTTAGTGGTGAACATCACACCAAACACGCTGCAGCATACTATATCATGGGCCTGATCCAGAGATGTACGCTAGTGCTGCCGCAACTGCAAATTTCTACTCAGTGGCTATGCAAAAATATGCAAATGCAGCAGCCCCCAGGATTTGTATTGAGATGCCCACCAGCAACTTCAATCCAAGTGACTGTGTATTAAGATGCAGCTCTGTTGCAGAACAGTTGATTATTGGACTTCTGAGTAACCCTATGGCCGTGCAAAATGCCATGGGAACTGAGACACTGGAGCCATTTTGACTGCACACGGTGTTGCAGTCACAGGTAGAGACACGTCTGTGTTTGAGTTGCCACCTCCCTGTTGCTGCCCACAAATGGTCCTTGCCTGTCAATCACTGCTAATAAATCCTCACTGCAAGCAACATTGGTAATGAAACTTGACACATGCACAGTGCGACTCAGATGCAGGCGCAGATTACCGATAATCACACAAACTGCGTAAACTTCGACATTGTGTCCATCACTGAATCAGGAATATATACAGTCAGGTCCATAAATATTGGGACATTGACAGAATTTTCAGATTTTGGCCTCTGTTAACCACCACAATGGTTTTGAAATGAAAAAAAACAAGTTTTTCTTTAACTGCAGACTTTCAGATTTAATTTGAGGGTAATTACATCCAAATCGGGTGAACGGTGTAGGAAGTACAACAGTTTCAATATGTGCCTCCCACTTTTTAAGGGGCCAAAAGTAATGGAACTATCAACTCAAAAGCTATTTCCTGGACAGGTGTGGGCTATTCCCTCGTTATTTCATTATCAATTAAGCAGGTAAAAGGTCTGGAGTTGATTCTAGGTGTGACATTTGCATTTGGAATCAGTTGCTGTCAACTCTCAATATGAGATCCAAAGAGCTGTCACTATCAGTGAAGCAAGCCATCATTAGGCTGAAAAATCAAAACAAACCCATCAGAGAGATAGCAAAAACATTAGGTGTGGCCAAATCAACTGTTTGGAACATTCTTAAAAAGAAAGAACGCACCGGAGAGCTCAGCAACACCAAAAGACCCGGAAGACCACGGAAAACAACTGTGGTGGATGACAAAAGAATTATTTCCCTGGTGAAGAAAAACCCGTCACAACAGTTGGCGAAATCAAGAACACTCTCCAGGAGGTAGATGTATATGTGTCAAAGTCAACAATCAAGAGAAGACTTCACAAGAGTGAATATAGAAGGTTCACCACAAGATGTAAACAATTGGTGAGCCACAAAAACAAGAAGACCAGATTAGAGTTTGCCAAACAACATCTAAAAAAGCCATTACAGTTCTGGAACAACATCCTATGGACAGATGAGACAAAGATCAACTTGTACCAGAGTGATGGGAAGAGAAGAGAAGGAAAGGAACTGCTCATGATCCAAAACATACCACCTCATCAGTGAAGCATGGTGGTGGTAGTGTCATGGCGTGGGCATGTATGGCTGCCAATGGAACTGGTTCCCTTGTATTTATTGATGATGTGACTGCTGACAAAAGCAGCAGAATGAATTCTGAAGTATTTCGGGCAATATTATATGCTCATATTCAGTCAAATGCTTCAGAACTCATTAGACGGCGCTTCACAGTGCAGATGGACAATGATCCGAAGCATACTGCAAAAGCAACCAAAGAGTTTTTTAAGGCTAGAAAGTGGAACGTTATGCAATGGCCAAGTCAATCCCCTGACCTGAATCCGATTGAGCATGCATTTCACTTGATGAAGAGAAAACTGAAGGGAAAATGCCCCAAGAACAAGCAGGAACTGAAGACATTTGCAGTAGAGGCCTGGCAGAGCATCACCAGGGATGAAACCCAGCGTCTGGTGATGTCTATGCGTTCCAGACTTCAGGCTGTAATTGCCTGCAAAGGATTTGCAACCAAGTATTAAAAAGTGAAAGTTAGATTAGGATTGTTTAGTTTGTCCCATTACTTTTGGCCCCTTAAAAAGTGGGAGGCACATATAGAAACCGTTGTAATTCCTATACCGTTCACCTGATTTGGATGTAATTACCCTCAAATTAAATCTGAAAGTCTGCAGTTAAATCACATCTTGTTTGTTTCATTTCAAAATCATTGTGGTGGTGAATAGAGGCCAAAATATGAAAATTTTGTCAATGTCCCAATATTTATGGACCTGACTGTATAACATAAATATAATCCATATATATATATATATATATATATATAGTGCTATTTTTCAGCAGGAACAAGCAGGAACGTAGGGCCTAATTCAGCAGTGCACTGTCAGTGCAGTTATTCTGCATTTGGGTGTTAATAGATAATTATTGTTTGCTCCCACACACTGCACGATTATCATTCCAACCAGCCAACTACTTAGTGGGTTGGAACAATATTTTTCTGGTGTAAAATGTGTCGATGGCCTCCCTGGTGACCTTCCTGTGGGTCAGGGACCAGGACCCGGGCAGGATGAAGTACTATATGAAGGCTCTGTTTGTTAGCAGGTCCCAATTACTACTTTGAGATAGACCCGGTGACTGGCAATGCCACCATAACCCAGCCGCTGGCTGTTCAATGTGACTGCCACAGACTTCAGCTCCCCCAGGAGGTTGGCCATCATCTACCTGACAGTGACAGTAAGTCACTGCAATGACAATGTCCCAGTGTTCAAGAAGTTGGAGTACAGGAAAAACATTAGGGAAAATTTGGAAGTGGGCTACAAAGTGATGACCATCCTGGCCATGGATGGAGATGCCCCTTCTAAAGCCAACATACTCTAAATGCAGGTCAATGCAGGCGAGGTAAATGTGGTATTTGAAATAGACCTGAGGTCTGGAGTAGTCAGGTCCAGGGCATTGATGGACAGGGAGATCACTGACTACCAACAATAACCAGGGCAAGGACCCAAGTCCACAAAGTGCCACAAATTTGTTTCTACAGTTATTTTGACATCATCAAAAGGAGACATTTTGCACAATAGTAACTTCAAATTATATCCAAAATTAGACAAATCCGTACTAACCCTTTTATTCCACATTCAGCCTATGACCATATTTAAAGTATCATGGGTGCCTGTAAAGCCACCTGGAATGTGCTGTACTGTGTTAAACTGAAAGCAGTATAGCAACCTGATATTAGTGATATGTTGTAATGCCAGCTTACCCTAACACCTAGGGCATGCTGACAACTGTAGTTCAACAAAGAAAACACACAATAAAAATATTAAAATATAACAGATGTTTACTTGAATCCTTTATTTCATACTTACCTGGTCCTACTGTCCAGACTTAGCACAAAGGGCACATTTGCAAATCAAATCACGGCAGGAGATACTGAACTACAGGTACAAGGGCAAGTTTGCTCTTGGCACTCTATGTACCAGCTTGCTTTTGCAGCGAGACCATGCTGGGACCTGTAGTTCACTGTAAGAAAATGTGAAAAAAACATGGCCCAGTTTTATTGAAATAAATGTTGCAGAACATGCATATATATATATATATATATATATATATATATATATATATATATATATATGGAATATATAACCCAACCCATGGAAGTTATTTCCTAAAATGTCTGCACCAACCCTGCAATATGCTTATTGTGCTCTCCAGGTTTCGGTTGATTTTAATTATCTCGGTGTGGTTTTATATTTTTTTGCAACACCAAATCCTTGTACAATGTACCATGTTTTCTGATGTCTGTAAAGCGACTTTGAGTCCTATGGGAGAAAAGCGCTATATAAATAAAATGATTATTATTATTATTATTATTATTAAATAGACACGCAAAAGCTTTTTTTCTCTTTATAATAAATAAATGTTAATTTATTCAAAACATGCATGTAGGCAGACACTATCCCCCTACTTCTGTGACATCACAAGTTGGAGAGAAGTTGCCTGCTCTGATGAAATAATTGACTGGTCTAACCCGACCCCTAACCCTCTCTCTTGTCAGTAAGTATCCTAACCCACTCTCCCCGCACCCTAATCTCCACCTCTATGATATAAAAGGAGGCAATAGAGATAATTTATTGGCAAAGAGAGAATCCTTTTGGATTATAACTTTGAATACTTTGCAACCTAATGGGTTAAATGAGGGATATGATATCACACCTTTTTTAAGAGACTAATTGGCCTGCTGTTGTAGATCTATTGCTTATCTTTTGCTGTTTATCTCTTGTTTTTTATTCCATATTCCTTTATATCCCAGTATTTCTTATTTTAATTTTAATTTTAACTCATGAATTTTATCTCATGCATTTTGCACATATTTATTGTACTATTATGTTTGTATTTTTAAGGAAAAGCATTTCATTATGTTTACAATTTATTTTTTGTATTTTTTACATTTATTTAAATGCTGACTTTTTAATTTATTATGTTTAATTATAAATGTTATGCAATATACAATGTATGCATTAGGATTTAAAGTACCCACATTGTAACATCTGCTACTATTTCCCTATAGTGTTTCCAATACTGATTAGTTTAAGTATCTAATTATAAAACACTTGTGGAAGTAGATGGGATGACTAGTATAAGAGCATGCCTGTTATTCACGCCAAACCAGCCTCCTGACGAAGTCGATGACGAAACGCGTTGGGGCGTGGTTTGGCGTTGCTTTCCATTACTGGTCGAATAGCCGACGGAGTCCCCGGAGACGTTCGGGTGATATTCAGGCTTCTTCATTTTTATTACTTGCGATGGTATCTGACCGCTGATTGTGGTACGCATATTCATTGAACGAGTTTTATGTCCGCTGTCTGCAATAAAATCTGTTTTACAGTTTCATGCACTATGTGGCGCCCCTTCTTTCTTGCTCTCAATTCCAGATAAACCAATACCCGCTTGGATCCGGGTTTTAACGTGGGGAAGACGCCGGCCTGTGTGGTACCTGTGGCCTGTGCTATATCTGGCGTCTGTGACACAGATTTACTTTGTTCCAAAAATCCATCTATTTATTGGATTCTAAAAAACTTTTCACAGTATTATATGTGTTTATGCATTGATTGATTGATTGATTGATTTGCGCACTGAATTTACTGTATTTGTTTATTTTCTCTTGGTCCTTTGTTTGGTTGCTGCATATCTAGATTCATCATGTTAAGATTTGCCGATTTAAGTGCGGATCGTTTTAAACTATGTTCAAAAATGTTTTGTGAGGTCTTTCCCTCAGATGTAATTAATATTATTAATGAACCTTCAGCAGACGATAATTTTATTAGGGCAGAACAACTCACTATGAAAGAAATGAGAACATGGTGGGATATTGTTGGTTTGGAGAATTATATAAAATGTGGTAGGATTCCAAGGGGACTACGGATTAACAAAAATCCTACATTTGGTGCTTCAAACAACAAATTTTTAAAAGAATGGAATCATATTTTAGACCAATGTTCACTTGATTTAATGAGGCTCATTGTTTATGAAAAAAAGAAAATGTTGGAAGAAATAGAAAAAGAAATGTCCCTTTTAGAAGGAAAAATGGATTCATTAAAGAACACTGGTGATTATGTTGATTTCAATCGCTATCTCACCACTAAAGTTCAGAAAATAGAATCAGATATAATAGAAAGAAAAACAAAGAAGTTTAAGAGAGACAAACAAGATTACGATTCAGGTAACATACGGAGTTGGCCTAAAATTAGGAGAGACAATTTTAAAACAGGACCTGTTATGAAGTCCAATCCTGTACCTGCATGGAGGAAAAAATCAGAGGTTGATTTGACAATTGATCCTCCAGTGGCTAAATCACATTGGGAACCTTTGCCACCACGTTGGCAAATAGTGAGTAAGGATAAATCTTTTAAAAATAAAAATAGAACCGAGCAAAATAGGAATTATTCTCCAGCCTTGAGGAATCGGTTTGGTACATTAAATACCTTGAATGATAGAGAATATGTTTCACCAATGAGGAGACCTTTCTTTGGAGCCCACAAAAGAGGGAATTTTTTAGGGGACACTACCCAGGGTCAGTACACCCCACCTTTTTCAGGAAAAAGGTACCGAGAAGACGAGGTAAAAGAGGGGGAAAAGGGACCACGCAAAAAGAAAGCACTGTTCTAGCACCCAAGAGTAAAGGGATTTTTAACTTATCCCAAGTCTCACTGTCCTCAGCTGATGAGAACTTACTAGCTAAGGGACTTTCTTTCGCTCCGAATGTGGGCTGTAATAATTATAGATTACAAATAGATTTAAGTTTATTTGCACGTAAATTGACTCTGAAACGTCACTTTCTGAGGCACGATAATAAGTCCTTGGCACCTTTAAGGAATTATGAATCAGACAATTCAAAATCTTCTTCCGGTCTCAAGAACCATTCAGTCTTTTATCCTGTGGAATCAAGAGGATCCCATATTGATATGTTTACCCAGCTAGTTAAGAAAGACTTTGAGAAATTGTGTGAGAATACTCCAGTTAACAACAGAAATTTAACTACTATGGAGACTCAGTCTTTAAGGAAATTGGTAGAGAATAAGACCCTAGTCTTCAAACAGGCTGATAAGGGTGGGGGCATGGTGATTTTAGATCGTACCGATTATGAAAAAGAAATGCTGAGATTACTATCAGATAAAAAATCATATGTACAGTTGGATAAAGATCCCACATGCGATTATCTGATTGTGTTGAAAAAAATATTAGATAAAGGGTTATTTTCGGGTATTTTAATCAATGAGGAATATCAATACCTATACAATTTATATCCACGTATAACAAATATTTACTATTTACCTAAAATACATAAAAATCGGAACACACCTCCTGGTCGACCGATAGTATCTGAGATAAATTCGTTGGGGTCACGGATATCTGAATATGTTGATATCTTTCTAAAGCCCTTTGTTTCACAGCTTGATACTTATATCAAAGATTCCACACATGTTTTACAAATCCTTGATACATTTAAATGGGAAGAAGGTTTTGGTTGGGGAACTATCGATGTTGAGTCATTATATACCTCTATTCCCCATAGTAATTGCTTGCTAAAAATACAAGATGTTCTCAGTTCTGATACAAATATGACTGCTGCAAAAATCGATTTTATTAACGATTGCTTAGAGTTTGTTCTTAAATTTAATTATTTCACTTTTTTAGATATTTTTTATCTTCAGACATGCGGTTGCGCAATGGGGACTGTTTGTGCGCCGTCTGTAGCGAATTTATATATGGGGGAGTGGGAAAAATTGTATGTTTTAAACAATAATCCCTTTACTGCCAAGATTCGATTATTTAAGCGATATATCAATGATATTTTGGTAGTGTGGCAGAGTGACAAAGATGATTTCGATGAATTCGTGAAATATTTGAATATAAATGATTTTAATTTGAGATTTACTTCTAATTTTAATGTAAATGAAATTGAATTTTTGG
Source organism: Taudactylus pleione (assembly GCA_031769625.1). NCBI lineage: Eukaryota > Metazoa > Chordata > Amphibia > Anura > Myobatrachidae > Taudactylus > Taudactylus pleione. The sequence continues at coordinate 10,006,845 of JAUIMM010000052.1, read as the reverse complement.
ATCTTGTACTAAACACTAAGAATTGTACTGAGGAATGTAATAATATACAAACTCATACATTTTTTAAAAAAGTGGACTGCAACAATTATTTGGATTATAGAAGTTGCCATCTGAATAGGTGGAAGAAAAATCTACCCTTTTCCCAGTTAGTGAGATTAAGACGTAATTGTAGTTCTCAGGATAAATTCAATGAACAGGCTGAAATATATAGGCAGAGGTTCTTAGAAAAAGGTTATCCTATTGAATTAATTAATGCAGCAGTGAAAAAAGCTGGTGCTTTAAATAGGAAGAGTCTTATTAACTATAAAACAGATGTCCTGAAAAAAGAAGGATCATCTATTGAGAATAATAAGTGTGCATTTATTACTCAATTCAATTCTTCCAGTCAGGAGATTATTAAGATCCTTAATAAATATTGGCATATTATTCAAATGGTTCCAGTTTTATCATCAATTACGCTTGATAAGCCTGAAATTGTATTTAGAAGAGCCCGCACTTTAAAAACAGCCCTTTCACCCAGCCTATTACAATTGTTAGATGAAGGAAAATTAGAGAAATCCTGTCAGTTTATGAGACTGGCAGGCTTCTATACATGTGGCAGGTGTAAAGTCTGCTCTCATGGTTTGAACAAGGCAAAAAATTTTACCAGCAGTACAGGGAAAGAATTCAAGGTCAAACATATTATAAATTGTTTGACCACTTATGTTATATATTTATTGGTTTGTGGCTGCGGTAAAATGTATGTAGGAAAAACAAAAAGGGTGCTGAAAATCAGAATTTTAGAACACCTGCGGAATATAAAAAATGGTGTGGATAATCATAGTGTCCCCAGACATTTTAAAAAGTGTCATGGTAGTAACCCCACTACTTTGAGATTTATGGGTTTAGAACATGTGTTGATTGATATAAAAGGAGGCAATAGAGATAATTTATTGGCAAAGAGAGAATCCTTTTGGATTATAACTTTGAATACTTTGCAACCTAATGGGTTAAATGAGGGATATGATATCACACCTTTTTTAAGAGACTAATTGGCCTGCTGTTGTAGATCTATTGCTTATCTTTTGCTGTTTATCTCTTGTTTTTTATTCCATATTCCTTTATATCCCAGTATTTCTTATTTTAATTTTAATTTTAACTCATGAATTTTATCTCATGCATTTTGCACATATTTATTGTACTATTATGTTTGTATTTTTAAGGAAAAGCATTTCATTATGTTTACAATTTATTTTTTGTATTTTTTGCATTTATTTAAATGCTGACTTTTTAATTTATTATGTTTAATTATAAATGTTATGCAATATGCAATGTATGCATTAGGATTTAAAGTACCCACATTGTAACATCTGCTACTATTTCCCTATAGTGTTTCCAATACTGATTAGTTTAAGTATCTAATTATAAAACACTTGTGGAAGTAGATGGGATGACTAGTATAAGAGCATGCCTGTTATTCACGCCAAACCAGCCTCCTGACGAAGTCGATGACGAAAAGCGTTGGGGCGTGGTTTGGCGTTGCTTTCCATTACTGGTCGAATAGCCGACGGAGTCCCCGAAGACGTTCGGGTGATATTCAGGCTTCTTCATTTTTATTACTTGCGATGGTATCTGACCGCTGATTGTTTTACGCATATTCATTGAACGAGTTTTATGTCCGCTGTCTGCAATAAAATCTGTTTTACAGTTTCATGCACTATGTGGCGCCCCTTCTTTCTTGCTCTCAATTCCAGATAAACCAATACCCGCTTGGATCCGGGTTTTAACGTGGGGAAGACGCCGGCCTGTGTGGTACCTGTGGCCTGTGCTATATCTGGCGTCTGTGACACAGATTTACTTTGTTCCAAAAATCCATCTATTTATTGGATTCTAAAAAACTTTTCACAGTATTATAAGTGTTTATGCATTGATTGATTGATTTGCGCACTGAATTTACTGTATTTATATATATATATATATATATATATATATATATATGGAATATATAACCCAACCCATGGAAGTTATTTCCTAAAATGTCTGCACCAACCCTGCAATATGCTTATTGTGCTCTCCAGGTTTCGGTTGATTTTAATTATCTCGGTGTGGTTTTATATTTTTTTGCAACACCAAATCCTTGTACAATGTACCATGTTTTCTGATGTCTGTAAAGCGACTTTGAGTCCTATGGGAGAAAAGCGCTATATAAATAAAATGATTATTATTATTATTATTATTAAATAGACACGCAAAAGCTTTTTTTCTCTTTATAATAAATAAATGTTAATTTATTCAAAACATGCATGTAGGCAGACACTATCCCCCTACTTCTGTGACATCACAAGTTGGAGAGAAGTTGCCTGCTCTGATGAAATAATTGACTGGTCTAACCCGACCCCTAACCCTCTCTCTTGTCAGTAAGTATCCTAACCCACTCTCCCCGCACCCTAATCTCCACCTCTAGTTCCTAAACCTAACCCTCCCCCCCTAGTACCTAACCCCTAACCCTCCACCTAACCCTACTACTTACCTTCGGGATGCCGATGCCGAGATTTTGACTGGTGTTGAGATTCCGGGGCCGGCATTCCGTGCGTCGGCATCTCAACAGCCGGGATAATAACTACATCCCCACTAAAGCAGCCCAGTGGATGTCTATTATTTAAGTTGTTAAGATGAAAACATTTGCTTCTCTGTAATAATCTGGGAGGCAGCTGGCCTTAGTTTGGACACATATCAACATATGAATGACTCACTGTGATGCATGTGGTAGTTCAAATTAATTGTTATGCAGAAAGTTCAATGACACAGATTCTATCATGTTATTTGGCGGACGGGCAAGTTCCATATTCTCGACATTCATTATAGATCACAAAGGCCCATAAAAATGTTTGAAATTGTTATTTTTTTTGTTCATATTCTTTATTGTAATTTAATATATTTTGCCCTTTACTGTAGTATACAGTCATAAATGTGGATGACAAACAATACAATAAAAGTAAAATAAAGTGTAAACCACTGGCGTCACAAGGGGGGTGCGGGTCGCACCTGGGAGGGGTGACACCCAAGTACTGGCTCCTCCGCAGTGGCAGGAGCCGGGTGCTGCATTATGTGCAGCACTCGGCTCCTAGCACAGTGAGGGAGCCGGTACTTCACACAGGCTGGTGCCCGAAGCCAGCCTGCACCTCCCGCACTCCCGGTGTGAAATAAAAATGGGTGTTCGGACCGTGAGGCCACGCCCCCTCCCACGAGACCACGCCTCCTCATTAGTCGGCACTGCACTGGGTGCAAAGACAGGTAAGGACGCCACTGGTGTAAACTAAAACCTAATAGATGTTACTTGTATTTTCTACTCAAAAATTAAATAAAATAAAACAAAATGCTTTTAACAATGTAAGGCTTATCTGGGGTTATGCCAGAAGAAGTGACTATTTAATGTTGAAATATGTGCTGAGTTCCATTGCATGAGTAATGAAAAAAATATCTCCATTACACAGAAGTCAATTAAAATATGCATATCAATAAATCTAAAACCAAAACAGCAGAGAAATTCTACTTTTTTAATTAGTTATTATTTATGATCCGTGCTCACATACAACAAGGTCTAAATAATACCCCTTTTACACCAGAGTTAAAACCTGGGTTATTGCAGGGTTAACCCAGGTAGCTCTTTGGTGTAAAAGGGGAGAGGGTTGGATCGCCTGGTCGAGTGACCCGGGAATCCAAACCAGGTAACTTGCAGGGTTTAACACGGGAGTAACCCGTGAAACCCTGCAGTGTGAACAGTGTACTCGGGTCACGATGACCTGGAGCGTGCCGCATGCCAGCCGATTGGTCCAGCTTCAGTGGCCCTTGGAGATGACATCATCTCCAAGCGTCCACTTCAACGCCGAAAAAGCCGGGTCTATGCAGACCTGGCTCCGGTGTGAACGGCGCCGACTCGGGAATATCCTGGGTCGGTGCCGGGGAAGGATTTTTGAAAAGTTCACGGATCCTATGTGTTAATGTCGGCGCCCGAAAGCAGATAGTTATTGGTATTTTTTTTTAGCCTACTGAGCTTTCTGAAGAGAAATACCAATAAGCAGGGGCATCGTGAGGGGGGAGGCAATGGTAGCGGGTACTAAGTACCCGGGCTTGTTGGAGAGGCCTGGCGGGGGCCTGGGTCCAACACCCCCCTTCCACCTGGCCATTTTTGCTGTTTTTGGTTCTAATTCGTCGTCCTGTTTTGGCTTTGCCAAAATGCCGTGAATGGTTTTGGGTTTGGATTTTTTCCAAAAATTTACAAAAAGCTAAAATCACATCATTTGGCCCTTTTTTTGTTTCTATAGTATTATTAACCTCAATAACATTAGTTTCCAGTCATTTCCACTCAATTTTGACCACCTCACAGTATTGTTCACCAATGTAAGCCACAGTCTGGCTGGATAAACTAAGAAACAGAGCTGCAGCACACATACACGGCAGTTATTTCTGTTTCAAAATGTTTCGCAAATTAGTAATGTGATCAATCAGCCTTTTTGTTGAGCAGTTCCCCAAAAGCTCCCCAATCATAAAAACAGCGCTACGTACCTGCGGGTTGGGTATAGTGCAGGTTGCATAGAGTGCGGGACACAGTGTGGGTTGGATACAGTTAGGGTCACATAGAGTGCAGGATACAGTGTGGGTTGGATACAGTGCGGGTTGGATACAGTGTGGGCAGGGCCGTAGAGAGCCCTGGCGGGCCCAGGTACAGAGGGGTGTGGCCTAATCATGGGAGACATGGCTACGCTCCTTGAGCAAAAAAAAAAAAAAAAGCACAGTTGCAGAACCGCGAAGCTGAGGGGGCACTGTAAGCCCCTCAGCCCGGTGCAAAGTCAGGGGGGGCGTGATCAGTGTGATCGCTCCCTCCCTACCAAGCAAAGGAGACTGCTGTGGCATACTTGCCAACTCTCCCTCATTGTCAGGGAGACTCCCTGAAATAGCAGCAATCTCCCTGTCTCCCTGAAGAGTCTACCAATCTCCCTCATTTCACCTTACCCCCATTATGAAGCTGTTATATAAAAGAAAAAACAGAGATATATACATTCAAATGGGATCATTAGTATAATTTCCCAGCATTGGTTATAAGGCACAATGATCCCAATGCTTACATGTATTTTCTGAGAAGTATCAGTGTATTTTCATCAACAAGTAGATCTTACTAACTGCTTTGGGGCTCATTTACATGTGGATGTAAATCAATTTTAAGACTCACCTCTCAGATGTAGCAGTACACGCCCACTTTACCGAAGCGCTCATAGGTGCTGCTTTCACAATCTCCCTGAAATGCTTTTTCAAAAGTAGGCAAGTGTGTGCTGTGGCTGCTGCTCAGCATCCACGAGCAGTCTCCCATTGCAGCTCAGCGCACGCTGTGTGCTGGGCTGCTGTGAGGGTGAGAGAAGGGAGGGGGGGTGGTGCCAGAACCGGGCACCCGCCGGAGCCCCTCAGGATACAGTGCAGGTCGAACACAGAGCGGGTGAGATACAGTGTGGGTTGCATACAGTCCAGGTCAGGCCCGTCAAGAGCCTCGCCGAGCCAGGGTGCATTGCCTAATAATGGGAGGCGTGGTCATGCCCCCTTAGGTTAAAAAAAGAAAGAACAGTTTTGCAGCGGCGCTGCGCGCTGGTGAGGGGGGGCGCAGTGAGCCCCCTCAGCCCGATGCATAACCAGTTGGGGGCGTGATCAGCTTGATTGCTCCCCCCACAGGCATAGACTGCTGTGGCTGCTTCTTAGCTACCGCGAGCAGTCTCCCAGTGCAGCCCAGCACACAGCAGCATGTGCTGGGCTGCTGTGATGTAAGAGGGGGGGAGTGGTGCTGGACCTGAGCCCCCGGCAGGCCCCTCCAGCAAGCCCAGACCCGAGTAATTAGTACCCGCTCCCCCACCCTCTCGGCGCCCCTGGTCCTGGTCGCATGCAGTGCGGGATACAGTGTGGGTCGCATACAGTCCTGGTCGCATACAGCGCGGGTTACAGTGCATGTCAAATACAGTGCGGGTTGGATACACCAATGGTGCACTAACTGTGACAGAGAGTGCCAGTGTTTTCCTCAGTGCAGGGGTGCCAGCAGTGTCAGCCATGCAGGGGTGGCGGCGGTGTCATCAGTGAGGGAGTGTTGGCGGTGTCATCAGTGAGGGAGTGTTGGCGGTGTCCTCAGTGCAGGGGTGCTGGCGGTGTCCTCAGTGCAGGGGTGCTGGCGGTGTCGGCAGTTCAGGATTGCCGGCAGTGTTCTCAGTGCGAGGGTGCCAGCAGTGTCGGTAGTGTGGGATTGCTGGTGGTGTCAGCAGTTCAGGGGTGCCGGCGTTGTCAGCAGTGCGGGGTGGCGGCGGTGTCCGCAGTGCAGGAGTGCTGGTAGTGTTCTCAGTGCGGGGGTGCAAGCAGTTCGGCAGTGCAGGAGTACCGACAGTTTTCTGAGTGCACGGGTGGCAGTGTCCTCAGTGAGGGTCGCCATCTTGCGTCTGTTTGCCGCATTGATGTCTATGGGGAAGCGTTGATTGGCTGAGAGCTGTGACAGATGGCTCTCGCAGCCAATCAGCTATCAGCCTATTGCTTTCAATTGGACTTTTAAGTTTGGCGCCCGAGCCAAAACCACGAGATCCGACAGCGGGATCTCGAGGTTTTGGCTCGTGTAGGGATAAGAGGCAGACAAAGAGATCTGAGCTGCCACTCGGATTGCCTCGGATCATGGAAATTCGGGCGTGTTTGGATTCGAAGGAATCCGAACCACTCATCTCTAATTAGTAGAGAGCTGCAACTAGAAATTTTGCCAGGGATCAAAGTGCGAGGAAGGGAACTTAGGGCCCGATTCATCGAGTAACATTGGACCCGTACGCAGCATTTGTGGCTGACCATACCCTACCGCAAGCACTACGAGTGCTTCAGTGTGTAATTCAACCAGGTAATGTGTGTTATGAAGCCGCGTCTTAATTATGCACGCCTGAAACGACGTTCAGATGCACAGAACTGCCTGCGTTCGCACCACCACTCTCCCGTTTCCATCGACCAACCCCCGTCACCACCCACCATTGGCTCGTCCTATCACTCATCCTAGCAAGGCATCTATGTACAGGGTGCAACCGCTTCTCGATCACATGGACTAGTGCACACATGCGCACTGCATCTTATACACATGCGCAGATTGCAAGCATCAGCAGGCTATGTGCAAACGCAGCCTAGAGAGCGGGTCTGAATCGTGGCCACGCCCCCTTCGGTACAAAGAAAAGTAAAGTTTTGCAGCGTGCTGGGGAGGGTCGCTCTGAGCCAAGTCAGCCCAGCGCATAACCAGTGGGGACGCGATCGTTCCCCCCACAGGCATAGGACACTGCTGTGGCTGCTTTTTAGCAGCCGCGAGAAGTCTCCCAGTGCAGCCCAGCACACAGCAACGTGTGCTGGGCTGCTGTGATGTAAGAGGGGGGGGGAGCGGTGCCGGACCCGAGCACCCGCCGGGTCACTCCAGCAAGCCCGGGTAATTAGTACCCGCTCCCCCCCCTCTCGGTGCCCCTGATTCTATACTATAGATCAGTGTTCCCCAAACTTGGTCTTCAGGGACCTCTATCAGTGCATGTTTTACAGCCCTGTTTCAATATCTCAGTGACTTGGAGCATGTTAACCCAATATATATAGTGTAATTTTTGCGCATATTGGGCCTCATTCGGCTTGGTTCACAGGTCTACGTTTGCACGAAGGATGTGCAGGCTCGGTTCTACTCGGTTCCGTTCGGTTTTTTTTACCGAATCTTATTGGCTATCCAAAACTCGTGACAGCTGATACCTAATAAGATTCGGTAAAAGAAAACGAACGGAACCGAGTAGAACCGAGCCTGCACATCGGCGGTCGATGTTTGCGTACTGCGCATGCATCGCAGTGCGCGTGCACGAACGCCCCACTACGATCGGGTCTGCGATCGCAGTGAGTACACAGACCTATTGCAGAGTGATTGATTGGAAGTACCATTCTGGGTGATGACTGGGAGTGGTCAGAGAAACACAGGCGTGCCAGTGCATTTGAACGCCGTTGCAGGGGCGTGCATACATTAGGCACTGTGATGCCGTACGCAGCCTGAGCTCTCACTGCGTGCAGGAAAGTTAGTAATTTAGTGGTAGGGTCAGACCTGCCTTAAATATGTGAGTGGCTCCGATGTACTGGATGGATTGCAAGGTATTACGGATGTGCGAGAGGGGAAGTGGGCATCTACATGTTGTCCATGCGAGTGCTTTACAATTGTAATTATTAGCATACTTTCACAGGAGAACTGCGTGCGTGATTGCAGCTGCAATAACATCACCGATCCTTAAGGGAATATAGGGTCTCATTTAGACCCGCTCGCGAGCGCAGGACGCTCGCAAGCGGGTCGATTTTACCCCAATGCACATGCGCACGACGGAGGGAGCTCCGTCGTGCGCATGCGCGAGACCCGGACAGCGACAGCCAAGCTGTCGCTCCTGGTCTCGCACCAAAGGGGGCGTGGTGTCGATGGTGACTGACAGCACGCCCCCAGTGGTGGGCGTGCCAGGGGCGTGGCTGCCAGACGGAGGCGTTCCCATGGGAACGCCTACCGTCTGGGTCCGGCCCCACTGACATCACTAGTGATGTCAGTGAGAGTGATTTTGGCTCTGATAGAGCCAAAATCACTCCAGGGCTTGCGGCCACGAGACCCTACTGCAGGGTCTCGTCGCAAGCCCGATGGTCGCGATGGTCTTGATCATCGCGACCATCATCATGGACGCTCGTCCAAAAGGCCGCTCTGAATCAGGGCCATAGACCATTGTTTTAATGTTTTCCATATTTGAATGATGAATTGTTTGGAAGAGCCCACACAGAAGCTGCTGATATTACTATACTACTTTCGAAGCTCAAAGTGGTGATGGGGGTGCAAATTGGGATCAAAAGTTGTAATTATTGGTAGGCTAATTTTGGCCATGGTCTGCGGAGAAGGATAATAGTAGAGCAGCAGTAGAAATAACAGGATGCAGTGAACCTTTGAACTACTTGTGAAAAATCCAGACAGCTGTATCTACTACTTAATGCAAGAGTCAAACACTCGGGGGCTGATTCAGCAAGGATCGCAACTGCTAACATGCACGCAATCGGCCGATTGTTGCATACTGCGCATGCATCGCCATGCGCGAGCCGGCCACTGCGATCGTGACTGAGATTGCAGTGACCACTCAGACCCATTGCAGAGTGATTGATAGGAAGTACCGTTTTTGGGTCGTGACGGGGGGGGGGTGGTCGGTAAAATGCAGGTGTGCCAGTGCGTATGAACGCCGTTGCATGGGCATGTATAAATTATCCACTGCAATGCCTTACGCAGTTTGAGTACTCATGGCGTGCAACGAGGTTAGCAATTTCTGAGTAAGGTCAGAGCTTGTGCAAGTGTGCGTGAGGCTATGATGGTACTTGATGTTACCGATGGTTTTGCAGTCTTGCTAAGGATTAAGTATGTGTGTAAGGCAAGGTGTGCATCCTTATGTTGTGCTGCGGTGGCATAGCAATCACAATGGATTAGCGTACTATCGCAGTGAGACTGTGTGCGTAATCACTATTGTAATTGCAGTTGCGATCCTTACTGAATTAGGCCCTCACTCTGCAAGTATATGTCCAGATGGACCTTTTTCTTTTCTTTTTGAAAGCATAAAAAGTGTTTTGTTGTTTTCCTCACACTGCACCAAGCAATGTAGAAAACAAAACGTGAAAACCATGAAGCTTTTTTTTAAATGAATTCTAGTCAAGTGAATAGAGCAACGTTTTTCAACCACTGTGCCGCGGCACACTAGTGTGCCGCGAGCGGTTGTCAAGTGTGCCGTGAGGTCAGAGCTGACATTACTTGTACTGCTGGTCCGAGCAGTGCAGGGAGGCTCAGGCGTGCCCAGGTCGTGACCTATGGAGGCGTGACATAGGTCACGCACGCCACTTTGCATGCCCGTCTGCACACTGCTCCCAGCTCTGCACTGTGCGCTCAGTCACTGAGTGTGACTGAGCAACTCCAGCCGCTGATGGACAGGGATGACAGTGAGCCTTCTCAGCTGGGCCAATGTAAATTTTTTGTGTGTGGGGCCAATGTGTATGTTTTTGTTCTGTGGGGGCCATTGTGTTTTATTTTTTTCTGTGGGGGGCAATGTGTGTTTGTTTTTCTGTGGGGGCCAATGTCCATTTTTCTGTGGGGGGCCAATCTGTGAGTTTTTTTCTCATGGGGGCCAATGTTTGTATTTTTTCCCGTGAGGGACTGATGGTGTGCCTCAGCACTTATAAAATATTGTTTTGTGTGCCGTGAGTTGAAAAAGTTTGAAAATCAGTGGAATAGAGGAATGTGTTACAGGCTCGTTTATTAATGATCACATTTGCAATGCAATCTGGGCATGAAATTACCGCCCATGATCGCATTGCAAGATGCGATCATACCGGTGGAATGTCTTAACCAGCACATGCAGGGACATGGGCTCCGAAAGGAGCTGGTCCTTGCTATGTGCCCAGAGTGCTGCCGGGGCTACTTGCGCATGTGCACTCCTGGTGACTGCACATGCATGGCCGCCATTGCCGGGGAGGGTTCTGGGGGAAACCTCTCCCGTCTAATTTTGCAAAGTGTAGCCCATAGGCTACAACAGGCTAACGCCATCTTTGAGATAGTGTTAGCTGCGGGGGCCAATCTCCGGAATGCATCGCATTCCGGAAGTTAGTAAATTTGGCATAATCGCATCCCCCATAAAACCTATGGGAGATGCAGCTGCCAGCGGGAATGGAGGGATCGCAGCAGATATCAGAGATCTCTGCTGCGGTCCCTTTGTCATACATCTGGGGGAAACTTAATATTTGTGGTTAACCCACGAAAACGGGTGTTTTCAGGGATCAAAGAACAAATATACAATGATAAATGGGCCACTATGTAACGTTTTAGGAGCATATCTCAAGAGTTGTTGCACTTTAAATACACTTGAAAAATATTTGAACATTATCTCTCTATAAAAAAAATAAAACTTACTTATATATAACTAGCTGAAGTACTCGGCGTTGCCCGGGTTTAAATCTTCAAGTTACAGTATTAAGTTATCAATGAGTTGGATGTAACTGTCAACATATACTTTCAAGAATGGTTGATTATTTCGTAAGAAGTTTTATTGTAAAGAATGTTTAGGGGTCTATGTAATAAGCAGTGATAAGTGACAGAGTGAAAAGTGATAAGTCTGTGATAAGTGCCAGCCAATCAGCTCCCAACTGTCATCTCACAGGCTGTGTTTGAAAAATGACAGTTGGGAGCTGAGTGGCTGGCACTTATCACAGACTTATCACTTTTCACTCTGTCACTTATCACTGCTTAGTACATAGACCCCTTAGTGTATTTGAGAATACAACAAAAGCTGTAAAAAAAAAGTAACTGAATTTTTTTAATAATAATTAATTAATAATTTATCTATAAAATGGGTTGAAATAAATTATTGAACATTGAATAAACAGTTATTATTAAGATATTACTTTAAAGGTTGGTACAAACTGCACAGATATATCTGCAGATCGAGTGATCTGCAGATATACTGTATCTGCAGATGATGGTCGTTCATACACACTGAATGACCATCATCTGCTTCTGGCCGCGGATCCCGCTGGCCGGGGGGTGTGTCCCGCCCCCCTCCCCTACTGCACAGCTGACGCGATATGTCTGTGAAAGACGTCGTTCACAGGCATATCGTTGGTATACATGGCCGACGGGCACCAGATATATTGGCCGATCAATTGACCAGCCAATATATCTGTATCCAGCTTAACTGTAATATATTTTTACACTAAATTATATTTGTTTTAGAATTATTATGTGATGTCGTCCAAATCCATCCAGTGCAAGGCACAGAACAGGCTCCCTAGATCAAAGTTCTGCCCGGCGCACTGTGCCGTGAGATCTGACCGAGACCCCAACCACTCCATTAGGCATTCCAGAGCAATTGCCACCCCTCTGTGACGTTTTCATCCAAATCCATCCAGTGGCTAAATATAGCCTGTATGACAAACTATAGCAAATAAGAGTTACATTTTTTTACTGTTGATAAATGACAGCTACGGTGCCCATTTCTTTATAGCCAAACAGTATTTATACATGGGCTGAGGTTTTCAAACTTTGAGTGGCTTGGCTCTTTGTGATTCCAAATACTTGTTGGCACCTCCAGATACAACAAGAATAATTGACAGTCATATAATTTGTCAGGGAACACCCTCTGTATTGTTTACCTGGGGCGCAAGAAAGTTAATTAGACAACTCAATCCTTAAAATTGATCAGAGCAACAACTCCTTACATACAATATTACAGTGTTAGAGCATTTCAGTAAGCAGCAGTGTGCATTTTAGGTCTCTGAATCTGAATGATAAAATACATGAAAAATAGCAGACGCTGCACGTGACGTGCATTCAAAAAGAGGCTGAGCTAAAGGTTTGACAAAGGTACCCCTGCCACTGTGCAGTTCTAACGTGGTGCCAAAGAAAAGCACATTCCTCATGCAAATAAGCATAATAGGACATTACACAGCAACAGGGTACAATCTATTTTTACCACTTACTTGAAGATGGCAGCAAGACAGGTTTTTCTTTGGAAAAAACAGCTGAGTCCAGAGCGCTCTCTGTTTTTGTTACGTTAAACAATCAGAAATCTAAAGTAAAATCATTCACACATTGCGAGACTGAACAAAATACTGCATCCTCCCCAGTTATTTAATGAAAATGAACCAATTACCTAGTGTAAAATAATGTAAAATAATTATATTTACTTATAGCTTCACTACAAGATAGCCAAAGATTTTACTATGCTGTGTACAGCCATTTTTTCCTGGGTTCCTCCTTTTGTAATTGGTCCTCCCCCTTTCTGCCGCCACTTAAATTTGCTTAACTAAATTGATTTGCTGACATAACTGCTCATTATTATCACTGTCTATGACCTGGTGTGACTGAGAGTCACATTTACCTCTCAGCGTGCTCTAAGTAGCATTACACCCATGTCAGTATCCTGACGCCTGCACTAATAGGTTGACATATTTTACTGTGGACAGTACTAAACCAGCGAGCCCGTACTGAACCAGCGGGCAGACATTCATAGTGAGCAGTTGTGTCATATTTTTTTCTCTTTTTTTTATTACAGGATTAGAAAGACAGAATAATTTCCATGTGTATTATAAAAACAGGAGAATTTTCCTTTATTGTAAGATAAAAAACAAAAACAGAAGAACTTTTGTTTTAGAATTAAGTTGTGTTTAAGGGAATGGGTAGTGTTTTATACTATTAAATGTTTTTTATGTTTTTGTTATTATTAAATTTCATGTCCTACAGGTAATGTACTGGCATCAATTCAGTGTAAATGAATGCTGGGGCTTGTAGTACTGTAGATTAGCATCCCCTTCAAAACAGCTGGCACTGTTGAGGTATGGCATAGTTTCCTACCTTGGCTTTCTCTTTCCCGGGAGAAGCCCTGGGAGGAGAGGCAGGTGGGTGACGATGGGGGGCGGGGCCTGATGAATTGTATCAATAAGCCCCATCCCCTCACGGTAAAATGCCCGCGATTGGCTTAAATTTAAATAGGAGGCGGAGCCAAATTACGCGAATCGCGTAATTAAGTCCTGCCCCCTGCATGGACACCCGCGATCGCCGTGGAAATTCTCTTAATTCTGCCCACTTCACTAGAAAGTGGGCAGAATGCGGAAGAAATGCCTACCCTTTCGGGGGTGCGAGGAGTTACCCGAAAAATCAGGAGCCTCCCGCGAAATCCGGGAGGGTAGGCATGTATGAGGCATGTATGAGGTACGGAGACCTGACAATTCCACTGAAATGGGTGAAATATCAGACACTTGGGACCAAATGTAATAGAATGAGAGTTTGGAAAATGTGACAGTTTTCTCAGACTTTTTAAACTCGGACAATATAATAGAGTCCGAGAACAAAGCAAACTCGCATGTTTTAGATTAAAAAACTCTCACAATTTAAACTCTAATCCAGATGTTTTCCCATGTTGAAGATACAACTCGACCAATGTACTGCTAAACTCTCACATTTTCAAAACTCTCACCCTATTACATTTGGCCCAATAAGTGGAAAATTATGGGACAGATGTACTAAGGGCCTGATTCAGAGCCGCTCGTAAGCAGCCGCTCATTCGCTCCGAGCGATGTTCGCACATCTGCGAATGCATATGGGTCATAATGCGCATGCGCCAACCAGTCATTGCGGTTGGAAATCGAGCGCTCGCAAAATAGCGAGTGCCTGCTAATTTGAGTGACAGGATGAGGCGTTTGTGGGTGGTAACAGGGGAAGGTGCTTGAAAACGGGGAGTGGTGATCCGAACGCAGGCATGCCAAACGGTCAAAACGGGCGTTTTAAGGGTGTGCATAATTAACAAAGCAGCGTCATCGACCACGTCACTTGATTGTTTGATTGCCTGAACTGTTCGCAAGATTGCGGTAGGAAAATCCAACCACAAGCACTGCGAGCAGTTCAGACGCCTTTCGATGTACTCGATTAATCTAATAAATAGCGGAGATGACGTAGGATGCGAGCGGCCAGGGGGCGTCTTTACAAAATAGCGAGCGCATGTTTCATTCGCTCGCTCAGACATAGAGGCGTCAACAGACCGCAAAAAGCGAGCGCTCAATTTAAATAGCCGACCCCTTTTTCTGAACGAGCGAGCGCAAAAAGCGTCCGGCTCTGAATCAGGCCCTAAGTCTTGGAGAGTGATAAAGTACCAACCAATCAGCTCTGTCATTTTTCAAACACAGCCACATGACAGTTAGGGATTGATTGGCTGGTGCTTTGTCTCTCTCCACTTTAACACTCTCCAAAGCTGAGTACATTGCATGAAAAGTTGCAGTAGTTTTACATTGCAGTTATTGCGCCACATTGAATCAGTCTCTATATGTAATGATGTAAATCATTGCTCTATAAAGATCTGCAATAGCATAACTTAAAGTTCCCAACACAAATATTGTAACTGCAACTCATTCAGTCCTAAACACATTTCTTTTTCAGACTGGTTGATATTCAGGAAGAACCCGCCCTCTGCTGTTAGGAAGTATCAATGCATTTACATATTAACAGAATTTGACTGCAGATAAGAATTAAGAACCACTTCGCCCATCTAGTCTGCCCTTTATTACCTTTTGGTAACCTCAACCCTATGTGATCCTCAGTTCTTTGTAAGTATATTCTTATGCCTATCCCAAGCATGTTTAAATTCAATATTATTTCCTGCAACATGTAGTTGTTTCCACATGTATTTTACTAGAATACTAGACAGATAGGTTGTTCCCCTGCCATGAACATATTTATGCTAGCAAAAGGGTTTTATTTTTTTTGCAAGAGAGCAAAAAAAGAAAAACTATTTTGGGGGTACACAGCTGGATATAATGCTAAAATATAGAGCAATGTAAGCTATAAATTATGCTAATAGGATGGACAGAGAAATCCTTCATTTAAAAGAAATACAATAAATCTATACAAAATTGTCAGCTATTAGAAATCCCAGGCAGCCATATGTTGTCACTGTACTAGGCAAAATATGTACTGTGTCTCTCTTGTATTCTATAAT
This sequence comes from Taudactylus pleione, assembly GCA_031769625.1. NCBI lineage: Eukaryota > Metazoa > Chordata > Amphibia > Anura > Myobatrachidae > Taudactylus > Taudactylus pleione. The sequence goes on along the minus strand of JAUIMM010000052.1, from coordinate 9,991,300 downwards.
AAGCAGGGTTGCCTACCCTCCCGATTTTAGCGGGAGTCTCCCGTTTTTTAATTAACCCTCCCGCTCCCCCGCAAACACTACCTAAACTCCCGATTTCTTTAACCCCTTTGGACTGCGCATGTGCAATCCGGACCGTTGGGGGTCGGAGTCTGCGGGGACACGTCATGACGTCACGACGCGTGACGCCATGATACTTAAAGGGCGGCCACCGCGGGGTTGTGGGTAGCGGTGGCCGGCTAGTCAGGAACGTGTGAGCACACGGAGTGTGCTTGGGGCTGGGTGCGACAGCGGCAATAGGCAGAGCGGAGCCAGCAGCGCTGCACTGTGTGTGCAGACTACAGACAGGTGTGTGGCCTACAATATAATCATAAACGGCCAATCAGACCTCTGTCATATATATACACTGATGGGGGCTGGGTGATGAGTGTCACAGGCATTAACTGCACATTGAAAGGGCACTCACTGACAGCCAATAAATGGATAGCTGTCAGTGAGTGCCCTTTCAGAGTGCAGTTAATGCCTGTGACTGGAATCTGGATATATCACAGTAGGCCATTGAAGTATGTTCAATGATAGATGCATTACAGTCAAAAATGTTTTTACTGAGGCAGAAAAAGGACTATGAAAAGTTTTTGGTAAACATGACATCACACTTGATTTTCTCTCTGCTGTCAACTGCTTCTTAAACAAGATGCCTACACTCCCGATTCCTGCGGGAGACTCACGGTTTAATACGGAGTCTCTCGCTACCCCGGAAAATTGAATAAAACTCCCGGATTCCCCACTTGCCCTGTCGGGAATCTGGACTGTGCTTGCGCAAGGTGAAGGGGACAGTGTCTGTATGACAGAAAGTGGCCATGGGACTACATCTCCCATCATCCCCTAAGGCTGCGTCTGTCAATCTCACCCTGCAGGCAGACGCAGCCCGGACGGCTCCTCCCCATCAGTTCTGCTCGGGCGCCTCCTCCTCCAGTCACACAGCAGCAGCAGCCGGAGAATGGGGGCAGGCAGCCGGGGACTCCCAGCAAGGTATGCAGCACCATTTCAAACCCCTCTCTTCCCCCACCCACGGCGGATGACTCCGCTTGGTTGGGATGGCTGCACTTCCAGCAGGTGGGTGATGCTTGCTCCGCAGTCTGCAGGATCTATGAAAGCAGGGTGCGTTATGTGACAGCTGGCCCTGCTCTCATTGGCTGCCAGTATATGGCTGGGTAGTCAGGGGACAACTGCTAGCTGGATTGGTGAGGGCGTGTTCAGTGGGAAGTGGGTGTGTTTCACACCATAGTGGAAAATTAAAGAAAAATGTACTGTGACTGTCATTGTCATATAGTTAAGTCTGTGCTGTGCTATAGCAAAGTAATGCCTGTAATGTGCTATAGTCATGTCCCCAGTCATGTATGTAGTGTCCTATAGTCATGTAGGTCTCAGCTAATAGGAATATATACGCCCATAGGTTGAGCTAGACACGCCCTTTGGGCGGAGTGGACCATGCCCCCTTAATGCTGCGGCGCATTCTACTGCCATCTGCAATCTCCCTGAAATTGTTTTTCAAAAGTAGGCAAGTATGATAATAAGTCACAGCCTGTAATGTAAACAAGCCCATAACGGCCAAAACACTCATCATCAGTGCAGACCAAAACCCTGGAGCGTATATAGGATGCGCAAAGGCTTGTCACTACTGGTTGTATCTAAATCTGCAGAAGTGGTGGGACACAGGGGATTCTGTCTAAACTTCAATTGAGAACTTTCATTTTCAAACTCACCTCCTCTGAAAAGATAGGCCTATGATAAAAACACTGGTATATCTGGCCCTTCATAATACTTGTTTTAAGTTCTTTTGCTACACAATTTTGGTTCTTACCTCAGAAAGCCTTTATTCCATGTGGGACACTGGAGTATAGAAGATGCTGCACCTAAATAGTTAAAACATGTCAGCACAGGCTCTTCCTCTCCTATACCCCACAGCGGCCAGTTATTACTAACAAAGCCCAAAGGACAGAGCGAATGAGCAGAAGAGGAGAACCAGGCACACACAACACACACACTGAAAGAGAGTCTAGTGGGCCTGGATTGCCACAACCCTTGGAAACAACACCAACCAAAGCCGGGTGCGTATGGGCAGGCCTGCAGTGCCCCCAAAAAAATTCAGAGAAAAGGATTTATCAGATAAGAACCAAAATCCAATTTTCTCTTTCATCCATGGGGACAATGGAGAGACACTGGGATACCCCAAAGTCGTCCACTAAGAGAGGGAACACACCTGTGCTGTGGGTTGGACCCTTCGCTGGAATCTAGTATCACTAGAGGCGAAGGTGCCAAAAGATAGAATTTTATGAAAGTAAGCGCTAAGGACCACAAAGCAGTCCTGCAAAGCTGCTTCATCGGGGCCCCACTCTGAGCTTCCCAGGAGAACCCAACTGACCGGGTTTATGTCATAGAGCATGAACAAGAGTGCGTGTGTCCAAAAATGTTGGTCCTGTCAACGCAAGTACATAGATTAGTGTTCAATCTAGGTGCGGGGAGCTGATCAGTGAGGAGGGCATATTTATTTTGAAGGACAAAATTTTAGACATGATGCTACAGCTACATCACATATAAAATTTTGTCCTTCAAAATAAATATGCCCTCCTCACTGATCAGCACCCTGCACCTAGAGTGAAATCTATAGATCCCATACCAGTTCTGAAGGATAACTGAGGACCCTGCTAATCCTCAACAGGAAGAGCGGGGACCTTCATTCCTAGGTTGATCTGCAACCAGTATATAACATTTAAAAGAAAAGCCAATTAGGTCTGCAGGGAGTGGGTATGGAATGCCGGAGCTCGGGATCCCAGCGGTCAGAATACCAACACTTGTCGGTCAGTATACTCTCCCTACCCTAATCCTCCTTCCTCAGTGTCTGACCTACCCCCCTAGTTCCTAAAACCTAACCCTCCACCTAGTGCCTAACCCTAATCCTCCCCCCAACTCCGCTACTTACCTTCGAGATTCCAGCAGTCGGAATGGCGGCACCAGGATTCTGACAAGTGTCGGGATTCCGGCGCCGGAATTCCGACCGCCAGAATCCCGCGGTCGGGATATTGAACGCATCCCGGTCTGTAGGACGGCACTGTCATAGTGAAACATCATGAAAGATGACCTTGGAGACAGGGCACTGAACTCCCTACAGGAGAGATAGCCAGGAGAAACACTGTCTGCCACATAAGCCATCCATGGTCCAAAGGTTAAAAAGGATGGTGCTGAAGAGCCAGAACCAGGTCCCAAGGGGCAACAGGTGTTACAAAGTGTGGAGCACCCCTTGGAGGAAAATCTGCACCGCAGGAAAGGTCGCAATCTTTATCTGAATATAGATTGAGAGGGCCAAGATCTACATCTTAAAGGAAGATAGACACAGGTTCATGTCCAACCCCATCTGCAGGAAGGCCAAAACTGAGTTTTGTAGTGTTGCACAGTACCCTCACACAATCTCCAAAACCTCAACTGCTCTTTGTATAGATTGTGATAAATCCAGAACCCAGGGAGGCCCCACAGCAATAGACTGAGGGATAATCTGTGGCACAAAATCAGATGGTGAAGCCTGATCACCAGAGATCAACCATGCCGGAAGATTTTGGGATTGGCCTACATACCTAGAGGGCTGCACTGAAATAGCGTGCGGTAAGGTGCTAACCTAAACCGGCTTGGCGAATTGCCTTGTCAAAGTCCCTGATGCTTTACATGGTGAGGCCGGTTAGTAAGCAATAGACTGATCTATCTCACCAAGTACCCACAGGTTTGGACTGGAACGTCCGACCTAATGTCATCTACAGAAATACTGTAGGCATTTCTCATTGCATTCTCTGGCTAGGGACGCCTGAGGATGAAGTCCCCATTTCAGACATAGCAAATGTACCTGTATATAAAAGGTACCTATCTTAGAGAAGATATTCCAAACAACAACAGTACAACAATATGCCATCCACACAAATGTGACTCTGTAAAAATATGCGTCTCAGGTCACACAAGATTACTAACATGTAACTTAGATAAGAAAGGTAAGTAGTATAAATAGGTATATAAACTAGGGATGTGCAGGCTCGGATAGGTTCGAGTTTGCACGTGGAGTTCGGATTTTTCCCTCCAAAAAAACGGAACTCAGAAAGAGGCAAAACGTCATCTTGCACGGACGAACATCATCATTCCTGGACTTTTGTCCAGGAATGATGATGTTCGTCCGTGCAAGATGACGTTTAGCCTCTTTCTGAGTTCCGTTTTTTTGGAGGGAAAAATCCGAACTCCACGTGCAAACTCGAACCTATCCGAGCCTGCACATCCCTAATATAAACCAGTAAAGGACACAGCATAATCAGAGAGGCAATGACTGTGTAAATCTGTACCTGAGTGTGAGGTTCTGGTTTTGTTGTGCACCCGGGGTGGTGATAGGAGCAGACACAGAAGCAGATTTAAATGAAAATGTGGAACTTTGTGGTGGTTTAGTAGACATGGAAATGGCAAAATAAAAAGTCCAGGTATAGCACTGAAGTGCACTTCGAGAACTGTAGTGAAGCAAATGGGAGAATGCAGGTGTGGTGAGGCTGAAATGAATTACAGGCTGAGGTGAATTGCAGGCTGAGGTAAATTGCAGGCTGAGGTAAATTGCAGGCTGAAGTAAATTGCAGGCTGAGGTGAGTTGGAGGCTGAGGTGAATTGGAGGGCTGAGGTGAATTGCAGGCTGAGGTGAATAATGTCCATAGGAAATGTAAGTGGAGGCAGGCTGCAGGGTAACAGCTGGAACAGGTACTCAGGCAAGGGAGAGGCAGTTGGAGGAGGAAGGGGATTCAGCAGGGTGTGGAGCAGGTCAGGTAAAGCAGGCTTAGGCAAAGATCCAACAGGCAGATGGACAAGCTCAGGAACTCTCTCTCAGCTTGCGCTGAGAAACACGTTACACTGGCAATGCAAGGGAGCTCTGAACTCCCCTAAATACCCAGTGCTAAGCCACTATTGGTCAGAGAGTGAGCATGTGACACGCCAGGATTGGCTGTCTAGGTCACATGGCTGAAAGCAAGATGGCGGCGCCCATGCCGGAGCGGAACGGAAGCACCGCCAGGCCTACCCAGCACAGAGTGACAATATGCCCAAAAAGGTCCACGCACAGCCAATGCTCCCCGCCAGGCACCAGCACCACCGCCAGACACCCCCCGCCACGGCATCCTCAGAGGTAACACCCGCCGACCACCATGCCGAGAAACCCTGGTCGTGACACTGAGCAATGAAAAATAGATGTAATCAAAAAACACACCAACCAAAGTGGTTAGTGCCATAAGACATATACATTTTAGGTAATCAACGCTAATGCAATTCAACATTGACATTTGTAAGGGTCACATTATAGTAGAAATGTGGTTTTGGAATGTGTGAATTCACCTCTTGTTCCCAGTGCAAACAGTTAAACTGCCCACCAGCCCCCCCCCCACACCACCCTCACAGGAATTTTACAGATCAAAAATATTCTTGCACGCTCCAAAAGAGGGAGCGTGGTCTCACAGTGAGGGGCGTGACCTTGCGGGAAATTCGGCCTTGCCTCCAGCCAGCCCCCAGTGTCACTCCATCCAACTCCTAGTGTACCTCCAGCCAGCCCCCAGTAATTATTATATAATAAACCTCACCTGGCTGCGGCTTTCATATAATCACACTTCTGAAGAAACTGATCCTTCCTGGACAAAAAATGTCTTCAGTTGGTATTCACAATTCATGTAGGAGATCACATGGTCCGGAAGATGCCTATTTGTGTAGGAATATAACCAATGTCATCATCATACAACAGAGGTTCAACCAGACTCAGGCCCTATGTCACCTACTACCCCCTGTATCCCCATTGAGGCTCCTGAACCTTGTGTCCCTCCAGCCTCCTTTCTTTACAGCCTCCTGCCCAGTCTCTCCACCTTCCTGCCCTGTCACTCAAGCCTCCTGCCTTTCTAGCCTCCTACCCCATGTCTCTCTACCTCAATCCCTCCCGTGTCCCTCAGCCTCCCCGTGTCAATCAGCCTCCCCGTGTGTCAATCAGCCTGCCTCCCCGTTTTGTGCCAATCAGCCAGCTGCCCATGGTTTGTCAAACAGGCAGCCTCCCCCTTTTGTGCCAATCAGCCAGCCTCCCCCAGTTTGTCCACCAGCCAGCAGGGGTTGGGAGAAGGGCCAAAATGCCAGTAAATACATGTATTAGCAAATGGTACACCAGAAGTTATAGGGTTTTTAGCTCAGAACACGCTATGAGGCAAATGTAGTATTAGCCATGGCAGAGTAAATGACATTTGATGCCATTCTTGGGAAGGACACACAAAACAGTGACTACATAAATTATGTTGTATATACTGTGTGGTATTAAAGGTGGTATACACTGTGTGGCATGAATAATGCAAATTGACATGGTTTTGCATTATTCAAAAGTTGAGGTTCAGACTCCTTGTTGTGCTCTCTCCCATGAACAGCTTGCCAAGGCGACTCATGTGAACTTTGGGAGGCCATCTTCTCCAGTAGCCTGTGCTCCTGCAGAAATGTAAGGCGCTTTTTATGTGCTGGGTTGTGCTACACACATGTATATAGGCATATTCTGTATTGTCTGCTTGCTGATGCTTGTACAGACTGGCTGGTGCTGCATCTACGGACACTGCACTCGAATCGCAATTTCTTTCAGAAGGCGTCTGCTTTCTACAGATGCCTCTTGCTTGCGGTATTTAAATATTTGCTGGATAGTATTGCACAGCCACATCCTTGCAGCTGTGCACTACCATCCACATCTGAATCAGGCCCTAAATTGTTAATAAGAACCTATACTATATACTTATACTGTGAGCACCAGGAAATCATTTTCATTCACCTTAACATTTCACAATTGGTCAATACTACTTATAATTAGGGGTGCGCACCGGCCACTTTTCGTGTTTTATGTTTTGGTTTTGGATCTGGATCTTTCTTCATGTTTTGGATCTGGATTGGTTTTGCCAAAACCACCCTTCCGTGTTTTGGGTTCTGGGTTATGTGTTTTGGATCTGTATTTTTTTTTTAAAAAGCATAAAAACAGCTAAAATAACAGAATTTGTGGCTTTTTCTGCTCCTATGCTATTATTAACCTCAATAACATTAATTTCCACTCATTTCCAGTCTATTCTGAACACCTCACCAGGGCCGGTGCTACCACTACGCAACCTAAGGCAGCCGCCTAAGGGTGCCGGCCACTGGAGGGCACCGCTGAGTCCACAAAAAAAAAAGAATGGCATAATTCATGGCTGAGTGGCATATAATGAATTTGTGGCACAGCTGTATGGCATATTATGAATTTGCGCCAGTGTCACATTATGATTTTGGTGCTCTGCTGTGTGCAATATTCTATATAATATATTTTGAATTTGGGACACTGCTGTGTGGCATGTTATATAACTGGAGAGACTGATGCGTGGCATATTATGAATTGGAGGGAGCAGGGGTGGTTGGCAAATGTTGCCTAGGGCGCCTGTAAACCTTGCACCGGCCCAGCACCTCACAATAGTGTTTTTATGTCCAAAAGGTTGCACCAAGGTAGCTGGATGACTATGCTAAACGACACGAGTGGGCGGCCCAAACACGTGGCCCATCTAGGAGTGACACTGCAATGGCAGACAGAATGGCAGTTTGAAAAACTAGGCCCCAAACAGTACATAATGCAAAGAAAAGAAAGAGGTGCAAGATGGAATTGTCCTTGGGCCCTCCCATCCACTCATATGTTGTATAAACAGGACATGCACACTTTAACAAACCAATCATTTCAGCGCCAGGGTCTGCCACACAACTGTGGCTGCAATGATTGGTTCGTTTGGGCCCCCACAAAACAACCTGGCAATTAATCTGTCCCTGCACAAACTGGCTCTACGGAGGCAAGATGTCGTCCTCATCCTCCTCATGCACCGATTCCTCACCCTCTTCAGTGTTGTATACATCCTCATCCTCATATTGTATTAATTTGTCCCCACTGGAATCCACCACCACAGGTCCCTCTGTACGTTCTGGAGGCTGGTCTCCCTGGAAGAGTTGATAATTAATTTTTATGACCATCATCTTCTCCACATTTTGTGGAAGCAACCTCCTACGCCTTACGCTGACAAGGTTCCCGGCTGCACTAAACACTCTTTCGGAGTACACACTGGAGGGGGGGCAACTCAGGTAAAATAGAGCCAGTTTGTACAGGGGCCTCCAAATTGCCTCTTTTTCCTGCCAGTACAGGTACGGACTGTCTGACATGCCTACTTGGATGCTGTCACCGATGTAATCCTCCACCATTCTGTCAATGGTGACAGTATCATATGCAGTGACAGTAGACATGTCAGAAATTGTTGCCAGGTCCTTCAGTCCGGACCATATGTCCAAACTTGGTCCTGCCTGCCCTGCATCACTGCCAGAGGGTTGCTTAGGATACCTAAGTTGTTTCCTGGCAGCCCTAGTTGCGGGAGAAAATGAAGGAGCTGTTGACGTGTCACAGCTGACAGTGTTTCACCAGCAGGTCTTTGCACCTCTGCAGGCTTGTGTCGGCCGGAAAGAGAGACACCACATAGGATCGAGCACGGTGGCCAAAATGTAGTGGTCTGATTTCAACAGATTGACCACCCTGGAATTCTGGCATAACGAATGAAGAGCTTCATCCACAAGTCCCACATGCCGGGCGGAATCGCTCCATCTTAGCTCCTCCTTCACTTTCTCCAACTGCTTCTGCAAAATCCTGATGAGGGGAATGATCTGACTCAAGCTGGCAGAGTCTGAACTGACTTCACGTGTGGCAAGTTCGAAGGGCTGGAGAACCTTGCACAACACAGAAATCATTCTCCACTGCGCTTGAGTCAGGTGCACACTCCCTCCTTTGCCTATGTCATAGGTGGATGTATAGGCTTGAATGGCCTTTTGTTGCTCCTCCATCCTCTGAAGCATATAGAGGGTTGAGTTTCACCGCGTCACAACCTCTTGCTTCAGGTGATGGCGGGGCCGGTTCAAGAGCGTTTGCTGGCGCTCCAGTCTTCGGCACGCAGTCGCTGAATGGTGAAAGTGGGTAAAATTTTTCGGGCCACCCAAAGTGTCTCCTGCACGCCCCTGTCACTTTTCAGAAAAATTCCGCACCACCAAATTTATTGTGTGAGCAAAACATGGGACGTGCTGGAATTTGCCCAGATGTAATGCCCGCACAATATTGGTGGCATTGTCAGATATCACAAATCCCCAGGAGAGTCTAAGTGGGGTGAGCCACTGTGCGATGATTTCCCTCAGTTTCTCTAAGAGGTTGTCGGCGGTGTGCCTCTTACTGAAACCGGTGATACACAGCATAGCCTGCCTTGGATTGAGCTGACGTTTCTGAGATGCTGCTACTGGTGACGCTGCTGTTGTTGCTGCATAAGGCCATACATCTACCCAGTGGGCTGTCACAGTCATATAGTGCTTAGTCTGCCCTGTTCCGTGGTTAAGTGGACATTGGGTACAACCGCATTTTTTAGGACACTGAGGACACTTTTTCTGACATCCCTGTACATTCTCGGTATCGCCTGCCTAGTGAAGTGGAATCTAGACGGGATTTGGAATTGGGGACACACTACTTACATCAATTGTCTAAATCCCACTGCACTAATGGCGGATACGGACGCACGTCTAACACCAACATAGCTGTCAAGGCCTCAGTTATACGTTTTGCTTCAGGATGACTGCTGTTGTACTTCATCCTCCTCGCTAAGGACTGTTGGAGGGTCAATTGTTTAGTAAAAGTAGTGGTGTTCCTACTTCCTCTCTGGGATGATGAACGACTCCCAGCAGCAACAGCAGTAGGCGTAGCAATGCAGGATTCCCCGGAGGAATCCTGGATAGTCATGCCAGTGACATGGCCTGCAGGACTACTTCCGATCCTAAGGAGGAAATTGACGAGGAGGGAGTTGACGGTGTGGATACAACAGGAAAAAGGGATTTAGGTGTCCCTGGACTGCTTACGGTCTTAGCCAAAGTTTCTGAACTTGGCAGTAACTTTTTATGAACACGCTGCAGGTGACGTATAAGGGAGTATGTTCCTAGGTGGTTAACGTCTCTACCCCTACTTATTTCACCTTTACATATGGTACATATGGCAAGACAGTTGTTGTCCGGATTTGGATAGAAATATTGCCAGACCAAAGAAGTGGAATGTTTGGTCTTCTGCCCAGGCATGACCGTGATGGGCTTTTTCATCCCACGGACAACAACTGTCTCCCCCGGAGCCTGATTTAAACAAACCACATCACCATCAGAATCCTCCTGGCCAACTTCCTCCTCAGCACCAGCTACACCAGTATCCTCATCCTGTTGTACTTCAACAGTGACATCTTCAATTTGCATATCAGCAAGTGGACTGCGGGTGCTCCTTTCAGCACTTGCAGAGGGCGTGCAAATGGTGGAAAGAGCCACCTCTTCCCGTCCAGTGCTGGGAAGGTCAGGCATCGCAACCGCCACCACACTTGGACTCTCCTTGGGGATTTGTGATATCTTCTTAGAATTCACAGTTCTTCGCTGTGCTTTTGCCAGCTTAACTCGTTTGATTTTTGTAGCGGGAGGAGGGCTTCCATCGTCACGTGAAGCTGAACCACTAGTCATGAACATAGGGAAAGACCTTAGCCGTTCCTTGCCACTCCGTGTCGTAAATGGCAAGTTTACGTTTCTCCTCAGATGATTTAAATGTTTTTTTAAGGTCATTTTCCTGAACTTTGTCATTTGGGATTTTATATGCCCTCTACTATAACATTGGGCATCGACCTTGGCAGACGACGTTGATGGCATTTTATCGTCTATGTCATGACTAGTGGCAGCAGCTTCAGCACTAGGAGGAAGTGTTCTTGATCTTTCCCTATTTTATTTTTAGGGTACAAAGTTTGGTCCTCCATTTATGTTATATTGATATATACGTGCGGCTATGGTGCACACAAACACAGAAAAGAATTTTTAATTTTTTTTGGAGTGCACTTTTGGGGTTACACCACCCTTTAATAGACTTATGACACAGGCGCACGCTTGGTGCTGCTCCTTTGTTGATGGACGTGCGGTTACAGCGCACACAGGGCCTGATTCAGACCCGGTTGCGAGCGCTGAGCGCTCGCAACCGGGTCGAAGGTGGCCCACAGCGCATTCGCACGACGGAGCCGGCTCCGTCGTGCGCATGCGCGAGACCCGGCTAGCGACGGGCACTCCGTAGCTCCTGGTCTCGCACTAAAGGGGGCGAGCTGTCGATGTTGAGTGACAGCTTGCCCCCTTTGGGGGGTGGCTGGCCAAACGGAGGCGTTCCCATGAGAACACCTGCCATTTGGGGGCGGCCCCACTGGCCCCACTACCACAAGGGTCTCGTCGCAAGCCCGATGGTCGCAATGGTTTTGACCATCGCAACCATCATGTCAGCTCGCTATAGCTGTAGGTGGTTACCCACAGCTATGCGAGCGGCCAAGAGGCCGCTCCAAAAAAAGAAAAAAGCCCGGCCCTGATTCACAGCGAACGCTCTGTCAGAGCAAGCGGCTCTAAATCAGGCCCACAATTCACAACACAGAAAACAATTTTAAATTTTTTTTGGAGTGCACTTTGGGGGTTACATCACCCCTTAAGAGATGAGCCAGCCAGCCCTTTACTTATGGGACACAGGCGCACGCTTGGCGCTGCTCCTTTGTTGATGCACGTGCAGCCACAGTACACACAATTCAAAAACACAGAATTTTTTTTGTTGTTGTTGGAGTGCACTTTGGGGGTTACACCACCCTTTAAGAGATGAGCCAGCCAGCCCTTTACTTATGGGACACAGGCGCATGCTTGGCGCTGCTCCTTAGTTGATGCACGTGCAACCACAGTGCACACAATTCACAAACACAGAAAATATTTTTTTATGTTGTTTGGAGTGCAGTTTGGGGGTTACACCACCCTTTAATAGATGAGCCAGCCGGCCCTTTACTTATGTCACAGGCGCACACTTGGCGCACACGATTCACAAACACAGGAAAAAAAAATATTTTTTTTTGGAGTGCACTTTGGGGGTTACAGCACCCTTTAACGGACAAGCCAGCCGGCCCTTGATTTATGACACAGGCGCACGCTTGGCGCTACTTTGTTGATGCACGTGCGGCTACTGCGCACACAATTTACAAACACAGAAAAAAAATAATTTTTTTTTGGAGTGCACTTTGGGGGAGCACCCCTGATGGACAGATCACCCCCTGGACTACACTACAGCACCCCTTTAGGACTACAGCCTTGATGGGACACTGCACAACACAGTCCAGCCAGCCCCTATAGACTTTGGAGTGGACAACTGACTGCACAACACAGCCCAGCCAGCCCCTATGACAGCAGCACAACACAGCCCAGCCAGCCCCTATGGACTTTGGAGGAGAGGACACAGCCCTTATGGACAACTGACTGCACAACACAGCCCAGCCAGCCCCTATGGACAACAGCAGCGCAACACAGCCCAGCCAGCCCCTATGGACAACAGCAGCACAACACAGCCCAGTCAGCCCCTATGGACTGAGGCCAATTCATAAATCCGAACCCGCTCATCCCTACTTATAATATCTTACCGTATGCTTACGGAATTATGCATTCTATTAAAATATAGTGGAAACGCCCAGAAGTCTTCATTTAGTGAAGTAACTTGTTTATAGATTACACATCATAACATGCTAATTCATGAGATATAATAGTCCTGAAGATGGTAGCAGAGGGGAAAAAATGGCATATACCTGCTGTGTTCTATGTCAAAAGTCCAGAGATCAGGGCTACAACTAGTGTGAGCTTCACAGATTCAGCACCGAAGCAAGAATTTAAGGTGTGTATCCACTTGCCAGCAGAGGAACGTTTGAACGATTACGACATCGTAATCATTCAGTCGTTCCTCATCCTGTAGGTGCCAACACTGAACAATTTGTTGTTCAGTGCAGACACCCTCCCTCATCCCCGAGCATGCCCAATCTGTCCTTATCGCCAGATTGACCGGCATGTTCAGGCGATGATTGATGTCGGAAACGACCAACAGGAGTGCGCATCGCTGGTCGTTTCCGACATTAAGATGCCCGATTAATGAGCGATTACGATGTCGTAGTCGTTCAATCGCTCTGTTTAATCGGCAAGTGGCTATGCGGCTTTAGATGCAGAGTGATAACAATTATGCCATTACGTTGGAATGTAATTACAGTTGGTCTGACCTCTGACCCTTCCCACCTATGTCAATTTGAGAGAGTTCCGGCCTAACATACATCTACAGTCTCCAGAGACTGACACTCCTGATAATAATCCAATAACAACATCACATTATCCACAACCACACAAGTATACTTGCTATATCATCCCTTTAATCCAGGACACATGTGAATTACGTGGGTTCTGTGACTGATTAAAACCAGGTGACATGGAAACTTGAAGTCAGCCAGCCACAGAATCTGTGTAATTCATATGTGTCCTGAAGTAAAGGGATGATATGGCAAGCCTATGTATAGACATTTACAAGAAAAGAAACAGGCACAGGTCACATACAGAACTAAAAAGTGAGGATAACCAAAAAAGTACAATGGTAAAGATGAAAATAAAAAAGGTAATGGATTACTTCCCTGCTTTTATCCATGCAGGGTAGCGGTAATTGCAGCACATAATGCATGCAGTTACCACAAACACGTTTAACAGTATGTTCATACATCTTCCCCACAGTCTCTAATTGTGTCCATTCAGTTATATAATAAATAATGACGTGTACACTACAGAAATAAATTATTGAAGGTGTGTTGTGATCTAATGTAATCAATTAAAAAGCAGTCCTGGCTTTAACAATCAACTTTATTTAATTTAAAATAAGAAGTATTGTAAGGGTGTGGGATGATTCATTAACGATAAAATTGTCAAGGCTCAGGCAAGATGTGTGCCCATTACAAGGTCAGGCAGCCTCTGTATTTCCCAAAAAACAACTGTTTTTGGAGGATATCCGCAAAAATTTTGTATCCCCCATATGTATTATGGAGGGACTGCAGCAGATTATCTCTGATTTCTGTTGCTGTCCCTCCATTTCCGACAGCAGCCGAAGCCCCCATAGGTTTCTATGAGGGAATGTGATCTTGTCAGATTTACCAAGCTCCAGAACGCGAAACATTCTGGAGCTTGGCCGCGACCTAAACATGGGATTGTGCTGCTGTAGCCTATGGGCTACACATTCCAAACTAACTGTGAGAGGGTTCTAGAGGAATCATCCTCGGTAATGGCAGCCACGCAGGCATGGTCTGTAGCCCACGCATGCACAGGAGCTCGACACAGAAGTGAAGAAACGGTCTCTTCACTCCGAGAACATCACAGGGTTGGGCACATTTTGGAGCCCCTGTCGCTGCGAGGACTATTTGATACATGCCAGTGCTAAGATCGCATCCTGCAATGCAATCATGGTCGCTAGTAACACGCATAGATCATATTGCATATGTGATTGTTGACAACTGGGCGGCCCAATCTGGGCCCCTATAGCTGTACTCCCTTCCCTGGCTTGCATCCATCAAATCAACAGGTGTGATGCAGTCTGATTATAATATGAGCAGCGGCCTATTGGCCTGATTCATTACTGATCGCAACTGCGATCACACATGCAATTGGACGATTGTTGCGTACTGCGCATGCGTAGTATGCACTGCAGTGTCCACGCAGACCCATCACAAAGTGATTGACAGGAAGTGCCGTTAGTGGGTGGTGATTGGGGAAACACAGGCGTGCCAGTGCGTTTGAACGCCGTTGCAGAAGCATGCATAAATTATCCACTGCTTTGCACTACGCAGCCTGAGGCCTCATAGCGTGCAATGAAGTTGGCAATTCTGAGTAAGGTCAGAGCTTGTGCAAGTGTGCATGAGGCGACGATGGTACTCAATTGTACCAATGTTTTTGCAGTCTTGCTAAACATTACGGATGTAAGGTAAAAGGTGGGCGTCCTTATGTAGTGCTGCGGTGGCATAGCGTTTGCAATGGATTAGCATATTATCGCAGTTGAACTGCGTGTGTAATCGCTTTTGCGATCGGTAGTAAATCAGGCCCTATGTACTGTGCACACGCCACCGGCTGATCACCCAGCCAGCACACTGTGACTGCAGCCATGTAATAAGGAGTGAGGGTAGCAATGGCGCGGCTAAGGGTCAGGCAATGGCGCGCTGCGCAGCTACTTGTACTGATAGCAAAGCATTAGGTATGAATACAGAGGAACACATGTCATAACCTTACTGGCCGCATATTATAATACCCGTTATATACACCTATACGCCTGTAATAACAGACTAGTGACGACGAGACAGCCCTGGATGGAAGAGGCAGACAGGGCGGACCCCCAGGATAGACTGTCCCAAGTGCAGCATGAAGCCTCTTCCCCCCGCCCCCGGGAGTGCGCTGCTCCGGGGAAGGCTATAAGTAGGACACGCCGGCGCGGCCGCCCCCTCAGTCGCTGCTGTTGTGTTAGAGTTGCTGGCGGCGTGTTCTGTGTTCCCAGCTGTTTGGGGGTTTTAATTGTTGTTTTAAGTTTTCGTTGTTGACAATGGTGAGTAATAGTATAGTTGTTCTTAGATCGTCATGTAGCGTGAGTACTCCGCCCGGCTTTTACCCGTAATGACTGTATGACTGCTCCGCACACGCTGCTGCCTGTGCAATGATCGCGTCATGTGTGTGCGGGGCCCGGGTGGGGTGAGCGGGCGGGTTCCCGGGTGATTGTGTATTATGGAGCTGGGCCTACACTGTCATACTTTCTACCTGATGATGATCTCGGAGGTTTATTATGCCCCAATTTTTGATCGCTAACCCCTCTCCCTCCC
This sequence comes from Taudactylus pleione, assembly GCA_031769625.1. Classification (NCBI taxonomy): domain Eukaryota; kingdom Metazoa; phylum Chordata; class Amphibia; order Anura; family Myobatrachidae; genus Taudactylus; species Taudactylus pleione. Next base: position 9,975,488 of record JAUIMM010000052.1, on the reverse strand, counting down.
CTATACCGGCGCTATTACCCTTAGCGTGGAGGAGTGCTCGTTACACCGAGGGTATCGCTGCGATTAGATTGTACAATCCGCCTGCAGAGCAATGATTGGGCTCCTGGTTCCGGCATCTCACAGTAATACCGGGGTATTTGCTGGCTGAGGCGTCACCGTGATCGCTTACACGCCTGGCCGCCATATTATAACTATTCCTTTTTACCCTGACTGTTAATATATTAATCCTTGTGCCTGTGTAGTAATTAGTATGAAGTAGATAATAACAGATTATTGCACAGTGAGGAGCAGAGATGCAGCGTTATACTCAGTCTGTTTCTCTTGCCAGGATTTTCTTGTCCCCTAAAGCCAGAGGGTGCCTGTGGCACATGGAAGCCATCTCCTACATTCTGCAGACTGAAGACAGAATGTGCAGCTGCCTTTATTCTAGATTATAATCTAATAAAAGTGCTTCTATGGGATGTGTATGTATTAGATTTGGGGGGAGATTTTTCCTCAATCATTCTAATGTAATGTAAATGTCCTACATGTATGTGTAAGTGCTGCACTTCTGTTTGTAAGATCCATGGCTGTTTGCCATTGCTGGACCCAGGCTATAAATTACCATTGCTGGATGCTGCCAATGCTGTGCCCAGGCTACACATTGTATTTAGATAAGGGCTACGTACAGCAAATGCATGAGCTATCAGAGAAAATGGGGATATCACCGTAAAAATGCATTACTGTATAGAGTATGGGTATAAAATGGATCTGAAGTTCTTCACTAATGCGGACCACACCCTGGCAAGTAATAGGAATAGTTTACAATTTGACCCCATATCTGGATGACTGAGCAATCTAGATGCCCGAAACTGGATTGCCTGGGTGCCTATTAGTGCATCTGACAGTCACACACTGACAGCAGTTACAGTATACAAGTTCCAGACTCTTGAGCATGTATGGAAAATGTTCAGATCAATTCTGACTAGAGTGTCAGGCGTTGTTCTCGTTTTGGGGTCACAGATGGTTTTGTTAGGATCTCATATTTCTGACATCATTGCAGTTTGTGAGGTAAAATTAATTTAAGTTAACCCAAAATTAACATTTAGCTCTCATGGGAGGTAAATAAAATCTTAAAAGTCCCACTTGCCTGTAATCTGCTAGTCTTGGGGGTCTCATAATGGATTTTATAGGCAGGAGCAAGTTGAGTTAGGAGCATAGCTGTCACTCAACTGGGTAGAAATTTGTCATTTTGGAAGGGGTCAGTGTTTTTAAGGACCTTTGGCAATGCTGTGACCGTTTTAGAAAGATCTCTGAAACGAGAGAGGCCCATTTATCAAGAATCCTATACTCAATGCGATCTGGGCACGATTTTAATTCCCATGATCGCTTAGCTGTATATGATAATGCTGCCGTAATGTATGAAATAGCGCACACAGGCATCAGCGGTCTCTGCATTTCTCTTATCGGGAGTAATGCATATATGTAAATTCTGCAAAGTATAGCATATAGGCTACAGCAGCACCATGCCATCTTCAGATGGCGTAAGCTATGGGGGTTAAACTGATACTTTGCAATCCGGAGCTTGGTATATCTTACAGATTTGCAACCCTCATATATAGGGGTTGTGGCTGCTGTCGGAAATGGAGGAACCCTCCGTAGTACATCTGGGGCATACTTAATATTAGCGTATATACCCTGAAACAAGGTGTTTTCTGGGAAAATGCTGCAAATATTTAATGATAAATAGGCCCCCAAATCTTGTACTATTAAAGGCTTTGTAGGACAGAGGTTTGGTATATGAAGATAAATGGGGTTTTGTGATTTTATTTATCTAAACTGCCAATGTTTATTTGCGTTCAGTTATATATAAATTGTGTTCTGTGGAATTTTTATTTAATAGTAGCGAACGTTAAAGGTGCAATTCACTTGTCAGTGATTTGTGACTGCACCCATTGATAATTACAGTACAGCTACTTTGCTCATTTTCCTGCTAGCGAGGCAAAATGAGTGTTACGCTCCCAATGCACCACAATTTGAATTGCGCGTAACCTGCAATTGCCTGCAACCTAAGGGGTTTGTTTTGCTATTAAAAACATTGTCCTTTTAAAATTTGGATTTAAACACATTTTTAGTGGTTTAGTACTGAGGGCGGTATCCAATTAGCCCCGAACATTGTTTGTGCGCTATTTGATCCCTGAGATTGGCGAAAAACAAGGATTTTTTTCCGATAATCTGTTTTTTTTTGCCGTTATTTTTTCACCCTATCCTATATATCTCATGACAACACATAGTCTGCGATAAACTCGCAGACCTATGTGTTTTCGGTATGAAAAAATGGTACTTCGTGGATTCTTTTTCGGGACACATCAGGTCCCGCAAAATATCCACGATAAGTGCTGGTGTCAGGCGGCACTTTGGGGCTAATAGGATATGCCCCTATGTCAGTGATTCCCAACCTCTGTCCTCAAGGCACACTAACAGTCCTTGTTTTAGTGATATCCATGCTTAAGCACAGATGGTTAAATCAAAATAACTAGGGTACTAATTAAGTCACCTGTGCTCAACTATGGCTATCCTTAAAACCCGGACTGTTAGTGTGCCTTGAGGACCGTGGTTGGGAACCCCTGCCCTATGTGGTAGTTTAGTAAATAAACCCCTAAAAGGCTAATTACATTTTGGAAGGAATTATGTTACCACTGATAAATCTATGAAGATATAGGGGCATATGCATCAAAGCTTGATGTGAGATAAAATTGTGAGATATATATCACCAACCAATCAGCTTCTAACTTAAATTTTGCAGGCTGTGTTTAAGAAATGATAGTTTGGGGCTGATTGGTGAAATATATATCACAATTTTATCTCACATCAAGCTTTGATACATATGCCCCTTAGACACAAATAAGAATAATTTTTGAAATATTATCAAACCTTGTATAGTCTGAAAAAAAATATAAAATTAGCCATTTTTGGGATCATTTAGAACAGCCCAAGATGAAATGAAAGTGGTGGATTTCTTGCTTATAATCTGAGTTATCGTATATTTTCTGGACCTGGCCCTGCCCATCAGTGACTTCGGGCTCATCCCCTGTAATATTGTGCCTCTCCCTAATCACCAACCATGTCCCCATGTGCTTCAAGTTGCTTGGCAACAGATGTAGGGGAGAAGGTAAAGGGATTACAGGGGGAAAATAAGGCAAACTATGAAAATACTGAAATGGTGAACTTCTATTAGTTAATATTTTGGAGAATTACAAATAGTGAGGAATGTATAATGTATTAGTATGTTTGTGATTAAGCAAATTTAAAAGCCATCATTTTAGTCAGTGCAAAACAAAAACATTCTGCATGCTTGCGGCTTCTCATTGCAAAGCCAGGAGGCATTGGTATTTTATGTGCCATGCAAACACATGTACACTAAACTGACCAGCTAAGGATGGTCTCCCTGTTACGTTGTAATGATTTGCACCAGTAAATTTACTTGCATAATGAGGTTGGGAAGATAGGTGTGTGGCAAGTGCTTTGATAGAATTGGTGGGCGAAAAATGTTTAGTTTTGCATTTTAAGTTCCAAAAAGTATGGGGTGGGTAAATTATCAATGTGAGCTTTTCACGGCGGCTTTGAAAATGCCGCAAACCAGACCCTTCCTAGTACAATTGGCTGGTAGATACTAGGAGTAAAAAGAAAAAGTGGTCCCCTACTATTTATTAAAATTGTATGCACCCTTATGAAATAAAAATCATATGTGCCTCCTTTTTCAGTTAAACTTATGGGTGCCCCCTTTATTTTTTTAACGAAGAATCTGTTGCTGTGTCCCTTTATTTTTTTTTATATTTGCACCATTATTCCTAAATAATAGATTTGTTGACTTAAGGTACCATAAACATTGGCATTGGAGTTAAACTGGGTACATAGTATACAATATATTTAAGCGCAGGTTGGAATGATGTGTTATACGGATTGTGCAGTTTGTACACCTAATTGCGCATACACGACATTCGGTCATTGCATCGTCCCATATGCTGTTTTGCCCAGCAGATTGGAAGATGCAATGAACGACTCTGTGCTGTTAAATGCAGCATGTAACGACACATGGTGACGTTGTATACCGGATCATGCAGTATATACAGTGCACAATGTGTTGTTGCATCGCACAGTCTCTGGGTACCCACCTATAGTACTAAACACATCTGACAAGTTATTGCTCTTGGTGTAATTGTGTCCATAGCCATGCATTTGTCTAATTTCAGCAATTTGGCAAGTGCTAGTAACATGCACATCGCACATTTATAAGACAATTTCCTACAGCTGAAGACTACTTCTAAGATGCCAGTGGGTATGTATCCTGTATGAGGGTCCAATATGTAGATATCTGCCATTGGAGGTTAAGGGGACAGCAGGGACCCCAATCTGCTTTCTGGGGGATTAATTCCAAGTACAGTATGAGGATGTCAAATGGTGGCATACCTGTTCAAGTTTAAATATTATCCTTTATAAGGCGCCACAAGGGTTCTGTAGTGCCTTATAAGGTACATAAGCAAATGAGAACACATGAAACCTGTTAACAGTATCAAACAATGCAGGGCAAGGACATGGTTTATACACTTTGCTGTATTAGTAGTCGTAACAATTAAGCAGCAGGGCCCCAGCAATCAAGTGCTTGGGGCGGTATTCAATTGTTTTCGCGTTCTGGGTCTCCCGTCTAAAGTGACGATCGCGAAAAGTGCCATTTGGGCGCCCAAACAGGTCACTATTCGCCCATTTAAGCTCGCACCCCCCTGGGGCTGCAAGCGGAAATGGAGCGCTGGCAGCTGATCGTTCCCGACAGGAGCAACAATTGAATAGCTCCATCGGGTGCGAAGGGGGCTGGAAACAATTGAATTCCGCCCTTGGTGTCATTGTGGGGAGTTCGGAGTAAATCTGGGTACACACCTAAAGATTTTCTGTCCAACCATCCAACTAGTTGATTGGTTGGAATGAAAATCTGGTAACTTATGGGAGTAACTGATCAGCAATTTGCTCCTAAATGCCAGAAAACAGATAAAAATGGTCGTTCACACAAGTTTTGTTTAAATGTTTGATCTAAACAATTTGTTCACACAACAGTTTTTGTCCATTTTCCGGCATTTGGAGCAAATTGCTGTTGTCATTTGCTTTCATACCTTACCAGATTTTCATTCCAACCAATCAACTAGTTGGATGGTTGGACAGAAAATCTTTAGGTGTGTACCCAGCCTTAATGATAGTATAAGTAAGGGAAAGGAGAAGCACATGAGGGAAGAGGACCCTGCTCGTGAGAGCTCTCATTCTAAAGGAGGAGCTCAGACCGATAGCAGTGATACAAAACGTGTAATGGTAAAACAAGGAACGGTTTGTTTAATTTTACATAGAATATCTATTAAATTGTTTTATGTCTCCTGTTTTATAGTCTGCACCAAGAAGTGAGAGTCCCCCTGAAGAGGATCAGCCAAACCATGGTTATGTGTTACCTGAGGGTAAAATAATGCCAAACACAGTTTTTGTTGGAGGAATTGATATTCGGGTAATCTTTCTTAGATATTTTATTATATTATGGTTTGAGCTTGAATATTCTATATGTTAACATTATTTGCAATGGCTGTAATTCACAAATGTTCTATTGTTTGTTTAGAAAGTGTAATATTAAGCTGTAAATTGAAAAGAAGAAAACCTGGATATGCTTTTTTCTTTATAGTAGAGATCTAGTATGTCTGGGTGGATGCATAAAGGGAGAGGGGAGCTGAGTTGGGGAGTGAAGAGGCTGGATACTTAGGAGCAGCTATTAGGCTTCAGTGAAAAAGTGAGTCTTAAGGGCATGTTTAAAGGCTGGGAGGTTAGGTGAATGAGTGTGGGGAGAATTCTCCCAGCCATCCAAGAACAGTTTGGTGACGAACAATGCCTTTTCCAGCATGATGGAGCACCTTGCCATAAGGCAAAAGTGTTAACTGAGTGGCTCGGGAAACAAAACTTCAAAATTTTATTTTTGGGTCCATGGTCAGGAAACTCCCAGACCTTAATCCCACTGAGAGCTTGTGGTCAATCCTCAATAGGCGGGTGGACAAACGAAAACCCACATATTCTGACAAACTCCAAGCTTTGATTAGGCAAGAATGGGCGGCCATCAGTCAGTATGTGGCCAAGAAGTTGACAGCATGCCAGGGCGAATTGCAGAGGTCTTGAAAAAGAAGGATCAACACTGCAAATATTGACTCTCTGCATGAACCTAATGTAATTATCAATAAAAGCCTTTGACACTTATGAAATGCTTGTAATTTTACTTCAGTATACCATAGTAACATCTGACCTAAAGGTCTAAAAACACTGATGCAGCAAACTTTGTGAAAACCAATACTTGTCATTCTCAAAACTATTGCCCATGGCTGAACAGTATGTGATGAATGAGAGGACAAAATAAAGAATGACACCCAGATGGTTGGTGTCAATTGAGAGGGGATGAGGGAGTGTGTGTGTGGGGACACACCAGTTTTAGGAATGTTGACTATGGAAGCGCTGGGCCATACAAGATAAGCAGAATGTGACACTTCTGTCATTGCTGCCCGACTTAGAGTGCCTCCTTGATGGCTGATGTAACCCACCGTTGTGGCGTTTTGTCAGACTAATCTTGCACGGGTTTGCCCTGAAGTATGTGTTTGGCCAGCTGTAAACAGCCCAAAGATCCAATATGTTGATTGGTAGAGTTGTTTTGACCGCTGTCCAACGGCCCTGAAAGGAGTGCAAACCCGTCACTGCGCCCCAGCCTTGGAGACTGCCGTCCATTGTTAGGATAACCCAGTCCGGGATCCAAAAGGGGTGACCCTTGGTTAGATGAGATGTCAGTAGCCACCAAGACAGAGACAGACGTACCTCCAGAGAGAGCACCATTGTCTGAGCTTTGATCTGATGGAGTAAGCTGTTCCACGTGGAGAGGATCAGCCATTGCAGAGGCCTGGAATGAAACTGAGCATGTTCCACCTTGTCGAAGGTGGACACCATGGATCCCAAAACCTGCATCACTTAGTGGATTGACACCCAGCGACTGTTCAGGCATCTGCGTACTCGTAGTTGTAATGTGGAGATCTTGTCTGAAGTTAGAAAGATTATCTGCTGTTGAGAATCCAGCAGGGCTCCCAGATGCATCATCCTCTATGAGGGATTCAGGGAGAACTTTTTCCAATTGATTAACCACCCATGTGCTTGTAGAAAAACAATTATTAGTTGCAGATGGCGGTGGAGCACTTCCCTCTAATAGCAGGAGGTCATCCAGATATGGTAGCAGCTGGACACCTTGACTCTGCAAATGGGTCGCCATGATAGCCATAACTTTGGTAAATACCCGTAGTGCTGTGGATAGGCCAAAGGGTAGAGCCCGAAATTGGAAGTGTTGATGTATAGCAAACCGGAGACAATGCTGGTGAGAGGGCGTTATAGATACATGTAGGTATGCGTAAGTTTTACCATAATGCTCATTTTTCTTATATGTTATCATTAAAATTCCATTTATTTAAAGTTAAATTAACTGATGTTACAGCGCACACAATAGTCCAAAATTGGATGCTGTACACAAGTGATCTGATGGCATACATTTCCTCCTCGGGGTTGGGTGAAGCAGGTCTATTATAATTTGTGTATGTTTTTGTTATTGCTGGGCTTGTTCATTGACGTTACATTGTTTGTGATCAGTTAATGATTGACAAGTGTGCATCAAATTAGTGCTGGAGATTTTATCATGTCTTTAAAATGTCAGTGTAAAATGTATTATACCTTGAATAAGTCCACTTGTGTGTCAGACATATCTTAAGAAATCTGTGAAATTCAAATTTTCAAGTCAAGAGATTTTCAGTTATAGATCAGTTTCTGCTTCAGGGTCATAGGGCTCCACAGGGAGGTGGGACCTTGGAGGACTGGACACCAATAGCAAAGCTTTTCAATCCCAGGATGCCCCGGTCCTTCCCCCTATACCCTGCCCACAGCCTGAGAGCAACCCAGTTTTGTTGGTGTCCTGCAGGAGCTGGGTCACCATTTTTAACAGTGGGTCTGTTTCAAGCAGCCCAAGCTTATTTTTATGATTTTATTTTTTTCTACTATTTTACACTGAGCAGCAGCAAGAGACTGTCCCTTGCGCTGCTGCTCCATCACCCCTGTGCAGCGCCATGACACCAAGCACCGGTGGTGCTCTGAGGGGGACTAGCTAGCAGGCTCCCCCAGACTGCAGCCAGGAATCCAGGGGACAGGCAAGGCGGGGCCCGCGTCTTTGCGCAGTCTAACCTACGGTCTCACTAGACGGACCTGAGGCGCTGATATGGACTCTGGTGCGCCCACGACTCCACTAGACCACGGGGCATTATTATACTGGCGCAGAGGCATATTGACAGGCCAGGGGGACCTGGTGGTTAATGTCGGCACGGGGAGAAGACCCCTCCCCCAGCTCACGGCGCCATTCCACTGCGGTCTAGCCGTTCCCTGAGCTGCTACTCCCTTATCCTTCGCCCCCTCAGAGGCTTGCGACAGCCATTTTCTGCTTCAAAAGTCTCCAGGAACGCAGGGTCCAGTCTTCCCTGTATACCTCTCCCACAGGCCAAGTTATACAGTACTATAGCCTACCAGCCACTGAGATCTGTGTAGTTGATTGTAGTGCCAATTTCAGATATATAATGTTTTTCTCTGCGTTTGTATGTGACTTGTGCTAGCGCTGATCTCTACTTTCTATACTGTCAGCTTATACCTTTCCATTTATTCTGATTTACCCTGACATACTAAGGTATAGGGGGTTAATTGTACCTCACATCTCCCATATATATTTGTAAGGGCTGTCACATACTATATAGTGCGATTGCACACTACACTGTGCCATATTACACATACTGCAGGGTGTTCACTGCACTATATCATACCGTGTATTTTATTCTTGTGGCTATGTCTGGCAGAAGAAAGAATAACAAGCTGGGTGATGCTGCTGCTCCTACTCTGGTGTCTTATTGGTCCTGCTCAGCGGGCTTAGCCCCAGAGGACCTCATTCAGGATGGTATCTGTACTAATTGTTGCACAGACTCAGGGCCCGTGCCTCCTCCTACTCAGGACCCACCCTGGGCTGCCTTTTCTCATATACTGACAAAGATTGCGGGCCACTTAGCAGTCCTCGGGGTTGCCCCCCCTGTGGGATGGCCACAGCAGGTACTCCCTGCAAATCCGTTGCCTCCCCCATGGGTAGATGTACTGTCTACCTCATTACAGGGTTTGGCTAATACCTCTATAGTTTTTCAGCAAATACTGCAAAAGTAAAAGCCTAAACCTACTAAACATGCTATGTGATCTTCCCAGTCCACCCAGTTATCTGATTCTCATATATATCATCTGTGAAGGCAGAAGACGCAGACCTCTCTCACTCAGTCTCAGGAGACACCCTCTAAATTAAATATACCTGCTCTGGTTAGAGCTGTAAAATCTATACAATTAGAAGAGAAACTCTTCTCCTGAGAAAAAAAACACTTTTTAAATGACAAAAGGTAGTTTTACCAGAGTTCCCTCACTCTGACCAGCTATCTGATCACTTGAGTGAAGCATGAATCCCCCAGCAGTGGATTCTTATGTAACACGTCTGGTTAAGAATGCCACCTTACCCATACATAGTGCCACCTGCTTGACGGAGGCTACAGATAGGTGTATAGAAGCTTGCCACAAATCCATATACTCACTTACATGAGCTATTACTCGTCCTGCTAGGGCTAAGGCCTGGGTGGCAAAAGCCATTGAGAGTTGAGCTGAGGCCCTAGAAGAGACATTACCCACTGATGCTTTAAGGGTACAACTATCCTACATATCTCACATTAGAGATGCAGCCTCCTACTTGGGAGAAGCAGCTATGGATACGACTCTCCTGGCCTCCAGGATATGTGCCACTTCGGTAGTGGCTTGTCGTATTGTTTGGCTCCGTTCCTGGAAAGCAGACTGGCTCAAAAAGGGCTCTGGAGTCTCTTCCTTATTCTGGAGATATCCTATCTGGTCCAGAATTAGATACAATTGTGACTACTTTGGCAGCTTCCAAGACTGCGTTCCTGCCCTCTACATATACGTTTCGGTCCTTTCACCCTCAAGGAAAAACTATGGTTCAGTCCTTTCCACGACAGCAGGCATCAGCCAAGGCCTCCAAGCCTAGGGCCAAACAAGCCTGGACTACTAGACGTCCACATCTGAAGACAAGCCTACAGCCTGACAAGGGCGGGCCTCTCTCTGGGGGCTCTCAGGGTGGGAGGTCGACTTCAATTCACCCAGGTTTGGCGTCAGACCACATCAGACGTCTGGGCAAGAGAAGTGGTCTCCCAAGGATATGCTCTATCCTTCCTAAGGCGACCCTCCCCCCCCCCCCCCCCCCCCAGCAGTCCTTTTGAACAGGGCCTCCATCAGACCCAAGCAAGGCCCCGCTGCTCCAAAAAGCCATTCAGTCCTTACTGAATTCAACGGTAATAATTCCGGTACCCTCCTCACAACAAGGCAAGGGCTATTATTCTCCCCTTTTCTTAGTTCAGATGCCCAACAGGTCTCATTGGCCTATCCTCAACCTCAAATCTCTGAACATGTTTATCAGGGTGCCCAGGTTTCGTATGGAAACCCTCAGCTCTATTATCCTATCTACGGAGCCTGGGGATTTTATGGTGTTTCTGGGCATTCAAGACGCTTACCTACATATACCTATAGCGCCTTCTCATCCACAATATTTCTGGTTTGCTATCCTACAGGAGCGTTACCAATTTCAAGCCCTACTGTTTGGCCTCTCAACGGCCCCTCGGGTCTTTACCAAAATCATGGCAGTGATGGTGCCTCCCTTCGTCGTCAAAGGATCAGACTACTTCCGTACATAATCGACCTCTTGCTGTTGGCCAGCTCCCCAGAGGTTCTTCACTGCCATCTGCAGGTAACAATTGCCTTCCTGCAAATACACGAGTGGCAACTGGAAAAAGTCTTCACAGACACCTTCTCAAAGAATGATGCATTTAGGAGCCCTCTTGGACTCTCCAGTTCAGAGGATTAACAACAACAGACGAAATCTCCTTAATATAACAGAGTGCGCAAACTGCTCCGCAGTCGCCGAGTCAATTCACACTGCACTGCAGACATTGGGATCAATGGTGTCCACATGGAGTTTGCTCAGTTTCACTCCAGGCCCCTTCAACACCTGATCCTCTCCAGGTGGAATGGGCTACACCATCTACTTCGATCCCTGACGATGGGCCTCCCCCCGGAGGTTCGCCTGTCCCTAGCCTGGTGGCTACAAACATTCCATTTAGACAAGGGTCGCCCCTTTGGCTACCAGACTGGGCTCTCACCATGGACGCAGACCTCCGAGGGTGGGGTGCAGTGACTGACAAATACTCCTTCCAGCGCCGCTGGACCTCAGTCGAGGTAGTTACCAATCAATGTCTTGGAATTTCGAGCCATCTTCAGAGCTCTCACTCTAGCTCAGGATATTCTTCAGGGCAGGCCAGGAAAAGTACAGTCCGACAACGCCACGGCAGTGGCCTACCTCAGTCACCAAGGAGTCACTCGGAGTTGGGCAGCAATGGTAGAAGTGTACCACATTCTCACATGGACTGAACACCATCTCTGCGGTATTTATCGCAGGAGTTCTCAATTGGGAAGCAAATTTCCTCAGCCGTCACGATGTGCATGCAGGAGAGTGGTATCTACATCCAGAAGTCTTTCAACTCCTGGTGGACAAATGGCGTCTGCCGGATGTGGATCTCATGGCCTCAAGACAACAAACTTCCAGTATATGGAACCAGGACAACGGACCCTTACACAGCCTTCGTGGACGCCTTGTCAGTGAAATAGACCTTCCATTTGGCATATCTCTTTCCCCCAATATCCCTGCTTCCTCAAGTTCTTCGGAAGTTCAAGCAGGAAGGGGGCACAGTCCTGTTGATTGCTCCAGCTTAGCCCAGATGCCATTGATACTCCGATCTTCAGAGTCTCTCCAAAGATGTTCCTCTTCAACTTCCCCTACGAGTAGACCTGTTGTCTCAGGGTCCCTGTCTACATCCAAACCTAGCCCGTCTGTCTTTAACTGCTCGGCTCTTGAGACATCCCTCCTAATGGCTAAGGGATTTTCCAGCTCTGTTGTCCAGACCATTCTCAGAGCACGTAAACCGGCCTCAGCCAGAATTTGTCACTGAATATGGCATACATATTTCCAATGGTGTGCTCCTAGAAACTATGACCCTCAAGTTTTTAAGGTTTATAGAATACTTGCCTTTCTGCAGGCTGGATTAGATCTAGGCCTCTACCTCACATCTCTGAAAGTACACGTCTCTGCTTTGTCCATCTGGTTCCATTGCAGAATTGCCCCTCTATCGGATTTTTACACCTTCCTGCAAGGTGTTCTAAGTATACAACCTACCTTTGTTCCTCCTGTGGCTCCATGGGATTTGTTAGTGGTGCTTCACGTACTTCAGGAACCTCCATTCGACCCCCTGGAATCAGCGGATGTCAAGTGGCTCACTTCGAAGACTTTCTTCTGGCTATTTCTTCTTGTATCTGATTTAGGGGCACTATCAAGTCGCTCCCTTTTTCTAATTTTTCATTGGGACAGGGCGCTTCATAGAACACGCCTGGGCTTCCTTCCCAAAGTGGTGTCTCGTTTCCACCTAAATGAGGAAATTATGGTTCAGACCTCTCGGCAGGTGAGCCCTCTTTGGATATGGTCCGTGCTCTAAATATCTATGTGGCCCGTACTACTTCTGACTCCCTCTTTGTCCTATATGGATTCCACTACCATCAGTCATGTGTCATGCCAACAGTAAAGCATCCTGAGACAATTCATGTGTTGGGGTTGCTTCTTAGCCAAGGGAGTGGGCTCATTCACAATTTTTCCTAAGAGCACAGCCATGAATAAAGAATGGTACCAAAACATCCTACTAGAGCAACTTCTCCCAACTATCTAAGAACAGTTTGGTGATGAACAATGCCTTTTCCAGCATGATTGAGCACCTTGCCATAAGACGAGTGATAACTAAGTGGAAAAAACATAGAAATTTTGAGTCCATGACCTGGAAACTCCCCAGACATTAATCTCATTGAGAACTTGTGGTCAATGCTTAAGAAGCGGGTGGACAAACAAAAACCCACAAATTCTGACAAACTTAAAGCATTGATTAGGCAAGAATGGGCAGGCATCAGTCAGTATGTGCCCCAGTATTTGATTGACAGTATGCCAGGGCTAATTGCAGAGGTCTTGAAAAAGAAGGGTCTACATTGCAAATATTGACTCTTTGCATAAACTTGATGTAATTGTCAATAAAAGCCTTTGACACTTATGAAATTCTTGTCATTTTATTCAGTATACCATAGTAACATCTGACAAAAAGGTATAAAAACACTGAAGCCGCAAACTTTGTGAAAACCAATACTTGTGTCATTCTCAATACTTTTGGCCATGGCTGTATTGGAAACAAATGAAATTCATGTATGTAGATAACTTTATTTGATGCACAATATATAAAAAATATTGTGTAAAATTACCTTCTGGCTATGTCAAAATTTCCAAGATATCCCATTATGGTATGCAAATACTCCGAAACATGGAAAAATCCGATATCCAAAAAACTTCTAGTCCCCAGCATTTTGGATATGGGAGACTCAACCTGTGTATATATATATTGTTTTCCAATGTAAATTTTTGCTGTTTTTTGTTTTTCAGATGGATGAAATTGAAATAAAAGATTTTTTTTCTAAATTTGGAGCTGTGAAAGAGGTAAAAATAATAACTGACCGTACTGGAGTTTCTAAGGGGTAAGTTTACACTGCAACCTGTGCAAAAATTGACATTGCCAGGCCATTGTTGTGATGCTAGTTTGTATAGTTTCTATTCTAAAATATCTGTCTCCTAAAAACTGGGTCTATACTTAGGCTCCCTGTGATAATAATTTATTTATTTTTTTATTGCAATGTATTTAGCATACAGTTCAAAACTTTATTCCTTTTTATGGAACCAAATTGAAAATTCGGAGTATATAGTTTTAGAACAATAAGTTGCCTAAAGTGCTCCCACTGATGGTAGTTATTTTTATACTGTAATTGAAATCCACAATAGGTTATAAATTCCTCTTTAGTTATTGTGGTACCAAGTCCAGGGGCCTCCCTGGGCTTGTAGTTCCACAGTAGCTGGTGTGTTTACCAGGTGCTTATTGTTTTACAACTTTAAATGTGTAGCCTAAAATGGGATTTAAGTAAGTGGTAATAGTTGACTAGAAAAATGTTTTCATGAATCCCCGTATGTAGGGTAAGAATTACTAGTAGTTAGAAATGGAGAGAAAAAGGAATGTCCCCAGACTAGGTAAGATTCGTCACTGCTAAACATTAGTGACTCAGGGCCCGATTCAGCTTTGGAAATAGAGTAATGGTGCGTACACACGGGACGATTTGTTGTTAACTAATCGTTCAAATAATCGTTCAGTTTCAGAGGTATAACGATGAACGAAAATCACAAAAGCGCACTCCCGTTTGTTTTTAGTTTTCGTTCATTGTCCAAACTTCCTGTCCAACCTGTTGATATTATTAGGTTGGACATGTTCGGGGATGATGGAGGGAGCCTGGCACTGAACGAAATCATTATTGATTTCATTCAGTGTTGTGCTCAGTGTTGCTAACAACACTGAGCACACCCCTGCCGGGGACACACAGGACGATTTTCTCCCCGAATGAAAATCGTCCTGTATGTACCCACCTTTAGATATAGCAAGTAACTGTGCAGCTTGGTAAAACCATGTTACACTGCAGGTGGGGCAGATGTAATATGTGCAGAGAGATTTGGGTGGGGTGTGTCCAAACTGATATTTAAATTGCAGTGTAAAAATAAAGCTGTGAAGTATTTGTTGGCTACATGCAAAAGCAGCCAGTATTTACCCTGCATGCATAAAAATTATGTATTTGCACCCCTTGCATTGCAACATGATTTGTTCAGATTCATAGTTACTTGCTATATCTTACTCTATTCCCAAAGCTGAATCAGGCCCTCAGATCTCTTTGGTTCCTGTCAAGTCATTGTTTCAGCTGAATATGAAACAGATTGTCTTCCCCTCGATTTGGAATATATTGTAAAATGTGGACTATGCTAGAGATGTGGTTGCACCAGCTCAGAGGGATTGCAGTCTTATTGGCCCAGGTCTAATTTGCTGACCTTGGAGAGGCATCCAAGTATTTGAAGAAACCTGGTTTTAAAGGCTGTTCTAATTAGGACAACAATTTTAGCCTTTGTGTTTACCGTGTGTGCTGTAAGCTGTGGCTATGAAGCAAATGTGGAGTCTAAAAGGGCCCTGAAGCTCTTCCATCCTCAGAAGAAAAATTGAAGAGCTTATTATTAGGGGGAAAGGAACTCCAAGTATCACTACTTTCTGTCTGCAGGAAAGGTATGGAGTCAAACTTCCATAGAACAATCCTTTATCTCTCATAAGAGGACCACAGAGCACAAAATGTTTGGCCAGTTAAGGGTCCAACTCCCTTTGGCCTGGCTAAGGTGCAGAAGGTGTTCATGGCAGTGATGACTGCCGTTGAGGTTTTACCAGCAATCTAGATGACCTGATCAAGGCAGTTTCCACAGGCAAGTTGTAGAGAAAGCCTTGGCTTCAGAATTTCATGGTAAGATCACCCACTATTAATAAAATCCATGTTAGTTCGCTGATGGGTGCATGTTCGCTTTTGCTTCAAAGTCCTATGAAGGATGGTCTCCGGCTTTGAGGTGATGCAATTGCACAGTACTACTAGAAGTTCCAGTTCAACTTTACTTTTGAGATTAAATCAGTCTGTCCGGCTGGTTCATGTGATGGCTGGGGATGAAAACCTCAACAGGGTTTCAGCTATTCACCATTTAGGATTAGACAGATTGGATAAATAAGACTAAAAACTCCATGATCATCACTAAGTAGTGCTTTTTGGGGGACTTGAGCCTTGGATCAAAGTCCACATTGCTGTGCTGGTTCTTTGAGCAGTATACACAATTCTAGCCAGTGAATTCTATCTTTTGCAAGGAAGCGCTGTATATATATCCAGTTAGACTATTTCAAGACCGTGGCTTATCTTAATCATCAAGAAAGCACCAAGAGCGATATTGTCATGAAGGAAATCTGCTAAATACTATGATGAGCAGAATTTATTGTTACAGTGGTGTATATTCCTGGGATGGCATACTAAGCATCAGATTTCTTGGCGATCAGGCTCTACATGTGGTTTCTTCACTTGGAAATCTTTATAAGCGATGCTTCCTGTGGGGTACTAAAGAAGAGGAAGAGTGAATCGTCAGGTGATTCTTGTTACATCTGGCTAGCCAAGTAGATTATGGCACACTGATATTGTCAGGACAGGAGGCCCGTCGCGGTGTCTGTCTTAGAAGTGACCTGTCAGGTCAAGATCCTTTTTGTCGCCAAAGTTTTGCATGACTAGCTTTAACAGTGTGAAGTCTTGATCCTTAAGGCTGAAGTTTTGTCTGAAAAGGTATTTGTTTAATACCAGAACACAGTTTGGCAATTAGTTATCATGGAGCGGAAGACTTGTATTCCCTGGTGTGGAAAGGAATTTCCTATCTTTTCAGTTGACCCATCTACTATAATGTTTTGCAAGAAGGTCAGGAGGTCTTTTGAGACTGTCTAAAGATTCAGTTTTCAACCCTTTTATCTATCAGAGAAAACTAGCACTTAGTCAGGTGCATAAATATTGGGACATTGACAGAATTTTCATATTTTGGCCTCTATTCACCACCACAATGGTTTTGAAATGAAACAAACAAGATGTGCTTTAACTGCAGACTTTCAGATTTAATTTGAGGGTAATTACATCCAAATCAGGTGAGCGGTGTAGGAATTACAACAGTTTCTATATGTGCCTCCCACTTTTTAAGGGGCCAAAAGTAATAGGACTATCAACTCAAAAGCTATTTCATGGACAGGTGTGGGCTATTCCCTCGTTATTTCATTATCAATTAAGCAGGTAAAAGGTCTGTTGATTCTAGGTGTGACTTTTGCATTTGGAATCAGTTGCTGTCGACTCTCAATATGAGATCCAAAGAGCTGTCACTATCAGTGAAGCAAGCCATCATTAGGCTGAAAAATGAAAACAAACCCATCAGACATAGCAAAAATATTAGGTGTGGCCAAATCAACTGTTTGGAACATTCTTAAAAAGAAAGAACGCACCGGAGAGCTCAGCAACACCAAAAGACCCGGAAGACCACGGAAAACAACTGTGGTGGATGACAGAAGAATAATTTCCCTGGTGAAGAAAAACCCCTTCACAACAGTTGGCCAAATCAAGAACACTCTCCAGGAGGTAGGTGTATATGTGTCAAAGTCAACAATTAAGAGAAGACTTCACAAGAGTGAATATAGAGGGTTCACCACAAGATGTAAACCATTGGTGAGCCACAAAAACAGGAAGACCAGATTAGAGTTTGCCAAACAACATCTAAAAAAGCCATTACAGTTCTGGAACAACATCCTAAAACAGATGAGACAAAGATCAACTTGTACCAGTGTGATGGGAAGAGAAGAGTATGGAGAAGGAAAGGAACTGCTCATGATCCAAAACATGCCACCTCATCAGTGAAGCATGTTGGTGGTAGTGTCATGGCATGGGCATGTATGGCTGCCAATGGAACTGGTTTCCTTGTATTTATTGATGATGTGACTGCTGACAAAAGCAGCAGAATGAATTCTAAAGTGTTTTGGGCAATATTATATGCTCATATTCAGTTAAATGCTTCAGAACTCATTGGACGGCGCTTCACAGTGCAGATGGGCAATGACCCGAAGCATACTGCAAAAGCATCCAAAGAGTTTTTTAAGGCTAACAAGTGGAATGTTATGCAATGGCCAAGTCAATCCCCTGACCTGAATCCGATTGAGCATACATTTCACTTGATGAAGACATAACTGAAGGGAAAATGCCCCAAGAACAAGCAGGAACTGAAGACATTTGCAGTAGAGGCCTGGCAGAGCATCACCAGGGATGAAACCCAGCGTCTGGTGATGTCTATGCGTTCCAGACTTCAGGCTGTAATTGCCTGCAAAGGATTTGCAGCACAGTATTAAAAAGTGAAAGTTATGGTGCATACACACGATCAGATTTTTCCTTCAGATATGAACGATAACGATTTAAAAATCGTTCAGTCGTTCATATCTGAAGGAAAATCGTTCATATCTGACATGCCTGAACGATGGACGATCAACGATGCGCGTTCCCGTTTGTCAGATAACGATATCTGACATCTGATGGGTTTGCAGTCAGACTTGGACGATTCCATTCATTTTAATGCAGTCAAAAATCGTTCAATCGTTCAAATCGTTCAAAACTTTGGTAAAATCGTTCAAATCGTTCAGATCGTTTAATCGTTCAATCGTTCATCTGACAAATCTGACAAGTCTGACAAATCTGACCGTGTGTACGCTCCATTAGATTTAGGATTGTTTAGTTTGTCCCATTACTTTTGGCCCCTTAAAAAGTGGGAGGCACATATAGAAACCGTTGTAATTTCTACACCGTTCACCCGATTTGGATGTAATTACCCTCAAATTAAATCTGAAAGTCTGCAGTTTAAAGCACATCTTGTTTGTTTCATTTCAAAGCCATTATGGTGGTGAATAGAGGCCAAAATATGAAAATTCTGTCAATGTCCCAATATTTATGCACCTGACTGTATAAGTGCAGATTTTCTTTCATGGGGTTATGAACATTCATCCTCCATACATTCCCTTTTATAGCTCCTTTGTTTTTTCAACCTGGTTTTGACAGCATTCTTCTTTTGGGCATTTGGCTGTATTGGAGTTACTCGGAACCAACTTTTTTTTTTTTTTTTGCTTCTACAAATAGTTTAGGTGCTTGGAGCTCTGTCTTGTAAGTCTCCATATCTCATCTTGAAGATGGTACTTTTCAACAGATTAGCCTTTACTTGAGCTCACAGTGGTGTAAAAATTCTGTCTAAATCAAGATATTGTGAATCCTGAGGGCTCTAAACTTTCTAAGTTTTCAGTACTTTCAGGGCCTATTTTTATAGGACTTGAGATGTGCAGGAAGGATAACCTTGTGGTAGTCTAGGGTGCCTATGAGGTTGACCAGTTTCCTAATAGGTCATTGCTAGGTGGATTACTTTGGTACTTTGGCAGGCTTATATTGAAGCAGTCACATTCTACCATAAGAACAAGAATCGTTTTGTTTTTTTTTCTTTTCCTCCATGCACGCTCAGCCCTACAAGCCATGTGTCCCTCTTGAATTCCATAAGAATCTATTACAATCCTGCTCTACAGTCTCCCCTGGCAGTTATTTTATAGTGTCAAATGAAAATGTTTTGCTGATAAGGTAATAATGCAACTTAAAAACTAACTATGGACTCCTTTGTAAAAAACTTGCACTAGAAAAATCGTCCATTTATTAATGGACCACCTCTTAAGCACTTTAGTAGTCCCAGTTGGGGTTCCCATCACTATTTTTAAAGAGCCCCACAGTGGTGCTGTCCCATAGGTTTCACCCTTGTGTGCAGTCAGGTGCTTCCTTCCATAAAGGATGTATATTACCCTTCTAGTGTAGACCTTAAGCATCTGTGTCCGTTGTATTTGCGTGCACTGAAACAGGACTGTCTGCTTTCTTAACAGTGGACAGTGTGGGACGTAGTGATAGGCTGGGAGAAGAATAACACAAAATGAATCATCCTTTTTTTAAACTAATCCTGATTTTCTATTTATGGTATAATGTTTTGAGGGTTTTTCCCAACCTTACACAATTTTTTTCCTCCTAGATATGGTTTTGTCTCCTTTTATGATGATGTGGATGTTCAGAAGATAGTGGATGTAAGTAAAAACTTTATTTGATTATATTAGAAAATATTATCTGTCTTCACATTCAAAAATATAGGTATCTATACAAAAAACCACACCCTAATGCATACTCACAAACTAACAGCACTCTTGTATTACCAACAAGAGTGCAGCCCTGAGATACTGTAAATGTTTAGATAAGGGGAAGGAAACCTTTATCAGTGTGTAGGATAAAACCTAGGTAAGCTTAGTGTGATAGATATGTAACAAAGAATAGCACTGCTGCACCTCTTAGTGGAACCTCTGTTAGGAACCAGACAACGTACACAACAATAAAACCAGAGGGTGCTAAAATCAGTGGAAGTCTTTTCAATTATGCAGAACAATGTACAAATTCAGTGTGTCTGTACTTTGAATGTGAAACTGATGTCGTTCCAGTGTTATTTAATCCTTCTTGAGCCACCATGGGTATCCAATATGACGAGTGCAATGTCCAAAGGTTTCTGGAATTCTACCCTCTAACCAGAAAATCACCCAAAAAGAAAGGCCCAATGGGCACTTGTTAGTAAATGTATATATATATTTTTTTTATCAAGAATAAAAATATTCTGATAATTCTAAAATTGCTTACATCATATTTAAAAAAAGAAAAAAAAAGTGTCAAATTAACTATTGCAACTACAGGAGAGACAGCTGCTTTCTGCCAGTACCCTTTCAGATGTGAGCTCAATGGCAGGGACCTGAGAATTCACAGGGAGGAAGTGTAACGTTCTTTAGACCAGTTGTAGCTTCTGGCCACCTCCCAATCTCTGTGTAGAAAGTGACCATCCTACAAAGAGAACAAGGGGTTGCTCATAGTGCACTATATCAATGAGGAAACCTTAACAAATGCAGATGTAAATAAATGTGATGAACAAGTAAGCTTTTCTAACATCAACTGATCAATCTCCTAAAATATTGTTCAGAGATTACAGAAAGCTATATAATAGAATAAACTCCCACTTACCCTTAAATATAGTTTGTTAAAAAAGCTTAAGAAAATCTGAATGAAAGAAAAGTAAAATCAGCAAGCATGTCTTATCAAACAATACTGTAACCAACTTCCTCCAACAGTTTGCAAGCTAAGACTGAGGGGAGCCTCAGCTCTAGCAATAGCCAAAGCGGACAGACATACTTTATTCTTTTAGAGCCTATTCCCTGAGGAGCTATGGTAGGCATAAAGATTGCTGGTGATTGGTTGTGATTTCCTTTGACGTAGAGGAAGCAGGCAGTACTGTGTTACAGCCCTGGCAAAGATTCAATTCTACTGTCTGATGGACAGAATCTGAAAGTGGATTTGAGCAGGGATTGCTTTAGTTCCACAGTAATGGATTACATGTTTCTGCACAGACAAATGGTTGCAGAAGATCTGAACAATTGTACTCAAATACAAACTTGACAGGCTACATTCTGCAATTCTGTGCATGTTCCTTGGTGTGTCAATTGCAGTTCCTCTTTGCTTATTGATGTGAATGGAGTGGTTTTATATGGTGCTCTCCGTGACTTCAGTACTCTCCAGATCACACTTTTTTCCTCTATGTATGTCCTATTGGTGCTAGTATATGATTCTCATTCCAACTCAGACTACATCAGAAACGCAGGTATGATATTGAACATTGATGCCTATGTAATCACGAGTGCAGTAGTATAATTGAAGGTATCCAGTACTGACCGAATTCTAATAAACAAATTTTAAGTGTAGTTCTATATAATACTTTTTACTTCAGTCTCATATCAGCTTCCATGGGAAGAAACTGAAGCTGGGTCCAGCAATAAGAAAGCAAGTGTGTGAGTAACGCTTTGTATTTTATTTCTGCACATGGTTTGGTGATGAGGAGAAAAAGCACAAACGTATCATTCTGCTTACAGGCACATATGCTCCACCAAGACCAGTTGTGCTTAGTGCACCAGCTCCACAGTATCCCAGCATGTATCCCAACATCCCAACATCAGATCCTTATCTCCAGCATACACCAGTGTTCAGTCCAATCACTCAATATGTACAGGTGAGACACTGTTGCATATATTATTGGAAGCTTGCTGGCTGGATACTTCAATGAATTCAGTCCTTGCTCAACAGGTTGGAGCCAGGTTCCACTATGGTGAGGTTTCCCTGTTATTTTATGACCATGCCAGTCTGTCATGGCCATATTACAAAATTTGTAATGCACAACAACTTCCCCATGTAATGGGATCATTAAAGGAAATGTATATTAATAAAGAATTATAAGATTTCATATTCTATGCAGTTATGAAAATGTATTGAGTGGATTAATTCCATGTTCATGGCTTAACAATCAATTTAAAGAATCTATACTTATAATGGTGTAATGGTTGTGTCTGTACATAGACATTTTTGTATGAACTACAAAAATGGAGACAAAATAAGTTTTTCGGAATCTTTTGTTTGTTCTGGCATCACGCAAAATCTACGGGATGAGTTTGGATTGCGTTTTCAATATTGTATGGCTTAGTCACCTAGAAAGAAACTGAGGTTTGTGTTATCTCAATGTGACATCAGGGAGAGGAGCAATAAAGGAAAAACGAGATGCTTAACACTCGGCATGTGAGGCGTGCAGGCTGCTCAATCCAAAAATGACAAGATGTATATAAATATAATTTTTTTCGTGACAAATATACTTTTAGGGGACTATAAATGAATTATGGAGACACAAAGAATTATCAGAATTTGCACAGGCTCAAGCCCAAAATGACACACATATATATATACATATATATATATATATACACACATATATATAATATATATTGCGTATATTGCACACCCCGAATGCAAAATTATATCTGCAAATAGAAATACATAGATATATATATATATATATATATCTTAAGATCTATTTCGCAGGATAATCCAACTATATATTAAGCACTAATCAGGCAGCTTATCTTGACTCATGACGTTGCAGTATACATGTCAGTCCAGTAGATCGTGCACCAAGACAAATACTACATATTAAATATGCATCACAATACTCGATGCCACTACATCCACGCGAGTAAAGCTGTGGGCAAACGCTAGTTATTAATAACATTTTGTATTGTAGGCTTATCCTTATGCAAACTCTGCACCAGTCATGTTTCAACACATCCCTCTGGGATATCAGCAACCAGGATATTACCAGGTACAGATTGTTTATATGCATAATTTATTGTATCTGATCTGTAATTTTCACAAATAAATTAACCTTTCTTTCTATTAATATTTAGGTGGCTCCGCAGTGGGCAAATGGGGATCAAAGGAGCTATCTCTCCCCCCAGGTGACAAAACGTGTTTTTTATTTCTTGTCTTTTTTTTCTGGTTTTTACTGAAGTGCAGAATTCTTGAAAATGAGGGTGTGAATTTATACGAGGACAATGAGTATTCTAATTCTGGTCTCACAAATTACATTCCTGCTCCTTAACCAGAAATAAATGTAGTTTGATCAAAGTTTAAATGGGGCCAGACATTGGCTGGTATTGACCCAAAACACTCGTATTCATGTTGGAGCTGAGTGACAGGATGACCACTGGCATAGCTGGGATCTTTTAGTGTGCTCAGAGAGTGACCTTACAGGCTGTTATCTAAACCACTTTTTACCAACACCCTTGATAGCTGCTGTCTTTCAGTGGGATCATCTGCATTGCTGTTGGTTTGGGCCATACAAGCTGTGATATTGTGGAAATTGCTTAATACCTTGTTATGTTGTAGAGTGTATGGTCTTTTTTTTGTTTTTTTCCTACATCAGTAAATAGTGTATAATTTATATAATCATCAATGTTTATATTGTACTCCAGGGTGCGGTTTGACTGGTGTGCACATTTAGAAAAACATTTAGATTTTTTTTTTTTTTTTTTTAAATACCTGCTCTCCCCAGTATACAAATACTTAATGACTAAGTTGATTGAATGTGTATCAAAAATAAAAGCTCTAAAAAATGCCCCTAAAATTAGCTTGTTTGCTCCCATATGCTGAGACGCCGGCATCTTTGTGGGCATGCACAGTACAAATTTGCATATTTTGCACTAAACAAACAGGCATATGGCCGAATTCATTTGTCTGTACAAATAGCATGGGAAACTCACAATTAGAGAGTGTGTTCTATATTTTATCTAATTCTCTTTCTGATTTATGCAAGTGGTGTTTTGAAAAAAAATAATAATAATGCTGACGAATGAAAGCTTAGCAGCCACAAAATAATTACTTGAATTTGGTCACCAAGATGGTAAAGTGAATACTTAATGTGATTTATAATAAAATAGATAAGAAGGGGAAGTGGGGGACAACTTGAGCACTAGACTAGATAATATATAGAGATATTCAATATAGCCACTGTGATAGAATCCAATAAATCCCAAATAAGGAAGGTTAAATATCGTTAGTGGAGGTGCTCCCCAGAGAATTATTGTTAATAATGTCACAACATACAAAAGAAAGACTAATTTTTTGCACTCAAAATAAACTGTAAAATGTAACTTTTATTAGATACAGTATGTATTAAAAGTTTGGAAATTCAAGAATTTCCAACTGATCACAGGCAAAATAGCCTGTGACATATTAAAAGACAATAACACCATAATAATGGTGTAATAACCAGTATCGAACGAAGCAGTCAGTGATTAAAAATTCCCTATTCAATCAATCAGCGTAAATAAATATTATAGATCTCCAGTTCTCATTCAAATACGGTGAAAAAAGCATATAATCACATGGCTTTGAAAGGCCCATATGTTTTCTAGCTGTGCCTTTCTCTGTTCTGTTTTTCTCACTGATTACTGTGTGCTCTCAATAGTTTACTGGAGCATTGTACTGTGTGGAGTGTTTGCTGTGAGTCTCCCCTGATAATGGGACTACCTCCCCAGAAGATTTTTGCTTGCTCATGGTGGGAAAAAAAAATTAACATGTCTGTTCAGATTGGGGGGTTCTATTTGAATGTGAGTCAGAAAGGGCAGCTCCTACTTTGTCCACTACTCCTGCCAATACTCCCTCCTGCTGCCGATACTCCCTCCTGGGTACTACCTTAGCAGGGGCCATGTCAGCGTTGTCCCAGCAATTAACAGAAGCCCGAAAGACATGGTGGGTATCGGGGTTCCACTGCTTGATCTCTGCCATCTTTTCAGTTTTCTGAGCCAGCTTGGGCCCAGGGTCTAGTATGCTCAGTACACTGTTTAGTTCCATCATCCGTAGAGCAGATGATGGAATCCTCTTCTAGGAGTTTGGACAGCTCCGCAAAGACGACTCCCTTTGGTCACCCAGTGAGGATGAATCGGATGCAGATATCTCTTCTCGGGAAGAAGGGGGGAGGTTATGGAGGACTCAGCTCTGGAGGATACCTCCCCTCAGTTGCAGGGAACACCCAGGACTTTTAGTCGCTTATCAGAGCTGTCCGTCAAGTGCTTATGATCTCGGGCTCTGATACGATTGAGTTTTAAAGAGACCTTGCTGTTCAGGAAATGTAATATACTTTCATTTTTTTTTTCCCTCTTCCCCTCAGATGGAAGAGCAGTTAGCAGCGGTCTGGTAACATCCGGACAAAAAATTTCAGATTTCTACTTCAGGGTCCATAGGGGGTCCACAGGGTTGACCTTGGGGTATAGGTTGGGAACCAAATCCGGGCACCACGCAGTTAAAGGTTTTAGCTCCCAGGATGCACTGGGTCCACTCTCCCTATAACCCCACCCCCAAGCCAGAGGCACCTCAGTTTAAGTTGGTGCTCGGCCGGAGTCGGGTCACCATTGGCGCAGGGGGGAGCTGATTAGCAGCCCTTAAGCTTAATTTATTTTTTTAGGGACAGTTTTTTCTATGGACTTTGGACTATTCAGAGCGGCAGCGTCGGACTGTCCATAGGACGTCTAAGCTGCCGCTCCGTTACCCCGCTGGCGCTCAGACGCCAGTACAGATCTGGGGATCTCAGCGGGACCCCAGAGTCTGTACTAGCCGGACTCTGCGGTTGCCCAGGACTGCTGCCGGATCCACGCGGAGCAGGTAAGGTCACGGATCACCGCTTGCGGTGATCCGCGCATTTCAAATGCAGTCCTGTGCCTCCGGTCTCTGGGGACAGACCGTGGGCGCCGGCAGTGGCAGCGGGCCCCCCATACCCCGTGTGTCCACTAGACCGCCAGGGACTTAACAATCGGCGCAGGGAGCCGGCGTCCCGGGGGTTTATAGCCGGCCAGGGGAGCAAGCCTTCCCTGTTACAGCGGCTCCTCAGCTCAGCACGCCTTTCAGTGTTAAGTCTGGCATCGCTGAGCTGCTTCCTCCGCGGGCCGCGCTTCTTCTGAGGTCTCCAGGCGGCCATTTTCTATGTGCACCAGCAGAGCTCCGGAGATGGCAGTGAATCCAGTCCCCCTGCGTACCTTACCATCAGGTCAGTGTACACAGCGCTGTAGCCTTCCCAGACACTGAATCTGGGCAGTTGAATGCATTGACATAGTGCTGTATATTATGTGACATGTTTATGTATATATCTGCATTGTATGTGACTTATGCTAGTGCTGACTGTCTGTACTTTATTCTCTCACCTGTCAGTGTATATCTATCCCTTTTCTTTATCTTCCCTAATACAGCTGTACTTAGGGTGGTTCTGAGACCTCACATTTATATACTTGTTAATATTTGTGAGGTTTGTCACATACTGTTGCGTGCTGCACGTTGCCATATTTTAGATGGAACTGTGTGCATAGCTGAAAATGGGTCCTTGCAGCTAATTTTTGGCATCAGTCAGGATCAGTATAGCGCTGCTTGATATTTCCGCCAAGAGGGTTGGTCAGATATGTCTGACCAGGAGATAGAGCACGATACTGCACCCATTTTTACTATCATGCAAGTAATGTGCTGCAGGTGTCAGTGCGGAGGATTTGACTCATAAAGGGTTCTGTATGTGGCGTCGTCTGGTGCCGGCCCCTTTCACGACCCCCTTGGGCGGTTTGTTTTCTCGGGATCCTCTCAATTGCGGATCGCCGGGCGGGCCCCATTGTTGTACCTTCGCCATTCTCAGGGTATCTCGCAGTTTCTTGCACTCTTCCCCTGTGACACAGACTTCCGCTCCCTGCAGGGGTTTTTCGCAGTATATGAATTCCCCCTGGTGCCACAATAGTCTGTCATGCCCCTTGCAGGGATTACCACATCAGCCACCCTGGGTGGATATTGTTTTCTACGAAACGCAAATTGGCGTGGTTGACTCCCTGTGGTTACTTCCCAGTTGGCTCTGCCGTGAACTGGATACTGTTTTGGGCTCTTTCCCTCTTACACAGGGGGAAGCCTATTTCAGGTATTATTATCCCTGCTTTTAGGGCTGGTAGCAGGTCCATTCTGGTTAGAGTGAATGTTGACCTGCACCTGTATCATACACCCTCAGTCTAACATGCCTTCGGGTTCCCTGTTGCTGACTAGCGGGTGGATCGCATGGCGGGACTCTGGCTGTTGCCAGATAACAGCGTTTGGCCTCCTGTCCAAAATTTCCTAAGGGTCATCACGAGCCCCTCCTGGGGTGGATGGGGGTGTTACTCGTCTGAATACAGATGTTACTATGCCTCCCATTCCTGCGTGGTCGGATTCTACGGATCCGTAGGTGGTAACTCTGCCTGAAATCAGTATACTCGCTTTCAGGGGTTGTTACCCATCCTACCATGGCTATAGCATGGTTGGTTAATACTATTGCATACTGGGCTGATGCATTTGTAACGTTTTTTCCCCTCCATCACGTCTGGGGTTCAAATGTATTTGGTCGCTTACGTAATATATGCAGTTGTCATAGGTGGAAATGCCTATTTCTACTTCAGGGTCCATAGGGTATCCACAGGATACCTTGGGGTATAGGTGTGACGTCAGTCATCGGGCACCATAGAGTTAAGCTTTCAGCCTCCCAGGATGCACTAGGGTCCCCCTCCTATACCCCGCCCCCGAGCTAAGGCACCTCAGTTTCGTTTGGTGCCCGGCCGGAGTCGGGTGCACCTGTTGGAGTGGGAGCTAGAAGAGCCCCTGAAGCTTTTTCTTCATGCAGCTGTGGCTGTACATCTGGATGAACAGCATGGACAGTCAGTCCTGACGTCCATGCTGTCTTCCCTACACCCCCGCCGGTACCAGAACGCCGGTACCGATCCGGGGATGCTGGTGAGCATCTGGGGTCACAGCTAGCAGTGACCCCAGATGTTCCGGACCATGGCCGGATTCAAGGGGGGACAGCAGGTAAGCAGCGGGGTCCCGCGGTGGGTCCCCGCTGTTACATGGTCCAGAGTGCCCAGGCTGGGGACTGGCTGCAGCGTGGAGCCAGGTACTGAACCTGCGCTTCCACTACCCCCTGGGACAGCGGACCGCAGCAGAGCGGTAGCGCTGCGGCCTCCCGGGGGATAAATGCATGCCAGGGGAGCGCGCCTTCCCTGTCTCACAGCCGGCGCCTCCCCCGCTGCACACAGCTCTCTCTGCACACTGCCGACTGGTCCTGTAACAGCGCTCCTCCCCCAGGCCAGCCTCCTCTCTGCTCCTCGGCGGCCATCTTTCCAACGCATAGTGAACGCTGCTGGAAGCGCTGGACGGAAGCATCGTTGTCTGGGTCCCCCCGCATACCTCTCCTCCGATTTGGGTCAGGTCTGTGTATGCTGCGCTGTGTCCTACCAGGCCCTGTGTCTCCGTAGTTGAGTGATCAGCGCTGTTAGTGCAGGAATTGATATTTCTTTGCATTGTATGTGACTGTGCTAGCGCTGCTGCCTGTAACTTTTCTTCTAACTGTCAGGTTTATTACTGTCCCTGTCCTTTCTGCTTAGCCCTTGTGGTGCGGTGCTGCAGGGTGGTCTCTCGCCTATTTAATATATAATTGGTGAGAGGGGTCACATACTTGGTGCCATCATGTCTGAAAGTAATTTTCCTCTCCGCCTACAGTGTACTACTACGTGTAAAGTACCGTTAGCGGAGGGGGAGGGTAGCGCGGAGGGCCTCTGCCGGCAGTGTTTGTCTATGGCGCGGCCTATTATGGTTACAGCACCGGTACAGGAGCCGCCCTGGGCTTGTTTCGCTCAGGCGCTTACAACCTTAGTAGGCCAGTTAGCTCCGCAGCCCGTGTTTACGCCGATGGGTTTGTTCCAGCAGTCAGTGGTGTCGTCACCCATGCAGGGTTTCCCACGACAATTGGTGGTACCCCACAGTCTCCCTATTTCCCCGCTCCCGGTTTCTCAGGAGCCGGCGTGGGTTAACTCCCTGACGAGTTCTGTACAGCACTTGTCGGATGTGTTGCAAGGGGAGTCTGTGATGCAGCCACATAAACGGCCGGTGGCGTCTGTTGGCTCCTTATGAGGATGACGAGGGGACGTCTGATGATGGGGAGATTCTGGATCCTTACGATCAGGAACCTCTTCATACTAAGGACGCTGACGCTAAGTCCAAGGTATATATTCCTGGACTTATTCGGGCAGTCCGCACAGCCTTGGTGATTGAGGACGAAGTTCCCCCAGCGGCTAAATCCAAGTATGCCATTTTTAAAGATGTGAAGGGCGATGCTACAGTCTTTCCTCTTTCGGGTCAGTTAGTGGACCATTTGGAGGAGGCGTGGAAACAGCCAGGCAAAAGATACCAGCCGCAGAGGCGCCTGGCAGTGGCTTATGCGTTCGTGGATAATTATATTGCAAAGTGGGAATCCCCTCCACAGGTGGATTCTCACGTGACCCGTCTTGTCCATAGCGCCACATTGCCGATGCCATCCATGTCCTCCCGTAAGGATGCTACGGACCGCAAGGTGGAGATCTGCCTGAAGTCCGCTTATTCCCTTGCGGGGGGGGGCAGCACGGCCGGCTATGGCCATTTGCTGGGTTGCCAGAGCGCTGGGCGGATTCATTAGAGGCGTCTTTTGATTCCGACGGTCCGGCCGAACAGGCGGAGTTGATTGGTAATCTCCGCGATTCGGCCACTTATATCAACGAGGCGGCCTTAGACATTAGTACTCTGGTGACTAGAATTTCTTCAGCAACGGTGGCTGCTCGTCGCACCTTGTGGCTGCGATCCTGGAAGGCGGACGCAGATTCCAAGAAGGGTTTGGAGGCGTTGCCATTTACCGGAGAAGTTCTCTTCTGTCCGGATCTGGACAAGATTGTGGCCACGCTGGCGGCAGCCAAATCGGCTTGTCTCCCGTCGGCCGCTGCTCCCTCTGGTTCTGGACCATCGTCCTTTCGGTCTTATAGGGCCCAGGGCAGGCCCAAACCACAGTCTCTTCCTCGACAGGCTGGCCCTAAGAAATCGGCCAAGCCCTGCCATCGTCTGATTCTCAACCTCAAAGCTCTCAACAAGTCTTTGCGGGTACCGAAGTTTCGGATGGAGACCCTACGGTCCATCATTCTGGCGCTGGAACCTGGGGACTACATGTTGTCATTGAACATACAGGACGCTTACCTGCATGTCCCTAATCTTTTGCGTCATCAACAGTTCCTCAGGTTTGCAATCCGCAGCGACCACTTCCAGTTTCGGGCGTTACCTTTTGGCCTAGCGACAGCACCACGTGTGTTCACCAAGGTGATGGCGGTCATGGCGGCTTCTCTGCGGCTGCAGGGAGTCCGCATGTTGCCGTACTTGGACGACTTTTTATTGATGGCGGGATCTCCAGAGCTCCTTCTACGCCACTTGGACCTGACCATTGCGCTACTGCAACGGCACGGCTGGCTAATCAACTGGCAGAAGTCCACTCTAATCCCGTCTCGGAGGATTCTGCACCTCGGTGCCTTATTGGACTCGGAACAGTAAAGGATCTTCGTGACGGGGGAAAAGATCTCTGCTTTACAGTCGAGGGTGCGCAGTTGTCTGCGCAGCCGCCGGGTGTCTCTACACTCGGCGATGAGGTTACTGGGCTCCATGGTGTCGGTGTTCGACATGGTGGAGTATGCCCAGGTTCACTCCAGACCTCTGCAGCACCTGATCCTGTCCAAGTGGAACGGGCTGCCTCAGTCTCTGAAGTCCCAGACGATTGTGCTCACCCCGGAGGTTCGCCTGTCCCTTGCCTGGTGGTTACAGACGTCCCATCTCAGCAAGGGACGTCCGTTCTGGGTTCCAAATTGGGTCCTGTTGACAACGGACGCCAGTCTTCGGGGCTGGGGAGCAGTT
This sequence comes from Taudactylus pleione, assembly GCA_031769625.1. Taxonomy (NCBI): domain Eukaryota; kingdom Metazoa; phylum Chordata; class Amphibia; order Anura; family Myobatrachidae; genus Taudactylus; species Taudactylus pleione. Next base: position 9,944,579 of record JAUIMM010000052.1, on the reverse strand, counting down.
TTGGGTCCACACTTGTTCCAGGGCAGGTGGACGCCGACAGAAGCGGAGCTTCCAATCAATGTCTTGGAACTCCGTGCGGTCTTCAATGCTCTCCAGCAGGCACATCGGGTTCTCCAGGGTCGTCCGGTACAGGTCCAGTCGGACAACGCTACCACCGTGGCCTACATAAACAGGCAAGGAGGAACCCGAAGTCGGGCGGCTCTCGTGGAGGTGTCTCGGATCCTGGTATGGGCGGAGAGCAATCTTCCGGCCATATCAGCGGTCTTCATTCCGGGAGTGCTAAATTGGGAAGCGGACTTTCTAAGTCGCCAGGACGTTCATCCGGGGGAATGGTCCCTGCACCCGGACGTTTTTCAACTGCTGGTGGACAGATGGGGTCTTCCAGAGATCGACCTCATGGCGTCCCGGCACAACAAGTTGCCGGTGTACGGGTCTCGCACAAGAGACGAAGGGGTGTCTCTGGTGGATGCTCTGTCCGTCCGGTGGACGTTCCGGTTCGCATACCTGTTTCCTCCGATTTCCCTTCTTCCACGGGTAATCCGGAAATTCAAACAGGAAGGAGGGATGCTCCTGTTGATAGCTCCCGCGTGGCCCAGACGGCACTGGTTCTCAGACCTTCAAGGTCTGTCCGTGGACAGTCCTCTGCGGTTGCCGCTACGACCGGACCTTCTGTCTCAGGGTCCCTGTCTTCACCCGGACCTGACTCGGCTGTCTTTGACGGCGTGGCTGTTGAGACAGCCATGCTGAGGTCCAGGGGGTTTTCCAGCTCTGTGGTGCGTACCATGTTACAAGCTCGGAAGCCGTCTTCCACGAGGATATACCATCGCGTGTGGCATACGTTCTTCCAGTGGTGTCGACCGAGAGGTTATGCACCGCGGGAATTTCGTCTCTCTCGGATACTCGCCTTCCTACAAGCGGGACTAGATCATGGGCTTCGCCTTGCTTCTTTGAAGGTACAAGTTTCGGCCCTGTCTATCTGGTTTCACCGTAGGATTGCTACAATCCCGGATGTGCGCACCTTTATGCAAGGTGTTCTCCGCATTCAGCCGCCCTTTGTTCCACCTGTGGCGCCTTGGGATTTGGCTGTGGTCCTGAGGGCTCTCCAGGGACCGCCGTTTGAGCCACTGGACTCAGTGGATCTTAAATGGCTAACAGCTAAGACTGTTTTCCTTCTGGCTATTGCTTCGGCCAGACGTGTTTCTGATTTAGGGGCTCTTTCTTGTAGACCCCCTTTCTTGGTTTTTCATGGGAACAGGGCAGTGCTCCGCACTCGGCCCGAGTTTCTTCCCAAAGTTGTTTCCCAGTTTTATTTTAACGAGGAAATCGTTGTTCCGGCCTTTAACTCACCTGGTATTTCAGTGGGTGAGGCCACTTTGGATGTTGTGCGGGCCTTAAGGACTTATGTTGACCGCACTTCTTCGTTTAGGAAGTCGGACGCCTTGTTTGTCCTCTATGGCTTCCGTAAAAAGGGTTGGCCTGCTTCAAAGCAAACTTTGGCAGCCTGGATCCGTATGGCTATTTCTGAAGCTTATCTTCATGAAGGCCTGCCGGTTCCTCCTTCTGTGAAGGCTCATTCCACTAGGTCTGTGGGTCCTTCGTGGGCAGCTGGACGTGGTGCCTCTGCAGTCCAAATCTGCAAGGCTGCTACGTGGTCCTCTGTCCATACCTTCGTGAGGTATTACAGGTTTGATTCTCCCTGGTGATTCTCCTTTCAGCACAGGAGCGTCCCCACCCTTAAAGGATACTGCTTTGGGACATCCCCAAGGTATCCTGTGGATACCCTATGGACCCTGAAGTAGAAAATATGAGATATGGTAAGAACTTACCCTTGTTATCTCTATTTCTACGAAGTCCATAGGGTTCCACAGGACTCCCGCCCTGTCGCACCTGTGCTGCAGATGGGCTTTGCTCTGGTCACCGGTTTTTCCATCTCCCTCTGGTGAGAATGTGATTCTTGTGTGTGTCCAGATGTTTTTTCTCTCTCTTCCTTCTCCTCCTCCGGCCTATGGCTTGGTAACTAACTGAGGTGCCTTGGCTCGGGGGCGGGGTATAGGAGGGGGACCCTAGTGCATCCTGGGAGGCTGAAAGCTTAACTCTATGGTGCCCGATGACTGACGTCACACTTATACCCCAAGGTATCCTGTGGAACCCTATGGACTTCGTAGAAATAGAGATAACAAGGGTAAGCTCTTACCATATTTCATATTATTGGCTACCAGTCTCCTAACTTTCAGAGTTCCGGCTGCGACTGTATCCTCCGTAATACCCTATGGCTGCGCTCTGGGAATGCAGAGGTGCAGATACCATCTACAGGGTAGATCTTGTTTGGTCCTGACCTTGACAAGCTTGTAGCAACATTGGCAGTATTACTAACGACAAGTTTACCACCTTCAGCTATGCCCGCTACAAGGCCTCAGACTAAGTCTAAGTCTTTTTTTTTTTTTTTTTGTCCTCTGGGTCAGCCTGAAGGTCTGTTTCTTCGTAGACTGTCGGCCTCTACAAGGGCCGACATATCCACTACCGAGCAGGCCTGGACTGCCAGCCGATCCTGCTTCTGAACCTACGGATATATCTTCAGCCTGGGGGGGCAGGCCTACAACTGGGAGATACCGTTTTTCTCAGTTCGCCCGGTACTAGTGTCAAGTTGCCGCCGCTACGTGGGTAGGAGGGTACGCCCTCTCTTTGCTTAGGCGGCCTCTTTACATGTGATGGTACGCGGGCCCTTATTCAGACCCGAACAGGGCCTTACAAATCCAGAAAGCTATACAGTTGTTGCGGTAAGCAGAGGTAATTAGGGCATCCCCACTATCTCAGCGAGGGACTGGTTGTTCTGCTTTCTTTCTGGTGCGGTGGCTGAATGGTCCTCTTTGGCCTATTCTCTGTCTCAATTCCCTGAACCAGTTCCTAAAGCTACCTGGGCTTGGGAGGCAATCCCTATGCTCCATCATACGATGTTTGGAACCTGGGGACTTTATGGTATCACTGGATATACAGGACGCGTGCCTACGGGTACTTAGAGACCTTTCATCAGCATGGGCTGAGGTTTGCTGTATCACCACAACACTTACAATTTTTCGGGCTCTACCTGTTGGGACTGTCCTCAGCCCCACAGGGGTATACCAGCGTTTTGGATTTTCTGACAGTTCTCCTGTTCAGTATATCCCAATGCTCCTGTACCTGGACGGCCTCCTGCTCTTAGCGGGATCACCGGTGTACTTTACAGCCAGGTCAGGATGACCATGGCTTCTTCAGGGTGCAGACGTTTAATCAACGGGGAAAAAGTCCTCCCTGCATCCCTCTCTGGGTATTCTTCATCTAGGAGCCCTGCTGGATTCTCAGAATCTGAGAATTCTTCTGGCGTAAGACGTAATCTCCACTCTTCCATTAGGAGTACATGGTTGTCTACACAGTCGACATATGTCTTTACACTCTGGGATGCGTGGTCAAATATTCAGTGTCTGCCTTTGGAAGGGTGGAATGGGCTCAGTTCCATTCCAGGCCTTTCCATAATTGGCTCATCTCCAGATGGGACGAGTTTTTTCTGTCGGATCACTGTTCAAACGATGTTGCTCTCTCCGGAGGCAAGTCGGTCCCTGTCCGGGTGGCTATGGCCATCTCATCCAGGGTATTCTTTGCTATGGACAGTGTCTGGTTCGCATCCATTTCAGTGCAGTTGGACGTCTGTCGATTCCACCCTGTCAATTAACTTATTGGAACTTTAGCCTGTCTTGGGCCTTCACTCTGGCATAACTCTTGTTTCCCGGTGAACCTGAAAAGGTTCAGTCTGACAGGGTCAGGACAGTGGCTTCCTTTTTAGCAACACTGTTCGTTGGGTGGCAGTGACAGGTATGTCACACATTCGCACATAGTCCGAGGGTCTCCTCCCGACCATCTCGGCAGCGTTTATTTCAGGAGCTCTCCATTGGGAAGCGGGAATCCTCAGCCGTCACGACGTGCATCCCGGGGACTATTCTCTTCACCAAGAGAGGTTTCATCTCCTGGTGAGCAGGGAGAGCCCCCCTGAGGTGACCCTCATGGCCTTCTGACTTTTATCACACTATGGTGTTACAGTCCAGCTCTAGGGATTCTGAAGCAACCTTCAGTGACTCTTTGTCGGTGAAGTGGTCCTTCCACTTTGTGTACCTGTGTTCTCCAGTCTCCCTTCTTCCTCGAGGTCTTTGGAAGTTTCAATCGAGATGGAGATGCTTACCTGCTGGTGGCTCCTGATTGCCCCAGATGTCAGGGGTACTTGGATTTTCGGAGTCTCTCCATCGATACTCCATTCCTGATGCTTCACTGCCCGGACCTGTTGTCTCGGGGTCCTAGGTTTTGCCTTGGACCTGGGTCGTTTGTCTTTGACTGCGTCCCTACAGTGGTCTTACGGCTTCCCTGGCTTTGTCATCGTTGGAATGATTAGAGCACATAGATCAGCTTTTGCTGGGACCTACCACAAACTGTGGCAGCCATAATTCTTATGGTATTGTACCTGTCGATACGCTCCTCCGGTGTCCAGGATTTCCAGATATTCTGGCATTCCTTCCGGCTGGCTTGGGTTTCACCCTCGGCCTGGCCTTCCTGACAGTGCGGGTCTCTACACTGTCAGTATGGTTAAGATATGGAATTGCTCCACTCTGGTATCCAGTTCATCCTTTGGAGTGTTTTCTGGATTATGCTTCCATTTGTCCTCCCTAGGGGCTCCTTGGGAGTTAGTAGTGGTTCTTCGTTCCCTCTGGGGACAGTCAATGGAACCGCTGGTTGTGATAGCCATTACATGGTCTATCGCTTAGGCTCTCTCTTTCACTCGGGGTGTTTATATCAACCAGGAGTGTGTCTTAATTGGGAGTGTTCTCATGTAGCTCCGTCTTCTGGAGGGCATCATGTCAAGGTGTGAGTTGCTCTCGCCCTGTGTTTCTTCTTAAAGTGGTTTTTAGGTTCCATATTATTCTGGAACTTATTGTACGGCCATTCAGTCCCCAGTCCTCTCGGCTGGTGTGGCCTCATTGACTGTGGTCCGCCTCTTTGGATTTATGTGATCCGTTCAAGTTCCTTACGGAAATCGGACTCCTTATTGGTGGTCTGAGATTTCTGGTTTTCACAGGAAAGGATGGCTGGCCTATAACCAAATGTTGGCTGGATGGCCTCATATGTCTTCCTCAGGGGCCTACCCATGGGTAGACCTTTCTGTTGTTGAGGCTTGTTTTTTCTCGGGCCATGTAACCCTCGTTGGCGGCTCGCTGTGGCGCCTTGGCTGTTTTGCCTTACTAGGTGGCCACGTGGTCTTCTGTCAACACCTTTTTAAGGTTCTAGGCATTGGTTTCCTTTGCCTCTCAGGATGCTTCCTTTTTGGCGACGGATTCTCCTCTCAGCACAGGAGCGTCCCCCACCCTTGGTTGAACTGCTTTGGGACATCTCCAAGGTCAACCCTGTGGACCCTGAAGTAGAAAACAAGATATATGGTAAGAACTTACCTTTGTTATCTGTTTCTACGAAGTCCATAGGGTCCACAGGGCGCCCGCCCTGACACACCTGGCTTCATATGGGCTGTGTGGCTGGTCACCGGTTTTCCGTCTCCCATTTCTGTGAGTATGGTTGAGTGTTCCAGTTTTCTCTACTCCTCCGGCCTTTGGCTACTTACAAACTGAGGTGCCTCTGGCTTGGGGGTGGGGTTATAGGGAGAGTGGACCCAGTGCATCCTGGGAGCTAAAAGCTTTAACTGCGTGGTGCCCGGATTTGGTTCCCAACCTATACCCCAAGGTCAACCCTGTAGACCCTATGGACTTCGTAAAAACAGATAACAAAGGTAAGTTCTTACCATATCTCTTGTTATACAGACGTTTTCTGGTTCTTTACATTTTTCTGAGGGTCGACAGGTGTAAGTGGAAGACTTCACACCAGGTGGTCCCTCTGTGTCCCATCTTTCTAAAAAGGCAACTATTCCAGTCCCCGGTGCTACTTCCTTGAGAGATGGGTCAGACAGAAAATTAGAGATGACCCTCAAATCCATTTACTTGGCAGCTGGTATTGCTGGCTTTAGTCGATGCCTGGGTGAACAAAAGGTGGAAGAGAAATGGGCAGAACAATAGGTTGAAGGTCTTCGGTCCAATGTTCCGCGTTCTGACCTGATGCTCCTAGCCGAAAACATTAGAGAGTCAGCTAATATACCTGGATGATGCAGCCATAGATGCTGGCCAGGTAAGTTCTAGGATTTCAGCGGTGGCTGCACGTCATGCCCTCTGACTTTGGGCCTGGCAAGCTGTCACTGAGTCCAAACAGGCCCCCTTCTTTTCAGGTGCCATCTTGTTTGGTTCTGAGCTGGACAAAATTATTGCCCTAGCCACGGGGGGGGGGCAAAAGTACCTTTGTGCCTTCATCCTCAGTGGCTCTGCGTCTTTGTTCCTTTCAGGCCCCTTCCCGATTTTATCCCAAATCCAGAGCTGCCTTGTCTGTGTCTAGAGGAGGAAAGACCAACGGACATTTAGTCCTGTCCTGCCTGTCGTCCAGATCCTAAGCCCACAGACATGCCTGCAGCATGACTGTCTCCCATTCTACCTCGGAGCCCCCCACGGTCAGAGCTTGTCTGTTTTGTTTCGGAGACATTTGATTCCAGACCTGTTCAGATGTTTGGGTTCCCAATCTTGTAACAGTTTTTATCCTTTCCCAATTCGGTCATTTACTACCAGCCTGCTGGTCTCTGCAGAAGTAAAGGGTGTTGCAGCAAATCATAGACAAGCTTCTTGCCTCTGAGGTCCCGATGCATCAGCGCACACAGGGGTATTATAACAATCCGTTAGGCTGGACTGAGCCGTACGGCTTCAGAACTACTATTTTGAATCTCAAATCCTTAAATGTTTGATGTTTCACCAGTTCAAGATGGTATTTCTGGTGTCCTTGAACATCAGGGATGCTCCACGTCCCAATTTAGGTAATGTATCAGGCATTCCTCCGCTTTGCCATTCTGAACGCTAATTTCCAATTTCAGGCTCTGCTCTTCGGCCTGTCGCCGGCCCTCCGATTTTTTACCAAAGTGATGGTGGTAATGTTTACCCATCTATGGTCTTGGGGGTACCATCGTGCCATACCTAGACAACCTTCTCATCAAGGCCCCATTGCCGTAGGCTCTACGGAGTCAGGTCTCCTTGACACATCAGGTTCTCATCAATCATTGGTGGATTGTAAATTTCAAGAAGTCCAGTCTAGTGCCGTCTGTGTCTCCAGTTCCTGGACATGATATTCAACACCTACTTGCAGGGAGTGTTTTTCCCTCTGGACAAGGCCCGGGTGATCCAGGAGTTGGGTCAGGTTTGGTACTCAAGAAGAAGGTATCAGTCCACCTTTGCTTGCTAAGCAAGATGGTGACCCCCTTCGAAGCCATTCATTTCGGACTATTCCATTCCAGGCTTTATCAGTTGGACCTACTGTCCCTGTGGTCAGAGTCCCACCTTCAGATGCACAGGCTAGTTCGGCTGTCCCCTTGGATCCGCCTCTCTGCTCTTGTGGCTTCAGGCCGACCAATTTACAGTAGGTCGCCGATACGGAATCTGGAATTGGATTCTCCTGACCACATATGATAGCTTACGAGGCTGAGGGGCAGTGTTGTTAGAAAGTCATTCAACGTGGTAGAGCTCCGGGCGGTGTTCAAGGCACTTCTAGCAGTATTGAGTTTTTTGCAGAGACTGCCGATTCACGTGCAGACTGACAACTTCACAGCTGTGGTGTACAGCAATTGTCAAGGGGGAACTCAGTCACTTAGTCATGCAGGAGTCCAGCCATATCCTGCTGTGGGCGGAAAAACATGTCTTGGCCATCTATGCTGTGTTCATATCCGTGGTCGAGAACTGGGAGGCAGGCTATCTCAATTGCAAGGACCTGCACCCGGGGGCCCTTCATCCGTATGGTTTTCCTGCAGTTTGTCTGCCGTTGGGGCATGCCACAGATAGACCTCATGGCCTCTCAGCTGAATCACCAGCTACTGAGGTATTGCTCCAGGATGCGAGATCAGGGTATAGAGGCGGTGGACACTCTGGCTATACCGTGGGGCTATCAGGTAGTGTACCTGTTTCCGCCCTTTCCTCTTTTGCTGCGAATTCTAAAATACATGAAGCGCGAGTCCACAACATCCATCGTGGTGGCTCTGGAATGGCCTCGCCGTGCCTGGTACTATAATATTCTGCAGTTTCTTGCAGACAACCCGTGTCAGTTACCACTCATCAACAGGGGCCATTCGTGTACTCCGCCTTACCTCGTCTGTATTTAACAGCGTGGCTGTTGAAGCCGCAACCCTGAGGCCCAAGAGTATTCCCGAAGCTGCTATTCATATGATGCTCTGGGCCAGGAAGCCGGTGTCGGCACACTACCATCACTTATGTTGCTTCGTGTGAACGTTGTGGATTCTCTACTTCCTACTCGCTATCCTGACTACTTATTATTTTTCCAGGTGAGAGTGGATGCTGGGCTCACTGAGAGTGCAGGTTTCTGCTCCTCAGAGTTCAACTGCCTTTCATGCCTCTTACTGCCCCATTTGATCTCATGCTGGTGTTGACTTTCCTTCAATTGAATGTGTTTGAGCCTGTAGACAAGGTGGACTTCAAGTTTTGTCTTGAAATAATGTTCTGCAATCGCTTCAGTTCAGAGGGAGTTTGAGCTTGGCGCACTGTCCGGTCACCCTCCTTACCTCATCTTTCACAATGATAGCACAAAGCCGACTTTTCTGCCAAAGGTGGTTTCGGTATTCCACAATAATCAACCCATTGTGGTTCCTGTTTTGTCGGCCGATGATGCATCTTTACCGTGGTTGGTGCTCTTCGAGTCTCTCGTACTATCATACGCAAAACTGATTCTTTGTGCTCTATGATGCCTTCAGACTGGATTGGCCTGCTTCTAAGCAGACCCTTGCCAGGTAGATCCGTCTGACTTCTCAACTTTGCGTGCGGTTGCTTCATCCACGATTCATAAGTTTGTCAAGTTCTATCACTTTGATACCTTTGCGGTCACTGAATCCGGGTTTGGTCGCAGGGTTCTGCAGGCTTCTCAGCGCCTTCCCACCCAGGAGGAAAGCTTTGGGACGTCCCAGTGTCCCCTAGTAGATGGAGAAAACAGGATTTTGGTACTTACTGATAAATCACTTTCTCCGATTTCATAGGGGACACTGGATGCCCTCCCAGTGTTCCTACCTGTATTGTTTCTGGTGTTTTTGCAGCTGCATATTGGTTGTCTGCAGTGTGTCTGTTATTGTTCTTCTCTGTTTTCGGTCTTTGGACTTTTCTTGTTTGGTTCCTTTTTCACCTCTTCTCTCCATTCCTCTCTCTGTCTCCGCTCGGGCTTGGTTAATCTTAACTGATAACCTGTGAGGGTATAGAGGGGGAGTAGCCAACTTCACTTCTAATATTTAAAGTGCCAGGCTCCACTTTTCACCTGTTTATGCCCCAGTGTCCCATATGGAATCTGAGAAAGGGATTTATCGGTAAGTGCCAACATCCTGTTTCTTCTTAAGGGTCCATAGGGCTCCACAGGAGAGACAATGGGGTGTGGGTGGGACCTGGAGGACCGGACACCAACAGCAAAGCTTTTCAATTCCAGGATGCTCCGGTCCTTCCCCCTATACCCTGCCCACAGCCTGAGGGCAACCCAGTTTTGTTTGTCTGGCAAGTCACCGTTTTTAACAGTGGGGCTGCTTTAAGCAGCCCAACTTATTTTTTTAATTTATTTTCATTTCTAGTTATTTTACTACTGAGCAGCAGCGCCTGACAGTCCCTTGGACAACTGCACTGCTGCTCCATCACCCCTCCACGGCACCGTGACACCAGCCCTCGGACAGGTACTCCCGGCGGGGCTCGTAGGGAGGGGGACTAGCTAGCAGGCTCCCAGGACCCCAGATGTCTTTACACAGTCTTGCCTCCGGGCTCAGGAGACAGACCGGAGTTGCTGATGTGGACACTGGTTCGTCCAGGACTCCAATAGACCATCAGGGCATATATATCCCTGGCGCAGGGCATATTTTACATGCCAAGGGACCTGGTGGTTAATGTCAGCAAGGGAAGAAGGCGCTCTCCCTGCAGCCCCTCCCCCAGCTCACATAACATATGTGGTCAAGAATGCTACCTTACCTATCCATACAGCAACATCCTTCAAGGAGACTATGAATAGAAGGATTGAAGCTTGCCTGAAGTCTATATACTCTTACAGGAGCTAATACTCGTCCTGCCGTGGCTACGGCCTTGGTGGCAAAAGCCATTGAGAGCTGGGCTGAGGGCCCTAGAAGACACTTCCCTCTGATTCTCGGGAACAGCTGTCCTCTACATCTTTCACTTTAGGGATGCAGCTTATTTAGGAGAAGCGGCTTTGGATACTGGTCTCCTACAGTGGCTTCCAAAGCTTCTGGTACTTCGGTGGTAGCCCGCTGTATAATTTGGCTTTGGTCATGGAAGGCAGACTCTGACTCTAAAATGGCTTTGGAGTCTCTGCCTTACTCTGGGGAGATCCTGTTTGACCCAGAACTGGACAAGATTGTGACTACCTTGTCAACTTGTAAGACAGCTTTCTTGCCCTCTGCATGTACTACGAGGCCTCGGACGTCATCCTTTCAGTCCTTTCAAACCCAGTGAAAGGCTAAAGGTCAGTCCTTTCCATGGCAGTCGGCATCCACAAAGGCCTCCAAGCTTAGGACCAAACAGTCCTGGGCTACTAGATGTCCAACTACCTTCAGCGTGACTGGGTGGGGCTCCCAGGGTGGGAGACCGACTTCTTCAGTTCACCCAGTTCTGGTATCAGACCACCAAGTGAAGTGGTCTCTCACGGGTACGCCCTGTCATTCCTGAGGCGGCCCCCCTTGCAGTTCTTTTGCACAGGCCCTTCAATGGACCCAAACAAAGCCCTGCTCCTCCAGAAGGCCATTCAGTCTTTGCTGTACTCGAGGGTAATTCAGGTCCTGTCATAACAGCGAGGGACGGGTAATTACACTACCCTTTTCTTGGTTCAGAAGCCCAATGGGTCTCATCGGCCTATCCTCAACCACAGGTCTCTGAACAAGTTTATCAGGGTGCCCAGGTTTTGTATGGAAACCCTACGCTCTATTGTCCTGGCTATGGAGCCTGGGGACTTTGATGTCTCTGGAGGTTCAGGACGCTTACGTACATGTACCTATAGCGCCCTCTCATCAGAGATATCTCCGGTTTGCTGTCCTACAGCAACATTACCAATTTCAAGCACTGCCTTTTGGGTTTTCTACAGCACCACGGGTCTTTACCAAGATCATAGCAGTTATGGCGGCCCATCTTCATCAATGGATCAGACTGCTCCCGTACTTGGATGATCTCTTGCTCTTAGCAAGATCTCCAGAGGTCCTTCACTGCCATCTACAGGTAACCATTGCCTTTCTACAAACATGTGGCTAGCTGATCAACTGGAAAGTGTATTCCCTGACCCCTTCTCAAAGAATGGTGCATCGGGGAGCCTTCCTGGATTCTCAAGCTCAGTGAATCTTCCTGACAGCAGACAAAATCTCCGCACTACAGCACCGAGTGTGCAAGTTACTCCACAGTCGCCGAGTGTCAATTCACTCAGCAATGCAGACCTTGGGATCCATGGTGTCCCCCTTTGACATGGTACAGTTCGCTCAGTTCCATTCCAGATCCCTACAACACCTGATCCTCTCCAGGTGGAATGGGTTGCCCCATTTGATCAGATTCCAAACGATGGGCTTCTCGCAGGAGGTTCACCTGTCCTCTCCTGGTGGCAACAGACGTCCCACTTACCCAAGGGTCGCCCCTTTTGACGCAATGGGTACTCCCCATGGACGCAAGCCACCGCAGGTGGGGCGCAGTGACCGGCCAGCACTCCTTCCAAGGACGCTGTACACCAGCCGAGGCAATCTTACCAGTCGACGTCCTAGAACTCCGGGCCATCTACAGAGCCCTCACTCTGACTCAGGATATTCCTCAGGACAGGCCAGTACAAGTACAGTCCGACAACGCCATTACAGTTGCCTACCTCAATCACCAGGGAGGCACTCGAAGTCGCTCAGCAATGTCAGAAGTGTCACGCATTCTCACATGGGCTGAATGCCATCTCCCAGCCATCTCCGCAGTGTTCTTCCCGGGGATTCTCAATTGGGAAGCTGATTTCCTCAGCCGTCACGACGTGCACGCAGGGGGAGTGGTCTCTACACCCAGAAGTCTATCAGCTCCTGTTGGACAAATGGGGTATACCGGACATGGACCTCATGGCCTCACAATCCAACCACAAGCTTCCAGTGTACGGGTCCAGGATAAGGGACTCTGAAGTGAAGTGGACCTTCCATTTGGAGTGCCTCTTTCCTCTAGTCTCTATCCTTCCTTGGCTACTTCCGAAGTTCAAGCAAGAAGGGGCACATTCCTGCTGGTATCTCCGGGTTGGCCCAGGCGCCATTGGTACTCCGATCTTTGATGTCTCTACATAGATACTCCACTCCAACTTCCTCAACGACTGGACCTGTTTACATCCGGACCTGGCTCATCTGTCTTTGACGGCGTGGCTCTTGAGACATCCCTCCTAAGGTCTAAAGGGTTTTCTAGCTCTGTGGTCCAGACCATGCTCAGAGCACATAAGCCGGCCTCTGCTCTTATTTATCACCGGGTGTGGCATACATATTTCCAGTGGTGTTCTACCCAGGTACTATGACCCTCACATTTTTAGGGTTTCTAGAATCCTTGCCTCTCCTCAAGCTGGATTGGATCTCTGACTCCGCCTGGCCTCTCTGAAAGTGCACGTCTCTGCTCTGTCCCTCTGGTTCCAGCACAGAATTTCTCCACTGCTGGATGTTCACAGCTTCCTGCAGGGTGTTCTCCTTTGTCCCTTCTGTGGCTCTGTGGGATTTGTCAGTGGCTCTCCACACACTTCATGAACCTCCATTCGAACCCCTGGACTCAGTAGACGTCAAATAACTCACTGTGAAGACATATTTTTTCTTCTGGCTATAGTGTCTACCCATAGGGTATCGGATTTAGGGGCACTCTCCTGTCGCTCCCCATTTCTGCTCTTTTCATCAGGACAGGGCTGTTCTACGAACGCGCTTTGGCTTTTTTCCCAAGGTGGACCCTCATTTCCACCTTAATGAGGAAATTGTACTTCCGGCCTTTCAATCAAAAGACCTTTCGGCAGGTGAGGCCTCCTTGGATGTGGTCCGTACTCAAGATCTACGTGGACCACATTTGTCCTATATGGATTCCACAAGAAGGGATGGCCAGCTAACAAACCGACTCTGGCTAGATGGCTTCGCATGACTATCACAGGCTTACACGAAGGCTGGTCTTCCTGTGCCGGCTACAGTATCTGCTCATCCTACTCGATCTGTGGGTATCGTGGGCAGCCCGCCGTGGCGCGGCTTCCGAACAACTATGCAAGGTGGCCACGTGGTCTTCTGTCCACACCTTTCTTATGCCTTTGATACATTTGCCTTTCAGGATGTTTCCTTTGGATGACGGCTTCTCCTCTCAGCTCAGGAGCTTCCCTGTCCTTGAACAACTGCTTTGGGACATCCCCATTGTCTCCCTGTGTACCCCTAATGGACCCTGAAGAAAAGGAGAGTTATGGTAAAACTTATCTTTAAATTTCTTCAAAGTCCATACGGTCCACAAGGCACCCACCCTGACGCACCTGGCTTCTATGGGTTTCTTCTCTTGGTCACTTGTTTCCTTCTCTGTGTGATAGTGTAATTATTCAGTGTACCAGTCATCCTTCTCTCCTATTGGTCACTTGTGTCCTTCTCTGTGTGATAGTGTAATTCTTCAGTGTGCCAGTCATCCTTCTCTCCTATCCTGCTCCTGCCTTGGGCTTGTTGGTGAGTTGCCTTCAGGCTGTAGATGGGGTATAGGGGGAAGGACCGGAGCATCCTGGGATAGAAAAAGCTTTGCTGTTGGTGTCCGGTTTTTCAGGGTCCCACCTACACCCCATTGTCTCCCTGTGGAACCTATGGACTTCGAAGAAAGAGAATTAACAAAGGTAAGTTTTACCATAAATCAACTTTGTCAATGAAAACTGAAACATTGCAATAAATTAAAGCAGTGTTTGATAAATTCAGATTTTTAATAGAACAGAAGATGTTTTTTGTAATTTTTTTTTCATTTTTTTCCTTGTTCTTGATCCTAGCAGGCTTTTACATGGAATTATCATGGCAGTGAGATTGAGGTTGCTAGTAATGATCTATTTTCAACTGACTATAACAGCCACGATCAAAATGCATCTCACATTTCAACAAGTCCGCAAAAGGTAAGAATGGATTCTAACCTCCGTTGCAAAATTGGTTGACCATTTCCAGCATGAACACAACTACATATTTCTGGTTTGTATAGAAATGTTAAGCTCCATTAATAAAGAAATGATTTTCTATGAATTGGTGAATGCAGAACAATTGGCAGCTTTTCCGGTTTCTGTAACTGGGGGGGCGGGATTGGCTTACTATGCCACCATTGTTTTGGGAGTGTCACTGGTTTTTAGCAACTCTTCTTCACTGACTCCCAGATGGCAAAGCTGCTTCCGCATTTCAACTGTGCCCTCCTGTGTGTTCCCAGTAGGAGGGTAATCGCTGCCACCACCAGACTGTCACTGCCAAATAAAACCGCCCATCCTGCTTGGGCAATGTGTGGCCACTGCATTGCGACTCATTATGGATTCGGATTGCTGGGTACACAGTGGATTTGATATTGCTGGGCACATTAGAGGGCAGCCAAGGGATGGATTAAAGTGTGACCTGTAATCTGTTCACAGAAACAGGGTAAGAAAGGGGTCTTCACAGAAAGGTGGATATAATCATATGGGAGTCTACTGGCTCTTGTACAAGAATGTACAAGTTATGCATATGGACATAATACAATGACCAGTGGTTTGGTAGACATGCCTTCACCAATCCTGCCTATGGTTAGAATGTATACTTTACCTGATTTATAGTGGCAGTGAGGCTCTATCTGTCTCCTTGTTTACAAGCTAGTGGGCTCTGCCCTTTCTTGGCCATGCCACCACTTAGTCTGGCCTGGGATTTCAAACCATATTCAGTTCCTCTCAACCTTTTTAGAACACCGTAACTAGCCTAAACTCGGCTAACATGTCCTCCAAAGCCCCTGGTACTACAGCTGAACTGTTTCTCCATGACATGAGCCACATCTGGATTCTACTAATTTGCCTTTTTGCCAGACAGCAGTCCCCTGGCCTGTCTTATATTTCTACTGCAGGGTCCATAGGGTATCCACAGGATACCTTGGGGAATAGATGATGACGTCAGGTATCGGGCACCACAGAGTTAAGTTTTTCATCCTCCCAGTATGCACTGGGGTCCCTCTCCTATACCCCGCCTCCGAGCCTCAGGCCCTCAGTTTCGTCCGTGTCCGGCTCGGAGTCGGAGCACCTCTAACAGAGGGGGGCTGTTTTGGCCCCTGAAGTTGTCGGGCAGCTGTGGCTGCACATCTGAGTGTACACCATGGACTGTCAGTATTGACGTCCATGTTGTCACTTCTCCACCCCGCTGGTACGAGAACGCCGGTACTGATCCGGGGATCCTGGTAGGTAACTGGGGTCACAGCTAGCGGTGACCCCGGTTACCTGGACTGTGGCCAGATTTACGGGGGACAAGGTAAGCGGCAGGGTCCCGCGGTGGGTCCTCGCTGGAATACACAGTCCTAAGTGCCCAGGCAGGGGGCTCCCTCGGGACTGGCCACAGTGTGGAGCCAGGTACTGTCCTGCGCATCCACTTAGCCCTTTGGACAGCGGGCCGCGGCGGTGCAGAATCATGTCCGGCGTCCTGGGGGTTAATTGCAGGCCAGGGGAGCGTGCCTTCCCTGCACAGCAGCCAGCGCCTCCCCCGCTGCACACAGCCTCTCCACAGCGGTCTGAGCCATGAGTACAGCCTCTCCTTCCCCGAACCCGCCTCCTCTCTGCTCCTCGGCGGTCATCTTTTTTTGTAAAGTGTGGCAGACGCTGCTGAACGCTGGCATTGTGGTCCGGGTCCCCCCTGCATACCTCTCCTCCGCAGTGCAAGGTCAGAGTATGTAGCGCTGTTTCCTACCAGACCTCTGTGTCTGTGTAGTTGAGCTCAGCGCTGATAGTGCAGGGTTTATTCTGCTTTGTATGTGACTTCATGCTAGTGCTGCTGCCTGTACTTTATTTCTGACTGTCAGCCATTTTACCTATCCCTGTTCTTCTCTGCTAAAGCCCTTGCGGTGCGGTGTTGTAGGGTGTTTATTACCTCACTATACATTTGTCTGTGAGGTGTCATACAGCTCCGTGTCATTCATAATGTCGAACAGTGATTTTCCCATGCATCCAAAATGTACCATATGTCATGTACAATTGGTGGAGGGTGATGGGCACTCTGAGGGATTATGTAAGGCGTGTTTTCTGCTCTCACGCCCTATTGCTGTCTCTGCGCCTGTGCAGGAACCTCCCTGGGCTTGTTTTGCTAAGGCACTTACAACCCTGGTGGGTCAGTTAGCGACACCCCCTGCGTTTACCCAGATGGGGTTTTCACAGCAGTCAATGGTGTCGTCCCCTATACAGGGGTTCCCCAGACACTTAGTGGTGCCCCAGAGTCTGCCTATTTCGCCCCCTCAGGTCGCACAAGAGCCTGTGTGGGTTAGATCCCTGTCCACTACAGTGCAACACCTGTCGGACGTGTTACAGGGGGAGTCGTCATTGCGGCCGCATAAGCGACCTTTGCAGTCTCAGGCTGATCAGGATGATGTATTGTCTGATGACTGAAATTTTTGACCTTTCTGACCAGTAGCCTTTCCGTACTAAGGAGACGGAGTCTAAGGTCTATATACAGGGCCTTATACGTGCAGTCCGTACGGCCTTGGTTATTGAGGATGACGATCCTCCCGTGGCCAAATCAAAATATGCTTTAAGGATATTAAAGGTGACGCCACTGTATTTCCCCTATCTGCTCAGCTAGTGGATCATTTGGAGGAAGCGTGGAAAACTCTGGGTGAGCGTTACCAGCCTCAAAAGCGCTTGGCTGTGGCGTACCCCTTTGCGGATAATTATTTCTTCAAGTGGGAAACCCCTCCACAAGTGGATTTGCATGTCACACGTCTAGTGAAGAGTGCTACATTACCTATGCCCTCCATGTCCTCCTTAAAAGATCCTACGGATCGCAAGGTTGAAATATGTCTGAAATCCATGTATTCCCTTGCTGGGGGGACTGCCAGACCGGCTATGGCCGTGTGCTGGGTGGCCAGGGCTATGGAGCGCTGGGCTGATAGCTTGGAGGAGTCTCTGGACACGGACTCGTCACCTGACCAGGTGGAGTTGGTGTGTAATCTCAGGAATTCAGCCACCTACATTAATGAGGCAACTTTGGATATAGGTCTCCTTGCTTCCAGGATCTCCTCAGCGGCAGCTCGCCGCACTTTCTGGTTGCGTTCTTGGAAGCGGATGCAGATTCCACAAGGGTTTGGAAGGTTTGCCCTTTAATGGACAAGTCCTATTTGGCCCTGATCTGGACAAAATTGCGGCTACTCTGGAGGCAGCCAAGTCTGCGTGCCTGCCGTCGGCTACGGTCCCATCAGGGTCTGGTTCTTCGTCCTTTTCGGCCCTTTAGAACCCAGGGTAAGTCCAGGGTACAGTCCTTTCCGAGCCGGGCAGGTGCCAAGAAACCTTCAAAGCCAAAGAAGCAGGCTTGGAGTACCCAACGTCCTGCTTCCAAGTCTGTCAAGCCTTCAACCTGACGGGCCGGGCCTCTCTTTGAGGAACCCCAAAGTTGGAGGCTGACTTCTTCAATTCGCTCAGTGTTGGCGTCTGACCACCTCAGACACTTGGGTAAGAGAAGTAGTTTCTCAGGGGTACGCCCTCTCCTTCTGGTGGAGGCCTCCCAGCCGGTTTTTCACCACGGGTCTTCAGTCCAATCAGGACAAGGCCCTGGAGTTCAAAAAGGTATTGCACTCTATGCTCCAAGCTGGGGTCATAGTGCCGGTTCCTTTGTCTCAGAGGGGATTAGGGTATTACTCCAATCTTTTTATGGTACAGAAACCCAATGGGTCCTACCGGCCAATACTCAATCTCAAATCCCTCAACAAATTTTTGAGGGTTCCTCGGTTCAGGATGGAGACCGTGCGTACCATCATTTTAGCAGTGGAGCCTGGGATTTCATGGTGTCCCTGGATGTTCAGGATGCTTACCTGCATATCCCTATTGTCGCAGCGCACCAGCGTTTCCTCAGGATTGCAGTGGTCGATGACCACTTCCAATTTCAGGCACATGCACTTTGGTCTGACCACAGCCCCTCGAGTGTTTACCAAAGTTATGGCAGCTCACCTGCGGATGCAGGGGGCTCGCTTGTTACCCTATCTGGACGACCTCCTGCGTGGGTGGAGTCTCCAGATCAACTAAAGCGCCATCTGCAACTGACAGTCTGTGTTACTGAATCACGGTTGACTGATAAATTGGAAGAATTCCTCCCTGGTGCCATCACAGAGGATAATCCATCTAGTCACAGAGGATGATCCATCTAGGAGCTCTGTTGGACTCCCAACATCAGAGGATTTTTGTGACAGAGGAAAAGATCTCTGCGTTACAGACAAAGGTTTGCATTTGCCTGCAGAGTCGCCGGTGTTTATTCACTCGGCAATGAGGTTACTGGGCTCCATGGTGTCGATGTTCGACATGGTGGAGTTCGTTCCGTTCCACTCCAGACCTCTGCAGAAGTTGATCCTCTCCAGATGGAATGGGTTGCCCCATCGGATAAAGACATTGCGGACTGGGTCCTGCTGACAACGAACGCCAGTCTCCGAGGCTGGGGAGCAGTGACTGGTCCACACTTCTTCCAGGGAAGGTGGACGCCAGCGGAATCTGCTCTTCCGATAAACATATTGGAACTTCGGGCAGTATTCAGAGCTCTCCAGCAGGCAAGACAGGTCCTGCATGGAAGACCCGTGCAGGCACAGTCAGACAATGCCACCACGGTGGCTTACATAAACCGGCAAGGAGGGACTCGCAGTCAGGCAGCTCTGACAGAGGTGTCCTGCATTCTAGCTTGGGCAGAAGGCAATCTCCCTTCCATATCGGCAGTGTTCATACCAGGAGTCCTCAACTGGGAAGCAGACTTTCTCAGCCGTCAAGACATGCATCCAGGAGAGTGGTCTCTACACCAGGAGGTGTTTCAGCTGCTGGTGATCAGGTGGGGCCTTCCAGAAATAGATCTTATGGCCTCCCGACACAACAACAAACTGTCAGTGTTTGGGTCAAGAACACAAGAGACGCAAAGGCTTTTCTAGTGGATGCCCTGTCGGTCAGATGGACCTTCCAGTATGCGTACCTTTTCCCTCCGTTCTCCCTTCTTCCTCGAGTGATACGTAAATTCAAGCAAGAAGGCGGCACGTTCCTGCTAATAGCTCCAGCGTGGCCCAGATGGCACTGGTACTCAGATCTTCGGAGTCTCTCAGTAGACACTCCGATGCTGTTGCCTAAATGTGCGTACCTGTTATCTCAGGGTCCTTGTCATCATCCGGACCTGGGTCGGCTGTCTTTGACGGCGTGGCTATTGAGACTGCCCCCTTGAGGTCTAGAGGTTTTTCCAGCTCTGTAGTTGACACCATGCTACGAGCTTGGAAGTCTTCATCTGCCATATTTACCATCTGGTATGGCATACTTTCTTTCAGTGGTGTCGCCCTAGAGGCTATGCCCCTCGGATGTTCCGGTTATCCAGGGTGTTAGCTTTCCTACAGGCAAACTTGGATCACGGTCTTCGCCTTGCTTCTCTGAAGGTGCAGGTGTCTGCCCTGTCAATATGGTTCCATCGTAGGATTGCTACGCTTTCTGATGTCCGCACCTTTATGCAAGGTGTGCTACGTATTCAGCCTCCCCTTGTTTCACCTATGGCGCCTTGGGATCTGGCTGTAGTCCTAAGGGCTCTTCAAGGACCGCCATTTGAACCACTGGGCTCAGTGGATTTGAAATGGCTTACATTTAAGACTGTATTCCATTGCTTCGGCCAGAAGGGTCTTAGAATCGGGGGCTCTCTCATGTCAACCTCCGTTTCTCATTTTTCATAGAAACAGGGCATTGCTTCGCACTCGTCCAGGGTTTCTTCCGAAGGTAGTTTCCACATCAACGAGGAAATTATTGTGCCGGCCTTTTAATTCACCAGACCTTTCAGTTGGGGAGGCCACCATGGATGTGGTGCGGGCTTTAAAACTTTATGTTGACCGCACGCACTGCTGCTTTTAGGAAGTCGGACTCTGTTTGTCCTTTATGACTTCCGGAAGAAGGGTTGGCCTGCTACTAAGCAAACGTTGGCAGGATGGATTCGCCTGGCTATTTCTGAAGCTTATGTTCATGAAGGCTTTCCTGTTCCATCTTCTGTTAGGGCTCATCCCACTAGGTCTGTGGGTCTTTCGTGGGCGGCTCGAAGTGACGCCTCAGCGGTTCAGCTTTGCAAGGCAGCCCCGTAGTCATCTGTCCATACTTTCGTACAGTATTATGCATTTGATACCTACGCCTCTCAGGATGCTTCCTTCAGGCAGCAAATTCTCTCTATTTCTACGAAGTCCATAAGGTTCCACAGGACTCCCGCCCTGTCGCACCTGTACTGCTGTTGGGCTTTGCTCTGGTCACCGGTTTTTCCGTCTCCTTCTGGTGAGAATGTGATTTCTTGTGTGTTCCAGACTTTCTTCTCTCTTTTTCTCCTCCTATGGCTTGTGACGTAACTGAGGGCCTGGGGCTCGGGGGCGGGGTATAGGAGAGGGACCCTAGTGCATCCTGGGAGGATGAAAAATGTTAACTCTGTGGTGCCCGATGCCTGACGTCATCACCTATACCCCAAGGTATCCTGTGGAACTCTATGAACTTCGAAGAAATAGAGATAACAAGGGTAAAGTTCTTACCACATCTCTTATTTTTTAAACACTGCTTACTACCGCACCTATATACTTTACAAGTACAGCATATTAATACTTAACAGACAAATTAAGTGGGGAGAAAGTGGGAAAAAAACATGATTACCTTCTGGCACGACTTCCAAATTTTTTTTAAATAGTAATAAAATAATGAAATTTGTTTACCCTCACCAAAGATATACAGCTGCCAGCACACTCCTGATTTCTAACAATCCAGAATACACACAGATGTGGGTGCTAGCTCTTTCCCAGGAAAAAATTATCAAATATTAATGTAAATAATATTTCTAAATACATATGTCCTATTATCTTTTCTTCATAAGTCGCCACAAGGGCTCTATAGTGCTGTAGAAGAGGATAAAATAGACAACAGGATGCGTACGTATAGAGTTATATAGGCACTATATAAACTCACATAGATACGTAATTAGTGTCTTCTCAACATAGTTATGCTAACTGCTCAGAGTGTAGGGCCCTGCTCATATGAACTTAGTCTAAGGGGGATATGGGAGAAATAACCATATAATGAAATCAAGTGCTGACAAAAATGTCATCACGTTGGCAGTTAGTGACAGTTGGTATGAACGCTAACCTATCCCACCATTGTCAGTGATGTCACTTCCAGAGAGTTCCAGCATAACATCTACAGCTTGCAGTCCTCCTATAGATCAAATGTAGACCCTTAGGTGACTAGCATTTTGTGATTACATTATCAAAAATATTCAGGAGGATATTCAGCAATAATAACTTGGAGGAATACTTTTTCATTTATCATAGATCTTATTGTAGAGAAATTATGTAATGATTAGATTAATGATGATTACAGTAATATGTTCTATAAGGTTAGCGAAGTCTGAAACAACTACAATCCACAAATTGTTGTCTTGGAATGCGTTCAGCCCATTGCTACACCTCACACTCAAAGCATCATACACTGGGGTATATAAATAAAGTATGCAACTAATTTATATGTTTGTTTAAAACAACAATTTAAACAGGTACATCACCATGCCTATACAGTGAATTGTGAAATTTTTGCATTAGTTTACAACTTGCACTTAGAAATTATTTCCATAAGCAAGCACTATTTTCCCATACTCATCGAATACAAACACATGCTGAAAAGAGAATCCTAAAGCTCAGCCAACGATAACATTACCCACAACCAAAATTGTAAAACAGTATAGAAGAAAGGAAGTAGACACATGGATATACATACCACATACATACCACAAGAAAAAAAACATTGTAAAGGAGAAAAGGGCATAGAAAAAGATGGATGTGGAGAGAAAGGGTGTCAGAGTGAAACAGAGGAGTGACAGGAAGTAAGAGTGGGAAGGGAGAAAAAGACAGGAGGAAGTAGAGTAAAAAAAACAAACCCAGAAGTTTCAACTTGTTTAATTACAGTTCTACTTTGTACATTTCCTGCCTGGATTATGGCAACTTCAAACTTTCTGCTGTTCCTCTCACCCCCCCTTTCCCCTCTTCATTCTGTTCTTATTGCAGCTGCCTGTTACTTTCCCTCCATTCTTCGCTGTCCAATTACTTCACTGGCTCCCTATTAAAATTCCTCCCTGTCCCATATAAAACCTACTACATACCCAACCACATTTCTTATCACATTCCCTGCTGCCCTTTCAGTTCCTCTGCTGACCGCTGCATCACTTCAACCCTGGCCACTCTTATCCAAGATTTCTCCTGTGCTGTCCCACTGCTCTGGAACTCACTATCTTTCCCTGTCAGATGCTCTTCCAGTATTCACACCTTAGGACCCACCTTTTTATAAAATTGGATTAGTCCTCATAACTCATGAGCCTACCTTCCTGACCTTCCACTTTCTCCCTTTTCCCAGTTCACCCTCCTGGTTACATCCCTCCCTTTTAGACCACAAGCAGGGTCCTCTAACTTTGTTTTCTCCTTCTAACACTATCCTTGTCCCAGTTGTTCCCTTGTCATACCTCTCTTATCATGTCTGTCCTCTGACTTGTTGGGTACTGGATCTGTTAAGAATTCCAGTGACCTCCCCTAGTAAGCCAACTAGAACTCAGGCTACGAGGCTTTCCGCCACTAACAACCGCCCTTTGTTCCCTTAGAGATAAATTGCTCACCGGTACTTAGGCGGCCGTCTGGACTTACTGCTCGCAGTAGTAGCAGCTTGCAGGGGTGTCGGCTGGAAACCTGTGACGAGAGAAAGTTTAGAAAAGGAAGAATTAATGGTGTAGTTTTAGAGAGGTGCGGCAAGGGCCGATGGTAGAAAGCTGATAAGAGAGTTTTGGCTTTGAGCCGATGGTGCGGCAAATGTGCTGGTGGTGCGGCTATAGCCGATGATAGAGTTAATAATAGATGCTGCGGCTTTGGGAGCCGATGGTGCGGCAATAGCCGATGGTGGATAGTTAATAATTGATGCTGCAGCTTTGGGAGCCGATGGTGCGGCAAGTGTGCCACTGTTAATAGGAGATGCTGCGGCTTTGGGAGCTGATGGTGCGGCTTGTGTGCTGGTGGTGCAGCAATAAACGATGGTAAACAGTTGGTAGTATTTGCTGCGGCTTTGAGAGCTGATGGCAGTACAGTTATATTGATGCGGCTAGGAAGCAGAAGCTGGAGAGCCGGGGACAGCACGGAAGCTGCTGGTGTGGCTAAAGTGTCAAAGGTGAGGCAAAAGCCCATGGTAGAGAGCTGATGGCAGCACGGTGGTATAGATGCGGCTAGGAAGCCGTAGGGAAGCTGAAGAGCCAGAGACAGCACGGAAGCCACCACAAGAAAAATAGAATCTTCACCACGAGGAGGAACAGAACGCTGACCATGCAGCCGAGCCGAGGGAAACCACTGATACACTATTGTTGGCGAGGCAGCAAAAGTCCAGTGTACACAAATAGGAGGAACCACTAGTAACACTGCACTGTAGATGATATCACTTTCTGAGGCGTGCCGATCACCTAGCAACAGGGTAAACTGGAGTAACCCCATCCCAACTGGGTAAACTGCTTGAGGAGACAAGTTGTGACCGCAACTTGTAAAAGGATCATTAAATGATAATTTACTTCTATCAATGCTCCCCATGTTTCATTACTTACTTTTACTAGCCATATTGAGTCTCTCTGTCCTTTCCCTCAATTATATTACTCCCCTCACCTTACTTTGGTTGTATAATTTTGAGATCTTTATATTGTGTCAGAGGTTCCCAAACTCAGTTCTCAAGGCATCCTCTTGCTGGGTACACACTGGCATTTATATTGGCTGATCAATTGATCGGCCAATATATCATGTGTTCATCGGCCAGTGTATATCAGCAATATGTCTGTGAACGATGTTGTGTACAGACTTGTCACGGCGGCTGTGCTGCACATCATGCTGTGTGTATGGGCGGTAAGAAGATCGCCCGTACACTTGCTGTGCAGGCCACCGGGGAGGGGGGGACTGCGTTTGGGAACCGCTGCGGACACTTTATGCACCATTTAAATAAAAATTAACGAAAGGCTAAAAGGTTTCAACATTTAAGGTTAACTCTGATAAACAGTCATAGTTCTAGACCACAGGTTCTCAAACTCGGTACTCAGGACCCCAAACAGTGCATGTTTTGCAGGTCTCCTTACATAATTACTAGTGAAATAGTTAGCTGCACCTGTAGATCTTTTAAAATGTCAGTGAGTAATGAATACACCTGTGCACCTGCTGGGTGACCTGCAAAAAGTGAACTGTGTGGGGTCCTGAGGACCGAGTTTGAGAACCACTGTTCTAGACAGTAACCTGAAAAGGAACTAGCATATGGCTGTTTACTGTGCAAAGTAGTTGATCTTTAACTGTTCGTATGGAACCTTTTCAAGTACCTATATAAATCCGCCACCTTGGAGATATGGAAGCCTATGTGGCAACCCTGTTATATTGCAATATACAGTCCATCTGCGAGAAGTTCTAGTGAGCCTCTTTTCAGTCAGAGATTGTCCTTAAATCTACTGCTTTTTATGAAACTGCAGAGATACGCATGATTAGAAGTTACTCTATTTTGCTTTTAAAATCAATTAACCACATCATGGGATGACTTTGTTTAATTCAAATAAACTAATGTTCTTTTCAACTGGCAGGATCTCCCCTTATGCTGGGTACTCACTTAACGATGTTTACCCAGCCAATGTGTTGTGCGGGGGTGCTGGCATCGGCAAGTACATACAAACTTGCCAATGCCGGGAACGACAGCATGGCCCCCTCTTATTGTCCATGCAGGTCCGATGGGTGATGTCGCTGACAATGGGCGGGAGCACGCATAGTCAGCGACATAGCCGGTACACACTGCCTGATGTGGACGATATGAAACCGAGAAATAAAAATGATTCCCTGTCAGATTATTAATGTACAAGATATGCAAACTTTGTATGGGAAAATAGTTATTCCTGTTTTGTATTCTTAGCATAATTTTACACACTACATTTTTAAAATAGGGCCTTATTCAATTAGCGGCGATATCGCCCGATTTCGCATTTATATTTGCGCGATATCGCTGATATGGCATGCAAAAAAAGCCAAACGGGTAGGTGCGATATCCTCTGAAAACAGGCGAAAATGTCAAGACAATCTAGCAGAGAGGTCTGTACCCCCAAAAAAGCGAACGTCTATAGGAAATTAATTTAGAGGTGTATTAGTGGGCGTAATAAAAGTATTTAGAGTACTTAAATTACGTCGGTTGGCTGCAATTTGCGTATATGAAAAAATTATAGAAAGCTATTTTTTCCTGGAAATTACTGCTGCACGTAAATTGGGGGGACGTAAAAATGGGTGTAAGTATTTTTAGGTGTCTCAAAAGCGCACTTTTAAATTAAGAAAAAGAAAACACCTGCTGCAGCCACATGCAATGTGTAAAATCTGTCAAGAAAGAAATCCCCACATTTTTAATCAAAAATTAAGAGATGGTAAGAACTTACCTTTGTTATATCTATTTCTACGAAGTCCATAGGGTTCCACAGGATATCTTGGGGTATAGGCGATGGCTCTGCCGTCGGGCACCACACAGTTAATCTTTTAGTTCCAGGATGCACTGGGGCCTCCTCTCCTATACCTCGCCCCCAGGCCAAGGCACCTTCAGTTACGTACCAAGCCATAGGCCGGAGGAGAAAACAGAGAGAAGGAAGACTGGAACACACAAGATTCACACACTCGTAGAGAAGGAGATGGAAAAGTGGTGACCATAACCAAACCCATCTGAAGCACAGGTGCAACATTGTGGGAGTCCTGTGGACTTCGTAGAAATAGAGATAACAAGCGTAAGTTCTTACCATATCTCTTATTTTCTACTGCAGGGTCCATAGGGTATCCACAGGATACCTTGGGGATGTCCCAAAGCAGTACCTTCAAGATTGGGGACGCTCCTGTGCAGAAAGGAGAATCCGCCGCCCGAAGGAAGCATCCTGTGAGGCAAAGGTATCAAAAGCATAATACCATGCAAAGGCATGGACAGAAAACCACCTGGCCGTCTTACAAAGCTGAACAGCCAAGGCGAGCTGCCCACGAGGGACCCACAGACCGTGTAGAATGAGCAGTAAGAGGGCGGCATTGGAATGCCCTCATAAGTGTAAGCCTCAGAGATCGCCACGCGAATCCACCCTGCCAGCGACTGTTGGCAGGCCATCCCTTCTTATGGAAACCGTAGAGGACAAACAAGGAATCCGACTTCCGAAGGGAACTGGTACGAGCTACGTAAATACGGAGAGCACATACCACATCCAATGAGGCCTCACCCGCTGAAAGGTCTGGTGAGTTAAGGGCCGGTACTATAATTTCCTCAATAATGTGGAAACCAGACACCACCTTAGGAAGAAAACCAGGGCGAGTCCTAAGAACGCCCTGTTCCTGTGAAAAATCAAAGGGAGGGCGACCAGAAAGAGCCCCCAAATCTCACACCGTTCTAGATGAAGTAATGGCTAAAAGAAATAGTCTTAGCTGTAAGCCATTTTAAGTCTACTGAGCCCAGGGGTACAAATGGAGGTCCTTAGAGAGCCCTAAGGACAACAGCCAAATCCCAAGAAGCCACTGGAGGGACAAAGGGAGGCTGAATGCGAAGGACACCCTGCATAAAGGTGCGGATATCAGGAAGTGGAACAATCCTACGCTGAAACCACACTGACAGTGCGGAAACATGCACCTTCAAGGATGCAAGGCGGCTTGTAAGCCCGCCTGTAGGAAAGCCAGAGCCCTGGATATCCGAAATACCTGGGGATTGTACCCCCTGGGCGACACCCATCAACTAGGTAAACCACACCCTGTGGTAAATCCTGGCAGAAGCGAGTATCCGAGCTCTGCGCATGGTGTTAACCACATAGTTGGAGAACCCCTTAGCCCATAGGAGGGATGTCTCAAGAGCCACGCCATCAGACAGATGACCCAGATCCGGGTAAAAGCAAGGACCCTGAGACAACAGGTCTAGACGTTGAGGCAACAGCAACAAAGTGTCGATGGAGAGACTACGCAGAGTACCAGTGACGACTGGGCCATGCTGGAGCCACCAGCAGGATCGTACCCCCTTCTTGCTTGAACTTTCGAAGCACATGAGGAAGAAGGGATAACTGAGGAAACTGGTACACAAACTGGAAAGTCCACGGAACCGACAGTGTGTCTACCAGGAGAAACTCTGCGTCTCTTGTTCTTTACCCGTACACATGCGGCTGTGTCTGGAGGCCATGAGGTCTATATCTGAAAGGCCCCATTTGTCCCCTAGGAGGTGAAATACCTCCCGGTGAAAAGACCATTCCCCTGGATGCACATCATACCGGCTGAGGAAGTCCGCTTCCCAGTTGAGGACTCCTGGGATGAACACAGCCAAGATGGCCGGGAGATTGCCGTCCGTCTAAGTCAGAATGTAGTTCAAAAAAGATGGCCACCGGAGAGCACAGAGTGGACGGCCCAAAGGTGAGGAACGCTGGAATAGCCCGCTGAATCACTGAGAAAAAAGCGGCGCTGTGAGCAGCGGGGGAGGCGGCGTCTGTGCTATACAGGGAAGCGCGCTCCCCTGGCATGCCTTTAACCCCTAGGATGCAGGAGCGCAATTCCGAGGCACTCCAGCCCCATATCCCGGTGGTTCAGTGGTAGCGCAGGCTCTTGGCTGGCTCCACAAGCAGCCGTCCCCAGGGAGCCCCCAGCCCTGGGGACAAAAAGGTGGACTGTGCTTCAGCGGACGCCTGCTGCTTACCTCAATGTCCCCCGTGAAGATCTGGGGGTCTTGGACTGTGACCGGGAGTTCCCGCTAGCTGGAACCCCTAGGAGCCCGCCAAGTTCCCCGGATCAGTACCGGTGGCCGACGCTGGCGGGGTGTCGGAGTGGCAGCACGGACGTCCACTGGACTGTCCGTGCTGACCACTCTTGAAGATCTTCAGGGGCTGTATCATCAGCCCCCTCTGTGCAGTGACCCGACTCCGGCCGGGCACCTACAAAACTGAAGGTGCCTTGGCCTGGG
This sequence comes from Taudactylus pleione, assembly GCA_031769625.1. Taxonomy (NCBI): domain Eukaryota; kingdom Metazoa; phylum Chordata; class Amphibia; order Anura; family Myobatrachidae; genus Taudactylus; species Taudactylus pleione. Next base: position 9,916,283 of record JAUIMM010000052.1, on the reverse strand, counting down.
GGCAGGGTATAGGAGAGGAGGCCCCAGTGCATCCTGGGACTAAAAGATTAACTGTGTGGTACCCGACGGCAGAGCCATCGTCTATACCCCAAGGTATCATGTGGATACCCTATGGGACCCTGCAGTAGAAATAGGGATTTTGCATTTATTTTTCACCTACTCTGAGATGGTGAAAAAATATCACCTGTTTCAGTCTCAGATTATCGCGGGTGTGATAATATCACACAAAAAATTGGCTATAATCGGCCGATATTACCGGCAATATTATCACTGCTAATTGAATACGGCCCATAGTACTACTTTGTAAATATACCTCTCCATATACATTCTGGCTTTCTGTCACCACTCAAACTTGATATTTAGATACACCGAACCACACCACTCCATACAGTGCCTCATATAGAACAGGGGTATTCAACCAGAGCTATGGAGCTGCTCATCCCAACATGCCCTAATAGCAAAACTGGCAGGGCATGCTGGGATGTGCAGTTCCACAGCAGCTGGAGGTCTGCATGTTAAATTCCCCTAATATAGAATATGGCAGTAAGTCAGTAGTGGGATGAAAGATTGAGAGGACTGCTGCTTATATAAACTTCTATTTATAAATAACTTTTCATATGACCACTGTGATTGGCTGACATAGTAAATCATATTGCCAGGAGCCACAGTAATAACATTGCCAGGATTATTATTGGTACCCTGGGTGATACTCTGTGATAAATGTTGTCTAGTAATCAGTAGTATGGGCTTCTAAGTTGCCTCATAGTAGCCAGTCCACTGTAGTGCGATTTACAAGGACACTGGGCAAGGGAGAGCTGGCTAACTAAAAAGTTTGGGTGCCAGGTCCATGATTGCCAAACATCTAGTTAGGATAAAGAAGCCTTGAGTGAAGTTTCTAGTTCGAACAAAGTGTAGTTTGAGTCTAGAGTTAAGTAAGCATTAAGCTTTAGCGAACATGTGATTTATATTTCTAAGATTAAGCATATGCAATTGTGCCTGCACACAGTGGAAGGAGCCATTATTCGGTGCTTACTCCATATTCATGAAAATGAGTCTGGCTTCACAGGGTGTGCATAAATTATATTCTAATGGCAGATTGCATACAAATTTAACAATTTATTGGTGTTTTAGAAAGTTGATAGAAGCATACAGACGATTGTATCATGTCTGCTCAATGGAGATGGAAGGCTTCAGAGATCTTTCTTTTCACAAGAGGATTACTTTAAGGTACATTATGACCATCAGAAACGTGCTCCAAAGTGGGTGTTATGGCTTTATTTCATTGTGCTAAGATTTAGTGTCACTTTATTCTTAGATGTAAAGGCTTGAACAGGCTGACATGCCACTATTAGTAATGGAGCATTTCCTACTATATTGTAAATCAGAATGAGGCACCATTTTAAACTGGGCTTGTCACCTACACACAGTGGATGCATCCATTTTATAGGTTGAACCAATTTTTGAGTGCAGCATATCCATTCACTAGGAAGAGATAACTTAATGGAGACCGTAATGGCCACAGTGTACGGTATGTCTAGCAGGAATTTCTGTGAACTTCACAGAAAGCTAATGCCACACATTCCTCAAAAAGTGTGTCTTTAAGCCTAGGATGGTGCTCTTAATAACCCAAGTGCACAAAAATATGCTCAAGGCCAGGGTACTTAAGGCATTCCTCAAAAGGAAGAGTCTCTGATCGCAAAGAAGGGGTGGGACATCACCCTGAGACACACAGGCTTCACAGAGGGTCCAGAATCTTCCTTACACCAAGTGCTTAAATTCTAGTTATAGCTATGGGCTGGATCTCCTTTATAGTGGCCCTCTGTGTGCAGCCACATCGTACTCTGATCATTGATCATCAGGACTGAAGAAGCCTCTTTGTGTCTACAGTGCCTTACAAAAGTATTCACCCCCCTTTGCATTTTTCATGTTTTGTTGCCTCACAACCTGGATTTAAAATAAATTGTTTGAAGGTGTGCATCATTTCATTTACAGAACATGCCTACAACTGTGCAGTTGTGGGGGTTTTTTTATATTGTGAATCAAACAACATTCAGGACAACATAACAGAAAACTTCAGCGTGCATAACTGTTCACCCCCCTAAAGTCAGTACTTTGTCGAGTGACCTTTTGCGGCAATTACAGCTGTAAGTCGCTTTGGATAAGTCTCTGATCTTGCCCCTGGGATTTTTGCCCATTCTTCAAGGCAAAACTGCTCCAGCTCCTTCATGTTGGATGGTTTCCGCTTGTGAACAGCAATCTTCAAGTCTGACCACAGATTCTCAATTGGATTGAAATCTGGGCTTTGACTAGGCCATTCCAACACATTTAAATGTTTCCCCTTAAACCACTCGAGTGTTGCTTTAGCAGTATGCTTCGGGTCACTGTCCTGCTGGAAGGTGAACCTCCGACCCAGTCTCAAATCACAGGTAGACTAAAACAGGTTTTGCTCAAGAATATACCTTTATTTAGCACCATCCATCTTTCCCTCGACTTGAATCAGTTTCCCAGTCCCTGCTGCTGAAAGACATCACCACAGCATGATGCTGCCACCACCATGTTTCACTGTGGTTATGGTATTCTTGGGGTGATGGGATGTGTTGGGTTTGCGCCAGACACAGCGTTTTCCTTGGTGACCGAAAAGTTAAATTTTAGTCTCATCTGACCAGAGCACCTTCCTCCATACATTTAGGGAGTCTCCCACCTGCCTTTTGGCAAACTCAAATCGTGTAGTCTTATATTTATCACTAAGTAATGGCTTTTTTTTGGCCACTCTTCCATAAAGCCCAGCTCTAGGGAGTGTACGGCGTATTGTGGTCACGTGCACAGATACACCAATCTCTGCTGTGGAACTCTGCAGCTCCTTCAGGGTTACCTTTGGTCTCTGTGCTGCCTCTGTGATTAATGCCCTCCTTGCCCGGTCTGTGAGTATTGGTGGGCGGCCCTCTCTTGGCAGGTTTGTTGTGATACCATGTTCTTTCCATTTGATGATGGATTTGATGGTGCTCCGGGGGATCTTCAAAGATTTGGATATTTTTTTTTTTTTAAAACCCAACCCAGAATTGTACTTCTCAACAACTTTGTCCCTGACTTGATTGGAGAGCTCCTTGGTCTTCATGGTGTGACGCCTCTTAGTGGTGTTGCAGCCTCTGGGGCCTTTCAGAAAATGTGTGTTTATACTGATAGATCATGTGACACTTAGATTTCACACAGGTGGACTTCATTTCACTAATTATGTGATTTCTAAAGGTAGTTGGTTGCACCAGAACTTTTGAGGGGCTTCATAGCAAAGGGGGTGATTACATATGCACATGCCAATTTTCAGAATTATATTGATTTTTTTTTGTCTTTTTCTCATTTCACTTCACCAAATTAGACTGTTTTGTGCAGATCCATTACATAAAATTCAGATAAACAAAAAAGGTAAAAAGACAAGGGGGGTGAATAATTTTGCAAGGCACTGTAGATTTCATAACCTCGATTGTGAAAGGTATATGTGTAGTCTTTTGTTAGATAGTACGAGGTCTTTCATCAGATGAAGGGGATTAATGTTTTAATTTTAAAGATCATGACGGTGCACAAACATTAGTAGAGCCAGAAGAGGGAGGTTATCTTGTCTCTCTATAGGTCACAAGTGAGAACTTGCACCCAGAACTGTATACAGTTTGTTTACTGATCTCCAAGAAGAAAACGCTGCTCATCTCTGAAATAGGCTGGGCTAATAGAGTTAAACTAGGAGGCTGCCATTAAATACACTGTATAATCTGCCTCTTAGTTATAGGTAGGAAGGATTTGCACCCATTCCCTTTTTTATCATACATGGGGGACCACAACATGCCGATGGGAATCATTTTCTAAACATGCACAGCTCCTTTAATTAAAATCAACTTCAGTAATATTTAACAAATGCATAGGAACGGTATTAAAGCAGCCCTCAAACATACCTTTTTTTTTTCTTTAGTAGGTGAAGTACCCTTTAAACATGCAGAAGATAGTTGTTTTTTAGCAGTCTTTCTTTCTACAAATGTCCTTTTTAAAATCTCTCTGAGCAGACCGCTATGGCTGCCAGCCACACACACCGGATCACAGCTCTCAGCATGTTTTATGATGGTAGAAGGATGGTGGGTATATTAGTGCTCAGAGGGGCATTCCAAAGACTCTGCTCATTGCATCAAATGCCATGTGACTGCAGGTAGTCACATGACATTGCAAACCCAGCTGAATTATAAATCATTAAAAGAAGGCTGAAGAAATGAACCAAGGAAAAGTGGTAATTGGCATTGGCAAGATTCTACCTATAGCCTGTCAGTGACTTGTGTTAACGCATACCTCCGTTTTTCAGGAATTGTCGCTTTAAAGAATTTGCAGTGTAGAGAAATGATAGGACTGATGTGATATGATGAAACTTAATTTTAATCACTATAATATGCAGAACTCTGGAAGACAGCTCATTTCCGCATTGTTTCTAGGACTAGAGAACATTGGGGGAGATGTATTATAGTGGTACGGACCGTGTCGCTATAGCTCTTCCTGCTTCGCCTATTTACCAAGATGAAGCAGGACGCGGTATCCCCCCTCCCCTGGCGATACCTGCCAAACCACACAGCGCATCAGATTACTGCTGATACGCCGTGTCTCACCTTTCACCCGCTCCAGTGGGCATTCACAAAATCTTGCTGTCACTGCTATGGTGGGGCAATGCAGCTGTCGGAATGGTCATTGCTACTGACCGTTCATACATTGGCGTACTGTCTCGTAGATAATGACAGGGGGAGAAGCGGTATCGGTGCACAAAACGTGCGCTGATACCACTAAACCCCATAACGCCCCTTCATACATCACCCCTATTGTGAGGGAAGGTTAATAAAAGGTCACTTATTTACAGCATGATTGATAATGAATCAAAACGTGTTCCAGCAGACGACGTGTATAATTAAAATATAAGACTATTGTGAGATTTTCAACTCACTCATCACTTGAATTAAATACTAGAAAATTTTAATTAAATACTAGACACTGAAGTGGGCAGATTGATTGTGTTTTCATATTTTTAAATTAATATTTATTCAGACCACAAAATGGCTGCATGCACGGTCTATAGGTGACAGATGTACTCTTAATACTGTAGAAGATATGTCTAAATGTACAGTTATAAGGTATATTTAAGCCATATAACTATGACAAGAAAGGATGACCTCTCAAATGCTATGGTTTCTTGGCTTTCATTCACGGAACAACATCATTGATGAGACCTAGTTTGATAGGATGGGGCATTCAGTGTGAATAATTGTCTTGCAGTCTACTAGGTAACAAATTGTATGTTGGAGGATTTGTAAATGGCCATGCAGTCATGATATGTTAAGATGCATGACCAATTGCCAAATACCTTAGGGCTAGCTATTTTGCCATCACTATGGTAAAACATTTTTTACTCTTTAACTACATTAGAAAAGCAGGTTAGAACTTTATGTATTTGCATCATACAGTGCATCACTTTTTCCACATTTTGTTATATTACAGCCTTATTACAAAATAGAATAAATACATTTTTGCCCTCAAAATTCTACACACAATACCCCATGATGACAACGTGTAAAAAAAATTTTTGGAGATTTTTGCAAATTAAAAAAAAAAAACACTAAAGAAATCGCATGTACATAAGTATTCACAGCCTTTGCCATGAAGCTCAAAATTGAGCTTCTTGTTTCCACTGATGATCCTTGAGATGTTCCTACAGCTTAATTGGAGGCCACCTGTGGTAAATTCAGTAGATTGGACATGATTTTGACAGGCATACACCTGTCTATATAAGGTCCCACACTTGACAGTGCATGTCAGAGCACAAACCAAGCATGAAGTCCAAGGATTGTCTGTAGACCTCCGAGACAGGATTATCTCGAGGCACAAATCTGGGGAAGGGTACAGAAAAATGTATGCTGCTTTGAAGGTCCCAATGAGCACAGTGGCCTCCATCATATGTAAATGGAAGAAGTTCGGAACCACCAGGACTCTTCCTATTGTTGGCTGGCCGTCTAAACTGAGCGATCGGGGGAGAAGGGCCCTAGTCAGGGACAGGGAGGTGAACAAGAACCCGGTGGTCACTCTGTCAGAGCTACAGCATTCCTCTGTGGAGAGAGGAGAACCTTCCAGGACAACCATCTCTGCAGCAGGCCTGTATGGTAGAGTGGCCAGACGGAAGCCACTCCTTTATTAAAAAGCACCTTGCAGCCCGCCTTGAGTTTGACAAAATGCACCTGAAGGACACTCTGACCATGAGAAACAAAATTCTCTGGTCTGATGAGACACGGATTGAACTCTTTGGCGTGAATGCCAGGCGTTATGTTTGGAGGAAACCAGGTACCGCTCATCACCAGGCCAATACCATCCCTACAGTGAAGCATCGTGGTTCTCAGCATCATGCTGTGGGGATGTTTCAGCGGCAGGAACTGGGAGACTAGTCAGGTTAGAGGGAAAGATGAATGCAGCAATGTACAGAGACATCCTGGATGAAGACCTGCTCCAGAGTGCTCTTGACCTCAGACTGGGGCGACCCTAAGCACACAGCCAAGATATCAAAGGAGTGGCTTCAGGACAACTCTGAAAGTCCTTGAGTGGCGGCTGTGAATACTTAGGTACATGTGATTTCTTAGGTTTTTTTTTATTACATTTTCAAAAATCTCAAAAAAACTTTTACACGTTGTCATTATGGGGTATTGTGTGTAGAATTTTGAGGCCAAAAAATTTATTTATTCCATTTTGGAATAAGGCTGTAACAACAAAATTTGGAAAAAGTGAAGTGCTGTGAATACTTTCCTGGATGCACTATATATGAAAATGTTGTTCTTTAGGTTTATTGCCTAACATGCGTTTCCTTTTCTCTCAAGGACAGAAGAGTCCATCAGTTTAAAAGAACCAGACGTTGAAGCCATCTTTCTTTGGATTCTGTATAGACTAGTTTTGTTTAAACACTTCCCATCACTAATTGTACATCTAGCACTTTTAAAGTGGATAGGGCACTTACACATTGGAGGCAGCAGTTTTATGGGCCTTTCTTTGCACAAAGAATTTGTGCTTTATTCCTTTCACTAGTAACGTGTGACATAAGGCTGCATAGTGATTCAGCCCACAAAATGGTTACCTTTACTTTGCTTAGGTGATGGGTTTATTATGCACATTTCACACCTTTTTGTACTGCTGTTTTCAGTAGTGACACAATAGTTAAGGTTTGTCTATTGCACTGTTTGCATGTTTACTTTTATGGTTTTGTTTAGATATTCGATATCGTTTTAACAACTTGTAACTTGTTCAAACTTTTCACTGGTTCCACTTGACTTGCTTGTAATGCTTCACTTGAGTATGTATGAAACACAGTTGTGCACAAACTGAAGGTGATGAGGTTTGTTTTCCCCTTTTTTGTGGTGCGCTATTTTATTGCATGCCCACAATGAATGTTTGCTAAACAAAATTTAGTTTGAAACTTTGGGCATACACTTGGGAGCTAGAAATTTGTGTAGAAATCACTTTATTCTGGCACATGGGTTTGCATAGTATATTATAGTATTGTGTGGTTTAAATACTGTACCACTTTATAACGACGCTGGGATTTTAAGTGAGATGGGGGAGCTGAATGCATGGACATTTTTGAATCTGTAAAACAAATTGCAGCTTCTGCTTATTTTGTTCCTTGAGTAAATTTCATTTTCTCTTAATACAAGTAAACCTTACAAGTAATTAATGCTACAGCTCCTACTGCATGATTTCTAATCAGAGGCTGAATAGCAGTGTTTACAACCCACATGCAAAGTCACCAGATCTGAAATGAAAATGTTAAAAATTGCAAATCAAAATTTGGATATGTAGTTTTTGTTTTCAAACTTTAATACAAATTATGCAGATTTTAAATGGAGTTTTTATAACTACAACTATATAGTTAAAAATCCACACTGTAAAGAGATTGTGGGTTTAAAAAAATATAATTTAAAACATTGTTAACAGAGTTGGCAGTAAATTGTTTTTATCTCTGTGCCTCTTAAATAGCATATTATTTTAAAACTTTTTCGTCTGACACTTTCACTGTTTTGACATTTTTGACAGTGTACAACTGTTGAAAAGGACAGGTCATTTGGTTATCTTTAAAATTATGGAAGTGCAATGCCAGTATGTGTTGGTTGCACTGCTGGGGATCATTACAAGCCAGCTGTAAGCATGTTTACAGAGTACACTGCAGCCTCGCCACGGTTTTTAAAGACCATATCTCCAGATGTTTAAGGGTAGTGATCATGAAAGTTCAACTTGAATATATTGTTGGCCGTATGAATTGTTTTTCTATTGGAAAAAGTGGAAAATAAACTTAATTTGTACATCACTTGCAGTTGCCCTGTGTATATAAGTTGGTTTCATGATCAGTCACCTCTTAAGGAGCCATCTGACATTTTGCTGAAGAATTTTTTTTTATTTTTTTTATTGAGCTGTTAGCACTGTCTATCTTATTTTGTAACTATTTTGTATGTGAAAAATTGATGCATTAAAGTAAATATATTGTAGTAAACGGCTGTTGGTGTGGTTAATTATCAGAATTTAAAACATTGTAGTATATATTTTATGGTTCATATTTGCTTGAGTGTTAGATGTGTGCATTTCACAGCTTACGAGAGGCCTGGAGGCCGGGGTAAAAAAAAGAAAACGTCCCGCTCTGATTCAGAGCAAGCGCTCGCAAATAGCGAGCGCCTCTGAATCAGGGCCTGAGAGCACCAGTGAGCTGTGGGCGGGACTGTCCTATGTGCTGCTGCTGCTAATTGGCTGACCAGACTGTCTCTCACTCTGTCAACCACCACCCCCAGCAGCAAGTAGTAGCCTAGTCACTGTTTTGCACTCTCTTCTTAAGTTGTGATTGACTATAAAACAAGGAGGGGGCCAGCTGGCAGTGCAAGCACCACACAGTCAAAAAAAAAAAAAAACATTGGAAAAGTAGGAAAAAACATCGGGGGGAGAAATCTAGCGATGGTAATGAAACATTGGACCCTGAATATTGCAGTGTTAAACATCAAACATTGGAACCATCTGTCCGATGTTTTCGATGAAACATCAAATGATTCCCATCCCTAGAAGTCACCACATAAGTGATCACACATTTGTCTGATCGTCACTAGAACAGCGCCAAAGATATCACTGTCATCTCCCACATGTAAATTCTGCCTAGCACCCACAACATCTGTGGTTTCCACATTTTTCTCACTAACACATCCACAGTTTACAATTTTGTCTTACTCTACCAACACTCAACTCAAGCATATAGATGCTCTAATCTACACTGTATTTCATGGAACTTTTATATATCAGCATCACAGTGTTGCATGTTAAATGTGGGTACCAAATCTTCTTGCCTTGTCTAGTAGAATAACTAATTCACACCATTGCCTCTTAAAGCTGGTTACACACGAAACGATGTGTACCCAGTGCAATTGTCGCTGGCGACAGGACCCAGCAGGGGTGCAGGCATTAGCAAATGCATACACACTTGCCACGACGGTGGGGACCATGCTGCATTCAGCAGCATAGCCCCCGCTGACAATATCGCCCATGCAGGTCCGACGGACGATGTAACTGACGATGTGAGGGAGTGTGACATAGTGCATACACACTGGACAACAAATCGTTCATAAAATCTAGTGTGTACCCAGCATAAGATTATCAATAGATGAGCAATTTTGGATACAGGTTCAACAATTTTAAATGTATAAGCTTCTATTTGATTCTCTTATGTTCTGACTGAGCTGCCTTGGGGACTTTTTAGAAAAAGAAAAATAAGATGTATCAATCTTTCTAAAGAGGACAGGTGGAGATGTTTCCCATAGCAACTAATCATCTTACTATCATTTATCTATTACAATCCATAAAATGATCGCTAGATGCTGATTGGTTGCTATGGGACACTTCTCCACCTGTCATCTTTAGAAGGATTGATACATCTGATGGACTTTTGAAAAAAAAAAAAAATGTATCAATCCTTCTAAAGAGGATTGTACTAGATACATGATAGTTAGAAGCTGATTGGTTGCTGTGGTCAATGTCTCCACATTTCCATTTTAGAAGGTTTGATACATCTCCCCCGATGTCCTCACATAGATTTCTCACTCGCCTCTTGTATTTTCATGGTTTACATATTGGTATAAACTACAAATGTGTCCTTATATATACTATTGCCGCAATAGCACCAAACTGCCCTTCTCCGAGCGCCAGTTACTATGCAACTCTGCTGACAAAACCGCTTCACGAGACTGCACTGATTAATTTGATGTGGAAGTCTTGTATATCTGTGTGCGGCAGGGCTGTATTCAATTAGCGGCAAAAAAGTATCGCGGATTACTTCATTTCGCCAGGCAGAAATCTTTTCAATTACAAATACTTTTCGTGTATGCGGAAAGTCAATGCAATGTAATAGGCGAAAAAGATTTGCCTATGAATAGCAGGCGAAATAAAGTGCAGAATTGCGGTTTTGAGGTGCAAACCTCGGGAAACCACTCAGCACCCTTGGAACCTCCCCCCAAAGCATAACTGCGTACTACACTTTTAGGGCCTGATTCAGACTTGCTCGCATGCGTGCGTGAGCCCTAGCGCGCAACTGAAGTTCAGTCGCTCCGGGGCTCGCTACAAGACGGGGCGGCTGTCGATGTTGATTGACAGCTCGCCCCGTTTTGTAGGCGGGGAGGGGGAGTGGCTGCACAAATGCCGCTGTTCCCTTAGCAACGCCTGCCGTTTGTGGGCAGCCCTAATGACCTCACTTGTGATGTCAGTAGTGGACTTCCTGCTCTATTAGAGCAGGAAGTCCACTCGGGCTTACGGGAGCCGAGACCCTACTACAGCTTTGCGAGCGGCCTGGAGGCAGAAGAAAAATTAAAAAAAATAAAGCCCTAATTCAAAGCGAGCGCTCGCCAGCAGCGAGCGGCTCTGTATCAGGCCCTTAGTCTCCTGTTTAATTCCTCATATATACCGGTTCTCAAACTCTGTCCTCAGGACAGGCAGGGATGTACTAAACGAAAAATTCGGTAAAACCCCTGTTTACAGCATTTTCCGTATGCATCAATCTCCTGGCCGCTGGGCTCCGATGCGGAGGGTAATGCCAGCAATAGCTGGCGTTACCCTATAGAAGCTTATGGGCTTCTACAGCATCGCGCTGCTATGAGGGATCCGATCGGATCCCTCCCAGCATGCCCCACGGCCGTCTCGTCACTCTGCGCATGCGCAGATTTGACTCCCGGGTCACAAAGCTGGAAGTCCACGGCGCAGGGCAGATCGCGAAGGACAGCTCTTATTGGAAGAGCTGTCCTTTGTGCTGCTGATCGCATATGTTAGTGCAAATGCGATCAGCAGGGAGGTGGTGTCCGGCGGTAAGTGCTGCGAGATGTTAGTGCATCTCGCCCCTTATCACAGGTGAAATAATTATCTCCATTTGTGGATCTTTTAAAATGTCAGTGAGTAATGAATACACCTGTGCACCTGCTGCGTGACCTGGAAAATGTGATCTGTGTGTGGTCCAGAGGATTGAGTTTGAGAACCACTGCTCTATATTAGATATGTATGTTGTGCAATTACTTCTGGGTCATTTACTACATAGGCCATTAGGTAGCCATACTGTTTCACACAGCACTCCTGAAGTTTGTACCCATCTTACCTCAGTCACTGCAGATTGGTGCTAATAAACATTGGGTGTAAATCTGAAGTAAGTGACCAAATATGCTGTTACTAAGTAACAGCTACTGTACATTACCGTCACTGACAGTTGATCTGAACTCTGACCTCTCCCATGTCAGCTACAGGGGGTCCCGGCATAACACACATCTACAGTCTCCTATACAGTATATCCTCTGTAAGCCATTAGGTGGCACACACATTGTGAGATCACAATGTCATTGCAAGTCAAACTACTGTGAGGGTCTACCAACTGCTTTGCTATTTAGTTGCTTGACATTATAGAGGCAGGAATACCCCAGGGGCTAAAGGTCTAAACAAAGGCAAAGTTTCACTTGTAGAAGACTTTCCATCCTGAATACCACACTGTACCCAAATATTCTACATAACTACCAAGATCATGAGCATGTGATAAAGCGTTCAAAAATGATGCAATAACTCAAGTTAATTTAGACCTATTTGGGTTCATAACTGTAGCACAAAAACTGATTAGTCCTCCCCCAATATGTTTACCCTTAAAATATACAACTTAGAAATCATGACCCCTCCCAGACTTTGTAATGGAAATATATGATCTATATCAAAACAGTATAAAAGAAAAAAAAAAAGTCAGAGGCTAATACATAAAGTATTACCTGCCTGTGCCATAAGAGATGTACTAATACCCCAAATACCTTTAACACCAACAGATCTGCCCTTTCTTTTTAAAAGACTGAAGTTCCCTGTGCTTCGCCTTTGTACAAGTAGTAAACGATGGGCAATTATACGTGCCAATTTCCAGGCTTGGTTTGAGAATTAATTTATACATTCTTTTAAAAAATGTCCATACCAAAATACAGTGTTCATAAACAGGCCATTTCTTCACTTGTGGACAGATCTTACAATTTTTAGTAACTGCACATTTGTCAGAGGCTGCTTGAGCGTCTAGGGGGGGGGGGGGGATTCAGTGTCATAAGCATCTACACTTGCAACTAAATGGGTGTAACTGGTGACAATGAGGTGCTTGCATAAGGTGAGGTGTTCTGTGGGCATGCAGACAAAATTGTGGGCTATTTAGAAGTGAGCGTACACAGTGATCCGTCTGATATTCGATCTATTGTAGGAAGATCGGGCTGGTGCTAATGCAGGCTGATCGTTTTTACGACTGATTTCACAAGAGGATGGATAGGGGAGGTGCCGCCACATAGATGCGAGCAAATCTGCACATGGGCAACTGATTTATTTCTGAGCAGAATGATGTGGGTGAACTGTGTACAGCTCTGAATACGCTCCTGATTATTTCACACCGAATTTTTTACAAATTGGCAAATAATATAAGAAATGAGCCTGGCAATACTGGGCACATCAGTTTGTTTCCTCATAGGGACTCTCTCGTGGAGATTAGTAATTAGGGGGGATGTAGTCATTAGGTCCACATTTACAACGTTGACATTGTTATGTCGACATTATCAGAATGTCAACATTAGGGTTAGGCTGTGGGATGGGTTAGGAATAGCAGAAGAATACTTACCAGAACACTGGAGGAGCACATGTCTGACGTGGAAGTGATGGTCGATTTGGAGTTTACAATCTAAATATCTAAATTCCCTAACACACAAAATAGGGTAAATTTTTGTCACATACAAACTACACATAGATATGTTCAGAATCAGAAATATTACCCCATTTGCTGCGGGGTAGTTATGCTAAACACTATCACCATGCTCTATGCCTGTATCATTTCACATCAACTCACAATTTTAATCATTATTGTTTTTACCAATTTTTATTGCACTCTGTATACTAAATGAGCCATTAAAACTGACTATTAATTTAGAATTTGTCTTTTTTTTTTTTTCTTCTAAGGGGCGCAATTCAATTGGACGTGAAGTTTAGCTAGATAAAAAAACCTTGCACCCAATTTTGGGATACTGCGGGTATGCGCACTCCTAATACCCACGGTATCCAATTTAAAAAAGTGGTCGTGGGGTTTTCAGCTTTGAAAACCCTGCGCCGCATAAAAGTAAAAAGAATTCTGCACTTACCTGCCCGGTGGCCTCCCTTCTGTCTTCTCACTTGAGAGGGGGCTGCTGGGAGGCTCCAGGGGCTGGTGTGAGGGGCAAGGGCTGCTGGGAGATGTAGTTCTCCCAGTGCCCATTCTGGGGGGTGTGCACACAAATCGGGGGTCACACACACAAACAGTAATAAACACATACTCGCCCTGCTGCAGAAGACTCGGCATCCGATACTGGATGAAGAAGACACTGCTTCGGAAGGTGAGTAATTAAGGACTAATTAAGCTAATTGGTAACTTCCAATTGCTTAATTAGTGCCAGAGCAAGTCCCGGTGATTTTTTCTAAAATTACCTATTTTATGAAAAATCACACTTGCTCAGGAGGTGCGTGAAAAGAAACCTCGGCGCGTAAAAAAAGAAAAAATCTGCAGCTATTTGAATAGCAAGAAACCCGCAACTGCTGGAAAAACCTTGCAGGTGCGGGTTTTTTGCTATTCTCGCACCCAATTGAATATGCCCCTAAGAGTTTTAAAATGTATAAACTTTGCGAATGGAGGCATTTGTGGGCATTTAAGATTGAGATATTTACCAGGACAGATTTGTTGGTGCCCCTTAGAAAAGATAGAACTATAATTCTATTATTTAAAACTAATAGGCTTTCTTGAAGTAACATTATACATGTCTTCAATCTTCTAAACGGTCATTCAGCCTATTTAGATGAAGAAAAGTAGTCACTCTGATGTATGGTATCAACGTTCTTGATGAGACTATACTGTTCTCATCCTTCTACTCTACTACCTCTCCTCTTGAACCTATACCCTTACATATCAGTAAAGCTCTGTCTCCTGTGCTCATCCCACCCTTAACTAAAATCTGTAATCTCTACTGGTATCATTCCATCACTGTTCAAGTATGCATTGATCACTCCCACATTAAAAAAATAAAATTCTGACCCTAATTCTCAAATTACCGTCCTATCTCCCAGCTCCCTTGCCCCTCCAAACTACTGGAGAGACTTGCCTACACTCTCCTCACACACTTTCTTAACATCCACAACTTATTGGACCCACTTCAGTCATGCTTTCGTTCTCAACAGGGACAGCACTGACTAAGGTAGTAAATTACCTTGTCACTGCCAAGGCGAAAGGACATTACTCACTTCTAATTCTTCTAGATCTCTCTGCTGTCTTTGACACTGTTGACTACTCTCCACTAGAAACACTGCAATCCCTAGGTCTTCAAGCCATGGCCCTTTCTTGGTTCTCATCCTACCTATCTAATCGCTCTTTCACTGTTGGCTTTTCTAATTCTACCTCCACTTTGCTACCTCTATCAGTTGGAGTACCGCAAGTCTCAATTTTAGGCCTCTGCTTTTCTCAATCTATACCACCTGTTTTGGCAAACTAACCAGCTCTTTTGGTTTTCAGTATCATCTGTACGCAGACTATACTCAAATCTACCTATCCTCAGATTTATCACCATCTGTGCTGACCTGTGTCACTGAATGTCTTTCTGCCATTTCATCTTGGATGGCATCTCACCACCTCAAACTTAATATATCCAAAACATAATTATGTTTCCACCAGCCAATAGTAGTTACCAACCTGATATCTCTATCACTGTTGACAACTTAACAATCAACCACAAGCTTGTTGCTTAGGTGTCATCCTTGACTCTGAATTTTCCTTTGTTCCCCACATTCAATCTGTCTCAAAATCCTGTTACATACAGATAAAACAACATAGCCAAAATTCGACCATATCGTACACAAGACACTGCAAAAACTAAAATCCATGCACTCATTATTTCCCGCATTGACTATTGCAATAGTCTCCTTACTGGTCTTCCCAAAAACAAACTCTTACCATTACAATCCATTATGAATGCAGCTGCGCGGCTGATCTTTCTCGCCAATATTCATTGTCTGCTGATCCACTCAGTCCTTCCATTGGCTACTGGTCTTCTACCATATTCAATATAAATTATTTACATTCACACATAAAGCTATTAACCGAACCACACCAAAATATCTCCCAACCCGACCTCTCCGCTCAGCACAAGATCTGCGTCTCTCATCCCCACGCATCACTTGCTCCGATTCACGGTCACAGGACTTTTTTCGGGCTACACCCATCCTGTGGAATGCCATCCCACGCACAATAAGACTTTCTGCTAGTCTCCAAACATTCAAGCGTTCTCTGAAAACTCACCTATTCAGACAAGCTTATTAGATTCCAGAATCGCCTACATAACCTTCATGGCTTCACTATCTAATTACATCTCTTTTTAAACTCCACACATAACCTCACATATTTTCTCTTTCTTCAATTTCACATCCTCCTAACCCTAGGCCAACATTCATGTGTGACGGGATCATACAGCTCACCAAGAACCTCTGCAATTTGGCTGGACCAATTTGCAATATGTAGCACCACCTATTTCCCTATAGATTTTAAGCTTGCGAGCAGTGCTCTCTTAACTTTATGTCTGTCTCTTACAACCCAGTCTTGTTCTATTAATGTTTCAAATTGTAAAGCGCAATGAAATATGCTACACTATATAAGAAACTTAATAAATAAATAAAAATAAAACGTGCACCACACTGAACATGGACCAGTGAAAGCAAAGGAGAGTTGTCTGAGGAGATCAGAAAGAAAATCATAGATGCGCATGTTACAGGTAAAGGCTGTAAAACCATCTCCAAATAGTTTGATGTTCCTGTGACTACAGTTGCAAATATTATTAAAACGTTTAGGACTGTAACTGACCTCCATGGACGCAGCCGCAAGAGGAATATTGACATTAAATAGTGAGAATGTTAGAAAAAGCAGATTAAACCTTCCAAAGAGATCCAAGCTGAACTTAAAGGTACGTCAGTGTCTGATCGCACCATTCAACGCCTTTTGAGCAACTGAGCTTCATGGAAGATAACTCAGGAGGCTCCACTTTAAAAAAAAAGCCAGACTGGGCTGGATTTTGCTAAAATGCATATTGAGAAGCCATAATGCTTCTGGGAGAATGTCATTTGGAGAGATGAATAAAAAACTGGAGCTTTTTGGCAAGTGAAAAATTAAGCCCTCAAAGAAAAGAATATCATACATCTGTGAAACCTGGAGGAGCCTTGGTTATGTTTTGGGGCTGTTTTGCTGTGTCTGGCATGGGGTTCCTTGAATCTGTACAGAGCCCAATGAACTCTCAAGACTATCAAGGTATTCTGGAGTGAACCAGACTGGCCAGTGTCAGAAATATCTGTCTCAGTCACAAGTCCTGGGACCTCCAATAGGATAATGACCCAAAACACAAAGCTAACACCACCCAAGAATGGATAAGAATAAAACATTGGACTATTCTGAGGTGGCCTTTTATGAGCCTTGATCTATTGAACATCTAAGAAAAAGCTGAAAAAATGCAGCCCGGAGAAAGCACCAATCAAACCTGGGACAGCTGAAGCAGTTTGCTCAGGAAGAGTGGGACAAACTACTTGTTGACAGGTGAAAAAATCTCATTGAGTGCTAAAGAAATTGATTGATTTCAGTGATTGCCTCTAAAGGTTGTGCATCATAAAATTAGGTTAAAAATCCCATCATTTTTGTCCATGCCAATGTAATTTGTTTATGATTTAAAACTAGCTGGGATACCCGGCGTTGCCCGGGTTGAAGACTGGACCCTTGCAGCCTTTATTTGTTTAAATTGTCCTCGCCTATAACCCCTTTCCATTAATTATTGCACTGGGTGTCACCCAGTGGAGGGATGCCATTGGCGTAACTACCGTGGGTGCGGCTACTATGATGCCCCAAAGCTGCCTCTGTGGCCCGCTGCTCCCCCTGCACCCAATCATGCACACAAGGTGGGCCAGTCCAGTCAGGGCCGTTGAGACGGGCCCGGGTGTCAGTAGTGTTAATTTGGTGCCAGCTGTTAACAGCTGGCGCACTGGCAGGCAGTCGTGGAGAGACAGAGCTGCCTGTTGTGAGGCAAACATAGCTTGCGGACCAGCGTCAGACTCAAATTGCGCCAGCGCTGTCTGTAATTAGCTGGCGACCCAGCCCCGGAACCACACCTGCTGGCTGCCAATGGCAGTTGCTGAGGGGGGGGGCATAATGTGTAAAGGGCACTACTATTGTGTGGAATAATGTGTTATATGGGGCACTACTACTGTGTGGCATAATCTGCAAAGGGCATTACTACTGCATGTCATAATGTGTATAAGGGGTACTACTGTGTGGCATAACCTGAATGGGCTCTTTGAGGGGACAAATGTATGTGTTTTTTTAACCCTTTTAACATCCTGCTATGTGGCCCACAATGTTATAGTTTCGCCCTTGCATGCAAACATAGAGGCTCTGAATAGAACGTGCATGAGTCACCAAGTTTGCTCCAACTGAGGTTAAAATTATACTTTTATGGTTTTCTCACAGGTTTTTGGCAGACTGTCAATTTCCACTGGAGTCAGCCTTGGAACCTGTGTAATTTAAGTGTCCCCGTTTTTAGGGTTTGTGTGAGAATGTGTGGCCCTGACAAAGTACAAACCTTGGCAAAAACCTAATCCTGTTACAACTACACCACCATGCCAAATTTGGTGGAGCTAGGTTCAAAACTCTGACCGTGCATAAAGGACATGCATACAAACAGACAGACAGACACACTTTCTCGCTTATTGTATAGATATTCTGTTGAACCAAAAATAAAATGCAAAGCCTTATTTGTATTAAATATGGAAAAAGCAATGATGGATGCCAATTTTGCCATTTTCAAGTTATTTCAGAGAAAAATATCAGCTCTTTTTTCATGAAAGGGTAACAACAAATTTTCCATGTCTGCATCAGTTTATAGCTATCACTTATCTTATACACACTAGAAAATCCAGGTATTGATCATTTAAAGGAACAGCTGGTGCACACATTTGATGAAGTCATGATAGAGTTATGCACTAAAGTGTCAGTTGCAGTTTTATTTTTTAATCTAGTGTGTATAACATGTTTGAAGTAACACAATTTTTTTTATTATTTTACAGTTTTAATGAAAGTAGTGCAGAAATTAACAATTCTTTAAATATACATAAATCTGGTTCAAAAGTTTTGGGTCACCCAGACAATTTCGTGTTTTGCATGAAAACTGACTTTTATTTATCAAATGAGTTGAAAAATGAATAGAACATATAGTCAAGACATTGGCAAGGTTAGAAATAATGATTTTGTCCTTCAAACTTTGCTTTAGTCAAAGAATGCTCCTTTTGCAGCAATTACAGCATTGCAGACCTTTGGCACTCTAGCTGTTAATTTGTTGAGGTAATCTGAAGAAATTTCACCCCACGCTTCCTGAAGCACCTCCCAGAAGTTGGATTGGTTTGATGGACACTTCTTGCATACCATAAAGTCAAGCTGCTCCCACAACAGCTTAATGGGGTTGAGATCTGGTGACTGTGCTGGCCACTCCATTACAGACAGAATACCAGCTGCCTGCTTCTTCCCTAAATAGTTCTTGCATAATTTGTTGGTGTGCTTTGGGTCATTGTCCTGTTGGAGGTGGAAAATGGCTCCAATCAAGCGTTGTCCACAGGGTATGGCATGGCGTTGCAAAATGAGTGATAGCTTTCCTTATTCAAAATGCCTTTTACCTTGTACAAATCTCCCACTTTACCAGCACCAAAGTAGCCCCAGACCATCACATTACCTCCACCATGCTTGACAGATGGCGTCAGGCACTCTTCCAGCATCTTTACACTTGTTCTGCATCTGACAAATGTTCTTCTGTGTGATCCAAACACCTCAAACTTCGATTCGTCTGTCCATAACACTTTTTTCCAATCTTCCTCTGTCCAATGTCTGTGTTCTTTTGCCCATATTAATCTTTTCCTTTTATTGGCCAGTCTCAGATATGGCTTTTTCTTTGCCACTCTGCCTAGAAGGCCAGCATCCCGAAGTCGCCTCTTCACTGTAGACGTTGACACTGGCATTTTGCGGGACCATTTAATGAAGCTGCCAGTTGAGGACTTGTGAGGCGTCTATTTCTCAAACTAGAGACTCCAATGTACTTGTCTTCCTGCACAGTTGTGCATCGGAGCCTCCCACTTCTCTTTCTACTCTGGTTAGAGCCTGTTTGTGCTGTTCTCTGAAGGGAGTAGTATACACCGTTGTAGGAAATGTTCAATTTCTTAGCAAGAATAGACTCGAGTTTCACATGAAAGTTCTCTTTTTCTGGCCATTTGGAAAGTATAATTGAACCCACAAATGTGATGACCAAATACTCAACTAGCTCAAAGGAAGGCCAGTTTTATAGCTTCTCTAATGAGCAAAACCGTTTTCAGCTGTGCTAACATAATTGCACAAGGGTTTTCTAATCATCCATTAGTCTTCTTAACGTGCTTAGCAAACACAATGTTCCATTAGAACACTGGAGTGATGGTTGCTGGAAATGGGCCTCTATACACCTATGTAGATATTTCTTTAAAAACCAGAGGTTTGCAGCTAGTATAGTCATTTACCACATTAACAATGTATAGATTGTATTTCTGATTACTTTAATGTTATCTTCATTGAAAAAAACAGTGCTTTTCTTTCAAAAATAAGGAAATTTCTAAGTGACCCCAAACTTTTGAACGGTAGTGTGTATATATATAAGGGGGTATCATAAAGTTTCAATTATCACCATGAACAGAATGAAAAAGATAGTTAAATGTGGTACTGTATGTTGAAGAAACTGTCTCCGGCAAGGAGTCGCCCTGCAAAGCCATATATTTCTGCCAGCGTTTCTTGACCTTCCGCAACCCATTATTATAGAAGTCCTGCGATTGCCTTGAGAACCACTGTTCGACTTCCAGAATTTGTGCTGTCAAATCGCCTACCCCGAAGTGACTTCTTCATCTCTGCAAAGAGAAAGAAGTTGCTGGCTGCGAGATCAGGCAAATAGAGGGGACGGGGCAAAATTTCATAGCCACGCCTATCGGCGTCCACAACAGATGCTTGGCCGAAATGTGCCGGTGCATTGTCGGCTAGGAGACTGATGCCTTTGCTGATCATACCACGGCAGTTTTCTTTCACGGTATCTCGCAATTTGTGCAGAAGAGTGCAGTAGTAAGTGCTGGTAATGGTCTGACCCTTTGGAAGGTAATCAGTTAGGATTATGGCATGACAGTCCCAAAAAATGGGCAGTGACCTTCCATGCAGATTTCTGCACCTTTGCTTTTTTGGGAGGTGGTGAGGAGGAGTGTTTCCACTCCTTGCTCATTTCTTTGGTCTCCGAATCATACAGGTAGACCGAGCATTCATCCATAGTCATGAGATGTGCAAAGAAATTTTCTTCATCCTGCTCCAATAAAGTAAACATCCTCTGCGAAAATTCACATCGAGTTTGCTTGTGAAATGGGATCAGTAAGCGGGGAACCCATCATGATGACACTTTATACATGTCCAGTTGCTCATGCATAATATTTCACAAACTTCTATAACTAAGACCAACTTCTTTCATGATCACTTCAATGGTTATTTTGTCTTCGAGGACAAGAGCCTCCACTTTCTTCACCGTGTCAAGATCATCTGTGAGGGTCTCCTGGATCAAGGCTCATCTGAGAGGGACATGTGTCCAGTTTGAAAGTTACTTTTCCACCTCATAACAGTGTCATATGTTGGTCTTTCATTACCATAAACAACAGAGCTGACCCTAGGCATTATAAGCAAATGCCTAGGGTGACTAGAATGCCTAGGGGCATTCCAGGGCTCTGCCGCTGCCCTCCAGCCTACCGCTTCCCCCCCCCCCTCTGCTGCAGAGAAGCTTATTCTGGCTACAGGGGGAGACAAGATGGCCACGGAAGGGCATGCTGTGCATGTCCATCTGCGGCCACGCCTAAGGAGCAGAGCTGTGAGTGGCAACTCACGGCTCTACCTCCGCCTCAATTTTAGCCGCCCAGCCATCGGACCATACGGCATCTTCAGAAACAGCATTAGCTGTGTGCTGCATAATTTAAATAAAGAAGGTGGCAGCCAGATGAGTTTGTCCTTTCTCACTCATTAGGTATGTTTTGCTATCTCTAGCTGGGAGTGGGGCGGGATGGGCACTGACTGGGGGTAAGGAGGGGTGTTGGCCAGTGCTGCGTCTGACTAAGGACTGGTGTCATCTATGTATATATATATATATATTTATAATTTGTATGTGTATATATATGTGTGTATATATTTATATATATATATATATATATATATAAATAATCTGTTTAGGAGAGTCAGCACTCACACATAATAAGTGCAGCGGCTGGGGTGCTACACAGTGTTCACCCCAAGGGGACTCCACAAATATAATGAAATTATATCAAAAAGAGTGCACTCACCAGGACTTTTGATAAAAGAAAAAAAGGTTTATTCACATCAATCCATACTGTATTCTCCTACTGTATGGATTGATGTGAATAAACCTTTTTTTCTTCAATCAAAAGTCCTGGTGAGTGCACTCTTTTTGATACAATGAATATATATATATATATATAATGTGTGTGTATGTATGTATATACAGTGTATATATATACATATATTTGTGTGTATATATATATATATATGTGTGTGTGTATATATATGTATATAATATGTATGTATATATATATAATGTGTATATATACATTTTTATATATGTATATACATAAATTATATGTATACTTTTGGCTGCTCTTGTACATAAATATATATAATGTATATATATATATATATATCAACTATAGAATGTATATTTATCATATATATACCGTATATCGATATCATATATATATATATATATATATAGTCCGTTGCTCTTCCTATGAAAGGTGTAAAAACCCCCAAGGGGTAGAGCAAACCAGAGGAGGCACTCCCTTGAAGAATGAAAAAAATTTAATATACTTATAACATGTTGAATTTCAGTACAGAGATAAGTCAACGTTTCAAGGTCCGCAGACCTTTTCGTCAGGACTGTACAACATGCATCATGTCTGTTGTACAGTCCTGACGAAAAGGCCTGCGGACCTTGAAACGTTGACTTCTCTCTGTACTGAAATTCAACATGTTATAAGTATATTAACATTTTTTCATTCTTCAAGGGAGTGCCTCCTCTGGTTTGTTCTACCCCTTGGGGTTTTTTACACCTTTCATAGGAAGAGCAACGGACTATATACTACTTGTTTAGGATGGCAAACTTCTGCATACTATATATATATATATATATATATATAGTGTACACAAGGGTTGAAAGTGAGCGACCAAGGTGCTTGTACACAATATAAACAATTATAAATGTAAACCAATAAATAAATAATTATTAAAGTGACGAGTGTCTTAGTAAAAATTAAATAAACCATAGGCAGCTAATAAATTACTACTTATTATCTCAAATAAAGTGCTTAGTGATGAAATAATGTGCCAAAAAAGTGCTTATGCTTAGATAAAAAATATATTTAATAGACACTAATAACAATAATTTAAAATATGACATTTCAGATCACAATATAAACAATGAAGCGAAAAATTAACATAACATATTTTTTCAATAAAAAATGATAAAAATTAATAAAGGATGGATTGTAATATGCTTATCTTAAATAGAGATTATCAAAAGTTCATGGAGGTAAAGTAGAATAAGCTCCCAATGCGTTTCGTCAGCTATGGGACTTCATCATGGGAAATATATATATATATAGTTATCTCTATTTATATACTGTATCTATAGATAGATATATCTATATATTACATTCAGTCCAGCACGCTGGATAAATTCACTGGTAATCTCGAGGATGCATAGTAAACAAATTCCCATTCAGAGCTGAACAGCACCTTCGGGAAAAAAACAGGCGTCACTCTTCAATAGTTATAAAGGGTGATATATTGGCCCTCATTCAGACCCGGACGCAAGTGGCCGTTCGTACGTTCGGCGTACGTAAAAAAATATTTTAATTCAAGCACTCGCTCGTATTTTCGCACGCAGCCAAACATCCTCCCCAAACTCAAGCGACCCCTCCTCTAACTAACGAGCGTGCCAAATAGCGAGCGTACATCCCCGAAGTGGCTTGAAGGGAACGCACGCACTAGTACTACCCGGAAGTTGGACTGTCAGATTTCGATTAACTGCTCGTTTATTCTGCCTACCTCCCTCAATCGTATCATGCCAATCAATATATCAATTCGCTAAATTGTTTTTTTGTTTTTTCTTTAACACAATGCAATAAACTTTATTCATATCCGTGTTTGTGTTTACCCGCAGAATACGTACGGCTTAAACATTCGCTTTTAATTGTCAAAATACATGTTAGCCCCAATTAAATAATTGTTCTATTTGTTTTTCTACCCGCATATTTCCCGGAGTTCATTTCTTTATTTAAATTTGCTTACGCATGTCACTGCATCAAGCCTATCATAAGTCTCAAGAGATTTCTGGCCCTGTCGAACACATGACTCATACACTAACCAATAGAATTGGTCCTGTTAATTACCCAAATACATTAGCCAATCAAAAAATTTTGGGGCACTATTAAAAATGATTTTTATTAAAAACACCATTGCCATCATGAGAGCCTCCGCATTCACCAGGCGTGAGCTGCTGGTGCTAACGGAGGTCATGGATAGGCGGATCACCAGCCAGCCTCCACCCATCACCAACCGCGAAAAGCGTTCCGCATATGCGGAGGTACGGGCCCGCCTGCGCTCCTTCGGCTCACGCCGCCAGATCGGGCAGCTGGAGCGCATGTGGTCGGACCTGCAACGGCGGACGCCCCGCTTGCTGGCATGCTTTCGCATGCAGATCGCCGAAAGTAAGTTTTATGGACTGTGGTTTTCATGTTTGTCTTTGTGGCCCTAACTGCGTGTGCATGTTTTCCCTGTATTTCATATTTATTCATTGTACTCATATCTGCATGGCCATGTTTTCCCTGTATTTCATATTTATTCATTGTACTCATATCTGCATGGCCATGTTTTCCATGTATTTCATATTTATTCATTGAAATCATATCTGCATGGCCATGTTTTCCATGTAGTTCATATTTATTCATTGTACTCATATCTGCATGGTCCTTTTTTTGGGGGGGGGGATTCGAAAATGGTGTTTTTCGCGGATTTGTGTTGAAACTAACCACAATTTGTTTCACATCTTTTAGGGGCCCAGCGAAGACTTCGCCGTCATCGTCCGGCCAGACGGCGCTCACGGCCACTCTCCCCAACCCCAAGCCAACACTCCACTACCACTAATTCCCCTATTCCCCACTCCTCCCCAGCCTTCCAAGACCCTCTGGCTGAAATTTCGGGGCTCCTTCCCCTCTGTCCCAATTCCCCCTCTCCTCCAACCACCCCTCTTAGAATTATCCCCTCCCAGGAGTCGGTAATTACCCCGCCCCGATCTTTGGGGAATGGAGGCACCTCCAAGGAGGACGATGGAGGGCCTTCTGGAGCTGGCGTTGTATCTTCCGGTATGTTTTTCTTTGGGATTTTTTATCGACACAAACTGTTTGTATGTAATCATGTGGTTCCTTTTTTGGGGGGTTTTGGCTACACTTCTGGGGATTTTGCCGATTGCCTTTACCTGTTACTGCTGATTTCAACATACACATATCACACCTGTCGGAATTTGTACATTGGCCTTGCATTTTTGGCATACACCATTTTTGGTTGATGTGTTTTAATGGTGTAATTATGGTTTTTTTTGGGGGGGGGGTTTGGCTTCTTTTTTAATGTGGTTTCATTATTGTTGTATTAATTCCCACACTTTTCTCACCCACAGAGGAACAGGCGTCGGGCAGAATTAGCCGCCTGTGTGGCCCGGATGCGCCACAATATAATCGGTGTGCTGGTGGTCCTTGACCATATGTCGGTCCTCCTTAGGGATTAGTTTTTGGTTTTTTTTGCCCATTTTATAAATAAAGTGTTATTTTCTAAGTAACGTTCTGGCTCATTCGTTTTTTCAAAATCACAGATTGTTTACCCTGACATAAGTAGACTGTTCCTGCAAGGATTACCAATTTTTGACACTAAGATTGTGTGTTGTATTTTTATGTAAAACAGCCACAAGAAACACCTAACAGTAACAATCTCATTTCCCTTTTTTGGTGTAGTCACAATTAGATATTACTACATTTTACAGGTTCCTAGTTGGGGTGCAAGCTGCTTAGTCCAATCTTACGAAGCCAAATGATTGTACAGGCTTCCTTTGGGTGTTGGTTTGGACCCTGAAAACATATTACATTTTAGCTCAACTGGCGTCAGTACTGGATTACCCCTTAGTCAAATGTAACGTGTGAACCTGGTTACACTTGCTTGTAACGTTCCAAAAAAGGTACAACATTTCACTCTCAAAACATTTATTCACAACATAACTGAAAAATCAAAGTGGTCACTCACAAACAAAACACACAGTGATAATCACAAATACAACACATACCAACAAAACCAAATAAAAAAACAACAAATCAAGAACTAGTTGACGAAGGACCATGCCAACATGATTCCACAAATATGGCGTTGCAATATGGGTTCCATAATATATCCCCAAAATGTCCACATACAGGTTTTTTAAGGGTAGCAGGAAGTAGTCATCGTTGGAGTGCCAAAGATTATGTGAAAAAACAGAAGATGGAGAAAATAAAAATAAATAATTAGATGTTCTCAAACAAACCCTACCACATTAGGTATGTTTTGTCAATAATTACCTAAAAAATCTGCCCACCACATCATCGCGTATGGCCCCCCCCACATACTGACCTCCGACCAACCTCGGGGGGGCCATCCTCAGGTAAGGCATCCTCTGGCTGCATTGGGACACCACTCCTTATGGCGATGTTGTGAAATATCCCGCACAGGACCACAATTTTCGAAACCATATCCGGCAAATACATGAGCTCGCCACCAGAACGGTGGAGGCATCTGAATCGGCCTTTTAAAAGGCTGATACAGCGCTCCACCACTTACCTGGTGGCTGTAAGTGCGGAATTATACTCACTTTGTGGCCCTGGTGTGGGAGCCAAATAAGGAGTGAGCAGCCAGGGCATGCAAGGGTAGCCACTGTCTCCTGTGAAAAAGAATAGACAACATCAGGATCACTCTGTATGAAGCTTAACATTTTTATGTACTAAAGGTCTCCACTTACCCAGAAGCCACGCATCACCAGCTTGTAGGTTGGTTAATTTGTGCCATATCCCTGATTGCCGGATGACGAAGGAGTCATGTGCACTTCCTGGTAATTTTGCATTCAGGGACAGGATCTGGAGGGAGGCATCACA
This sequence comes from Taudactylus pleione, assembly GCA_031769625.1. Lineage (NCBI taxonomy): Eukaryota > Metazoa > Chordata > Amphibia > Anura > Myobatrachidae > Taudactylus > Taudactylus pleione. The sequence continues at coordinate 9,889,382 of JAUIMM010000052.1, read as the reverse complement.
TACCACCATTACATTGAGGGAGTGATAGTGTTTCCGGTTTCTAAATATTGCCTCCAGCCGTGCTGGAGGCTGAAGTGGTATGTGAGTACCATCCACAACCCCTATGATGTGTGGGAAGCCAGCTATTTGGTAAAAATTGGCCACACTAAGGGCACCCATATCCAAAGGCATTTGAATAAAATGATGGAGGTGCTTGAAAAGTGCCTCCATCACTGCCCTCAGGATCCGGGAAAAGGAGGATTGTGATATGCCCGCCACTATTCCCACCGTTGTTTGGAACGATCCTGAGGCACAGAAATGTAACACCGCCATAAATTGCGTAAGTGGTGGTATTGCTGTAGGACTGTCAATTTGCCGCTCAAGATCACTCTCTATTAATGAGAGAGTGTCTAGGATGATTTTGGGAGGAAGACGGTAGCGTCTTAAAACCTCATCATCGGGCATTCCAAAAAGGGTGACACGTGTTCGAAATATCTGCGGCCTTGCACGCCTACTATGCCTACGCCTGGGACGAGATTGAGGTTGGTCGGCTTCCGGGAGCATGGCCAGAACAATCCGACCCAGATCAACCTGAAATGGCAAGATTTGAATGTTAGGCTTTTTAACCCCCCCAAAAATTAAACTTTTTACTTATCCATTGATGCTTACATGCCGGGGTATTGTCATGATATGTGGAAACTGGAAATAATCACAACATAAATATACATCATTTTATGCTGGCCATTTCTGAATCAAAAATTTAAGCAAGACAAAACATAAAAGGGGAGAAACACATTTGGGCAAAACGACATTGCGCACACTACGTCAAATTGAGGCCAAATGTAAGCAACAAATGCTAAAGAGAAAACAAACAATTTTAAGGGATGAATAAGCATTTCACAAAGCGCAAATTAGTTTGCAAATACAAGTCACAATAGAAAGTATTAAAAATGCGCTAATTAGTTTGCAAATACAAGTCACAATACAAAGTATTAAAAATGCGCTAATTAGTTCGCAAATACAAGACACAATACAAAGAATTAAAATTGCGCTAATTAGTTTGCAAATACAAGTCACAATACAAAGTATTAAAAATGCGCGAATTAGTTCGCAAATACAAGACACAATACAAAGAATTAAAAATGCGCTAATTAGTTCGCAAATACAAGACACAATACAAAGAATTAAAAATGCGCTAATTAGTTCGCAAATACAAGTCACAATACAAAGTATTAAAAATGCGCTAATTAGTTCGCAAATACAAGTTCAAAAAACGCAGCTAAAAACAAAAAAAAAACCACAGATTTCGGATTTTGAAAATCAAAGGTTACATGTGTAAGGCCAACCAAAGTTGCGTAAAGACAAACAAGAACATTTACAAAACAATTTAACAAATGAACTTACCAAGAGATAATATATAAGAATCCGGATCAAAAGGTCTTTGGGGCAGAGCCAAAATAAAACCTAAGAGAGATGAAATGACGCCAAAAAAAAGTTCGAAAAATCTTAAACAGAAGGAGACACAAATTGTACCAAAGTTTGACTTTCCAAAACTTACCAAAACTGGAAACGGCCAAAAAAATTAGAAACGAAAAAAAGCGAACGGAACTAAAAAAACCAATATATCCAAAAAAAAGACTTCCAACAACGAAAACTCCTACACCAGCCAACAATCAACTCCAACCAACGTAACCTCCAACATTCAAAAAACGCCACCTCGACTCGAGACGCCCCAAGCCATAAATAGTGTTTATTTTCCCGCACAAATTAAGGAGGGATCATAGGAACGCACAATCAATGATGCGGCCGAAAAATAAGGTCGCATGTATAAATACGTCACGAGCCAAAACAAACATTCTGGTGTATTTCTTGTTTGAAGCTCAGACATGGCTACAGACCAAGGAAACAATGGACAACAGTCTGGCGGTAAGTATTTCAGGCATTTTGACTCAATGATTAATTAGAAACATAATATTGTGCAAGTTGTGAAGTTGAGAATTCTCCAAAATTACACAAATAGGTGAGGAGGATGACATGGAAGAGGCTGCTGGGCCCAGTATTCCGGGCAAAGCTGCCAAAAAGAAAAGGCAGCCACAATTCACAAGAAAGGAGATGGAGGTTTTGATTCAGAAGTGTGTGGACATCCTGCCACAGGCAGACAGGAATATGAGTGCAAGCCAGAAGTGGAGAATGTGGGAAGAGGTAGCCGTTGATGTCAATAGGGTGGGTGATTATGTCCGTCTAGCCCGGGATGTCAAACGGCGGTAAGTAAACACTTGCCCCCCCTAAAACCAAAACCCATTTTAAACAAAAGGATAATGGTTCCAATTTCACCCACAGATGGGCCGACTTCAAATATCGCCTGAAGCAAAAACTGGCGGACAGGGCTAGGCATGCAAGGGGGACAGGTGGGGGTCCCACCCCTGTGTCATTGGAGTTGACTGATTTAGAAGAGCTGGCACAGGGGTGTGTGCAGCCTGTGGAGGTGTTTGGCATGTCCAACATGGATACGGACATGCCAGACTTTGCGGCTCCTCATGTTGTCCCAGGTAAATATTGTGATGTCACCAACTCTGAAATGTTATTGTGCCAATATGTAGATACTAATGTGAGTCTTTTCTCATTTTGCCAACAGAGACACAGGCGGATGAGTCTGCTCCAGAGGGGAGCCTTGGCCGCAGAATTTCTGCTGGCTCTGCAGGGGAGGAACCAGTACATCCGGCTGAGGACCCTGCAGAAGCCAGTCCAGGGCAATCCCCCTCGCAGGCAGTGTCCCTCCTCACAGAACTCAATTTTAAATCGGATTTCCATACGGAGATTCTGCAGAGGATGAACGCCAGTCTGGTACGGGTGGCTGAGGCCCTGGAGCAAAATGCTGCAGCCAACGTGACCATTGGTCAGGCCCTGGCGGAAAATACCAGGGCCAACATCCGCATCGCCACTGCCATGGAGCAGCTCGTTCGCCAGCACATGGTGGAGCCAACCTCCCTTCCTGCCGGAACATCAGGATCCTCCACCTCTGGCACAACATCAGCCAATCCTCCAAATGTGCCTAGCCCTGTGCCTAGTCCAGAGGCCACAACATCTGCCTCTGGACAGGCCAACCCGATGACATCCCGGACCCGGTCTGGCGCCCTCCCTCCCCCAGCCAAACGGCCGAAAAAACGGTGACAGCATTGGCTACTTTTCCCACACTCCTTCTGTGCTTGCCTCATATTCCTTTCTGGCCAAAACTTCCCTCTCCTTTCTTGTGAATTGTTTTTAATTTTTGCATTTACGTTTACCAACAATTTATTGTTTGCACAATTAATAAATATTGTGGAATGAACACTGCCAAAAATGTTTTGGTTAAATATGTGCATTTATTTTTTGGGGGATACCAATAAATTTACATCAAATGTACGACTTTGTATTCTGACATTATTGTAAAAATGGGTTACATTTAATCCGGGCCCACAAGCCAACAACGTTCAACCTAAAAAATGACACATTGGAAAAAAAGGGCTCGTTAAGGAACGTTTAAAACATTACCTAAGGATGAAAAATCACCTTGCAAACACAAAATGAGGCACCAAACCTAAACATGATGACATTATTGTTACAATAGTCCAAAAACAACACATTGCGGCCAAAATACACCCCCACAAATGTACGCTAATTGATTGTGTAATCCAGACATTAGCAGCTATGATTTCCACCTGCGTTCGGTTTTGTGCTATCCAAAAAAACTGCTTTCCAAAAACATACCAAGCCGGTTTTCAATCAAACACTAATTGATTTTCTGACAAGCCGTGATTAATCGATGCAACATCGTGGAGTGCCGGGACGGAGGAGAAGGCCATCGCCACTGTGGTCGAGTTATCCAGCCCCTAAGCTGTGCGAGCATTTTGAAGGGAAAGAGGATCATCCAGTGACGTATGAGTTGGTACGAACACATTTGACGTTCGCATTTGTTAATGTATGTACGCCCAAAAAACGCCTCGCCACGCCTGCGTTTTTCCATCTCCCCCGTCAACACCCAAAAACGCCCTGTTCTGACAATCACATTTGACATGTCACTTCCGGTACGCTATTTGCCGAACGAGACAAAAAAAGCTCGCAATCTGCCATACGCACATGCGCAGTGTAACACCGACGCATGCGCGGTTAGGCAACATCGGAACGCAACGAGCGTACTGCTGTTAACGAGCGGCTCTGAATCAGGGCCATTGTCACAAATCACATAGTTGCTGTCGACATTTCAAGACCCAAAGGTCTTTTCATCATGTGAAAAAAAACAAGGGTATTTTATCTCTCTCCATCAAAGCTTGGAGAGAGATAAAATACTAACCAATTAGCCTTTATCTTACATGAAACAGATTTTTTTTGAAAAATGAGAAAAAGGAGCTGATTGGTTAATACTTTTTCTCACAATTTTATCTCTCTCTGAGCTCTGATAAATACACCCCACCCCATGTCCAGATGAAAAGACCAATGTGTCTTGAAATGTCAACAGCAGCACCTATGTGATTTGTGACAATATACCACCTCTTATAACTATTGAAGAGTGCCGTCTGTTTTTTTTCTGAAGGGGCTGTTCAGCTCTTAATGGGAATTAATTGGGGGGTAAAGGAGATGATTTAAACTAAATATGTGTTGCCTGGCTGAAAATTACCCTAAAGGTGAGGACATAATGATTTATAAAATTTAAAATTTTAATCAGTGTGGAATAACACTTTTCCTGAATTTATATTTTGTATGTGTGTGGAGAGAGATAATGATGTAATAGATATCTTAAAATTATGGCAAATAAATCAGTATATTGTGGGCCTGATTCAGAGCTGGACGCTATTTGTGGACGGTCGTTCCAAAAAAGGGGCCGGCTATTTAAATTGAGCGCTCACTCATTGCGGTTTGTTGACGCCTCTATGTCTGAGCGAGCGAACGAAAAATGCGCTCGCTATTTTGTAAAGATGCCCCTTTGCCGTTCGCATCACACGTCATCTCCGGTATTTATTTGATTAATCGGGTACATCGAAAGGCATCTGAACTGCTCGCAGTGCTTGTGGTAGGTTTTTCCTACTGCAATCACTGCGAGCAGTTCAGGCTAAAAGACAACCAAGTGACGTGGTCGATGACACTCCTTTACTAATTATGCACTCCCATTAAACGCCCTTTTTTCCGTTTGGCACGCCTGCGTTCGGATCTCCACTCCCCCGTTTTCAAGCACCTTCCCCTGTTACCACCCACAAACAGTACATTCTGTCAATCAAATTAGCAGCCCCTCGCTGTTTTGCGAGCGCACGATTCTCAACCGCAATGACTGGTTTGCGCATGCGCATTACGACCCATACACATGCACAGTTGTGCGAACATTGCTCATAGCGAACGAGCGGCCGCTTACGAGCGGCTCTGAATCAGGCCCTGTATCCCCTGCCAGACTCCTAAAGGAAGAAAGAAGAGGGAGAAACGCCTAAAAAGTAAGTGAAAGTTGAGTATGATCAGGCCCGTCAAGAGCCCGGTAAAAAGGGGCCGCGGCCTGATCGCGGGCGGCATGGCCACGCCCCCTTATGTAAAATTTAAAAAAAGTTTTCTGTGCCGTGAAGCGGCACTGCGCGCTGGCGGGAGGGGCTCAGTGAGCCCCCTCAGCACAGGTGCATAACCAGTGGGGGGTGCAATCAGCTTGATCGCTCCCCCCACTGGCATACTGTAGGAGACTGTTGTGCGTGTGCTGGGCTGCTGTGATGTAAGGGAGGGAAGCTGTGCCGAACTCGGGCCCCTCCAGCAAGCCCGTGTAATTTGTACCCGCTCCCTCCCCCTCTCGGCGCCCCTGAGAATCATATTTGAAGAGGTGGGGGAGAGTGTCAGTAGAGAGCATGGGTGTAACTATAGTCGGTGTAGGGGTGCCACTGCTATGGGGCTCAGAGGTTTAGAGGGCCCCAGACTACAGCATATGTCTACCAAGTTTGCAAAAATAATTGTGCAGTTGGGTCAGGACTGCTGCCTGGCTTGAATGGAGTGACATTACACTTTCAAGGAATGGTATGTGTAGTCAGGGTCGGACTGGCCCATGGGTACAGGGGAAACCCCCGGTGGGCCCCACTGCCTGAGGGCCCACTCCCTCTTCAAGGAATCAGATTCCAGACTGTGCACTTGAATTATACATTATATTATAGATTATACATAGGTTACATCATACTGCACAGGACTATGGTGTTTATTCTACAATCCATTGCAGATATTAATCTGGTACATCATCATGCATGCACTAGCAGAATTTTATATATATATATATACGACAGGCTCAATCCACAGCACTCGACCATCTGGGGTGCCCTTGGTATGTGACCACACCATCTACATAAAAAATATACAAACTCGGCACTCACATGCTTTTCAAACTGCAACTCCTTTGAACATAGGGAATGTTGGTTCCAAAATATTGCAAACCGCTTTGTTAAGCGGTGGCCAGCTTAACAAATTATTGCAATATTTTGGAACCAACATTCCCTATGTTCAAAGGAGTTGCAGTTTGAAAAGCATGTGAGCGCCGAGTTTGTATGATATTTTTTATATATATATAAATTTTTTTATTATTTATTTTTTTTAAAAAGGGGCCCCATCCATGCAGTCTTTATTGGCTATGGCTGGCCAAAGCCCTAAGTATGGGCCCCTATCATTTCAATCCCCCGCTAGGCCCTTCATGCCCCAGTCCAACACTGTGTGTAGTTGATGTTATAATGGTAAGGAAGCATGGTAATGTTTCATAGTATGAACTGTGAGCACTTACGTGTGGCATAATAGAATGTGGCATAATATGAATTGGGGGCACTGTGGCATAATGTGTACTGGTAGCACTACAGTGTTGCATATTGTTAACTATGGGCTTGAATTAGAGTTGTATGCTAAAGCTCCAGTAGCTGGATCCTATATATTCGAATGCAGCAGCGGCCGGAACTTCTACTGAGCAGCTCACCTGAATCTTCGAAGATGTCTGCGACTGTGACACCCCCCAAAATGACACACCTGCATTTTTAGCCGATACTCCGTGCCTGTCACGCGCACTGTGATAAAAGCCTTACAGCATGTGACCACAGTAATGTACCTTGACACATGCACAGTGGCAGCTATTTGCTCCATTTGCAAAAACAATGACATAGCATAAAACTCTGAATCAGGCCTTATAGCACTGTTGTGGTTTATAAAATGAGTAACTTCCGTGAAGAGCAGTGTCTCACAAGCTATGAAGAGAAGTGTCTCACAAGCTATGAAGAGAAGTGTCTCACAAGCTATGAAGAGAAGTGTCTCACAAGCTATGAAGAGAAGTGTCTCACAAGCTATGAAGAGCAGTGTCTCACAAGCTATGAAGAGAAGTGTCTCACAAGCTATGAAGAGCAGTGTCTCACAAGCTATGAAGAGAAGTGTCTCACAAGCTATGAAGAGCAGTGTCTCACAAGCTATGAAGAGAAGTGTCTCACAAGCTATGAAGAGCAGTGTCTCACAAGCTATGAAGAAAAGTGTCTCACAAGCTATGAAGAGAATTGTCTCACAAGCTATGAAGAGAGGTGTCTCACAAGCTATGAAGAGAAGTGTCTCACTAGCTATGAAGAGAAGTGTCTCACAAGCTATGAAGAGCAGTGTCTCACAAGCTATGAAGAGAAGTGTCTCACAAGCTATGAAGAGCAGTGTCTCACAAGCTATGAAGAAAAGTGTCTCACAAGCTATGAAGAGAATTATCTCACAAGCTATGAAGAGAGGTGTCTCACAAGCTATGAAGAGAAGTGTCTCACTAGCTATGAAGAGAAGTGTCTCACAAGCTATGAAGAGCAGTGTCTCACAAGCTATGAAGAGAAGTGTCTCACAAGCTATGAAGAGCAGTGTCTCACAAGCTATGAAGAGAAGTGTCTCACAAGCTATGAAGAGCAGTGTCTCACAAGCTATGAAGAAAAGTGTCTCACAAGCTATGAAGAGAATTGTCTCACAAGCTATGAAGAGAGGTGTCTCACAAGCTATGAAGAGAAGTGTCTCACAAGCTATGAAGAGCAGTGTCTCACTAGCTATGAAGAGAGGTGTCTCACTAGCTATGAAGAGAGGTCTCTAACTAGCTATGAAGAGAGGTCTCACTAGCTATGAAGAGAAGTGTCTCACTAGTTATGAAGAGAAGTGTCTCACTAGCTATCAAGAGAGGGGTCTCTTTAGCTATGAAGAGAGGTGTCGCTTTAGCTATGAAGAGTGGTGTCTCACTAGAAGTATTAGGATGATGGCGCCTTCAAAATGTTGCTATGGGGCCCACAAAATTCTAGTTATGCCCGTTCTTATGAGGCACCATTTTGGGGGCTTAAGGACACTACTGGGGCCTATACAACCTTAGGAAAGGCATATGTGGCCCTACAGTGCAGGCCTGCGCAGTACATGCTAGAAACTGGGGCATCAAACTGTGTTATTCAGTTTCAAAAGTTTTTAGTTTTACCCCCTACAGTATGATGACAGAATTCAGAATTGTGCCCTATTTCCCTGCATTGATGCCTATGGAGGTGGCCATTTGATAAATGCTGAAAATAATTTTTCACTGACAATTTAACAATTCATAAATTCCAATATTCACCTTTATTGTGACTAATTTTCCTGGCAGCGATAGATTACGGTACATCCATGAGTGAGGCTAGACACTCCCCTTCGGTGGTACAGAACACACCCCTTTGGGGCAGTGCCTAGATGATGCTTTTTCACAATTTCCATACTGTACAGTATATTTGCAAAAGTTGGAAAGTATGGCATAACCATAATCATGTGAACTGTGGTCAGTAATGTGTCAGATTTTCTATAGCTGTCATATGATGAAGCTTCTATAGTTTCTATTATTTCTGTGCATATTATTTGATTGTTGCTCTGTCATTGATGTGAGATGTGCATATTTTTGGTGTATCTTGTGGTTAAAAGACACATGAATTTTGTGCATTACAGTGTGGCATTATCATGTGAAATGAAGTTAGTAATGTGAGGCATTATCATGTGAAATGAAGTTTGTAATGCGTGGCATTATCATGTGAAATGAGGTTAGTAATATGTGGCATTATCATGTGAAGTGAGGTTAATAATATGTGGCATTATGTGAACTGGGGGCATCGAAAAATTGATTTCATTCTTTAACCCGGGGCGCAGGAGAAGTAGTATCCTGTAAATCCCTTTTATTTTGTGCTAGGATTTGTTGCAACACTTGAACCATCATGTCAGGGTGCCCAAAGCCCTATGGTGCACAAGGAAAAAATAAAAGAAGATAAGAGGAAGAAAAACAGATAAAAGGTTATGTGATAGAACGTTATAGGGTTTGTGACTATGCTATTGCATGGAATACACTTTGCTAACATATACTTCTCTTCTTTCTTCAGATGCACTTCTCAAATATTTCAGTAACCCCACTCCTGAAAATCGTGGACCAGCACAGACAACTCCTGCTAAGCACAGTCCAGCACTTCAACAACAAATGCCCCTGCCATCACCTCCTCAGCACTACCCAGCATTTCAACATCAAGTGCCCCTGCCATTACCTCCTCAGCACTACTGAGCATTTCAACATCAAGTGACCCTGTCATCGCCCCCTCAGCACTTCCTAGCATTTCAACATGAAGTGTCTCTGTTATAACCTCTTCATCATTGCCCAGCACTTTACCATCAAGTGACCCTGTCATCGGCTCCTCAGCACTGCCCAGCACTTTAACGTCAAGTGCCCCTGACATCGCCTCTTCAGCACTTCAGCATCAAGTGCCCCTGCCTTCGCCTCTTCAGCACTGCCCAGCACTTCAACATCAAGTGCCCTGTCATTGCCTTCTCAGCACTGCCTATCACTTCAACATTAAGCACACCTACTTCATATGCTGGGCAATCCATTTCTGTTGAACCTCTACAGGCTACCCCAATAGACCCTGCTGACTGGCCATATACCTTCTCTGATAATATAAGAAAATAATTTGTCCTCAGAGGACCATATAAGATCAAAACAACATTTACTAAACAAAAAGATGGAAGATGTCAGCATCAGTGCTTCAACAGAGTATTGGTCAATGGAGAAAAAATCAAAAGAAGTTGGCTACTCAAAAAGAAAAAAAGAAAGTTTGTACTGCTTTTGTTGCAAACTGTTCTCTCAAGAATTGTCTGTTGATTAAAGAAGGTTTAAGTGACTGGAAAAATACAGGCCAGTTGTTCAAGAACCATGAGGATAGCCAGGAGCACACAACAAACATGAGAACATGGAAGGAATTGGAGGTCCATCTTTCCAAGGGGTTAACAATTGACAAACAAGAGATGTCACTTGCAGAAGCTGAGAGAAACATGTGGGGCCAAATGTAATAGGGTGAGAGTTTAGAAAAGTGAGAGTTTCTGACACTTTTTAAACTTTGCCAATGTAATAGAGTCCAAAAACTTGCATGTTTTTTCAGACTTAAAAAACTCACGATTTAAAATCTCATTAAGATGTTTTCCCATTTTGAAGATAAAACTCAACCAATGTGAGAGTTTACTGCTAAACTCTCACATTTTCTAAACTCTCACCCTATTACATTTGGCCCGTGGTGTCAAGTTCTTACTAGATTAGTTGCAATAATTCAGGACCTCATTCAGAGTCGGTCGTTGCGGCCGCACGGTTGTAAGGGAAAAGGGGCCGGATATGCAAATGATGCACTCGCAAGTTGCGTCCTTAAGATCGGATCGTTAGCTGGCCGACCAAGGGGAGGATGCGGCCGTAAGACAAAAAATACGCCCCCTTCTCGTACGCATTACACGTCATCTCCGGCCATATAAGGATTAATAGAGACCATCGGTAACCATCGGAACTGGTCATAGAGCTTAAGGTTGACCATACCCTCTCTTAAGCAATACAATCAGGTCAGTGTACAAACCACCCATGTCACGTGTGCCATGACACTACTTTGTTAATTATGCACTCCCATAAAACGCCGTTCGCATAATTAGGCACGCCTGCGTTCGGATCTCCACTCCCCCGTTTTCAAGCACCTTCCCCTGTTACCACCCACAAACGCCTCATTCTGTCACTCAAACTACCGACCTGGCTGTGTTCAAGGAGAGAGAAATTTCTGATCGTAGCAGCTAGTTTGCGCACGCGCATTGCGAACTTTACAAATGCGCAGTTTAGCGGACATCGGTGGCGTGCGGCCGCAACGACCGACTCTGAATGAGGTCCTCAGTCCTTAGCTGAAAGAAACTTGGCTTTAAGGGGGTCTACAGACACACTGCACAAACCAGACAATGGTAAATTCCTCAAAGAGGTGGGGCTTATGGCCAAGTTTTTGACCCAGTCATAAAACATAATATTGAAAGGGTTGAAAGTGGAGCTGGCAGTCACATACATTATTTGGGCAAGAGAATACAAAATGAATTGATGAACTCCATCAGTGCCAAAATACTTAAACAATGGTTGAAGAGATAAAAAAATCTAAGTATTTCTCCATCATTTTACATTGCACCCCTGACCTAAGTAATAAGGAACAGCTCTCTGTCATTATAAGAATTGTGACACTGGAAAACCCACCACAAATTAAAGAACATTTCATGGGGTTCTTTGTGGCAGAGGCATCAACAGAAGAAAGTTTATCATTCCTCATCCTCAAAAAGCTGGAGTATCTTAATTACCCCTTTCAGGACTGCAGACGTCAATCCTATGACAATGGTGCCAACATGAAGGGATAGAATAAAGGTGTTCAGGCTAGGCTGCTTCAGCAGAATTCAAGGGTATTTTTTGTCCCATGTGGTGCCCATACTAAATCTGGTGGTAGCTGATGCTGCTAAGACCTCAGTAGATACAATTGGATACTTAATGAAGATATTTACACTCTTCTCAGCATCCACACATAGATGGGCTCTTCTTCTGAAACATGTCAAAATCACCCTGAAATCATGGTCAGATACCAGGTGGGAAAGCAGGATTAAAAGCATTGAGGTGGGGGGACGTGGCTTGGCAGACATTAAGACCGTTCGTGTTTGCCTGTAGCTCCTGCCGGCCGCCAGATAAATCAAACCCCAGTGTCAGTATAGAGACAGTATTGGGCCCCAGACCATACTTACTGACCTCTGCTACCCCAGTCTGGACAGTGACCGTGTTCTGGGAGTCGGAGAACGCTCTGGGTGCCCTCTCGCGGGTTGAGGCCTAGCTGCCGACCTTGAAGCCGGGGCCTTGATTTACGGACTGCCGCCCGGCGGTGTTTGGCCCGAACCGTGTGTGCGGCGCTCACTTACCTGCTCCTGTGCTGGCCTCCCTTCTTTCCACAAGCACTCCCTTTGCAGACTGCCACCAAGACACCTCCAGAGAGGGAAGACGCGACCCGCAGGCTCCCCGTCATTGCCGCGTTCACTGCTGGGGGTTGACGCCGGACTCCGCTACAGCTGCCAAGCGATTCGGCTAGCCTTCTTCAAAGTCCCTCTGATCAGGTGGACTCACCCGCTACCCCCTGTACACCGCTGACGACGGGGATGGAGCACCCGCGGGAGGCTACCATTTTGACCTCTGCTGGGCCTGCTGATCTCCTACACGAGCGTCTGCCTCCATATTGCAGCAGTTCCTCCCTCACTGACAATATATATATCCTGTGGCTGATGCTTGGAAAAGCTGCTGTGACTGGTGAGTAGAGACCCTGCTCTTACATCTGCCTGTTAATGTGGTCTGGCCTCCCTGCCTGTGAGCCCTTTCTGCTGGAGACTACTGTGGATACCAAGGGAGAATAGAGAATTTCACTGGACACTACTACTTAGTGATCCTGGTGTCCACGAGCTGTGCACTCAGAGTCCTCATTCCCTTCCTACTGCTGCCCTATCCATATCTATGAGTACTGAAATGTGAGACCTGTCGGCTGGCACGGGGTTTCTATTTCTTTGACCTACATAATACAACAGAAAGTAGCTTTGGAGCAAACTGAGTCACTGTTGATATATATATTTGTGCCCATATTTTCCAGTTTCGATCTTACTCAAGCATCCCTGTGTTGCTATCTTTATACCTGAAGCAGCACTGCCTCCAGTGGTCATTCGGTTCCCTATTAAATATGTGAGCTGATATGCACCATGTCTATTTGCTACAGCTGAACGTAGTAAATATACTACCCCTTTTCATAATGATATGATAGTTGAATGATTCCTTATACTTCAATATAATTATCGGAATCCTGTTTGCCTACGCATCTGTGAATCCTTGATATAAGCGCCGCTCCCTTAACTGGGTCTGTTCCCTCATGGCTCCGAAAAGAATTAAAACCACCAAATCGGCTCCTCCTGTACATTTCTTTGGAACCTCCTCTAACTCTACTAAAAATCGCCCTCATCAATCTCCTCCTAGGACTGATAACACCACTCAGAGCTCGACTAAACGTGTGCCCAGCCCTATACCGCCTCCTTCAGACGATACAGATGCTCTAGACGGCCCTGTAACTCTAAGATCAATCCATACTATGCTTAATTCATTTAAGATGGACATAACTACAGAATTAAAATCAAATATACAAGCACTAAGGGCTGATATTCGTGAGGTTGGAGATCGAACTGACCATTTGGAAACTAAAATGGAAGAGCTTGTCGCTTCGCATAATGATCTAATCTCAGCTCACGACCTCCTCCAAGAGGATCTAAATGCTATGCGAGATAAAGTGACAGATCTGGAAGACCGTTCAAGACGCAATAACATAAAAATAAGAGGCATCCCAGACTCTGTCACGAATGCTGAACTATATGACTACGCAACAGACCTCTTCCAGAAATTGCTCCCCTCTGCTTCCTCTTCAGATCTCCTGATAGACAGGATTCACAGATTACCAAAATCAAAACAAGCTCCGGCCCACTCTCCCAAAGATACTCTTCTTAGGATACATTTCTTTCATATTAAAGAACGCATTATTAGAGTTGCTCTGCCCTCTTCATCTATGGACGAGTGTTTGGACAACCTTCAGCTGTTTCCTGACATCTCCCCAGCAACACTTGCTAAAAGACGCCTTTTTCATCCAATAACAGCGGCTTTATGCAAAGGAAACTTACAATATAGATGGGGATTTCCTACTAAGCTGATAGTGTCCAAAGATGGCAAATACACAGTTATACACTCCCCGGAAGATGGGCCTGCTGTTCTCCAGGAGTGGGGCATTGTTATCAACAGCTCTCCTAATCTGCCACCTCAACCTATCCCCTATCCCCTCAACCTATAGAGTGGTCCTCTACCCAGAAATGTTTTGTTTGATTATCACTCTACCTGATACATCTGGCCTTTAACTGTAACGGAATACAGTAAATTTGAGCTCCAGTTTGTTATGTTCTGTCTTTATGACCAATGCATTTCTAAAGTTAGTTTGCCGATACATAATTGGAGTTTTCAGATGTAGTAATAGTAGATTTTGCTGTATACTTAGCTATGTTGGCTTCTATATACAGGGTTCCGTCAGGTAATACTTGCCTGACATATATATATTGAAGGAATTGTTCTTGTTCTATATTCTGTTTTATATATTGGGGTGTTATGTGGATTTGCCTCTCCTCTTTTCGGGTAGGCCTGTTCCCCAACAACTATAATTTTTCTGCCACGATAATTTAGTGACAGAAGCTCTAGCTCCTTTATGGACGCTATTTCTGTTTTTATTTTCTTTTTCTTTTTTTTCTTGTGTTCTTTTTCATGGATATTTGATTACCTTTTTATTACTTTGTTTTATTTTATTTTTTTGTGTTTTTATTCATTTGATTTTATTATCTCCATCATACTGGTGTGTCTATGCTTATTCTCTGCTATATATAATGCCATGCACAGTTATAACTCATTGTTTCATACCGTGCCTCATGCCTTATTCTCATGATTAATTTTCTAAGTATGAATGTAAAAGGTCTCAACTCTCCTCGCAAGAGACGAGTTGCTTTAAAATATTTTGCTAATCAGAAGGCTGATGTGGTGGCAATACAAGAATCTCACTTCCCATTACACTCTCCTCTGCAGTTTACTAATAATATATATACGTCTTGTTATACTTCCTGTGGCCCATTTAAGAGAAATGGGGTAGCTATTCTTTTAAGTAAAACTTGTCCATTTAGGATGGAGAATAAGTGGACAGATTGTAACGGGAGATATATTATCTTGGTTGGAAAGATAGGACCTAAATATGTAACACTAGTGTCTGTTTATGCCCCCAACACCAGACAACCTCGTTTTCTCAAAACATTTTTGCTTAAATTGCTGGAGGTTAAAAAGGGAGCCTTATTTATAATGGGAGACTTTAATCTTGCACCAGACCCTAAACTTGACAAATCGTCCACCTTAGATAAACAATCACTTAATGCTTCCCGTTCTCTTGCCTCTTCTTTTTCAAATTTTCTTGCAGAATTTGATCTGTATGATGCATGGCGGATTAAAAAACCAGGTACGCGTGATTACACTTTTTACTCTGCAGTACATAAATCTTATTCTAAAATAGATTTGCTTTTAATTGACAAATGGTCCCTTCAATATACTACACAGATTAACATTTTGCCAATTACATGGTCTGATCACGCTCCTCTGACTTGGTCCTGGTCTCCCTTTCCTAAATCACACTGTTTTAGACCATGGCGACTACAGGAATATATTCTACTAGACACCGAAGGCTCACACATTTTACAAGATGCGTTGACCTCTTACATTGAACTAAACTTACCTGCTGATACTTCTGTGACAAACCATTGGTGTGCTCTTAAAGCAGTTATGAGAGGGGCTGCTATACAAGCTGCAGCTAAGATCCGGAAAACTAACCAGGAGGTTTACCTTGCGTATCAGTCTGACCTGTTGAAATTGGAAAAGCAGCATAAACAACAACCTCAAGACTCTTTGATTCTTGCTTCACTAAATAAAGGCCAGGAAGAAATTTAATAGCTTACATCTCTCCCAAGTACAACGTGCCATTACTAAACTAAACCAAAAATATTATTCTCTTGGTAACAGAGCTAATAGACTCCTTGCGTGTAAGCTTAGGGGAAAAAATGCTATCAATAGAATCAAATCTATATCCGGTCCTAACAGATATGTAACTAGTAACCCTAAGGATATTGCCCAACAATTTGCCTCCTATTAAGAAAAACTTTATAATCTCAACCAAGACTCCTCTATCCCTTAGCCCTCTGAAAATGTAATTAATTATTTTCTAGACTCTATTAAACTCCCTCGTCTGTCCTCTATAGAATCTGAATCCTTATGTTCCCCTTGGAGCGAAAGTGAAATAGAATGCGCCATTAAATCCCTAAAAAAAGATAAAGCACCAGGCCCAGATGGGTTTATAAATAGTTTCTATGTACATTTTAAGAGCAACCTAATCCCTACCCTGTTTAATGATGTTTCACACAACGCATTCCCTAAAGAAATGCTAGAAGCACAAATAATCACCATACTAAAGCCTGGCAAGGATCCGACACTTTGTCAAAACTATAGACCAATAGCTTTACTAAATACTGATGTTAAAATATATGCGAAAATAATCGCCAACAGATTAAACCCTATTTTACCTGACTTGATATCCCATGATCAAGTTGGTTTTACCATGGGGAGACAGGCACCTGACAACACCAGAAGAGTCCTTTCCCTTCTGGATGCCCATGCGAATTGCTATGTGCCTATGGTTTTGCTTTCTCTGGATGCAGAGAAAGCTTTTGACCGTCTACACTGGCTTTTCATGTCTCGTGTCCTCGCTGGGTTTGGCTTCTCTGGTTTGTTCTTAAAAGCTATTTTAACTTTATATTCTGCCCCTTCAGCTCGTGTATATAGCAACGGATTCCTCTCTAATAGCTTTAATATCACTAATGGAACTAGACAGGGATGCCCCCTCTCACCCCTTATATTCGCTCTAGCGATGGAACCACTAGCGGAAAAAATTAGAACCTCCCCTACCTTTACCGGCTTCACTGTGGGTACCACTCAGCATAAGATATGTCTTTTTGCTGACGACGTACTGTTATTTGCTACAAATCCGGAAACTTCTTTGCCAGCCCTTCATGCTGTCCTGCAGGAGTACTCAACGGTTTCATATTACAAATTAAATACCACCAAAACAAGCATTGGCAAATAATGTTGACCACTCTGATCTATGTATACTCCAGAATAAATATACCTATGCTTGGCAGTCCTCAAGCCTTACGTACCTAGGCATTAAAATCCCTTTAAAACTAAAAGATGTTATAACATTTAACTATCACCCTCTCCTAGAACAACTTTCAGCACTAATTAAACTGTGGGTAAATTATGAAATCTCCTGGATGGGACGTCTTTCTTCTGTAAAAATGATGCTACTGCCCAAAATCCTCTACTTATTTGTTTGGAAGGGCAAACGTTCTCGTATGTCAAGAACAAAGTTGTGTAGATCTAAGGCCAAAGGAGGCCTGGCAGCTCCCAACCTTGAATTCTATCAATATGCCTGCCTCCTAGATCAAATGAAAGATTGGTTGTCACCCTTACCATCTAAGCCGTGGGTAGACATCGAAGCTTCTATTTGTGCCAATTTCCCTTTGAGAGATGCTATCTGGATTAAATCGGTTGATAGACCCTCCCAGTTGTTCAATTCCAGAAGTGTCTCCGATACTCTTAAAGTCTGGGACAAATTGGTGCATATGATGATTTCTCACTCCCCTCTTCTAGCATGTCCACTTTGGCTCTATCAAAGTTAATTCCTGACCTTTCTTTAGCTAATTGGTTTGACTATGGTATTTTAACAATTAAACACTTATACACAGAACAACAACTCAGCTCATTTCAACAACTCAGAGATCAGTATAATATACCTAAGAACGATTTTTTTACATTTTTACAAGTAAGACATTGGATACTCTCTAATTCTCCCTCATCACGACCACTCCCTTCTCTTCCTCCATATATACTTTCTAAACTTTCCACTGCTGGCCACAAGGGGGGTATCACTATGTGGTACAATACACTGTTATCACCTTCAGAGGACAGTAAACTTTTTATGCAAACTAGATGGGAAACTGATCTTGATATCTCTTTGACAGAGGAAGATTGGTCTAATCTATTCACAAATATCTTTAAAATGTCTAAATGTTTAAACCATTCTGAAATGCTATTTAAGCTAACACATGGCTTATATTATACTCCAACTAAATTACATAGTATCTGGCCTGATTCTTCTAAATTTTGCTGGAGGGCATGTGGCTGCGTAGGCTCCCTCCTACACATATTTAGGTTTTGCCCAGTGATCCTCTCTCTGTGGTCAGAGGTATTCCGGTTAATTACCCAGGTTACAGGAGTGGTACTCCCACAGATGCCTGAAATTGCTCTACTACACTATTTCCCCCCTTTAGTACAAAAAGAAAACAAATATGTTATTGGACATATTTTTATTGCTACAAGAGCAACTTTGGCTCAATTCTGGAAGAGATCTGATCCTCCCCTTTCGGTAATAATATCTAAGATTCAGAGAAGTTTCGAAATGGAAACCTTTGGGTTTAAATATTCTAATTTAACCTCATCTCCCTTGATGCGATGGCGTCCTTGGTCGGATTTCTATGATACCCATGTGTTAAAACTGATTACTACCAGTGATGTTGGTGTTTCAACTTAATAATACATACATGTACTATTATTCTTATTCTGTATCTTTTTATTTATATATGTTTTTCTTTTTTTTTTATTTGATTTGATTTGATTTTCCCTTTATTATTATTTTTGTATAATCCATGTACTATATAATGTGTTTTTCTGTATTGTATTGACACATATATGATCTGTATTGGAAAATCTTTACTCAATAAAAATTACTTGAGTTAAAAAAAACATCATTGAGGCAGTAAGGTACCCAGTTGGGCAAGTCAGAGAGGCTCTTCTGGAGGTAAGGGAGACTACTACAGACCCTGTGGTGAAAGTTGAAGCCCAGTGTTTGGCTGAGGAGATTGGATCATATCAGTTTTCTATTTGCACTGTGATATGGTATGACATCCTCAGCAAGATCCAGCATGTGAGTAAACTAATGCAGTCAATCTCCATGCAGCTAGATTTGGCTGTCAACTTGCTGAAGAAGACCAGAGATTCCCTTACTTGCAATAGAAACACAGGATTTTCTGATACTCAGACAGTTGTAGGGCCAGATTATAGGCGGGACGGTCGTCCAGGGCCCCCCACACATTGTGGGCCCCACACTGCAGCAAACATTGGCCAGAACCTGGCCAATCTGGTCTCTCCGTGGCCGGCTCCTGGCAGCAGCATACATAGCGCATTCTTTCATTGATCATGGGCCTGACCGTTAGTGACTATGTAAGCCGGGCACCCTCGTTGGTGCGATTCAAGGGTGTATGGGTAGGGGGTGTGGCCTAATGCCGAAAAGTGATGCTGCTGCTACAACAGGTGAGTGTGTGCACACTCTCAATCCCTTCGTCTCTCCCTCTTTTTCTCACTGTCTCACTCCCTCCCCACCTCTCTCTCTCCTTCCGTCCCTGTCCCTTCCTCCCTCCTTCTCTCCCACTCCCTCCTCCATCCCTTTCTCTCCCTCCTCCATCCCTCTATCTCTCACTAACTGTCCCTCCCTCTCACTCCCATCCCTCTCTCCCCCCTATCCATCCCACTCTCTATCTCTGTCCCTCCCTCCTCTCTCCCTTTCTCTCTCCACTCTCTCCCTCTCTCCACAACTTTGTCTCTTCCCGTGTCTGTGTGTGTCTGTCTAATGTACCATGTTTTTTGATGTCTGTAGAGCGACTTTGAGTCCTGCGGGAGAAAAGCGCTATATAAATACAATTATTATCATTATTATTATACAACTTTCTCTTCCCATGTCTCTCTCTCTCTCTCTCTCTCTCTCTCTCAGGGGGTGCTACATAGTGCATAAAATATTTAATTCAAAGTACCCATTAAAAACTATAGTACGTCTCCATGCAGATGGCGGCGTGGGTTTTTGAGCCCGAGATCCAAGCAGCAGTGATGATCCAGTATATATATGTATATATATGATTTTATGTTGGAGGGCATAATAGTCGCTCGGTGAGGTCGGGGCCCCCACAATTTAGTTGCCCTGGGGCCCCCACAAACCTTAATCCGGCCCTGGACAGTTACAAAGGAAATGTGTGAGGAGATGAACGTGGAGGCAATACTTAAGCAAAAGCGGTTGAAAACAACTAAAAGGTACTTTAGCTATGAGGCTCCAGATGAGCCTATTGTTGATGTGCTAAGGAGAATGGAAACCACTTTTTTTAATGTCTTATTGGATGCAACTCTCTCTTCACTTGATGAGAGATTCCAGACCTTGGGAGCAGTTAATTAAATATTTGGATTGCTATAAACTTTCCCAATTTGTAAAAAACAGAGTTGTTAGAGCAATGTCAAGCATTCAGCACTGCTTTAACACTTGATGGACAACCAGGTATTGATATCACGAAACTTGCAGTAGTAATGCGAAATTTCCCACATTTGCAATCACAACATATGTTGAATTTGGAACTCTTTGACTTTCCTGCAAAATAAAAATTTTACAGAAATGTATCCTAATATGTGGGTAGCACTTAGAATCTCTGCCATTCTTCCTGTTACAGTGGCTGCTGCTGAACGGAGCTTCTCTAAACTCAAACTTATTAAAAACTATCTGAGATCGACCACGGAGCAAGAACGTCTCAGTGGACTTGCCATCACAAGTATAAATAATGTCTCACAACAACTATAATATGATGATGTTATAGATGACTTTGCAAGAAAGTCAAGGCGAGTACGGCTGTAAACCAACACATGTATTAAGTATTTTACTCAAGTTTTGCACTACTTTTGTTTAACATAATGGGCGGGATGTACTAAAGGAAAAATGCGGTACAAACCCCGTTTTCGGGGGTTTTACCGCATTTCCATATGTACTAAGCCCCGGGCACCAGATTATCGTTGCGGAGGGTAACGCCAGAGAAACCTGGCGTCACCCTATAGAAGCCTATGGGCTTCTTACCACATCCCGCACACGACGCTTTGCTGCCGCCCGCAGTCGCCCACCACTGGTCCCCACTCACCTGAGTCTCCTGGTCGCCGGTCCGTGCTCCTCCTGGGTCCTCCACGTCCTCCTTATCTTCCGGGTGCAGGGAGGAGGAGAAGCCCGGGGCTTCCTGCACAGGTCACCAGCAGAAAGTTCCCGGGGCTCAGAGGGGGCGAGATCCCGCGGAGACCCTCACCCAGCGTCGGCTGCTTCGCAAAGGGCAGCTCTTTTATCACAAGAGCTTTCCTTTGCGATACTAATTGCATATGTTAGTACATATGCGATTAGTAACGTTGCGGTAACTGGCGGAATGTTCACAGCAACCTTAGTACATCCTGCCCTTTGTTTGACGTTTGCACAATAATTTTATTTATAATGTATAGTTTGGCTGGTATTTATATTGCTGTTTGGTACCTTTATATTTATACTATAATGTGTGCTTTAGCACGTGTTTCTTTAACAATATAAATAAGTTATAAACCAGTGTGTTATTTTTGGCATCCGCGTGTAAACACTAAGGAGCTCATTCAGACCCGCTCGCAAGATGCAGTCCGTCGCAGGAAAAAAAGGGCCGGATATTTAAATTAAGCGCTCGCACTGCGTCGCGTAAGGACGCCCACTGTGTGTTAGCGGGCTATGGCAAAGTGCGAACGCAAGTGTCTGAAGACGCCCCCTTGCCACTCGCAACACATGTCATCTCCGAGAAATGTATGATTAATCGGGCCCATCGGGAGCCATCGGATCTGTTTGCAGCCCTTGGAGTTGCCTTACCCCGCCGCAAGCACTGCGATCAGTGCGGGCCGAAATACATGCAGGTGATGTGTAAAATGACGCTACATTGCTAATTATGCACGCCCTTTAAACAGCATTTTGGCGGCCTGACACGCCTGCGTTCGCACATCCACTCCCCCGTTCACAAGCACCTTCTCCTGTTACCACCCACAAATGGCACTATCTGTCACTCAAAGCAGCGATCTGATAGTGGATTATGAGCTACCAAAATCAGATCGCAATGAATGGCTTGCGCACGCGCACTGCGAATTATACGCATGCGCAGATGGGCGAAAATCGCTCACAGCGAGTGATCGCGCCTTAGCGAGCGGGTCTGAATCAGGTCCTAAGATTGGTGGTGGGATTATCTGCTAGGGGGCACCAGTCAAAATTTTGCCTAGGGCACCAAATTGGCTAGGGCCGCCTCTGATAAACAGTCACCATTTCACCATGGATTTGGCAGGCGCTATTACCCTTCAAATGGAGGAACTTAATAACACTGCGGGCTTCAATTTTGTCCATCATGCAGGTTACTGACATCTACCAGCTCCAGCAACTAAACAACATGAATAGCTGTAATTTACAACATCATGCACATAAGGCTCAATGATTATGTTGATCAAATTACATCCGGATATCTCAAAAACTTCATGGTGATAATAATTTTGCAGTGAAACACAAATTACTAAACTATAAGAACCCATTGAGAGCTTAACTTTAAATTTGGTATGGACAATCTCAAACCCTATGGGAATACACACATATTTTTGAAACTTCTAAGCCATACAATCTTTTGGGAAATCTGTTTTTAAATGTGTGAGTCTGAATGTCCTTGAAATCTTGACTTTTTCATACCTTGAGCTACATAAAATTAAAACCGATTATGTTCTGAACAATTTATTTATTGAAAAAAAAAAAAAAAGAATCTCAATCCTGGCCTTACAAAATTTGGTTTTTATATGCTCACAAATGCCAAAGTGTGCATGTTTTTTGCATACTAAAGCCCTCATCAATACAAAAATTACATGAATGAGAAAAACAAATAAATATTTGGATGCTCTTATGTACTAAATGTGTGCAGTGCATAAAACAAAGATAAGGTAATTAGCAGTGTATCACTTGTGGAAAGTGATACAAATTTCCTGTAATTTAGTTGTTGCAAAAAAAAATGACTATAGCTATTGCACAGGATTCGCTAAGACTTCAATGTATGTGATAAC
This sequence comes from Taudactylus pleione, assembly GCA_031769625.1. NCBI lineage: Eukaryota > Metazoa > Chordata > Amphibia > Anura > Myobatrachidae > Taudactylus > Taudactylus pleione. The sequence continues at coordinate 9,866,476 of JAUIMM010000052.1, read as the reverse complement.
AAAAAAAACACAGAAGATTTTGAAAATAACCACAGGGTGGCAGCAGAGGTGCATCGCCTGCTGATTAAATAGTGCTTATGGTCTATGAACTGAATTTGCTTTTGTCCAAGTGAATAATATATTATACACTCAGTTGTGTGATTGCAAATGGTTTTGTTTGCTCAAATCAAGTCCCATATAGAATAAAAATATAAACACCAGCAAGAAAAAGAGTTGTGAATCTGTCACTTACACACACCGTAAAGACAGCCATTAGGCTGAATGTTCTTGAGAACGCATCCTATCAATTCGCTTGTACCCAGTGACATTAGTGGTGCTCCATGACCAGGTACAGTATGTATGAGACACTGGCTCACTGTGAATTGACTATATTTTTATGGACATTGCTTTAGCCCACAAATTGGCAATGTTTGCCTAGTTCATAATAGTTTACTCTTAAAAATAGATGTAGTAACAAGAAATAATATGTAACTAAATTATCATTATTTGTAGAGATGAGCTAAATGAGTTTCAAAAATAATACTAAAAATTTTTTTCACAAATAGTTTTGTGGTTGTCAAAAAAAACATGGTCTCATGTTCAGTCATCCTCCTGTAGGGAACATCAGCCATTTTGGTGTACACTAGTTACAGGAAACAGTGCTTTTTTATAACAAAGAGTACTGGTACTCAGCTGACTTGCCGAAGGCTCTGTGGCCAGATGAGTGTCTCCTAGATCTATAAAGTAGCTGTAACAGAGGAGTCTGATGGTACCAGTCCCAGGCAATAACAGGGGATATAGTCACAATCCGGCTGTCGGCACCAGTCAGAATGCCGCGGTAAGTAGTGGGGTTAGGCACTAGGGGGAGGGTTAGGTTTAGGCACCGGGGAGGGAGGGGTATGGAGGAGAGGGTTAGGACATTTACCAACAGGTGTCGGTATCCTAACCCTGTCGGGATTCTGACCATGGGAATCCCGACGCCGGTACCCAACCCAATGCCAGAGCTGACTATAGAAGATACATTGAGTGCCATTAGACAGGAAAGTAATATAGCCTTTGTTTTAACTGGCATTGGGACAAAATTGATATTTAATTGACAACAGATTATCACAAGATTGGGGAACAAGAGCATTGAAAAGAATACTATTACAGAACCATTGGGCCCAATACCATGGGGTGGAGAGCCTCCATTCAAGAGCAACATCTGCCAGTATCAGTAACAGTCCATTCTCCAGGAAACCCTACAGACCAGGGGCACATCTATAATGGGTGCAGGGTGTGCAGTGCACATTGGCCCCTGGGTCCAGGGGGGCCCACACCCTGCACCCATTTATTCAATATTTACCTCTCTGGAGTCCTGCGTAGGCAGTAGCATTGCTCTACAAATCACTTGGAAAGTGGCTGCCGCTGCAATTTTCCCTGAGCTTTGAGCAGGCGTAGTAAGGACATCACAGGGAAAATGGCTGCCACGCCATTTCCCAGGTTACCTGCGCATGTGCAGTAGACTCCAGCCTAGCACTAGAGTGTACTATAATAGAGTCTGCTGTGCTCAGTGCACTGCCGGCCACCGGGACGTGGGCCCCGGATGTAGACTGCACACGGGCTTCCTCCTCTCTTAATATGCCCCTGCTACAGACATTAAAGTATACCTCCCATAGGGCCTGATTCTATCGCACGCTATACGCACACAATGCTGATGTTCACCTCTATTTGCAACTTATCTTGAATAGATATTTCTTTGCCCGAATCAGCATACTCTCGTGGAGTGAAAATTATACAATTTTAAAAAGTTGCTTATTTTCAACAGAACAAAAGTACTTAAAAACAACCCCATTAATCCGTTCGGTTTACAGAGGCATGTTTCTTTATTTGCCTCTATGGGGATTGTGTAATAGTGCAGAGTTTAAGGAACTGGAATGCTTTCTGCGAGTTCACCGCTAAATTTAAAGTTCTAATTAGTTATTAGGCAAAACTAACCTTATAACTAATTGCTGATTTAAATTCAGCATTCAGCTCGCCGAAAACACACCGGTTCCTTAACATCAAAATTTATTATATAACCCCCTTATTCAGGAAATTATTTTCTTGGTGAATGCCTGTTTAAAAAACAATCTTATATTCTGCCAGATATATGACTATTGTTTTGGCATTTGAGGAGTGTACAGCTCATTTATATTATTTTTCCAACTTTTTGAATAATAAACTATGACATTTGTTAGATTAGGTGCCTCTGGATTATATGTAATCTTGAACAGACTGTAGAAATGCTACGCCTTATGCTGGGAACCCCACACTGTGTATACTGACCTTCTATAGCATATATACTTTTTCTAGAGGAAAACTACTGTATATATTAACTTGATATTCCAGTTTTGACATGTACCCTATGAATTATACAAGTTAGGTCATATAAAACTACACTATATGCCTGATTCAGATTTGGGAATAGAGTAAAGGCCCCGATACATCAGAGATTGATTGGAGCAATCGTGCAATTTGCAATCGATTTTGTATAAAAATCTTTCCCTTTTTCAATCGATTGTGGCAATTCTGCAATCTGCAATGCAATTCTGCAATCGATCGCACTAGGATTGACCCCAAAGAGAGGAGGAGAGAGACAGAGTTAGGGAGAGGGAAAGAAGGAGGGACTAGTGAGACACGAGCACACACTACCTTTAGATTCATTATGTTCCTGACCGGGGTGCCTCTACACTACAGTGGGTGACTGGGCAATGGCTAATGATCTTAAAGCCCACCCCCAGCGCTGATAATGCTGCGATTCGTGGGTGTATGGGTAGGGGGCGGGGCCTAATGTTGTGACATTCCCCTCCGGTGGGCTTAGAGATGTCAGTAATTTCCCGGCCACCCATTGTAGTGTAGAGGTGGAGAAAAGCTGTCTCCATCTTGAAAGACTTCAATCAAAAGTCCACCTTGTGAGTGACAGATTGTGATGCTGCCAGGAGCCGGAACAGGAAGGGTCCAGAGTGGCCCAGTTCAGTACAATGTTTGCTGAGTGTAGGGGCCCCTAATGTGTGGGGGTCCCTGGAAAGCCGCCCACCTATAATCCGGCCCTGGCAATAAATGTTAGACAGGTGCTGCCCCATTAGCTGCCAATTGTAACCATCTTCCTGCTTATGGTCATCACTACTGATATAATATGACAGCAGGGTTGGACTGGCCCACAGGGGTACAGGGGAAATTCCCGGTGGGCCCCACTGCCTGAGGGCCCTACCACTTGCTCTAATGTCAGTTTCAGACTGTGCACTTGAACTATACATTGTTATTCTATTAGAGGGTCAGTTAAATGGTCACTAATGTCTGTCCAAGTTCCTGTGGTAACTGACCATGCCCCAAAGCATGGGCCCCTACCCATGGATTCCCCCGGTGGGCCCTTCATGCTCCAGTCCGACACTTTATGACAGGTTATATGCCCTCATCCACATAAAGTGTAGATAATCCACCATTTCATCCATAAAATTAGTCATGCTGTAAAATGCGTTCACTAAAAAGCAGCAATTATATGCATATGAAAAATTACATACTGTATATCATGTCAACATGTTCATAATGATGTAATGTCGACATGATCTGAATGTTGATACTATTTTTCCTTTCTCTAACGCTAACCCTAAGTGTAATGCAAATGTCTACATCTTGACATTGTTAACATTTCATATGTCAACAGTCTGTCAATGTCAAAATTTTTTCAGGTGTCGACATACATTTATGACGTTATCAACATTATTAATGTAGATCCTCTTATGTTGACACTGTCAACTTCCTCACTGCATCCCAGACTATACTGGTGCTCAGTTGTCTTGGCAGTGTGGACCATGCACATATCTGTTGGGATTAATCTGTCGCAACACAACAAATCTCTGCAAGTATAACATATTGTTCCTGAAAAATATCACTGTTGCTCTGGTAGATGTTTGCCTGGGTGTGCATGGGTACACTCAGGAGGAATGCAAAAGCGTTAAGTCTAGGGGGTAGATAAATGATAAGTAGAATCTGATTGGTTGCTATGGGCAACACCTCCACTTCTAAAAACCCACACTTTAGTAAATATACCCCTAGGTATCTGGCGGGAGGCAGTCAGGATGCGGTGGACGGAATGTCAGACGTCAATACACTGATGCCGGAAACCCGACGCCCGTCAGAATGCTGCCGCCGCCATCCCAAAGAGATCAAGATTTTGACGTCGACATCCCGACGGTAAGTATGCAGATTAGGGATGGGGGTTTAGGTTTAGGGATCTCCCTGGGTGAGTTAGGGTTAGACACCGACCTGGGAGGGTTAAGCTGCGGGGTGGGGGGTTTGGGTTAGGCACCTCCCGGGGAGGGTTAGGTTTAGGATGCAGGAAGGGAGGGTTAGGTTTAGGCACCACCAGGGAGAGGTCAGGGTTAGGCACCACCGGGGGAGGGTTAGAGAGCGGGGGAGGGTTAGGCTACTTACTGGCCCCTGTCAAGATTCTGGATATCGGGATGCCACTGTCGGTCTTCTGACCACCGGCATCCAGACTGCCAGTCAATCGTATGTATTCCTGTCTGGTTGTGTGGTACCAATGATAAGGTCTTTTGGTGAGCTGTTGCTTGTGGGTACTTTGCGGGTATGTTATGCATCTGCCATTTACTGAACTTGGCCTTACATTGACCCATACTTACCTACTTTACGTAACTGCTCCCCGGGAAATGCCTGGGGAGCAAATACTGGTGACCGCTTAGGGGGGTGGGGCCGGCTTACTACGTCATTAGGCCGCGTCTCTGTAATGGCAAATTGCAGCGAATCGCGGGAGCGTGATGAAGAGGCAGGGCTCAATGACACCTTTTTGCATTACTTAGCTCCACCCTCTCCATACGAAGACGCAAGTCATGGCAATTATGCCGTGATTCCCTGCATTTATCTCCCCATCCTGCCCACTTCACTAGGAAGTGGTTGGGATGCGGGAGATATAGATACTCTTCCGGGGGAGTGAGGGGCTCCTCGACAATTCGAGAGCCTCCCAACACTTCTGGGAGGGTAGGTAAGTATGCAATGACCTAGCATTCTGGTGCTGATTTATCCTGGTGGTTTCTTGTAGCAACAATGGATTTGTATACCAGGTATTAATGGGAATTGAAAGTTTCATGTGACTGTAATGAAACAAAAGTTTAATTGACCAAAATATATAAGCCCATAGGGAAGTTTTACAAAACGAACATTTTAATCAACATTGGTAACAAGATAAGTAAAACTAATAAATTCAATATCTGTTTAAAGGTATAACAACCCTACCTACATGAAATCTGGATTTAGATGTAATTATATGCTACAAGGTGTCATCTCTTAATCATACGTTTTGGTTAAAACAATGTTTTTTATTTTCTCAAAACATATACACAATAAAATAGGTAATTTAAATACCTAAACCGTAAAACTTCACAACTATAAACAACAAACACACAGGACTGAAACTGATACCATTGGGACCAAAAATTTGTGAAAAGTGGCCACAGTTTAATTTTGTAAACTTGAAATATATTCCATAGAGACCACAAAATTAACCCAGATGCAAAGGGCTACTAAGGAGGGTGCTTCTGGAGACTTTCAGTGTTTGGCTATCAAAGACTTTGCAGCGTTACAGATATGGTTTATTAGCTTATCCTGAAATTTACTAAGGGTCTGAACTGGGGCACATAGGAGCACTATGGAGACAGCCCGCTTTATGGACAGACTCGTGACCTGTGATATCAGGTCCCACACTTGATAACAGTAAAAGCTACTAACAGGGCAGGACCACCACATATGGTCAAATTTGCCCTCCTCACAACAAAGTCTCCAACAGGAACTTGGTGTAGATGGAAGTAATGTGTGAAGTTTAGATGGCACTAAGTATATCTAGTATAAACTTTATAACACATTTCCCTTATGGACACACTTATGGAAGCCTGGACCTTATGGTAGACCATCCCTCATTGTCAATGGAGGCAGGGAGATTGGCCTCCCTAGCTCATGAGGTTCTTGTTCAGGAGGGGTTGGAGCCATTACGGAATGATATAATATAGAAATGTTGCCTTTACAGCCTATTGAGTATATGCATAGGCATTCAAACAGGGCTAGCCTTCGTGAGGCACGATAGCAAAGCTAACAATCTGTAGGTATTGGTAATGACACAATGAAGGAATTGAACAACGGGATTGAAGATTTGCAAGCAATGTCGGGGCAAAGTCACCCTTCACATACCTAAACCAGTCAATCTGTACACCTTGCCAGATTGATGCCATGGTGGTGCTATAAACTGGAGGGAATACAGGATGGTTCCATATAGGGGACATGGGGGAAGGGTGAGGCTCCAGATCATGAATCATCAGTAATATCTCCCACACCGTTAGAGTGAATCAGTCGGGATTACATAAATCGAGGCTGGTCTGAGTGATTTAGTTAGCCAAAGAATCCCGTCAACCCTCTCATCCTGGAGCAGAGCGTCTTCAAGATCCACCCACCACTTGTAGACAGAATCTGAGGTCCAAGAAATGATATGATTAAGTTGTGCTGTTTGATAATAAGATTGGAGTATTGGAAGACCAAGGCCTCCCTAATATATTGATTTGGCTAAGATGGATCTATGAAGATGAGGCCTACCATTCTCCCAGATAAAACGGTTACAGAGGGTTTGCATTGAGCTCAAGGTCCTAACGTGTTTTTTATCTTAAATTGCTATTATCTTCATCTTAGTCATATTAATAAATATAAATAATTAAACAAATAACATCCTTACAATTGGAAGTTTATTACATTTAAGGTGTGTACACACTAGACGATTTTTTTAACAATTTGCCCGATTCTGACGCATCGGAACGTCAAATCGTTCAAATCATCAAGTGTGTATGCACTATGCACGCTCCCGTGGCGTCGTCCCTCGCATCTTCAGGTCGCCTCTACATGCAACTCAACCTAACAATCTCATTAATAATTTTTGTTTAAATCGTGCAGTGTGTACGCACTACCGGGCGATCAGGCGATATGACCAAATGACTGAACGACGCACGATATATCGTTTGGTCATTTGGAAGATTGCACAGTGTGTTTGCACTAGATCGTATGTCTGGGAGTTCAAAGGAAATCTGGATGACCATTGAGTTGTTTGCAAGTCGTCTAGTGTGTGCGCACCTTTAGTTACAATGTAATAACTTGTTTGTAAAAGTATTTGAAATCGGTTGTCACAAAGGGATGTGGTCACCATTTATAGCTGCGGGGCATCTGCTTTCTTCCATATGGCTAGCAACATGGCCTTCCTGCTTGTCTCATGGTCGCTGTTTATGAAATATGGGTACTCTCCTTACTGGTATGTAATTACTTAAAATCTGCTTGTCTACTTAAATTATGGATTTAAGTTTTATAATTTGCCTTTAAATTTGTTATGTTTGTAAATAAAGATTTATATTTTATTTACACTAACAAGTATTTCTTGATGATTAGATACAATTATTTATTCCAGTGCAGATGAGTGTCCCAATTGTGACAATATTTTTTGCTGTTGAGGTATGACACTTGTGGCCTTTTTTGCTACCCAACTGGACTCTCTATCTATCACAGCCTGGCACCTGCAGTCCAGTACAGCAGGACTCACGCTTGATGCATCCTCATCTTATGTGGCTCTTGCCTTCTGCCCCAGTATGTATGAAGATCTCTCTACTTCCCCTAGCCAGTAGAAGTCTGCATTAGTACACCTCCAATTACATCTGCTACTCTTGGTTGGGCAGCCATATTCTCATCCCACTGACGCTAACTGTGCTCTTCCCTCTCAATCTTCTATTCAGCTCCACTGGCCCCATGACATGACTATTTGTTGGCCAGCCAAAGGTGCCCCTACCCCGTGACTCAGGTGATTTTCCACCATTTTTGTCAACTTAGCCTATTGCATTGATTTCACCAGTTCGTCTTTCCTTTTCCTCATCGGGAGTTCTGCACATTCCTGGCTTAACAAGTTGTACCTGCAGTAAAATAGAAAGTAGTGAAGCTATTGCCAAAAGAATACCCCGAAGAAGCCAAACACATTTGGGAAGATCTCTACACTAATCAGACCCCTTCAGATACAGTTTGAGTCCTACTTAGAACACCATTCTCATGTTTCCTAGCAACCCCACTCCTCTGCCCCAACTACAACCACATGGATCCTTAGCGCCAATATGACATCTGGCAGACATCAACCAATGAGACATCAAGGCACTCCACAGCAATAAAACACTCCTACTGAACAAAAGTGGTATACAGTACATGAAAGTGTACAAAGGAGGCAACTGCTGCTCTCAAAAGCAAACCATGGTTCCACAACTTAAGTTTATCAAATGACACCTTGACCACACCACTTCATCGCACCCAATGATCCAGAAACCTATTAGAGGAAACTTGAGAAATGTCATCTATGCATAAAGAAACAGTTTTCAGACAAATGGCCTTTTTGTAACTGAGGAACTAATTCATAAGTGGGCACTAATGCCATCGTGGCTGCGATTTCTTTTGGATTCATTGCTGCAATGACATGCAAATGCCAGTCTCAGCCTCCACCATTTTCAATGTCCGCGGACAGTGGAAATCCGCTGCTGAACTCAAACACTCCATCATCAGCTTATCATCACGATGACCATCAACACTTGCGATGCTCTATGACTGGTGCAGTTACTGCTTCTGAACCTTCTCTAATGGACTTTTTAGCTGTGGCTCTATTTTTGAGAACGCAGCCATGTTCACTTACACACCCCTGACACTCCCATAACACGCCCATGAGCCTTTTTTGAGTTCACTTTAGGTTACTTCCACACACAATTCCCAGGAACGCCCATGGCTGTCCACCATCGTTGCTCCATTACAAGTAACTCTTTTTGCAACAGCGGTCTCTGCGTACACTCACTGGTACACTTGCACTGTAGGGGGTTTCTCAGATTTTAAGTGTGTGTGCAGTAGCAAAAAATCGCTCAACTGCACAAACATTAACACTGCGTACACCACTGCATCAGGCTCAGAAGCTGATGGAAGGAGCAGGGTTTGGGCTGAATTTTTGCTTCAACTTCCACAAGGAGAGAAAAAAATTGTGTTGGATTTTGCCTGCAAATTGTACAGAGAATGGCAAGACATCTATCAAATGTAACCACACAAGCAAATCCTTTATAAAATAGCTAAAACTGGAAAAAAATCAGGTCATTACAAAGACCGCAGCTTATCTTTGGTATTTTTATTCTCAATTTTCCTGTTTATTATCATTCTCACTTCTTTTATCTCCAGCATCTCCTGGCTTCCTATCTCTTCCCTGGCCGTTCCCCATAAAGCCATGGCCCTTTTTCAGGTGCACTATCTTATGTCACTATTTAAAACATGGAGGGGGGGGGGCGCAATGCTCTCTCTGGCACGGGGCACCAAAAAGTCTAGTTACATCTCTGTATCTATGCATTTCGAAACATGGAGTGAACACAGCTAATTACTGGGGCCAAGTGTAATAGGGTCTGAATTTTGAAAATGTACTTTCACAGTGTGTGTCCTGTGTTTAATGTAATATTTATTTTGTAGGTGAACTAGAGGTACCAGTGGGCCCTTAATGCCCCACATGCTGGTACTTGTGGTTCTCAAAGTACCAGCATGCGGGGGAGGCTTCCTGGGACCTCTAGTTCTACTGTAAAAGATAATATTATTTCATCTACATTTTACACAATCAACCTGGCACCCACCGCCCAGGGGTGTCGGGGATAGCCCCGGGCTATCAGCCCAGGCCTGGGGTGCCCTGAAGAGGTGGAAACCCTTTATTGGGGGGTTCCCCACCTCCCCAGGGTTCCCTGGTCTGGGCTGACTAGCGTGGGGTGATAAGACAATGCTTTGGCCGGGGGATCAAGTGAAGCTGGTCTCACGGCTGTGGCATTACACCACTGCTAGAAAGAGTCCGATGCTGGTTGTGGATAATATGGGGGAACCCTACTTGGGACCCCTACTCATTTTTACCCCATATTTCCACAACCAGGACTGGCTCACTGAGTCTGGTGCTGGTTGGTGAATATATGGTCTCACGGCTGTGGCATTACACCACTGCTAGAAAGAGTCCGATGCTGGTTGTGGATAATATGGGGGAACCCTACTCGGGACCCCTACTCATTTTTACCCCATATTTTCACAACCAGGACTGGCTCAGAAAAGCCCAGTTCTGGTTGTGCTTTTAGGGGGGAACCCCACGTAATTAAATTTTTTACATTTTCAAATTTTTTAACAAAGAAGCATGCACAGATCTCACTGATTTGTACATGCCTCTGTGTAACTCACACCTTGTAATGAAAGTCACATTACAAGGTGCAAGTTTTCCCACAATTTTGACTCACATTCGAATCAAAATGGGACTAAAACTCGCAATCTATTACATTTGCAAGTTGCGGGACAAACCCGCACATTCTAAATGTGCGAGAATGTGCGAATTTGCCTCGCATAAAAAACGTGCACCCTATTACATTTGAAACCTAATATGTACAGTGCCGCTATCTAATCCACCTTATAGCCTGAGATGGAGCTGCATGATTTTAAATAAAGACTGGTATTTCTCCAGGGCAGCTGGAAGTCAAGGAGGCTTCAAGTTAGGTGGTAATTGAATTTCAATATTGCTTCTTTTTCTACTAGTGTCTAAGAAGGAACTAGAATTGTTGGAAACATTTAAAAAGGAACAAATTCCATGTGAAAAATATATGCAATGCAGTATTTCTCAATTTTTAGGTTTTGTTTATATGTGAAAGAAATAATATAGTGGAGCCAAAGATATCAGACACAAATTGTCACTTAATTAAAATAAAAGTTTGATTAAGTTCTTCTCAGCCATTCTAGATATTCTGAATATTGAAACCTTAGGGCCACCACCAGAGAAAAACAAAGGTTTTGCCTTCATTGAGAACTACACATTGAGGCCCTCATTCAGAGGCGGTCGGAGGATGCAAGTGGTCGCTCAGAAACTGGGCGGCCGCTTGCATCCTGACCGGCCGCCTCTGTTTCGGTCGTTAGGCTGTGGGTTTACACCCACAGCTCTAACGACCGCTAGGGTGATGGTCGCGATGGTCATAGACCATCGCGACCATCGGGGCTTATGATGAGACCCTAGGGTAGGGTCTCACTTGTCGTAAGCCCCGGAGAGCTTCTGGCTCTGTCAGAGCCGGAAGCTCTCCACTGACAACACTAGTGATGTCAGTGGGGCCTCCCCCAAATGGCAGGCGTTCCCATGGGAACGCCTCCGTTTGGGCTGCCACCCCCCCCGGCCCGTCTTCCAAACGGGGCGAGCTGTCAATCAACATCGACAGCTCGCCCCCTTTGGAAAGAGACCTGCTACGACCGGCTCCCTCGTGCGCATGCGCACTGGACAAACATCGAGGCGGCCGTGCGGTCGTAGACCGTACGGCCGCCTCTGAATGAAGCCCTGAATGCTTTCTCAATAATGCTGGGTACACACTATGTGATAAGTCGTTCGTTTAGCTGATCAACAACATATTGCATAGTGCATTGGCGGGTGTGTACACACGATATGCCTGTGAATGACTTAGGGCCTGATTCAGAGCCGGACGCAATTTGCGGACGGTTATTCAGGAAAAAGGGGTGGCTATTCAAATGAACCGTTCGCTCTTTGCGGTCTGTTCACGCCTCTAAGTCTGAACGAGCGAACAAAACTTGCGGTCGTTTTTTGGATAACTACGCCCCCTGGCTGCTCGCATCCTACGTCATGTCCGCTATTTATTAGATTAATCGAGTACATCGAACAGCGTATGAACTGTTCGCTATTCTTGTGGTTGGTTTTTCCTACCACAATCTTGCGAGCAGTTCTGACTGTAAAATAACCCAGTGACGTGGTCAATGATGCTGCTGTATTAATTATGCACACCCATAAAACGCCCTTTTTGACCTTTAAGCACGCCTGCGTTCGGATCTCCACTCCCCGTTTTCAAGCACCTTCCCCTGTTACCACCCACATACGCCTCCTCCTGTCACTCATATTAGCAGGCATTCGCTATTTAGCGAACAAACGATTTTCGGCCGCACTGACTGGTTCGTGCATGCGTATTACGATCCGTACGCATGCGCAGTTGGGAAAACATCGCTCCGAACGAACGAGCGTCCGCTTACGAGCGGCTCTGAATCAGGCCCTTAGTTCACAGACTTCAGGTCGGCCCTGTAGCACAGCTAATGCTGATATATCTTGCAGATATATCGGTACATCTGGCTGTGTGTACGGGCGACCCCATACTTACCTACCCTCCCGATTTGGTCAGCAGCCTCCCGAAAATCGGGTGCCGCTCCCGGCCTCCCGGGAAGGCAGGCAAGTCTCCCGCAAGCTGCCGACCCCTCCTGTCCCATCCTGCGATCAGCGAGAATCCCCAGGAAGCGGGGGGGCTGTGACGCGATTCATGCCGAATCGCATCATTTTGGCCCCGCCCCCTGCTTCACAATGACGGGATTATCGGCATCGTGTAGCGGGGGCGGGGCCAAAATGACACAAGTGTGTGGCCATGCCCCCGATCCGTCCACAACACCCGGCCACGCCCCCCGATTTTGCCGATCTGGCTGCCCTCCTCCCGGAAGGGGCAGCCAGAATGTCGGCATGTCTGGGCGACCCGCTATCCGCCCATACAATTGCAGCAGGGACTGTTGATACTGACATGTCAACTGGGTGGGTACATTACTTTTGGGAATAAAATATTTTTGGGAATAAGAAAATACAGGTGAAGTACACTGGCAAAAATATTCACCTGTGACCTTTGTTCTCTCTAAGCTGAGCAGGGGCTGGCTGGTGAATTTTAGCCTGGGGGGCAAGCACACACACCAGCCCATGAGCAGTGACTCTACCTTCCCCCTCTCCCTACCCTAACTCTAACCCTCCCTCCCCGATGCCTAAGCCTAACCTCACCCCTAGTTCCTAAACCTAACCTCCCCTCCCCCTCCCCTCCCTGTGCTCGAAAAAGCATCAGCGGGGCCTCGGAAGCCCCGGGCAGGCTGCTGCTAACAAGAGTATGCAGCACTGAGCACAGGAGGGGAGGCGGAGTTGCGGGCGTGGCGCTCCTTTCCAATCCTTCCCCTCGGGGATGAGGTTACAGTGCCGGCCCATCATGTGTATGCAGCATATGGATGCAGTCAGCTGGCAGCCCCCCTGAGCTTAAATTGTGCCGGCCCGGGGGGGCCCAGTCCGCCACTGGTGGGGGGAGGGAGTGTGTAGCTGGTACTGTGGTGCTGTGGGGGAAGGGGAGTGTGTAACTGGTGCTGTGGTGTAGATAAGGGGGGAGTGTGTAACTGATGCTTTTTCGAGTGCAGGGAGGGGAGGGGGAGGGGAGGTTAGGGTTAGAAACTAGGGGTGAGGTTAGGTTTAGGCACCGGGGAGGGAGGGTTAGAGTTATGGTAGGGAGAGGGGGAAGGTTGAGTCACTGCTCATGGGCTGGTGTGTGTGCTTGCCCCCCAGGCTAAAATTCACCAGCCAGCCCCTGCCCCCCACTTACCAACACCCCAGCACCAGTTACACACTCCCCCCTTACCAACACCCCAGCACCAGTTACACACTGCCCCGCCCCAGCACCAGTTACACACTCCCCCCTCCCCCCTTACCAACACCCCAGCACCAGTTACACACTCCCCCCTCCCCAACACCCCAGCACCAGTTACACACTCCCCCCCACTTACCAACATGCCCCAGCACCAGTCTCCCCCCACTTACCAACCCGCCCCAGCACCAGTTACACACTCCCCCCTCCCCAACACCCCAGCACCAGTTACACACTCCCCCCCACTTACCAACATGCCCCAGCACCAGTCCCCCCCACTTACCAACCCACCCCAGCACCAGTTACACACTCCCCCTCCCCAACACCCCAGCACTAGAAACACACTCCCCAACACCCCAGCACCAGTTACACACTCCCCCCCACTTACCAACACCCCAGCACCACTTACATACTGCCCCCTCCCCAGCACCACTTACACACTGCCCCCTCCCCAGCACCAGTTACACACTCCCCCCTCCCCAACACCCCAGCACCAGTTACACACCCCCCCTCCCCAGCACCAGTTACACACTCCCCCCTCTCCAACACCCCAGCACCAGTTACACACTCCCCCCTCCCCAGCACCACAGCACCAGTTATACACTCCCCCCTCCCCAACACCACAGCACCAGTTATACACTCCCCCCTCCCCAACACCACAGCACCAGTTACACAATCCCCCCCTTCCCAACACCCCAGCTACACACTGCCCCCTCCCCAGCACCAGTTACACACCCCCCCCTTCCCAACACCCCAGCACCAGTTACACACTCCCCCCTCCCCAACACCACAACACCAGTTACACAATCCCCCCCTTACCAACACCAGTTACACACTCCCCCCTCCCCCCTTACTAACACCAGCAGCATTTACAAGCATCCCCCCTTAGCAGCACTATTTAAAAAAAATAAAAATAAATCCTTACCTGATGCCAGTCACTGCTGGTCTTCCAGTCTAAACAGGAGTCATCGCAACAATGCCCGGAGGCAGAGCCTGAGAAGCTCCACCTCCTTGAGCTCTGCTGGGAGCTTCCCAGGCATGGCTGTTTTTTCTCCTGCTATATTGCCAACTGCCAGTAGTAGCAACTTCCCGGCAGCAATCACAATGAAGAAAACTTGCCTGAAAATGACAGGAGGGGGGGTCGTGGGAGGGGGCGGTGCCTGCAGTGTGGGGGCGGGGCCTCAGAAGCCCCGGGCAGGCTGCTGCTAATAAGAGTATGCAGCACTGAGCCGGAACGTCCAGGAGGGTAGGCGGAGCTGTGGCCGTCATGTGTATGCAGTATATGGATGCAGTTAGCTGGCGGGCCCCCTGGGTTAAAATTGTGCAGGCCCGGGGGGCAGAAGGCACCCTGCCCCCCAGCTCAGTCCGCCACTGAAGCTGAGTGATATGGAAATTAATGTGTTATAAACTCAATGGAGAATTCCAAACTAAAGTGGTGCTTTTAATGCACCGGAAAATGTAGCTCTGTAGAATGGGATTTTCCTAATGGGTACAGTTTACAGTCTACGACCGCACGGCCGCCTCTGAATGAAGGCCACAGAGCTTAACTCCGCCCCGACGTGACCCACAAAGTCCTGTCTCCACCTCTGATTTGCCCGCTGTCTGGTGAGTAATAGAGCAGGGATGACCATTGGTGTTTGAAACCATCGATAAATCACCGTTCATGGTTTAATTCCATCTATGTTAACCACTGATTACATCAAGGGTTCCCAACCACGTTCCTCAAGGCACAGTAACAGTTCGGGTTTTAGGGATAGCCATACTGGAGCACAAGTGACTTAATTAGTACCTCAGTTATATTGATTTAGCCATTTGTGCACAAGCATGGATATCCCTAAAATCAGGACTGTTAGTGTGCCTTGGGGTCCGAGGTTGGGAATCACTGGATTACATAATTGATGATATCCATCGATGGTTGACCCACCGATGACCACCCCTACTAGATATTTTGTATGTGCTCAATTAAAAACAGTAGTTATTGAGAGACTAATCCAGTCTATATTCACTCAAGTTTAAATGTGTTGCTACTGTTGTTTTTTTCTAATTCAATGTGACACAAATACAGCATGCTCACAGTCTGTCCACTAGCAATTATTACCATACAACTACCTGGCACAAAATGCTCATGTATGTATCACAATCTGGCACGGCACAGCTTACAGTAATCTGTTTCCTGACAGACATGGGTTAGTGCACTTTAGCTCTCTGCAGTCAGTGAAAAGCAAGAAAACTTTTTGTTTCCTGTCCTGCAGAGCACAAATAAATGCATTTCCTCTCAGACAGACTCGGAGTAAGTATAATGATGTGCTCTTCGCCACCAAAACCACTTAATACGCTAACCTCCTGCATACGTCTAATATACACAGTGTGTTTAACTATTTGTAGGTCGGAAATGGTTGAATTTACTTTTTCCTACTTAGTATGTAAATGTTATGAATATAGGGCCTGATTCAGCATGGATCACAAGTGCAACTGCGTACACAGGGCCTGATTCAGAGCTGAACGCTCTGACCAGAGCGCTCGCTCTGAATCAGGGCCCTCCTACCTGTTTTTGGAGCGGCCTCATGGACGCTCACATAGCTGTGGGTTACCACCCACAGCTATAGCGAGCATCCATGATGATGGTCGCAATGGTCAAGACCATCGCGACCATCGGGCTTGCGACGAGACCCTGCGGTAGGGTCTCGGTGACCGCAAGCCTTGGAGTGATTTTGGCTCTATCAGAGCCAAAATCACTCCCACTGGCATCACTAGTGATGTCAGTGGGGCCGGACCCAGACGGTAGGCGTTCCCGTGGGAATGCCTCCATTTGTCACTCACCATCGACAGCACGCCCCCTTTGGTGCGAGACCCCGAGCGACGACTTCCTCGTCGCTCGCTGGGTCTCGCACATGCGCACGACGGAGCTCACTCCGTCGTGCGCATGCGCATTCGCCCAACATCGACCCGATTGCGAGCGACCTTCCCTCGCGAGCGGGTCTGAATGACCCCCACAGATCGGTTGATTGTGCGTACTGCGCATGTGTATGCACTGCAGTTCGCATGCGCAAGTTAGCATTGCGATCACACACGCATGGAGAATGCCATTGCAGAGTGAGTGATGGGACGTCAGCATTTGGGGGAGTGGTCAGAGAAACACAGGTGTGCCTGTCCGTTTGAACGACGTTTCCTGGGTGTGCATAAATTAGCCACTGCGACGGCATTCACAGCTTGAGTACTCACTGCGTGCGACGAGACTAGCAATTTCTGAGACAGGTCAGATCTGCTGTAATTTTGTGTGAGGGTCCGATGTTACTCGATGTCACCGATGTATATGCAGGACTGTGAGGTATTACGGATGTGAGAAAGCGGTAGTGGGCGTGTCTATGCTGGCCAAGCAGTTACAAACATTAACATATTTTTGCAGCAGCACTGCTTGCAGTTACGTACCTGCGATCGCAATAGTGATCCGTAAAGAATCGGGCCCGTAGTATGAACACTGGAGACATTGGGGGTCATTCAGACCCACTCGCGAGCAGCAGTACGCTCGCAAGTGGGTCGATGTTCCCCACTGCGCATGCGCACGACGGAGGGAGCTCCGTCGTGCGCATGCGCGAGACCCGGCGAGCGAAGGACTTTCCTTCGCTCGGAGTGTCTCATCAAAGGGGGCGTGCTGTCGATGGTGACTGACAGCACGCCCCCTTTGGTGGGCGTGCCGGGGGCGTGCCTGACAGACGGAGGCATTCCCAAGGGAACGCCTATCATCTGAAGCCGGCCCCACTGACATCACTAGTGATGTCAGTGGGAGTGATTTTGGCTCTGATAGAGCCAAAATCACTCCTGGCCTTGCGGTTGGGAAACCCAACCGCAGGCTTTCACTCGCAGTTCCGATGGTCGCGATGGTCAAGACCATCACGACCATCTTTTTGCACGCTCATATATGCTGTGGGTGGTGACCCACAGCTATACGAGCGTCCAGGAGGACGCTCCATTTTAATGGAGGTGGGCCCTGATTCAGAGCGAGCGCTCTGGTCAAAGCGTCCGGCTCTGAATCAGGGCCATTATCTGACCACTAGCACATATTCTTATAAGCACTTTTTTCAGTTACATAATGCTGACTTTCTGCAGCAGAGCAAGGGAAGAATGGAACATACACACATACATTCTAGTCTTTTAAAAAAAAAAAAACACAGCTCACCAGCAGTGGTGTAACTAGGGTACTTGTAGCCCAGGGCAAATTGAAAAATGAAGCGACCCCCCCCCCCCACCCCATATGTGCGCGCCCCGAAAAATGGGCGTGGTCACTGAAAAATGGGGCATGTCAACATGACATACACCTCTTTCTCGTCACTCTGAGAACAGTCCTCTCCATTCCATATGCACCTTAATGCAGTCCCCACTATGCAGTGCCCCTAGTAGTGATCCCTCTTATGCAGGCCCCCAGTAGTGCCCCTTATACAGTACCGCCAGTAGTGGTCCCCCTTATGCAGCCCCCCATTAGTTCCCCTTATACAGTGCCCCCAGTAGTGGCCCCCCTTATGCAGGTCCCCAGTAGTTGTCTCTTTTATGCAGGCCCCCATTAGTGCCCCTTATATGGTGCCCCAAGTAGTGGTCGCTCTTATGCAGGCCCCCAGTAGTGATCCCCCTGTGCAGTGCCCCTTGTGCTCCCAGTAGTAAGCCCCTTATATAGTGCCCCCAGTAGTAGTCCCACCTATGCAGTGCCCCCAGTAGTGGTCCCCCATATGCAGTGCCCCTTATATAGTGCCCTCAGTGCCCCCCCTATGTAGTGCCCTTTATATAGTGCCCCCAGTAGTAGTCCCTCCTATGCAGTGCCCCCAGTAGTGGTCCCCCGATGCAGTGTCCCCAGTAGTGGTCCCCCCCAGTAGTGCCCCCAGTAGTGGTTCCCTGATGCAGTGCCCCCAGTAGTAGTCCCCCTCAGTATTGCCCCCAGTAGTGGTCCCCCGATGTATTGCCCCCAGTAGTAGTCCCCTTCCCAGTAGTCCCCCCCGATGCAGTGCCCCCAGTAGAAGTCCCCCCCAAGTAGTTCCCCCGGTAGAGGTCCCCCCTGATGCAGTTCCCCCAGCAGTAGTCCCCCCCAATGAAGTGCCCCCAGCAGTAGCCCCCTCCCCACCCCCTCCTCCAGCAGTGCAGACTAACACACATGTAAAAAAAAAGAAAAAAAACACACTTACCTGAATCCCCGCCCCGGCTCCTGCACCCGCCGCCGTCTGCATCTCCGTCCTCCCGGGTTGGCCCACTCTGCATTATGGGAGAGCCCAAGCCATTCCAATTTTCACAAAGGAATCGTTTTCAGAGTGGCCACAGCACCAGATGTCTCACAGGTCAATTCTGATGACTGGGTCAGAGCATCTCCAAAATGACAGGTCTTGTGGGGTGTTCCCAGTATGCAGTTGTTAGTACTTATTAAAAGTGGTCCAAGGAGGAACAATTGATGAACTGGCAACAGGGTCATGGACGACTAGGGCTAATTAATGCGCGTGGGGAGCATAGGCTAGCCCGTCTGGTATGATGGTACGATGATAGAATGGTGTCAGAACACAGAGTGTCCATGCTGACCCCTCTCCACCTCCAAAAGCACCAACAATGGGCACATGAGCATCAGAACTGGACCATTGAGCAATGGAAGAAGCTGGCCTGGTCTGATAAATCATGTTTTCTTTTACGTCATATGGAAGGCTGGGTGCGTTTACGTCATTTACCTGGGGAAAAGATGACACCGGGATGCACTATGGGAAGAATACCAAATTCCCCAGATCTCAATCTGATCAAGTATCTGTGGCGAGTTCAGGGTCGTAGAGAGCCGGCCTGGGCCCCATTACTATTACTATTGAAGAGGAATGGCTTCATTGTGGGAGGGGTGGCTATGCCCTCTTAGAATTTTTTTTTAAATAAAATTTTCAGCACCACGAAGTGTGATCGCCCCCCCCCAACCTTAGCAATGAACAGTCACCCTAATGGGCGGCATCGGACCATGGCCCTACCAACAAGCCCGGGCCTGGGTAAATAGTACCCGCCTCCCCCCCCCTCACGGTGCCTCTAGGTATGTGCTGCATAAAGTCAGAGCAATGGAGCAGTGGCATAACTAGGGTATTTGGAGTCCAGCGCAAGATGAAAAATGGAGCCCCCCCATGTGCACGCCGAAAAACTGGGCGTGGTCACTGAAAAAAATTGGGGCTTGTAGACATGACACACCACCATTTCTCTTCACTTTGGGAACATTCCTTTCCATCCATATGCACCTTCATGCCCCCAGTAATAGCGCCCATTATGCAATGCCCCCAGTAGTAGTGCCAATCATGCAATGCCCACTGTAGTAGTGCCGCTTATGCAATGTCCCCAGTAGCAGTGCCCCTTAGGCAGTGCCCCCTGTAGTAGTGTCCCTTATGCAGAGCCCCCAGTAGTGTCCCTTATACAGTGGCCCCAGTGGTAGTGCCCCTTATGCAATGCCCCCTGTTGTAGGGCCCATTATGCAGGGCCCCATTTGTGCCCCTTAAGCAGTGCCCAATATATAGTGCCCCCAGTAGTGCCCCTTATACAGTGCCCTCAGTAGTACCCCTTATGCAGTGCCCCAGTAGTGCCCCTTATGTAGTGCCCCAGTAGTGCCCAATATATAGTGCCTCTTATACAATGCCCCTAATGCAGTGCCCCCAGTAGCACCCCTTATGCAGTGCCCCCAGTAGTTCCCAATATATAGTGCCCCTTATGCAGTGCCCCTAGTGCTCAATATATAGTGCCCCTTATACAGTGCCCCTTATGCAATGCCCTCAGTAGTGCCCAATATATAGTGCCCCTTATATAGTGCCCAATATATAGTGCTTCCAGTAGTGCCTCATATATAGTGCCCCCATTAGTGCCCCTTATACAGCGCCCCTAACAGTGCCCAATATACAGTGCCCCCAGCAGTAGTGCTTTTTACACATAAGACACACAATACATAATTTACTTACCGGAATTCCTGCGCCCGCAGCCGTTGTACGCTGCTCCCGTTCAGCTTGGTACTATGGGAGAGATGTCATGACGTCTCTCCCTTTACCCAGTGCGGGAGTCGGAAGGTGGAGCTCATGAGTGAGCTTTAGCCCGGCTCCGGCCCTGGGTGCAGCAGCCAATAAGAGTCTGTCTGACTCTTATTGGCTGCAGTGGTAAAACAAACCAACCGCCGACAAGTTTGTTTTAATGTGTAGTGCTTTGGACCGCACATGCCTTGGACTGCGGTAGGCGGCTCCCCCCGCACCACTGGGTCCAACGATGCCCAAGGCATGTGCCCTGCTCAATCCCCCCTGTTACGCCGCTGCAAGGGAGTCCCCACCTTGCAACTAACAGTACTTAAAGGATTTGTTGCTCGACGGGTCAGAGCTGATTTGGCGGCATGAGGAGGACCTACACAATATTAGGCAAATGGATTTAATGTTATGGCTGATTGGTGTGCGTGTGCGCGTGTATACACACACACATGCTGGAAAATTGTAACTTGACATACATATTTTTCTAGAATTCTGTTTCCTGATGCATCGGCAGTAGTAGAGTCAGTGAAAAAGGTTTTAATGCATTTGACACTAAAAAGCCAGCCAGCAGTAAAATGTATGGTTCAAGCCAGGGGCAGAACTATGGGAGACAATGGAGGCGCCTGCCGCGGGGCTCCAGCTCTGAAGGGGCACCTCCCCCATTGTCCACAACATATTCACCCCACTTAGGGCTGTAACTATGTACCTGGAGTGTACCGTCACAGCAGCCCAATACATGGCCCTTCCCAGCACCTGAGTAGCTACCATACACTAGTGGAGGGCTCCATGTCAGACCATCAGCTGCTGCCTTCGTCTATCTATAGCCTGTCTGCAGGTGAATTGCTACATTACAGTGTCAGCGGCTGTGATGGTGGGGGGGGCACCAAATTAGAACTTGCATCCGAGCGTCTGGGATGAACTTACTCCACTGGTTCAAGCAAACTTTGCCATGTTCAAGTTTTCTGCTAACTAAATAGGAAAGAGATGAACTGGACATATTGTACAGGGAGAAGGAAAGATCAACTTTAAGGGTAATTGGTAAATGCATTTTGTAGTATAACGTACATGCAAATACACACCCACCCAAATAATAATAGGAGGAAGCATTATACCAACATGTTGCCTTTCACACTAAATATATAAATGACTGTCTTCCTTTAGAAAACACATACATTAGTCTGCCATATAATAATAAAGCCCTCCCAAAAAGTATTATGGGGCAGATTTACTAAAAGATCATCACAGCTTTGACTGATGGATTTATAGCGGCAACAGGAATCAAGCTAAGCAAGCATTGATTCCACCGATCATCAGTGACTTTGCTAAATTGACGTTTAAATCTACCCCTATAAGATTACGCGCTTATTGTATGTTATTGCAGAAGCAGTTTCCAACTCTTATGTGAGAAAATTCTAACTGGGAATCTATTTTCCGTGTAAACTATTTTCTTCTTCAGGGTCCATAGGGCTCCACAGGGAGACAAAGGGGTGTAGGTGGGACCTTGGAGGACCGGACACCAACAGCAAAGCTTTTCAATCCCAGTATGTTCCGGTCCTTCCCCCTATACCCCGCCCACAGCCTGAGAACAACTCAGTTTTGTTGGTGTACAAGCAGCCCAAGCTTATTTTTATGATTTAAGTCCCTTCCTTATTCTGGAGATATCCTATTTGGTCCAGAATTAGATAAAATTGTGACTACTATGGCAGCTTCCAAGACGGCGTTCCTGCTCTCTACATATAATACAAAGCCTCGGACCTCATCCTCTTGGTCCTTTCGCCCTCAAGGAAAAGCTAAGGGTCAATCCTTTCCATGGAAGCAGGCATCAGC
Source organism: Taudactylus pleione (assembly GCA_031769625.1). Classification (NCBI taxonomy): domain Eukaryota; kingdom Metazoa; phylum Chordata; class Amphibia; order Anura; family Myobatrachidae; genus Taudactylus; species Taudactylus pleione. Next base: position 9,844,146 of record JAUIMM010000052.1, on the reverse strand, counting down.
CAAGGTCTCCAAGCCTAGGGCCAAACAAGCCTGGGCTACTAGACGTCCATCTGCCAAGTCTGAGGACAAGTCTACAGCCAGACGGGGCAGGCCTCTCCGGGAGGGCTCCCAGGGTGGGAGGCTGACTTCTTCAATTCACCCAGTTTTGGCTTCAGACCACATCAGATGCCTGGGTAAGAGAAGTGGTCTCCAACGGATATACTCTATCCTTCTTAAGGCGATCCCCCCCAGTAGTTATTTTGCACAGGGCCTCCATCGGACCCAAGCAAGGCCCTGCTGCTCCAAAAAGACATTCAGTCCTTACTGAATTCAGCAGTAATAATTCCGGTTTCCTCCTCACAACGAAGCAAGGACTATTATTCTACCATTTTCCTGGTTCATAAGCTAAACGGGTCTCATCGGCCTATCCTCAACCTCAAATCTCTTAACAAGTCTTTCTGGGTGCCCAGGTTTCTTATGGAAAACCTCCACTCTATTATCCTGGCTATGGAGTTTGGGGATTTTATGCTGTCTCTGGACATTCAGGACGCTTACATACATGTACCTATAGTGCCTTCTCATCAACAATATCTCCAGTTTGCTATCCTACAGCAGCATTACCAATTTCAGGCCCTACGCCCCTCTGGTCTTTACCAAAATTATGGCAGTTATGGCGGCCTCCCTTTGTCATCAAGGAATCAGACTGCTCCCATACTTAGACGAACTCTTGCTGTTGGCCAGCTCCCCAGAGATTCTTCACCGCCGTCTGCAAGTCACAATTGCCTTCCTACAAACGCACGGGTAGCTGATCAACTGGAAAAAGTCTTCCCTGACACCTTCTCAAAGAATGGTACATTTAGGAGCCCTCCTGGACTCTCAGGTTCAGAGAATCTTTCTAACTACAGACAAGATCTCCTTAATACAACACCGAGTGCGCAGCAAGCTCCGCAGTCACTGAGGGTTAATTCACACTGCAATGCAGACATTGGGATCAATGGTGTCCACCTTCGACATGGTAGAGTTCACTCAGTTTCACTCCAGGCCACTACAGCACTTGATCAGCTCCAGGTAGAATGGCCTACCCTAACTACTTCGATCCCAGACAATGGACCTCCCCCGGAGGTTCGCCTGTCATTAGCCTGGTGGCTACAAACATTCCATTTAGACAAGGGTCGCCCCTTTTGGATCCCGGAATGGGCTCTCCTCACCACGGATGCAAGCCTCTGAGGGTGGGGCGCTGAGACCGGCCAGCACTCCTTCCAGGGCCACTGGACCCCAGTCGAGGCAAAGTTACCAATCAATGTCTTGCTTTGAGCCATCTACAGAAGTCTCACTCTGGCTCAGGATATTCTGCAGGGCAGGCCAGTACAAGTACAGTCCAACAACGCGATGGCAGTGGCCTACCTCAATCACCAAGAAGGCACTCTGAGTCGGGCAGCAATGGCAGAAGTGTCCGACATTCTCACATGGACTAAACGCCATCTCCCAGCCATATCCGCGGTATTTATCCTGGGAATTCTCAATTGGGAAGCAGATTTCCTCAGCCATCACGATGTGCATGCAGGAGAGTGATCTCTACATCCAGAAGTCTTTCAGCTCCTGGTGGGTCTGCCGGATGTGAATCTCATGGCTTCAAGACACAACAAACTTCCAGTATATGGAACCACTACAAGGGACCCCAACGCAGCCTTCGTGGACGCATTATCAGTGAAATGGACCTTCCATTTGGCATACCTCTTTCCCCCAATATCCATGCTTCCTTAAGTTCTTCAGAAGTTCAAGCAGGAAGAGGGCACAGTCCTGTTGATAGCTCCGGCTTGGCCAGATGCCATTGGTACTCCAATCTTTAGAGTCTCTCCATAGATGTTCCTCTTCAGCGTCCTCTACGGGTAGACGTGTTGTCTCAGGGTCCATGTCTACATCCGAACCTAGCCCGTCTGTCTTTAACAGCTTGGCTCTTGAGACATCCCTCCTAATGGCTAAGGAATTTTCCAGCTCTGTGGTCCAGACCATGCTCAGGGCCCGTAAACCGGCCTCAACCAGGATTTATCACAGAATATGAATGGCATACATATTTCCAATGGTGTGCTCCAAGAAACTATGACCACCAAGTTTTTAAAGTGTCTAGAATTCTTGCCTTTCTTCAGGCTGGATTGGATCTAGGCCTCCCACCTAGCATCTCTGAAAGTGCAGGTCTCTGCTTTATCCATCTGGTTCCAGCGCAGACTGGCTCCTCTTCCAGATGTTCACACCTTCCTGCAAGGTGTTCTCCATATACAGCCTCCCTATGTCCCTCCTGTGGCTCCATGGGTTTTGGCAGTGGTACTCCAAGCACTTCAAGAACCTCCATTCAAACCCCTGTAATCAGTGGATGTCAAGTGGCTCACTGTGAAGACTATGTTTCTTCTGGCTATCGCATCTGCCAATAGAGTATCAGATTTAGGGGCCCTTTCATGTCGCTCCCCATTTTTAATCTTTCATCAGGACAGGGAGGTTCTTAGAACAGGCCCCGGCTTCCTTCCCAAGGTGGTCTCTCGTTTCCACCTAAACAAGGAAATTGTGGTTCTGGCCTTTCAATCACCAGACCTCTCGGCAGGTGAGGCCTCTTTGGATGTGGTCTGTGCTCTAAAGATCTACGTGGACCGTACTACTTCCATCAGGAAATCGAACTCCCTCATTGTCCTATATGGTTTTCACAAGAAGGGATGGCCAGCTAACAAACAGACTCTGGCCAGATGGATTCGCATGACTATCTCACAGGCTTACACGCAGTCTGGCCTTCCTGTATCTGCTCATTCTACTTGCTCTGTGGGTCCCTCGTGGGCAGCCCGGCGTGGCGCCTCAGCTGAACAGCTAGGCAGTGCAGCCACTTGGTCGTCTGTCCACACTTTTCTTAGATTTTATGCCTTTGATACATTTGCCTCTCAGGCTGCTTCCTTCAGGCATAGGGTTCTCCTATCAGCTCAGGAGCATTCCTGTTCTTGAACAACTGCTTTGGGACATCCCCATTGTCTCCCTGTGGAGCCCTATGGACCCTGAAGAAGAAAAGGAGTGTTATGGTAAAACTTACCTTTGTTTACGCTCTTCCATAGGGTCAACAGGGAGACAATGGGGTGTAGGTGGGACCTTGGAGGACCGGACACCAACAGCAAAGCTTTTCAATCCCAGGATGCTCTGGTCCTTCCCCCTATACCCCGCCCACAGCCTGAGGGCAACTAAGTTTTGTTAACAAGCCCAAGGCAAGAGAGGAGAGAAGGAAAACTGGCACACTAAGGAATCACATTCTCACACAGAGAACGAAACAAGGGACCAAGAGAAGGAACCCATGGAAGCTAGGAGCGTCAGGGCGGGTGCCCTGTGGACCCTATGGACTTTGAAGAAAGAGAGTTAACAAAGATAAGTTTTACCATAACTCTCCTTTTTAGTTAGTTAGTTAAAAAAAACTAAATTGGGAACATAATTAGTGAATAGAATAATTAAATTACAACATTAACTCATTTAAATAAATAAATACCGTTCCCCCAACAAACTACGTTGAAGGAAAGCAAACAAGCCACCATTAGGTTATCAATAGTTTGGGAAAGTACAGAATAGGTTGCAGTGTAAAACATTGATTTCAATTTGCAGAGTGAGATTATGGAACCGGGATTAATGGGTGGAAAGGGTACATTTTAGCGTGCTGTGGCTGTTTGTAGGGGTGTGCAGCTATTTCTACTCTTTGAAATGTCTTTTTTTTGCAACAGTTCTAAACTGGATGAGATTGGGTTTCATCATATAATTGGAAATGTAATAATCTTGCGCCTTCTTGATGTAGTTGGGTGCAAAGCACATTGTGGGCCTGATTCTGAGCCGGACGCAGTTGCAGTGTCAGGCGTAGTGTTCTTCTGCCAATGCGTCTAGGTCATACTGCGTACGCACAGGATTCAGAGTTGTGATTGAGGCACAATGGGAGACGCACGGTCTCAGAAGTAGTATGAAAATATACTGGTGGGGTGACAGGGAGGTGGCATAGAGGACACTTAGAGGTGGTCCGTCTTATGGGCGTGTTATGCGAGTGTCGTGGGCGTGTTGCGGATGGTGATTACATACAGAGATGCAGAATCGTTCACATAGGAGGCCATTCACGGATGGAGAATCTTCACCTGCCATAGGGCTGGGGTAAGTTTCTATGGTGCAGCCGATGGTGGATCTAAATATGGGGTGTGGGTAAAAGCCGGAAACATAGTAACTGCATTGAAAAAGATGGAAACAATGTAAAGTGTATTACAAAAGCTGGAAATCATAGTAAGTGTATTGAAAAAGACGGAAATCCATAGTAAATGTATTACAAAAGCCGGAAATCCGTAGTAAATGTATTAGAAAAGCTGGAAATCATAGCAAATGTATTAGAAAAGCCGGAAATCATGTTACATGTATTGGAAAAGCCGGAAATAATAGAAAATGTATGAGAAAAGCCGGAAATCATAGCAAATGTATTAGAAAAGCCGGAAATCATATTACATGTATTGAAAAAGCCAGAAATCATAGTAAAGTGCATTAAAAAAGCTGGAAATTATAGTAAATGCATTGAAAAAGCCGGCAATCATACATTTACTATGGCTTTCCGGCTTTTCTAATACATTTACTATGATTTCCGGCTTTTCTAATACATGTACTATGGAATTCCGGCTTTTTCAATACATGTAATATGATTTCCGGCTTTTCTAATACATTTACTATGGATTTCCGGCTTTTTCGATACTTGCAATATGATTTCCGGCTTTTCTAATACATTTACTCTGGTTTTCCGGCTTTTCTAATACATTTACTTTGGATTTCTGCCTTTTTCAATACATGTGATATGATTTCCGGCTTTTCTAATACACTTACTATGGAGTTCCGGCTTTTTCAATGCATTTACTATGTTTCCGACTTTTACCCTCTTCCCTAAATGCACCAAACTGTATTACAGAAAAAAAAAAAAACAAGTTTAATGTAACAGTATTTGTGTGGCAGGATGTAAGATTTTTAGGGGTCTATGTACTAAGCCTTGGAGAGATTTAAAGTGGACGGAGATAAAGTACCAACCAATCAGCTCCTGTCATTTTTCAAACACAGCCTGTAAAGTGACAAGAGCTGATTGGTTGGTACTTTATCTCCATCCAAGGCTTAGTGCATAGACCCCTTAATGTGATGTTTACACTTGTGCCTCCTTAGATGTTTCCGTCTCTCCATACATGTAAGCGCACTACTTATTTGCTGCGTTAGAAGAGCAGGGGTTCATCTTCATGTGTTTAGGGTGCAAAACAAAAGCACTATATAAACTGTGGATCCAGCGAACTTCAGAAACACAGTTTGCATTTCCTAATGACACTATTCCCACTAAGGTACATGTAACCACGGTTCCCAACACAGCGCTACTAAATATAATGTTAGCAATTTGTAAGCACATAACAAAAAAAGTACACTGTAAAAATTACAATTGGGAAATATTGTCATCTGTACTTTTTTGTGATCATGAAAAGCACTGATATGACAGGACTGATAAGGTGGGAGAAAGTCATGATAAGTGTTGGGAATTTCTATAAAGCTCTCCTGAGTATGTGAAGATGAAGTATTGTAGAGGGAGGGGGCGCCAGAGGTTGGGAGATGAGGAGGATTTCCTGTAGGAGAGAGGGAGGAAGCCTGTGGGAAATGCTGTGTGTACATCACATCAGGCTGCTGTAACTTGGCACCTCTCTCTCTCCCTCTCTCCGGTCTGGATGCAGTAGTAGGTCCGGGCTGCGTTGTGACTGTCAGGGCGTCTCTGCCATCCTTAGCAGTGGAAGAGAAAGCAGAGAGCACAGGCAGAGGATGTGGTTGGACTGAACGCTGCACAGAGACATATTTTGCTCCTGAGCGGAGTGCAATAGGAAGCGCAGACGCAGCAGCAGCTGATACAGCACTGTCACCCGTCCCTCAGGAGGACTATTGCTGTCACCTCGGTTCTTGTGTCACCTGCTCAGAGACTCCGAGACACTCAGCTGCAAACTTTACAGAGCTCCCCGGCTATGAGAGTGCCTGCCGGCTGCCGGTGAGAGAGTAAGCTACGACCTGACGCGGAGACACGCAGGAACTGGGCACACTGCGCTGCAGGTAACCATCAGCACGGGTCAGACATAGGGGTACTAGGGTGGATGAGTGTCACTGCGGGGACATTAGAACTGTCATGTTGCTTGTACTTAATTCAAGTCTATGTTGCTTCCATAATAATTAGTATAGGACCCTGTGCTGCAGCCTTTAGTCATATATCACTGTGATTGTGAGTCTCTGTATACCGGGCTGCAGACTGGAATCCTGCTCTCAGAGCAGCTGGGGACAGATACTTCATTAACAAGTTTCCCCAGCACAGTTACTGCATGGATCAGTCATATGGAGTCAGTGTCACAGTGATGGAGCTCTTCCTCGTCACCACTATCTGTTATACGAGTTATATGTAATAGCAGGGTGATGATGAGATAGTATATTAGACTGTTTGAACGTGTAGTGTTGTGAATTTGGAGCACACACAACATGTAACATGAATTGCATCGATATTAGACTTTTATTATAACAGTAGGAGAAAGAGCAATGAATAACTAAGGCATCAGTTATGTCATTTTAATTGAAATGTTAATTTGAATACAAGGCAATGTAATACAACAGTGATTTCTAGCTGTACAGTATCTGAACAGATGTGTGTGTTATGCGAGCTGGATGTGTCATAAGAATGTAGAAGTGTTACATGCGTTTAGAGGAAATTAAATGAAAAGGTGTTTTTGTACATTCACATAAAAAATTTAAACGCTTTTGTAACTTGGTATTGGTGACATTGGTAATGATTGTTCATGTTTTGGCTTAATGGGAAGAATAGTGCTGTTCCTTGCAGTATATGGATTAAATGCATAAGTGCTTCTACTTTTGCATAGAGATGCACATAAAAAAAAAAAGTATTTGGTTTTTCAGGACAACAGTATCTTAATTAGTTACAGAGGCCGCAATTAGAAGGGTGTTTTCTATTTCATAGAGCGTACACATTCTCTTTGATCCCTCTTTTAGGTGTCACAGACAAGACTTTGTCCTATACTAGAAGGATGCATTTTCACCTTCTGTTTGCAGTTGCACTAATGTAGAAAAGCACATTTCTTGGTGCACGGCTGCCCTTTGAAAATTGCAATGAAAATCTTCACACACAAAAGTGACACAGTGCTGATGAGACATAATGTAAACTAAACGAGATGCTTTTTAGGAGAAAAATTGCTATTAATGAAGTGAGTGGTCCTAAGGTGTAATATATTGCACTGATTTTACTATTTTCACCACCTGCATTTTCAGGGGTTTTCACAAACCTAGATAGAGATTGATTCTGTTGGAACAGTTACAAGAGCTGTGAAATGGGTGTGTACCCTGAAACGCGTTAGTCAGGCAAGTACTCGCACTTGCGCACTAAGGGCATATGTATCAAAGCTTGATGTGAGATAAAATTGTGAAATATATATCACCAACCAATCAGCTCCAAACCATCATTTCTTAAACACAGCCTGCAAAATGTAAGTTAGAAGCTGATTGGTTAGTGATATATATCTCACAATTTATCTCACATCAAGCTTTGATACATATGCCCCGGCATTGTTGGACCATGCGTTTTGCTTCTCATTAATTAACTTTATTGTCAATGAATGAATCTGCCAGGATTTATCCTGCTACTGTCCATGTCTGCACTGCTATCAGCCTGCAGAGTTGAATAACACTGGGAGTGGCATGTAGGGGATCTTTCACAGGAGGGGATTTTTTACATGCCTAAAATTTGCCATTTCTGCAATATGCAGAAGTATGTTTATCTTCTTTCTGTTCTCTACTCCTGCAACATTCCTGTGTGACATTCATAAACAGAAAACTTCCAGCACACTTCAATCTCCCATTATATCTAAATTCATGAATTTATTTTGCTAACTAACATATCAAAGTTTTCAGAAGAAATTTTATCTTTAAGACTTTCATATATAGCCACAAGAAATGCAGAATTTCAAAATTATGTACAATAAACAATATGGAAAGACCCCCTGTGCCTTCCCCTAACAAGCCATATAAAATGAGTAAATCTATAGAATTCTAAGCATGATGTATTGGAATTCATCACAGTGTGTTATGACTTGTAATTCAGTGTGCAAGTAAAACAAGAGCATATTTTCTGTAAGGTGACACAGGGTGTTAGCAGTTGCGATAGCTGTAATATGGTATTGTAGTCATGCCTCCTGCATGCATTACTGATCAGCGCTGCATCCAAGGACGGCTCCATCGTGCGCATGCGCGAGACCCGGATAGCGACGGGCACTCAGTCGCTCCGGGTCTCGTACCAAAGGGGGCGTGCTGTCGATGTTGAGTGACAGCACGCCCCCTTTGGTGGGCGGGCTGGGGGCGTGGCTGCCCAGACGGAAGTGTTCCCATGGGAACGCCTACCGTCTGGGGCCGGCCCCACTGACATCACAGGTGATGTCAGTGGGAGAGCTTTCGGCTCTGTGAGAGCCGCAAGCTCTCTGGGGCTTGCGGCAACGAGACCCTACCACAAGGGTCTTGTCGCAAGTCCGATGGTCGCGATGGTCTTGACCATCGAGACCATCTTCCTGGCCGCTCGCTATAGCTGTGGGTGGACACCCACAGCTATGCGAGCGGCCAGGAGGCCGCTCTAAAAAACAAGAAGGCCAGCCCTGATTCAGAGCGAGCGCTCTGTCAGAGCATCCGGCTCTGAATCAGGTCCCCAGTCCCAACATTTTGACCTTTAAAATTGGGATTTTCCCAAACTTTTCACCTGCTCACAGGCTGCAAGAAAAAAGCAGCGTTAAATCCTATGGAAAGTTAACATGGCTTAATTTTCACCGCTAATTGGATAGCAAAGAACTCACGGACAGCTGCGTTAAGTTCCATTTTGCCGCACTAATCCTTGTTAACGGGTTAACACGGCTCATGGAATTCTGTCTCTTTGTACAGATCTTCATATATGTCATTGATTTCAGTATGAGCTCCATTCCCCTGCACACTGTCGAAAAAAAACAGAAGAGGATGAACCATCCATGAGCATAGTCCTAATACTGTATATTTATGTAAAGTTACTGTTTGGCCAAAATACTGAATAAATCCCTGTTGAGGCACTGAAGGATTTAGTGTACTCTATAAACTAGATGATTTCAGGCATACTTAGCTGCTCACACATATTCTTACCAACTGTCCAATATGAGGGTTCTGTCCTGCTGTCCTTCCCAGTACAGCATTGTCCTGTGGACTGAAAGATTGAGATGAACGTCCCATTCACTGATGCTCTTCATAGGAGTGTAGGGGCTTCTAAAATATTTGATGAGTGACATAATGTAATTTATTCCGTGTCTTGATTGTCACTGCAGCATCCGCTACACTAAGTGTTGGATGCTAAAAATGGAGAGACAACATCTGGCAGGTTTTTTACCTGTGAAGCTGCCGTCTGCTACTCCACCATGTTTCTAATGGGCTGGGTGTGCCGATGGGCTATGTTGTCACAGTCCAGGTGCAGACTCCCAGGAATAGAAGATGCTGTCCTGCCCACGTTTCAGCCTATATAACATGGCTCGACAAATCCTGGGGGCCAAGTTGCCATGGCTACCAGATCTTGCTGCCTGGCTACTAGATTTTGCAGTGAGGGAGGAAGCAGATCCTCATCAGCTCCGGCGGAGATTCGTGCCTATAGTATTGCGGTGTTCATATCATGTACAGCAGTGCATGTGCTGAGTGTCGCCTGCGGTGACTGCTGTGCCGGCCCGCACTGACGACTCCTCTCCATCCTGGCCTGCTCTGATCCCTGCTGTCTGTCCCAGTCTACTCTGATCCTCCTGTACATCCCGGCTGTTTACTGTCTCCTATCTCCGGCTGCAAAGAGCTCTCCGTAGTAGGGTTTATGCGTGGCCAGGGATAGCGGAGCGGCTTCAGAGGGATAGTAGTGTGACCACAAGGGGAGGGGGGTTCTGTTGTACTTTCTGGCACCATTATTTTATGTGAAATGTGGTCCGTTATTGCTGGAGGGTGGAGGTTGGAGCAGGGGAGCTGTGCAGAGCATACACTTTCATTCTGGCTCCTAGATTTTAGAAAAATTTGTCAAGCCCTGCTATATAAGAATTTGGGGAGCCAGAGGAGAGTCCTTCTAGGCAGTACCTTAGGGGCACATAAGGTGTCTAGAACTCACGCACTGGCCGTGCCATTGTCCTTGCTCCCAAATTTAAAGAGCTGGGAGGATGAATATATAATACACACGTATTTCATGGTATCCTCATGGAAACAGAGGTCTGTGTCAGTGCTATTGTTTCAGTCTTTGTTGTAGTCCTATAAATTTAGGACTATTAATGTAGGACTGTCATACAGCTGATATAGGTTGCATTTTGTCGAGCTAGATCTCAAATAAAAAATGAAATTCCCGTAAAGCTGACATTAATAGCTAGAAAACATTTGGGATAGTTGCTTGGAAACATAATTCACAAGTATGTTATGGACAATAAGATTATAGGCCTAAGTGAGAGTCAGCTATATTTTCTGAAAAATAGGTCATGTCTAAGAAACCTACTTACTGTACTTCTAACTCAGCTGCAGAAATGTCATGTACTTACCTTGTCACTCCTAAGACTGTCGTTATATCCAATTGATGGAGCTATAGGAAATTTTTCATAGATATCAATTACGATAACCCCGTTTTCTAAGTTCTGTCTGTATAATCATGAAGCCGTCGTCACTTCTTCTGCCTCTGGATGCAAGTAGAATAAGAACATATGCAGATTACACATCCCAAATAGAACAACAGAAGTCATGTTCTGCACGTGTCTTTACAGTCCTCATCTCATCTTGTACAGATCATATATCATCAATACCTGTTCATTTATGCTACAACCTACAAGTAACCCTCAGCAGTCAGTTCTCACATTCTTCTGTTGGGCGCCACCGTTGTTTAAAATACAAATTAGGGCCAGATATAGGTTTGATATTCAACAGTCTTCTGTAAAAGGTTTTGGTGAGGAAATCTGTATGTTGTGGGCAGGCTCACAGGAGAATGACTGTAGTCTGTTTGCGTGTTATTGCTCTCCGCATCCAGGTATACATAGCGCAAGTACAGGTGATGCAGAGTGCTGCGCTTTTCATTTGCATCTCTACTTGATGCTGAAGGACTGTATCGAGGCTGTACCAGGGCAACCTCTGAGGCAGGGCATGTTGACGGAACTGCAGGTTATATGCACAAAAAAAAAAGAAGTAAGTGTGCACAACTGCAAATTAACTGTTTGTATATAAATAAATAAATTTTTGCAATGAATAGAGGTTTTTGGCATAATCTCGGCCAAGGTTATGGGCCTACCCACCGCATCCGGGTAACCTCTGTCGGGTAGGTCCCTAACATACTAAGATTCAAATCCAGAGCGCAGGACACCCCCAAACTGGCCCAGCTAAGCCACCCCAGGGCACCGCCATAATAAGAAAAGTGCAGTGTAAGAGAGGTAGTTATGAGCAGCCTAGGCTGCATATAAGAAATGGTAAATAAAAAGTGAGGTACATATATAATAAACAAACGGTGAAGGGTTAAAATGTGTTATAAAGGAAAATGTGTTATAATGCGGTGCCCTGACACAGATCAACAAAGGCAATCCAGGGGGACCCACGGCACCAAAAATGAACCAAAGCTGCACTACACAGTCTAAATATTTGCAGGACTTACCTATATTGTGCCTCTGACTGGTGTGCATATTAATTTATTTATTTTATTTTATTTATTAACAGTTTCTTATATAGCGCAGCATATTCCGTTGCGCTTTACAATTGGAAACATTGATAGAACAAAACAGGGTAATAACTGATAGACATAGAGGTAAGAGGGCCCTGCTCGGAAGCTTACAATCTATAGGGAAATAGGCATTGATACACAAGGATAGGTGCTATATATTGCAATTTGGTCCAGCCAGAATGCAGAGTTTCTTGGTGGGCTGCATGATCCAGTCACACAGGAATGTCGGCAAAATGTCAGGAGTATGTGAAAGAAAGACAATATGTGAGGTTATGTGTGGACTGTGAGAGGGGATGTAATAAGACATGGAAGCTATGAAGGTTATGTGGTCAGTTCTGGAATCTGATAAGCTTGTCTGAAGAGGTGAGTTTTCAGGGAACGCTTGAAGGATTGAAGAGTAGAGGTAAGTCTTATTGTGTGTGGTAAGGCATTCCATAGAGTGGGTGCAGCCCGAAGAAAGTCCTGTAACCGTAAATGGGAACAAGTAATGTGCGGGGATGAGAGACGCAGATCTTGTGCTGAGCGGAGAGGTCGGGTTGGGAGATATTTTGAGATGAGTGAAGAGATGTATGTTGGTGTAATTCGGTTAATGGCCTTATGTGTAAGTAACAGTATTTTGTATTGAATACGGTAGAAAACCGGCAACCAATGGAGGGACTGACAGAGCGGGGCAGCAGACGATGAACATTTGGCAAGGAAGATAAGCCTTGCAGCTGCATTCATAATGGATTGTAATGGCGATAGCCTGTTTTTGGGTAGACCAGTAAGGAGACTATTGCAATAGTCAATGCGGGAAATAATGAGTGCATGGATTAGAGTTTTTGCAGTGTCTTGTGTGAGATATGGTCGAATTTTGTATATGTTTTTTAGATGTATGTAACATGATTTTGAGACAGATTGAATGTGGGGAACAAAGGACAGTTCAGAATCAAAGATGACTCCAAGGCAGCGAGCTTGTGGGGTGGGGTGGATTGTAGAGTTATCAACAGTGATAAAGAGATCAGATTGGTAACTGTTATTGGCCGGTGGAAATATAATTAATTCTGTTTTAGAAATATTAAGTTTCAGGTAGCGAGATGACATCCAAGATGAAATGGCAGAAATACATTCAGTGACACGGACCAATACAGATGGTGATAAATCTGGAGAGGATAGGTAGATTTGAGTATCATCCGCATACAGATGGTACTGAAATCCAAAAGAGCGGATTAGTTTGCCAAGAGAGGTGATATAGATTGAGAATAGCAAAGGACCTAAGACAGAGCCTTGCGGTACTCCAACTGATAGAGGTAGCGAAGAGGAGGCAGAATCAGAAAAACGAACAGAAAAAGAGCGATCAGATAGGTAGGAAGAGAACCAAGAAAGAGCTGTGTCCTTAAGACCTAGGGATTGTAATGTTTGTACGAGAAGAGAGTGGTCAACAGTGTCAAAAGCAGCAGAGAGATCTAGAAGAATTAGAAGTGAGTAATGGCCTTTAGCCTTGGCAGTGATCAAATCATTAACTACCTTAGTCAGTGCTGTCTCTGTGGAGTGCTGGGAACGGAAGCCAGACTGAAGTGGGTCCAATAAGTTGTGGGTGTTAAGAAAGTGTGTGAGGCGGGTGTAGACAAGTCTCTCCAGTAGCTTGGAGGGGCATGGGAGCTGGGAGATAGGATGGTAATTAGAGAGAGTGTTAGGGTCAGAATTTTGTTTTTACAGAATGGGAGTAATCACTGCATGCTTGAACAGTGATGGAAAGATGCCAGTAGAAAGAGAGAGATTACAGATTTTAGTTAGGGTTGGGATGAGCACAGGAGACAGAGCTTTACTAATTTGTGAGGGTATAGGATCTAGAGGAGAGGTAATAGAGTAGGAGGATGAGAAGAGTGTAGATACTTCATCTTCATTTGTGGGGTCAAATGAAGAGAATGGGCCAGAGGGTTCAGGTAGGGAATTGAGTAGGTCACTAGCTGAGGAAGAGAATAACATTTCATTTCGGATATTATCAATCTTGTCCTTGAAATAGGAAGCAAGATCTTGTGCACAGATAGTAGCAGGTGGCTTGAGTGAGGGAGGGGTAAGAAGCAGTTTAAATGTATTAAAAAGTCGCTTGGGGTTAGCGGCTTGAGCAGAGATAAGAGATTGGAAATATATTTGCTTGGCAGTGTCCAGAGCAGTACGATAAGAGTTGTAGATAGACTTATATGTGAGGAAGTCACTTGGAGTGCGAGACTTTCGCCACTGACGTTCTACTTTACGTGAGAGTTTTTGTAGATGCCTTGTTAGGTTAGAATGCCACGGTTGACGTCTAAGTCTACGCGGAGTGTGATGGGTAGCTGGAGCTACTTCATCGAGGGCTTTTACTAGAATCTGGTTTAGCTGTGATGCAGCAGTCTCAGGAGAAGTGAGTGCAGAAATTGGTGAGAGTCGTTGTTGTAGAGAGGTAGATAGTTGTTGAAAGTTAATCACATTAATATTTCTGCGGGTTTTAGGAGGTTTGGTTGATTTCACTGACATTGAGGTTGATGTAATGGAGGAAAGTGTGCAGGTGATAAGATTGTGATCTGAGAGAGGGAAAGGAGCATTAGTGAAATCAGAAACTGAGCATAGTCTGGTAAATACAAGATCAAGGCAGTGGCCCTCCTTATGAGTAGAGGAGTCAGTCCATTGGGAGAGGCCAAGAGAGGAGGTTAGAGAGAGTAGTTTGGAGGCATGAGGAGATTAATATGCCAGACTCCATGCTCTAACCAATGTAATAAGGGTGCTAGCCTGAGTGGAAAGAGTCTGGCATAGTAATATGCACACCAGTCAGAGGCACAATATAGGTAAGTCCTGCAAATATTTAGACTGTGTAGTGCAGCTTTGGTTCATTTTTGGGGCGTGGGTTCCCCTCAATTGCTTTGGCTGATCTGTTTCAGGGCACCGCATTATAACACATTTTCCTTTATAACACATTTTAACCCTTCACTGTTTGTTTATTATATATGTACTTCACTTTTTATTTTCATACCGTATATGCAGCCTAGGCTGCTCTTAACTACCTCTCTTACACTGCACTTTTCTTATTATGGCGGTGCCCTGGGGTGGCTTAGCTGGGCCAGTTTGGGGTGTCCTATGCTCTGGATTTGAATCTTAGTATGTTAGGGACCTACCCGACAGAGGTTACCCGGATGCGGTGGGTAGGCCCATAACCTTGGCCAAGATTATGCCAAAAACCTTTGGGTATAGCTGATGACGTCAGGCATCCGGCACCATAGAGTTAAGTTTTCAGCCTCCCAGGATGCACTAGGGTCCCCCTCCTATACCCCGCTCCCGAGCCAAGGCGTCTCAGTTTCGTTGGTGCCCGGCTCGGAGACGGAGCACCTGTTTAGAGGGGGGCTAAGGATAGCCCCTGAAGTTTTCTTCGAGGCAGCTGTGGCTGCACATCTGGAAGTACAGCATGGACAGTCACTACTGACGTCCATGCTGTCTTCCCTACACCCCGCCGGTACCAGAACGCCGGTACTGATCCGGGGATGCTGGTAAGCATCTGGGTTCACAGCTAGCGGTGACCCCAGATGTTTTGGACAATGGCCGGATTCAAGGGGGCAGCAGGTAAGCAGCGGGGTCCCGCGGTGGGTCCCAGCTGATACATGGTCTAGAGTCCCCAGGCAGGCAGGGGGCTCCCTGGAGACTGGCTGCATCGTGGAGCCAGGTAACCAACCTGCGCTTCCACTACCCCCCTGGGACAGCGGACCGCAGCTGAGCGGTAGCACTGCAGTGTCCCAGGGGTTAATTGCATGCCAGGGGAGCGCGCCTTCCCTGTACACAGCCGGCGCCTCCCCCGCTGCACACAGCCCTCTCTGCACCTGCCGATTGGCCCTGTGGCAGCGCTCCTCCCCGAGGCCAGCCTCCTCTCTGCTCCTCGGTGGCAATCTTTCATGAAGCATGGTGAACGCTGCTGGAAGCTGTTGATTGGTGGCATCGCGGTCTGGGTCCCCCGGCATACCTCTCCTCCGTTGAAACAGGTCTGTGTATGCAGCGCTGTGTCCTACCAGGCTCTGTGTCTGTGTAGTTGAGGAACAGCGCTGATAGTGCAGGAATTGATTTCTTTGCATTGTATGTGACTTCTGCTAGCGTCTGCTGCCTGTACTTTCACTTTCTACTATCAGCAATTTCACTGTCCCTGCTCTTCTTCTGCTAAAGCCCTTGCGGTGCCGTGATTGCAGGGCGGTTCTCCCACTATACTAACGAGTATTAGTGAGAGGGGTCACATACTTACCATAATGTCTGAGAGTGAATTTCCTCTCCAGCTTCTGTGTACTACTTGCAAGGTACCAATAGCGGAGGGGGAGGGTAACGCGGAGGGGCTATGTCGGCAGTGTTATTTATTGGCGCGACCAATTACTGTCACGGCTCCGGTACAGGAACCGCCCTGGGCTTGTTTTGCCAAAGCGCTTACAACCCTAGTGGGCCAGTTAGCTCCGCCACCTGCGTTTTCACAGATGGGATTGTCCCAGCAGTCAGTGGTGTCGTCACCCATGCAGGGTTTCCCGAGAGAACTGATGGTACCCCACAGTCTCCCTATTTCCCCTCCCCAGGTTTCACAGGAGCCTGCGTGGGTTAATTCACTGACAAGTTCTGTACAACATTTGTCGGACGTGTTACAAGGGGAGTCTGTGTTGTTGCCACATAAGCGGCCGGTGGCGTCTCTGTCCGCTCCTTATGAGGATGACGACGTGACGTCCGATGATGGGGAGATTCTGGATCTTTCTGACCAAGAACCCCTCCGTACTAAAGAGTCGGACGCTAAGTCCAAGGTTTATATTCCTGGCCTTATTCGTGCAGTCCGCACAGCTTTAGTTATTGAGGATGATGATCCTCCGGTGTCCAAGTCCAAATATGCCTTTTTTAAGGATATTAAGGGTGACGCCACAGTGTTTCCTCTTTCGGGTCAGTTAGTAGACCATTTGTAGGAGGCGTGGAAACACCCTGGTAAACGGTTTCAGCCTCAAAGACGCTTAGCGGTGGCTTACCCGTTTGCGGACAATTATTTTTCTAAGTGGGAATCCCCTCCTCAGGTGGATTCTCATGTGACACGCCTAGTCCGAAGTGCCACATTGCCCATGTCCTCCTTGAAGGATGCTACGGACCGTAACGTGGAGCTCTGCCTAAAGTCCATTTATTCCCTCGCGGGGGGGGCATCCAGACCAGCTATGGCCGTATGTTGGGTAGCCAGAGCTATGGAGTGCTGGGCTGATAGTTTGGAGGCGTCTTTGGATTCCGACTGTTCGGCTGAACAGGCCGAGTTGGTAGGCAATCTCCGGGATTCGGCCACTTACATCAATGAAGCGGCCTTGGATATCAGTACCCTCACATCTCGGATTTCTTCGGCAGCTGTTGCTGCTCGTCGCACCTTATGGTTGCGATCCTGGAAGGCGGACGCTGATTCCAAAAAGGGCTTGGAAGCTTTGCCCTTTAATGGAGAAGTCCTATTTGGTCCGGATCTGGACAAAATTGTGGCCACGCTGGCGGCAGCCAAGTCTGCAAGTCTCCCGTCTGCTGCGGTCCCTTCCAGTTCGGGTACGTCGTCCTTTCGGCCTTACAGGGCCCAGGGTAGGCCTAAAGCACAGTCCTTTCCCCGACAGGCTGGCCACAAGAAATCGGCCAAGCCTAGCAAACAGGCCTGGAGTACCAGACATCCGGCCACTAAGTCTGATGACAAACCTACGGCCTGAGGTGCGGGCCTCCCTTTGGGGGAACCCAAAGTGGGAGGCCGCCTGCTGCAGTTCGCCCAGTATTGGTCGTAACTACAACAGACACTTGGGTGCACGAGGTGGTTTCTCACGGGCATGCCCTCTCCTTTTGGCACAGGCCCCCATCCCGATTGTTCACCACGGGTCTTCCCTTAGACCAGAACAAAGCCATGGAACTGCGGAAGGTTTTGCACACTATGCTCCAGGCTGGAGTTATAGTGCCTGTTCCATTCTCCCAGAGGGGCCAGGGTTTCTATTCCAATCTATTTTTGGTGCAGAAGCCCAATGGGTCGTACCGTCCGATTCTCAACCTCAAAGCCCTCAACAAGTCCTTGCGGGAGCCGCGGTTTCGGATGGCGACCCTACGGTCCATCATTCTGGCGCTGGAACCTGGGGATTACATGGTGTCGTTGGACATACAGGACGCTTACCTGCATGTCCCTATTCTTTTGCGTCATCAACAGTTCCTCAGGTTTGCAATCCGCAATGATCACTTTCAGTTCCGGGCATTACCTTTTGGCCTGGCGACAGCACCACGTGTGTTCACCAAGGTTATGGCGGTCATGGCGGCGTTCCGGCCGCTTCAGGGAGTCCGCATGTTGCCGTACCTAGACGACCTTCTGTTGGTAGCAGGGTCTCTAGAGCTCCTTCTACGCCACTTGGATCTGACAATTGCAGTACTGCAACGGCACGGCTGGTTGATAAACTGGCAAAAGTCCACCCTGATCCCGTCTCAGAGGGTTCTGCACCTCGGAGCCTTATTGGACTCCAGACAGCAGAGGATGTTTGTGACGTGGGAAAAGATCTCTGCCTTACAGTTGAGGGTGCGCAGTTGTTTTCAGAGTCGCCATGTGTCTCTGCATTCGGCGATGAGGTTACTGGACTCCATGGTGTCAGTATTCGACATGGTGGAATATGCCCAGTTTCACTCCAGACCTCTGCAGCAATTGATCCTGTCCAAATGGAATGGACTGCCTCAGAGTCTAAAGTCCCAGACGATGGTGTGCACTCCGGAGGTTCGCCTGTCCCTAGCCTGGTGGTTGCAGACGACCCATCTCAACAAGGGTCGTCCATTTTGGGTGGCGAACTGGGTCCTGTTGACAACAGACGCCAGACTTTGTGGCTGGGGAGCGGTCACGGGTCCACACTTGTTCCAGGGCAGATGGACTCAGGCGGAAAAGGAGCTTCCAATAAACATCTTGGAACTCCGCGCGGTTTTCAATGCTCTCCAGCAGGTACATCGGGTTCTCCAAGGTCACCCCGTGCATGTCCAGTCGGACAACGCCACCACCGTGGCCTACATAAATCGGCAAGGAGGAACACGAAGTCGGGCGGCACTCGTAGAGGTGTCCCGCATCCTGGTCTGGGCGGAGCGCAATCTCCCGGCCGTATCAGCAGTATTCATCCCGGGAGTCCTCAACTGGGAGGTGGACTTTCTCAGTCGCCAGGACGTTCATCCGGGGGAGTGGTCTCTGCACCAGGACGTCTTTCAACTTCTGGTGGACAGGTGGGGTCCTCCAGAGATCGACCTCATGGCATCACGGCACAACAACAAGTTGCCGGTGTACGGGTCTTGCACAAGAGACGAAAAGGCGTCTCTGGTGGATGCTCTGTCCGTCCAGTGGATGTTCCTTTTTGCTTATCTCTTTCCTCTGTTTTCCCTTCTTCCACGGGTAATCCGGAAATTCAAACAGGAAGGAGGGACGCTCCTGTTGATAGCTCCCGCGTGGCCCAGGCGGCACTGGTTCTCAGACCTTCAGGGTCTGTCCGTGGACATTCCTCTGCGGTTGCCGCTACGACCAGACCTACTGTCACAGGGTCCTTATCTTCACCCTGACCTGACTCGGCTGTCTTTGATGGCGTGGCTGTTGAGACGGCCATGTTAAGGTCCAGGGGGTTTTCCAGCTCTGTAGTACAAACTATGCTAAGAGCTCGGAAACCATCTTCTGCAAGGATATACCATCGCGTGTGGCATACATTCTTCCAGTGGTGTCGACCAAGAGGTTATGCACCTCGGAAGTTCCGTCTGTCTAGAGTGTTAGCTTTCCTACAGGTGGGACTAGACCATGGGCTTCGCCTTGCTTCTCTGAAGGTGCAGGTGTCTGCCCTGTCCATCTGGTTCCATCGTAGGATTGCTACAATCCCTGATGTGCACACCTTTATGCAAGGTGTTCTTCGAATTAAGCCGCCCTTTGTTCCACCGGTGGCGCCTTGGGAATCAGCTGTGGTCCTGAGGGCTCTCCAGGGACCGCCTTTTGAACCACTGGGCTCAGTGGACCTTAAATGGCTGACAGCTAAAACAATTTTCCTTCTGGCCATCGCTTCGGCCAGACGCATTTCTGACTTAGGGGCTCTCTCCTGTATACCCCCTTTCCTGATTTTTCATGGGAACAGGGCAGTGCTGCGCACTCGTCCTGAATTTCTTCCCAAAGTTGTTTCACATTTCCATATCGACGAGGAAATCGTTGTGCCGGCTTTTAACTCACCTGATCTTTCAGTGGGTGAGGCCACTTTGGACGTTGTGCGGGCCTTAAGGATTTATGTTGACCGCACTTCTTCGTTTAGAAAGTCGGACGCCTTGTTTGTCCTCTATGGCTTCCGTAAAAAGGGTTGGCCTGCTTCAAAGCAAACTTTGGCAGGTTGGATTCGTATGGCAATTTCAGAAGCTTATCTTCATGAAGGCCTTCCGGTTCCATCCTCTGTGAGGGCTCATTCCACTAGGCCTGTGGGTCCTTCGTGGGCAGCTCGACGTGGTGCCTCGGCAGTCCAAAACTGCAAGGCTGCCACGTGGTCCTCTGTCCATACCTTTGTGAGGTATTACGCGTTTGACACCTTTGCCTCTCAGGATGCTTCCTTCGGGCGGCGGATTCTCCTTTCAGCACAGGAGCGTCCCCACCCTTGAAGGATACTGCTTTGGGACATCCCCAAGGTATCCTGTGGATACCCTATGGACCCTGATGTAGAAAATATGAGATATGGTAAGAACTTACCTTTGTTATCTCTATTTCTACGAAGTCCATAGGGTTCTACAGGACACCCGCCCTGTCGCACCTGTGCTGCAGATGGGCTTTACTCTGGTCACCGGTTTTTCCGTCTCCCTCTGGAGAGAATGTGATTCTTGTGTGTATCCAGATTTTTTTTTCTCTCTTCCTTCTCCTCCTCCGGCCTATGGCTTGGTACGTAACTGAGATGCCTTGGCTCGGGGGCGGGGTATAGGAGGGGGACCCTAGTGCATCCTGGGAGGCTGAAAACTTAACTCTATGGTGCCCGATGCCTGACGTCATCACCTATACCCAAGGTATCCTGTGGAACCCTATGGACTTCGTAGAAATAGAGATAACAAAGGTAAGTTCTTACCATATCTCATATTATTTATATACAAACAGTTAATTTGGAGTTGAGCACCTGTACTTTTTTTTTGTGCATATATCAATTGTCTCCACAGGTAGCACCTCCAATTATATATATATATATATATATATATATATATGTCCAAGGTGTGCAGTCTGAGGCCCATTCCCATAGGAACTGCAGGTTATGTAGAGTTGGACAGAAGTGTAAATATGTCTTTCCAGTAGTGATGTGCAGGCTCGGTTTTACTCGGATTTACTCGGTTCTTATCGCCACTTTACCGCAAGTTCGGATTTGTTATATTGGCTATCCAAAACACATGATAGGCGATAGCCACTAAAATGCCGTTTTGAGATCTGAGTAAATCCGAGTAAATCCGAGTCTGCACATCCCTACTTTCCAGGCGTATCTTTTACACCATAGGCTGTTAAAAGTGTGTCCCGATGATGATGATGACTATGAAACTAATGATTCAGAGCTGGATGCAAAGGCGATTCCGCACACTGCGTATGTTCAGCGTCCTCACTGCGATTGCGGACACACAGAGGAATCCATCGCAAAGTGAGTGACAGCGTTTGGGATTGGTAACGTGGAGTGGTCATAAAAACACAGACGTATGTGACCGTCTGAACGCCGTTACATGGGTGTGCATAAATTAGCCCTTGCGATCTCCCACGCAGCGCTGCGTGTCAGGAGAGCTGCCAAATCTGCGGCAGGTCTGACCTGGGCAAGATGGGGGCTCGATGTGCGTCGATGTTACCGATATTTACGCAGGTAAGCAATGTCGTACACATATGAGAAGGGAGTGGTGAGCCTCCTTATGCTTGGGAAGGCTTTGGACCTATTAGCATATTTTCACAGCTGCATTCCGTGGGTAATTGCAGCTGCGAATGCATTAGTGTCCATCTCTGATTCTAGTACCTATGTACATATGGAGGGCGGGTACAGCAGAGAGATGCGAACAATCTACAAACAAGCAAATATATACTCATATGTCTCCATGTGCTAAATACAGGAGCAACTTCGGGCGACTTGTAACTTTGCATTGGACCATCTCGTTGTAGCCTAGCCTACTGGAAGTCCTTATGGAGATACTCAGGTTTAATAAACTAAAACAATGAAGTAAAACAACATTCCCGAGTGTTATTTCAGATGTCTAAAAAGACTAAAGATTCCTACAGGCACATTAACACTATTCTGGGCTCCTTTGAATGTCTGACTTCATGTTCAGGCGTTCACCTTTGCACGTTACTATACTACAATGATACTTTATTTTCTGATAAAACTGCAGAAAACAGACACCAACTTTTGTTACAGAAAACCAGCAGAATCTCATTACATGCACGTAGGCTGGAGGAATGTTATGTTTCACACACTCTCACTCTGTTGTTTACTATAAAAGGCAAAAATGAAGCTGGACACTGCCAGAGTCTTGTTCCAGTTGTCCACGGAACCATTATTCATACATGTACGTTACAGTATGTCAAAGGCAAGAAAGTGAGGAGAACAGTTCTGGTTGTAACACATGAATTCTGGATTAAACACTATTAAAGGAGAACTAAAGCCTTTAATTTTAAATGTTCCTGTATTATGCATGGCTGCACAGACCTATTCCTACTTTCCACTGCAATTTTGTGGGGATTATTAAAGTGCTATAATTTAGGAATACTTCTTGCGTGTAGGGCCTGATTCTGAGTTGTAAAAAATGCAGATATTTACGCAGTTGAGCGATTATAGGTACACTGTGCATGTGTCTAAGTCATGTGTCAAGGTACCTTAGCGTAGTCGCTCACAGCGACTTTTCTCTTGCACTGAGATTGACAGTCAGGGACTGTTTGGGGGAGAAGAAAGAAAATGCAGATGCACACTAGTCTAAGCACTAAGAATACTGATAATGAAAACAATTAGAATAAACTCTAACAATTGACATGGAGTATAAATAAGGTTTTTAGCACATGTTTGTTCAAAAATGTATGCTCACCTACCAGGTTGGATACGGGATGACGGTGCTCAGGATCCCAGCGGTCTGAGGGCCTGATTCAGACCCGCTCGCGAGCACACAGCGCTCGCAAGCAGGTCAATGTTGCCCCACTGCGCATGCGCCGCCTCCGGCGTACGCATGCGCAAGCCCCAGCGAGCGGAGGCAGCTCTGTCGCTCCGGGGCTCTCTACAAGACGGGGCTGCTGTCGATGTTGATTGACAGCTCACCCCATTTTGTAGGCAGGAAGGGAGGGTGGCTGCACAAACGCAGGCATTCCCTTAGGAACGCCTGCCGTTTGTGGGCGGCCCTACTCGTGATGTTAGTAGTGGACTTCCTGCTCTATTAGAGTAGGAAGTACACTTGGGCTTGCAGGAGCCGAGAGCCGAGCGCTCGCAAACAGCGAGCGCCTCTGAATCAGGCCCTGAATCCCGACGCCGGCAACCCGACAGGGTTTGGATACCCCTCCATCCCCGCAGTCCAAACCTAACCCCTCCCCCGCAACCTAAACCTAACCCTCCCACCCTAGTGCCTAACTCTAACCCTAACTTTCCCCCTAACCCCAGTGCTTACCATCGGGAAGTCGATGGCAAAATTCTGACTGGTGTAGGGATTCCGGCGCCGGCATTTTGAGCGACGGCATCCCGAAAGCCAGGATTTAAACTACTTCCTCACCTACCACGTCAAGGTGAACCTTATCAGGTAGGTCCCTAATATGTAGACTACAATTCAAGAACCTATACTAATTAAAATCACTTAGGGGAAGGTGGGTGGGGTGCTAGTCTAGTCAGAAGGTGTCTCACCTTCAAGTGTACATTATATACACATATACAGAGGAAAGGGGGGCTGGATTGCACTTCCTCATTTCAAACATAATAAGACGTGCTAACAGTGTTTGGGGGGAGATAACGGCGAGTGGTGGCAAAAAGGGCAAGCATGTCGCCATTGTTTTCGGGACGTGTCACAGCCTGCGCCTGTGATCCCAACACCATAAAAATGGCTCGGGCGTCTCTGTTCCCGCCATAGGGTTCCTCAAAACTGCGATAATTGAATGATCTGTGACTGAGGCTTGGATTTGCAAAGCCGCAGTTGGGCATCTCAATTCAATCCTCGACATTGGCGACATTTGCATATTTTCACACAGCATTGTACGGGATATCTGCTGCAATGGCATTAGCGTTCATCTCTAATTCAGGCCCACAGGTTTATCTTATTATGTTCTGAATTGTATGAACAAACATGGTACACTTGCCTACTCTCCCGGAATGTCCATGAGACTACCAAATTTCAGGGAGGTTTTCTGCACTCCAGCAAGGGTAGCCCAGTCTCCACATGGAAATGGCTCATCTCTGCTCTATATGACTTGGATTACAGCAAAACTTGCTATTTTTGCCTCGTCCCTGGTGCCCAAAATGACACAAATCAAAGCATTAAGCCGTGGGTGTGAGATTACGGTCGCTGTGACGCCGTTCGTGGTGCCGCGCCACCTGCACCTCCCACCCTCATAAAAAAGGTAGGTAAGTATGAAACATAAAATTGTGGCTGTTAATTCTTTGCCTGTTGTTGGATATATGTTCAGACTTATGTGAACCTAGCAGGGACCCCAATAATTTTATATCACACCCAATGATATCTTGCCACTATCCATGCCCTCACACTTGTATTGCTAAAGGAAAATCATACTTTAAAAATGAGCTTGAGAGCTAGATAGGAAGAACAAAGAAAAAGAGAATTGGCATTTCTAGTGAACAGGCCTACATGCTACATCAAAGAACTCATACTCTTTTCCACTTCAGAAGCGCTAGACACTCTCAAGGTATGTGGAGATGCACCTATTATGTGGCCTCTCCCCTACTGTGACGTTGCAGCACAACCTTCTAAAGTCTGTGCAATTCCAAGAGCTGGGATAAATGTGGGAAAATTCAAAATATAGTAGTATTGGAATCTCTTTAATAAAGTATATCCTTTCCCCTCCAATGCAAATAGCAAAAGTCATACCCTGAATAAGAATTAATTCTACTGAATGCGACTATACATATTTGCTTTTTATGTAAATTTACCTTCCATTACGTTGCAGTGTGGTTCTTGGAACTCTCCTTGTTCCACCCCTGTGCCTCTGATGCAACTCAGTGCAGTTGGGAACCTGAATTAATCTCATTGGAAGTGCATTTCACATGCAGCGAGATTCAGCTAAGAAGCATTTCCATATGAGTTTCAACAAGTCTCAGGCTTGGACAACCTATCATTCTGCTACTGTATGTCATTGTCACACATGCACATACTTAAAAAAGAAAACGCAGATTGAACCGTTAAAAAGTATAATCACATACAAATGCATACACAATAAAGGTTTATGTGCATTTTTACTTGCTTTTTTAACATCTGATAATAAGTGCTCTGAAAACATTGGTGTGTATGTAACCTTATTAGACAACTAACAGAAGAAGAATAATTTAAAGTAGCAAAGCATAATATGTCTGATATTTTGGGCATGCACCTGACTATGGGTCTCATTCAGACCCAGTCGCAAGCGCTGAGCGCTCGCAACCGGGTCGATGTTAAGGCCCTGCGCACGTGCAGTGGCCGCACTGCGCGTGCGCAAGCCCCGGAGCGAGAGAATTTCTCACTACACTACACTACACTACAAAAGGGGCGGCTGTCGATGTTGATCGACAGCTCGCCCCGTTTTGTAGGCGGGGCGGGGGTGGCTACACAAACGGAGGCGTTACTGACGGAACGCCTGCCGTTTTGTGGGCGGCCGCACTGACATCAGCAGTGATGTCAGTGGGGAGCTTCCTGCTCGATCAGAGCAGGAAGCTCCCTGGGGCTTGCAGTTGCTGAAACCCAACCTTAGGGTCTCGTCGCAAGCCCTGATGGTCGCGATGGTCTTGACCATCGCGACCATCACCCTGGTTGGTCGCTAAAGCTAGCGACCAGGAGGCCGCACATGAAAAGGCAAGCGGCCGCCCTCATTCAGAGTGAGCGGTCGCTTCTTGCGACCGCCTCTGAATGAGGGCCTGTACATCTACCAATCCTTACAGCACATTTCTCTTATCTTGGAGACTGCAAGACAAGTACTCACACACAAGTTATTCTGCTTTTCCAGTCTCTTCTATATTTACTTCAGAGTATTATAAGATAGTGATGCTCCTTCTTTCTAAAGGACACATTTTAAATGGTAATGTGACGATGAACATGTGTTTAGTATGGTTGCTTACAGTACCTATCTATGGCCCTGATTCAGAGCCGCTCGTAAGCGGCCCCTCGTTCATCTGACCGATGTTCGCACATCTGCGCATGCATACGGATTTTAATACGCATGCGCGAACCAGTCAGTGTGGCCGAAAATCGTTTGTTCGCTATATAGCGAATGCCTGCTATTTTGAGTGACAGAAGGAGGAGTATGTGGGTGGTAACAGGGGAAGGTGCTTGAAAACGGGGGTGTGGAATTCGAACGCAGGCGTGCTTAAAGGTCAAAACGGGCGTTTTAAGGGAGTGCATAATTAATACAGCAGCGTCATTGACCACGTCACTTGTTTTTTTTTTACTCAGAACTGCTCGCAAAATAGCGGTTGAAAAAACCAGCCACAAGAATAGCGAGCAGTTCATACGCTGTTCGATGTACTCGATTAATCTAATAAATAGCGGACATGACGTATGCTGCGAGCCGCAAGGGGGCGTATTTTTCAAAATTACAACCGCAAGTTTTGCTCGCTCGTTCAGACTTAGAGGCGTGAACAGACCGCAATTAGCGAACGGTTCATTTGAATAGCCACCCCTTGTTTTAGAACGAACGACCGCAAATAGCGAGCGGCTCTGAATGAGGGCCTATATTTGTTTATTTAATTTAGCCTTTTAAATGTCTTATTATGGTTTGGAGGTGTCCTGCGCTCTGGATTTGAATCTCAGTATGTTAGGGACCTACCCTAAGAGGTTACTGTGAAGTGGTGAGTAGGCCCATAACCTTGGCCATGGTTATGCTAAAACCTCTATTTATTGCAAAATGTATTATATATAATTAGTAATTTGGAATTGTGCACTTGTAATTTGTTTTTTTTATGTCTTATTATGTGTCAGAGAGCAAGCCAAAGCTTGCTTATTAACTAGAGGAACCTAGGCCCACCCATCAATGACTGTTCTTTGTGCCATCATTGACCTATGCAGACACGGCTCTGCAGCAGATTCTCCTTTCTCGCTGAATGCTCACCAGGGTTTGTCTGTGTGCAGAGTGTGTTCCTGCATCTGAAATTGTGGGGATGAAGTTGTTTGATTAGACACGGAGTGAAGATAAGAAACGTTCCTTGCTGGGTGCACAAACGCAAAATGCAAAAATAAAATAAAATTTTTCCGTATGGGATCACTTAAATTAGATCCAATTAGGACAAATTAGGTGGGTAATGCACATTTAGTGGTGTTCTGGGACATTTACTGAGATATATAGGGCTTAATTATGTGATTACCCCACCCAGTTGATTATGAGAATTACAAAAGTCCTGCTCACCTCTAGCTTGCATCTGCGTCTCATGGAAACAAGGTAGGAAGAGTAGGCAAGTATGCATAAGGCACAGACAATCCTACATGAACCCTTCCTCCTGGTACAAAATGCTCTGCTTCAAAACTTCCCATGTAATGCTGCACGACCACCTAAACTGGTGGACATTTTTGTTCAGAACTTTAAAATGGCTGCAGAATCGGGTTGTAAGCAGGAGGACCAATGAGAAACCACAATGCCCATGATTGCTGTTTCTTATTGGTACTCCCACTCACATCCACCTCCAACAGGATTTCAACCATGATTGGGTGATGCAGGGCTTTGGGGAAATGGTTGCACAGAGCATCTCCTGTAGGTGATAGTGCAGTTTTAAGCTACAACCGCAGCTATTTGGTCTGAATTACCAAATGATTATCAAATGATTATTAACTGAGATAGTAACTAAAGTGTGAAGTTCTGGAGCAGAGCATTTGTCAGCTACAGTAGTGGTCAGGGTCTTGTTAGAACTTAGAAAGTCTGCAAATATCCATTATAAGCTCCTAATAAGATACAATTGTGGAGTAAAGTCTGCTGTTCTTTTCTTCTTCAGGTTCCATAGGGATCCACAGGGATACCATGGGGATAATGTGGTTGGAGTGATCCAGGCACCAAACAGTTAGAGCTTTCAGCTCCCAGGATGCCTCTGGACCTCCTCCACATATACACTGCCCCTGGCCACAGGCATTCAGTTGTTCATTTGGTGCGGCAGGATTCAGACGCACCTTTGTAACAGGACTGCTCAGACAGTCCTAATCTTTTATTTTCTGTTTTATTTTATTTACTATGTTTTGAGTTAGCAGTGCTGAGCGTCTGAAATAAGACGCATGCACTGTGACTCCGTCTACCTCTGCCGGGCCGCAACACCAGTAACAACTCTGGTGATTTCGGCGGGTCACGGCAGAGCTTGCTAGCAGCGATGCTGGGGCCTGGACTGCAACCGAACGCACAGAGATGTCAGGTAAAGCGATTCCTCGCTTACGGGGAATCACACGTGGCAGTCCTTGCTACCAGCCCCCGGAGACACACTGGAAACCACTGCAGTGAGGGCCCAGAGCGTCTGCGTCCTCACTAGGGGATCAGCGGCAGACGCTTCTGCGGCCATGAGGCCAGTATACCAGGATGGTTGATGCAGCTTAGGGGAGGTAGGCTCTGCCCCGGCGGCTCCTCCCTGACATAGACGAAATTCCTTCAGAGGTTTTCGCGTGTCTGAGGAGGTTTTGGGTCAGTCTCCCTGTATACCTCTCCCATGGGTCAGGTATATAGTGCTCTATATCCTACCAAGCATTGTGTTTTGAGTAGTTGATTCAGAGCCCATTGCAACTAAATTGCATATGCATCGTATGTGAGTGTTTGTTACAGTAGCTGCTGTATTGATACTGTGTTTTATTTCTGACTGTCAGTAATAACTGTCACTGTTTTTCTCCTCATCCCTCTGTTGCAGGTGCGTGGGTTTTTTTTCTTTATACTTCACATTTACTTATTTGTGAAGGCTGTCACATTACATTACTTTGCATTGTTATCTTTATAATTGATATGTAAAAAAATAAAGGGAATCAGGAGGGGGAGGCCCCTGTGCTGGTTTCATGTAAATTCTGTTTGGCATGCTTGTCCTCTCAGGACTTTATAAAGGATGGTCTGTGTTCTGTCTGTTTATAAAGAGCCACCTCACCAGTCCAGTATACCAGTCCCTGTACAGGAGCCATCGTGGGCGTCCTCCTTGTCTCAGGTAATGAAGCAGTTTGTGGATTGTATAGCTACTCCGATACTGCCTCCTTGTATGGGGTACCCACAGCATGCTATGTTGGCTCAGTCAGCTGTTGCAAGTAGACCGGTAGTCACTAAGGCACCTAAAGGGAAGTTGTCTTTTTTTAGGTCTGTTCAGCATATGGATTCAGACGCATCATCGGAGGAATCAGATGATGTGCGTGTTTCTTCTTCAGGGTCTACTTCGGGAGAGGAGGACCATCCTTCTACAGTGGATGTTTCTTCTTTGGTGAGGGCAGTTAAATCAATCCTAGATATACAGGATGATGAACCAGCTCCTAGTAAGAAGGCTCCAGTGTTTAAACACCGGAAGGTGGTAAAAGCTGAGTTTCCTAAATCCGAGCAGCTCATTGAACTTATGGAAGAGGCATGGGGTAACTCGAATATATACGGTTTTATGTTGCTAAAAGATTAGCTTAATTGTATTTTTTCCCAGCTTCTGAATGTACTAAGTGGGAAATCCCTCTTACTGTGGATGCTCATGTGACACTCTTAGTCACGAATGCTACGTTGCCTATTCCGTCAGCATCTTCTCTCAAAGTTCCTAGTGATAGGAAAATTGAAACATGTCTTCAGGCAATATTTTCATCATCTGGAGCTGTTACTTGTCCAGCTATGGCTGGGGCTTGGGTAGCCAAAGTGGTTGAAGAATGGATGGGGGCATTGGAGGTTTCTCTACCAGATGCTACCAGGAAACAGCTCACATATATCTCCCACATACGGGAAGCAGCCTCCTATTTGGGAGGAGCTGCAATAGATGCGGGGCTCATAGCTTCTAAAGCATCAGCAGCCTCAGTGCTGGCTCACAGGGTCCTTTGGTTAAGGTCCTGGAAAGCTGATACAGGGTCAAAGAAGGCTCTGGAATCCTTACCTTTCTATGGAAATATACTTTTTGGAGCAGAGTTAAATAAGATAATAGCTACTCTAGCAGCTTCAAAATCTGCAGGTCTGCCATCTACGACTACATTAAAGTCTAGGCAGTTTTCTTTTCGGTCCTTTCGTCCTCAGGGACGAGCAAAGGAACAGTCTTCTTCCAGGCCATCTAGTTTTGCAGGACAACCAGGCGACAAACTAAGAGGTCTGGGCCAACCAGACATCCAGCTTCTAAGCCGGATGACAAACCCTTGGCCTGATGGGGAGGGCCTCCTCCTGGGGGATCCCAGGGTGGGGGGCTGACTTCTTCAGTTTGCGGAGTACTGGCATCAAACAACAACAGATGCCTGGGTCCAAGAAGTGGTCTCTCAGGGGTATGCCTTCACTTTCCGGAGGCATCCTCCCCAGAAGTTTTTTTGCACAAATCCTTCATCAGATGCAGTCAAGGCCTTGGCCCTTCAGGAAGCCATTTACTCCCTGCGGCAGGCAGGGGTAATAATCCCGGTTCCTGTGTTGCAACAAGGAAGGGAGAGTTATTATTCCAATCTATTTTTAGTTCAGAAACCTTAATGGGTCTCATCTCTATTCTAAATCTGAAAACCCTCAACAAATTTATCCGTGTACCCAAGTTCCGTATGAATACTCTTTGGTCAATTATTTTGGCAATGGAGCCTGGAAATTGTATGGTCTCCCTGGACATTCAGGATGCGTATCTGCATGTGCCTATTACGCCATCTCACCAGCAATTTCTACGGTTTGCTGTCCTGCAACAACATTACCAGTTTCGGGCACTGCCCTTTGGTCTATCTACGGTTCCTCGCGTCTTTACCAAAATAATGGCGGTTATGATGGCCCATCTCAGGCGTCAGGGAATCAGAATACTGCCATACATGGACAACCTTCTGATATTGGAAGTCTCCAGTTGTTTTACAACACCATCTCCAACTGACCATTGCCTGTCTACTGAAGCACAGCTGGATCATCAATTGTAAGAAATTCTCTTTCTCCAACCCAGCAGATAGTACATCTGGGGGCACTTCTGAATTCTCAGGCACTAAGGGTGTTTCTGCCAGAGGACAAGACTGCGGCCCTATCATTACAAGTACGCAAATTGCTACACAAGCGAAGGGTATCCAATGATGCAGGTCCTGGGGTCAATGGGGTCCACCTTCGACATGGTGGGGTATGCTCAGATTCATTCCAGGCCTCTGCAAAAATTGATTCGCTCCAGGTGGAACAGACAGTATCATCTAATAAGGTCCAAGAGGATCCTTCTCACTCCAGAGGTTCGTCTCGCTCTCTCGTGATGGCTACAAAAGGATCATCTGGACAAAGGTCGCCCATTCTGGATTCCAAATTGGGTGCTTCCCACCACACAGATTCCAGTCTTCATGGATGGGGGGCAGTGACAGGTCATCACACTTTTTCAGGGAAGATGGTAAATCAGGAAAGTCATCTTCCCATAAACATTCTGGAGCTTCGAGCAGTATACAAAGCACTAATCATGGTACAGGACCTGCTCCGGGGCAGGCCAGTCCAGATCCAGACCGACAACGCGACCACAGTAGCTTATCTCAATCATCATCGAGACACACAAAGTCATACAGCCATGAGGGAAGTGCTGAGAGTTCTGATTTGTGCAGAACGTCATCTTCCAGTTGTCTCGGCAATATTCAATCCGGGGGTTCTCAATTGGGAAGCAGACTTCCAAATCATCAGGACATACATGCAGGAGAGTGGTCTCTCCATCCGGGAGTTTTTTAACTCTTGGTGAACAAATGGGGACTACCAGAGATAAACCTCATGGCATCACATCACAACTACAAGGACCCCAGGTACGGGTCCAGGTCCAGAGACCCATCAGCAGTCTTTGTGGACGCCCTGGCAATAAGATGGGACTTCAAGCTGTTGTATCCTCCGATTTCCCTCCTCCCAAGGGTCCTCAGGAATTTCAAGCAGGAAGGCGGAACAGTAATACTAGTGGCTCCTGCTTGGCCTAGATGTTATTGGTTCACCAACATATGGAATCTATCCATAGACAGTCCATATCGTCTTCTTCTATGGCCGAATCTGTTAGCACAGGGTCCCTGCCTGCACCTGGACTTACCTCGTCTGTCTTTGATGGCGTGGCTCTTTAATCTTCCATCTTAAGAGCCAAAAGTTTCTCCAGTTCTATGATTCAAGCGATGCTTAGGGCACGAAAGCCCGCATCGATTACAGGTTTTGCCATTCTTTTGATCGATGGTGTTCCCACAGAAAATATGACCTGAAGGTCTTTAGCGTTTCCTGGGTACTGGCTTTTCTCCAGGCTGGATTAGACCTTGGTCTCCACCTGGCCACTTTGAGAGTTTCTGCACTGTTAGTCTGGTTCCAGAGAAAGATTGCTTCTTTACCAGATGTTAGATTTTTTTTTTCAGGGGGTTCTCCGAGTTCAGCCACCATTTGTCCCACAGCACCGTGGGATTTGTCTTTGGTTCTCAAGGGGCTACAAGCTCCCCCATTTGAACCTCTGGAATCTGTAGACTTGAAATGGTTGACAGCGAAGACACTTTTTCTTCTAGCTATTTCTTCTGCATAGAGTCTCTGACTTGGCAGCGCTTTCTTGTCGCTCCCCATTTTTGATTTTTCACCAGGATAGAGCTGTTCTTCATACAAGGGAGGGTTACCTTCCTAAGGTAGTGTCCCATTTTCATATGAGTGAAGAAATTGTAGTTCCAGCTTTTCAGGCTTCAGATCTTTCTGTAGGGGAAGCCTCCCTGGATGTACAGTAGTTTGTGCTCTCCGTATCTATGTGGAGTGTGAAAACTCTTTTAGAAAATCAAATGCTCTTTTTGTGTTATATGGTTTTAACAAACAAGGATGGCCAGCTAACAAACAGACTCTGGCTAGATGGTTACGTATGACTATCTCTCAGGTATACACACAGGCTGATCTCCCTGTTCCAGACACAGGGACAGCACATTCTACTCGGTCTGTATGGCTATCTTGGGCATTTAGTCGTGGTGCCTCTGCTGAGCAATTGTGCAAGGCAGCCACGTGGGCTTCTGTTCACACTTTTCTCAGGTTCTACGCCTTTGATACTTTTGCCTCTAAGGATGTTTCCTTTGGGCGACAAGTTCTCATTTCAGCTCAGGAGCGTCCCCAACCTTAGGGGAACTGCTTTAGGACATCCCCATGATATCCCTGTGGATCCCTATGGAACCTGAAGAAGAAAATAAGAGTTATGGTATACTTACTATTGATAACTCTATTTCTTCGAGGTCCATTGAGTCCACAGGGCACCCACCCTGACGCACCTGGCTGCATTGGGTAATTTTTCTTTTGGTTACAGATTCCCTCCTCTTGTATGAGAGTGTTTCTGGTGTATGATTGTTCTTCCTTCTCCTCTTTCCTTCTCCTGCCTTGGGCTTGTTTACAAAACTGAATGCCTGTTGCCAGGTGCGGAGTATATGTGGAGGAGGACCAGAGGCATCCTGGGAGCTGAAAGCTGTAACTGTTTGGTGCTTGGATCTCTCCAACCACATTATTCCCATGGTATCCCTGTGGACCCTATGGACCTCGAAGAAAAAGAGTTATCAATGGTAAGTCTACCATAACTCTTATTTTCTACAAACTAGAAAATGAAGTAACTAAACTCTATATAACTGGAATTTCCCTGCTGTAATTTCGTAGAAACATGAATGCTGTTTTGGCACTGAGTACAGCTTGCTTGTAGCTCTCACTGAAATCTTATTCTTGACATTTCCAACTATAATTCTGATGATGTGCTTCATTTCAATATATGCAGGGCAGTCCCATTGTTACCAAGTACTGCAAAGCATGAACCTGTAGTATGACAGCGCAGAGCTTGTTATCACAGGATGTGCAGCTGTCCTTCACATCCTAGCAGGTAGCACATTTATTAAAACCAACTGTGTTTCAGAAATTTTTTGATGTTTCATGTTGATTCTAGAATAATTTACTCTTGTTTGATTCAGGTGCAATGGAACATAAATTGCTCAGGTGCAAAGGAACAAAGCACTGGGAAGTGGTGGGCTGCCCACTTCTACACAAGCAAATGCCTCTTTTTATTGTGTTAAGCATGGCAAATCTTACTCGCCGTGACAAGGCCGCCCACACCAAACCTTTGAAAAAAACCAAAACACAATCTGTGACAAATTGCTATTCTGAGAACTGTAGAATGGCTTTTTGTGATCCAGTTAAGTACACTGAGTGTTTCACTACACAATTGAACTTTTTATTTTAAGTCCACCGATGTGACTCTTCCACGCTTTACAATATTCCACTGAGCCTCTTATTTTACTATTGCAGTTATCTGTGCTAAATGAATGAATTGATAAGTATGGTGTTTTATTGTCAGTAGGATAGACAATTCACCGGGCCTCATCATTGCCTTTAACGGAACCGGTCCTTGTTAGGGGTAAATCAGCCAGCTGCGATGGGCTTGAGGTTCCAGCACTCCATTCTTTTCTTCTGCACATGGCAACCGCTAACAATGTAAAATTTTCCAGCACCCCGTAGAGATTACAAGGAAAATTTCTGTAATTATCAGCGATGTGCGCAGCCACCTACTGCGGTAATTCAATAAATCCCTAGGTATATACACAAAGCTTCCCTGCGTTATAGACTAATACAGTATATTGTGAAGGAGGCAAGTTTGAAAGTGATGTGAAAGGAAAAAAGAGCAAAGCAAATATGTGCCAGGTATTTCTGGATCATCAAGAACCCTTTCATAGGCACAGTGTCATTCCATCCTCCTCTTTAGCCATGGTAAGCGGCAGAATCACCTGCCCTCTGGTGTCAAGGAAATTTGTTGAAATAAGACATCCACATTCCCATTTTGTTTGCCTTGTGGGTACTGGATGATGAATTTATGCTGGGAAAATGAGGATACTCAGGGCTGGTAACTGATTGGGCACACGCCAGCAGGCTGTATTATTGATTACTGTGAACTGCACTCCTGTGATATGTAGTCGAGCCAAGGCCAGTAGTTCCAGCTTGGCCCCCATCCTCTATTTCCATCTTGTGCTTCTGATTTCTATTGGCATATAGCTGGAATAGAAGCTGGAAATTGGCATGCATCAGGACCAGAACTAGGAATAGTCAACTCTAGAACTGCTCGAACACCTGTTGCTGTGACTGTCATTGAAATCTCATATGGTAATAAAAGTAATATTCTCGTGGTCTGTGTTGGCAACAGGTACTTGCTAATGCTAGGAAGCAAGATCAAAGTTACAAAATACTTGTCACCACCCAGTACCACCAAGGAATCCTTGTGAAATACTACAGTGCATGAATTTGTGGTAATTCACTCAGTAGAGACAGTAAGACTATCCTTCCTCTGTGCAAGGAATACTGGCGCTGTCCATGGTATTAGTTCTATCTGAATGTTTTTTCTTCCCACATCTTACTCAATAGGTCTTTTACCTTCTGACAGAGGCCCTGATTCAGAGCCGGACGCTCTGACAGAGCGCTCGCTCTGAATCAGGGCCGTCCCTCCTACATTTTGGAGTGGCCTCCTGGCCGCTCGCATAGCTGTGGGTCACCACCCACAGCTATAGCGAGCGGCCAAAATGATGGTCACGATGGTCAAGACCATCACGACCATCGGGCTTGCGACGAGACCCTTGTGGTAGGGTCTCGCTGCCGCAAGCCCTTGAGTGCTTTTGGCTCTATCAGAGCCAAAAGCACTCCCACTGACATCACTAGTGATGTCAGTGGGAGTGCTTTTGGCTCTGATAGACTAGTGATGTCAGTGGGGCCGGCCCCAGATGGTAGGTGTTCCCATGGGCAGGCACGCCCACCAAAGGGGGCAGGCACGTTTGGTGGGCAGGCACGCCCACCAAAAGGGGCGTGCTGTCAATCACCATTGACAGCACGCCCCCTTTGGTGCGAGACCCATAACGACGGCTTGGCCGTCGTTATTTGGGTCTCGCGTATGCGCACGACGGAGCCACTTGGGCAACATCGACCCGCTTGCGAGCGCTCGCGAGCGGGTCTGAATCAGGCCCAGAGTCCCAACAGGATATGTTTGTATCTCATGTACCAACAGAGTGACTTTTGTGTAGATGCAAAAAATAATACCCAAAACCTTTATTGCTCTTTGACAAGACCACTTGATTCCTCCATAACAGATGTCATGTATCCATATCTGCACCCAAAAGAGAGCAGAACCACTAAAAGTCAATATCTTCCTGCTACACACCTCCTTCCATATATAAATGCTCAACGGCTCTGCCTTTGCCAAACAAAAGCTCATCTCAGATGACCAAATGGACTTCAGCCACAATGGCAACAGTAACGGTCATAGGGTCTGATTCAGAGATCTACACTAATGCAATCACAACTGCATACTCTCACTGATCGCAGTTACTAAATGCTAATGCCTTCAAAAGCATAGCTGAGCATAGGGAGTCGCACTTCGGGCAGTCACGCAGCATGCAAGTCAAGTCTAAGCAGCCGCAAACACGCAGAGAGCTCTCATACTCCAAAGGCTATCACAATGGCTAATTTATGCACACCTAGGAAACAGCGTTTAAACAGTCAGACGCTCCTGTGTTTTTATAACCACCCCTCCAAATGCTGATTACCTGTCACTCAGTTTGCGAGTGTTTCCTGTGTACGAGTAACCGCAATGCAATCTCGGTGCGTACAAAGGGCCTGATTCAGAGCTGGACGCAATTAGCGCTCGCTCGTCCAGAAAATAGGGGTGGCTATTCAAATCAACCGTTCGCTCTTTGCGGTCTGAACGAGTGAACAAAACTTGCGGTCGTTTTTTTAAAAAATACGCCCCCTGGCCGCTCGCATCCTACGTCATGTCCGCTATTTATTAGATTAATCGAGTACATCGACCAGGGTATGAACTGCTCGCTATTCTTGGAGTTGGTTTTTGCTACCACAATCTTGCGAGCAGTTCTGGCTATAAAATAACCCAGTGACGTGGTCAATGACGCTCCTGTATTAATTATGCACACCCTTAAAACGCCCGTTTTGACCTTTAAGCACGCCTGCGTTTGGATCTCCACTCCCCGTTTTCAAGCACCTTCCCCTGTTACCACCCACATATGCCTCATTCTGTCACTCAAAATAGCAGGCATTCGCTATTTAGCGAACAAATGATTTTCGGCCGCACTGACTGGTTCGCGCATGCGTATTACTATCCGTACGCATGCGCAGTTGGGCAAACATCGCTCGGAGCGAACGAGCGGCCGCTTACGAGCGGCTCTGAATCAGGCCCAAAGTGCGGCATTTGAACATGCACAATAGCAGACAATCGCTTGTTCTACAAAAATATCGGCATTGTGTCCTTCTCTGAAAGGCCCATAGGTATTCAATTGCATTGCCCCCCTACGTGCCCGTCAGGAAATATTCACTTGTTGCTCCTGTCGGGCGCGATCAGCTGCCGGCACACCACTTCAGCTCAGCCCCAGGGGGGGGCGAGCTGATATGGGTGAAAAGTGACCTGTTTGGGCGTTGAAACGGCACTTTTCGCGATCACATCCAGCACTTTGGTCGGGGGTAGCCATTTTTACATGACTAAACTAAACCACTATGGGCGTGATCAGCGAGAAAATCTGCAACAATTGAATAGCGCCCCACGATCTCTCGTCACTTTAGATGGGAGATCGGGTGCACTATAACAATAGAATACAGCCCATAGGGTCTGATTCAGCCCTGCTCGCTAAGATGCATACTCTCGCTGCTGCCGATGGTATGCATCGCAGTGCACATGTGCATACCTTAGTGAAAGTTCACAATGCGTTCGCTCGCTGTGCATAGACAGCCCAGTAGAGTGAGTGACAGAGGAAGCCGTTTGTAGGTGGTAACAGGGGCTGGCCATTAAAAACGGGGGAGTTGAGGTGCAAACGCAGGCGTGCCTGAGCATCTCAACAGCGTTTTAGAGGTGTGCATACTTAAAAGACAGCATCATAGTACACGTCACCTGGCTTGTTTTTACACTGAAGTGCTCGCAGTGCTTGCGGCAGGGTATGGTCCACCTCAAGCGCTGCGAAAGCATCCGATGTACCGATGGTTGCATACACCTCCTGGACATGACGTGCACAAGTAGGCATCTTAATACAGGCTGGTGGGTGTCTGCATACAGTATGTGATCGCTCTGTAAGAAATACTGGGCGTGCTAATGCATTGCTGTGCGGGAGTACTATCTACGCAATTTGCATACACATCATGCGAGCGATCGCATCTAGCGAGCGGCTCTGACTCAGGCCCATAGTGTCTCATAGTTGCCTATCTTTGCTGTCCCTTCCCTGGGAGGAGAGGCAGGTGGGTGGCGATGGGGGCGGGACCTGATGATTTGCATCATTAAGCCCCTCCCCCTCATGGTAAAATGCCCGCGATTGGCTTAAATTTAAATAGGGGCAGTGCCAAGTGATGCGAATCGTGTCATTAAGCCCCACCCCCTGCACGGACACCCGCGATCGCTGCGGAAATTCTCCTAATTCTGCCCAGTTCACTAGGACGTGGGCAGATTGTGGGAGAAATGCCTACCCTTCCGGGGGTGTGGGGGGTTACCCGAAAAATCGGGAGCCTCCTGCGAAAACCGGGAGGGTAGGCATGGATGTTAAGTGTCTAACCTCAGGAGAAATCCGAGCACTTTAATCTGCTGCATCTCACTCAGGCTGCGGCTGATCATCACCAGATCACTTCTGTTAAAATTTCTTCCACTCCTATCAAAGATTGTGAGCTGCTACCTACAACGGGATGATACACTACATTCCTGCTTCTATATTACACGGTTCCCAAGAGTACATACTGCTTAATCCAGCAAACTGTATATATGGTGCAGGAGCAGATTTTCTTTAGCTGCTGCAGAAATTGTCTGTTGGTTACCTTTCACATCCTTGTTTGTTATGAATTTGTATCATGATTTATTCCCTCAATTTGCTATCGGCAATCCTCCACTTCTCTAAACTCGCAGATTAGTAAATTAACCCCATAGAGAGGGAAGGTTTTGAAATTATTTATAAACTTCTTGTAATTTTGATTTGAATATAATCTGATATTAATCTATTTTATAGCATTAGATAATAAGAATATTATTAAATAATTATGTTTTTTTTTAGTTAAAATATTTTTTTGTATTATTATTATCATCATCATTTATTTATATAGTGCTAGCATACTTTGCAGCACTTTACAGTTGGGAGTAAACACAGTAATAAAACAAAACTGGTAAATAACAAACAGACAATGAAGTTACAGAGCTCTGCTCACTACAGAGTAATGAAAACATTTATTTTATTTTTTTGGAAAAGTACAGATGTGTATACACTAACCTATTCTCAAATTGCACCAAATAACTCCATTCGGTGCTACAAAGATTATGCGACCAAGCTGCGCCAACTTTGTACCTATTGTGCATCTTATTCGCACTACGATAAAGATACAAAGCACAAGTGCCCTAAACACTGCCACTTACTGTGTCTGCAGCAGCGGCATGCACCTCGGATGGTAACTTGGCAAAAGTTTTATATATAGTCCCCCAAGTAGTAGTCCCCCCTATGCAGTTACTCCAGTAGTGCCACTCATATAATGCCCCCAGTAGTAGTCCCCCCTATCCAGTGCCCCTTATACAGTACCCCCAGTAGTAGTCCCCTCTATGCAGTGCCCCCCAGTAGTAGTCTCCCCTATGCAGTGCCCCTAGTAGTGGTCACCCCTATACAGTGCCACTTATATAGTGCCCCCAGTAGTACTCCCCCCTATGCAGTGTCCCTTACATATTATATAGGACAAAGACACACACACAGAAAAAACCCAACACCTGAATACCCGTGCCTTTCCCATCATTCACTGCAGGAGCCGGAAAGTGGAGCTCATGAGTGAGCTCCATCCCGTCTCTGGCTTTGGGTGCAGCAGCCAATGAGAGTCTGCTAAAACAAATGCGCTGCCGCCAGGTAGTACGAGTGTACTACCTGTTGCCGGCAGCGGTGTTTGTTTCTGTGTAGTGCGGGCTGCACTCATTGCGGTCCACACTACATTAAACATTGGCGGGCCATGAGGAACAGCTCCACAGGCCATGGGTTGAAGACCCCTGCTTTAACACATGCATGAGATACACCTCCTAAACGGAGCATCTGGAGATATGCTTGCACCATACAGATGTGTCCTTATACACTGGCTTCAGTCGCTCGAAACAGCTCATTTTGGCGCACCAGATACCGGAAAACTTGGCTGTGCAAAACTTTTTATTTTTTCAGCTCAAAATGTGCATCTTATTCGCACAAATAAAACAACTGGAAGCCCCAAAACTACTTTGCTAGCTTACACTGATCAATTTGATGTATGATATTTGTATATCTGTATACAAAGTGCTACAATGCAGCATATCACAGCTTTTTCTTCCGTCAAGTCGTGTTGTGCTTCAGCTGCGACTTTGTACTTGTTTAAAACAAATTCCTGTGCGGTTAAAGTCGCAGCCCTTTGTCTCTGGTACATTGTGAGCAGATTTGCGCTATATCTGCTAAATTTAAAGAGACGGTACGCTATACCTCTCGCAGCGGCTCAGTCATGCAGGGCGTCTTGAGCCTTATGGTGTATGGAGGCTAGGTTTATGAGGACACAGCTGTTTGGTTCATATTCTGTTAGGATGGTACATCCAGAATGATTTATTTCTATAATAATTGCAAGCTCTCTAGGTTAAGTGGGCATCTTTTAACTCAAGACACCTCCTGCAGCTTTTTCGTATATTAGCAGAGCCGCTGTGTAGAAAGACGCAGCAGCAGATAAAGCTGAAAAATAGGATAGCTCAATAACTGAAGAGGTAACATCTGATAATATTTGCATTAGCTGGCACAAAGACCATCGGTTAAAGGGTTAATATTCCTTGAAAATTGTAGTATTGTAAGAGCCAGCAGTTGGCACTCACGTAAAAGCAGGCT
Source organism: Taudactylus pleione (assembly GCA_031769625.1). Classification (NCBI taxonomy): domain Eukaryota; kingdom Metazoa; phylum Chordata; class Amphibia; order Anura; family Myobatrachidae; genus Taudactylus; species Taudactylus pleione. The sequence goes on along the minus strand of JAUIMM010000052.1, from coordinate 9,803,273 downwards.
ACAAATACACAATTTTCTGAAAGTTTTGATGTCCTATAGAGTATTTAGTATTATGATTTCTTCCCCCTCTGGTGAAATAGCCAACCTCATAAATATGCTAATCAGAATGTTTGTTCCCTGCAGAGCCCACATTGCTTGCTGCACTTTCAATATATAGCTAGATTTGCATTCACCAGCAGAGCATTCCTGGCAGCTGAGACACCTGCATCAGCTTAGATTGGCTTTAGCCACTATTTTGGTTCTTCTATAAAGCTACATAATTCAGTGCTATTACTCTCTCATCTTTGCATGAAATAAAAAGATCCATTCCCTTTCAAACGTATGACTATTACGTGACCTCAGCCACTTAATGCTGAAATTCTATGGCACAAATGGGAAAATAATTGTCCTCTCTCAATGTCTCTCACACAGAAAGGGAAACAGTGTGACATGTTTAGTCTGATTATTATGCCAAGGTTTATCTTACGTTTGGATTTAGTGAAACATTTGCCAAGTTTTGCCCTTCATATGTCAATAAAAACAATTGAAATGTCACTGTGTATAAAGCACATACAAATGTAGGGGGATTTATTGTTTGGTGTGATTGCTATCAGTCTAATCATTGTTCGGAAAGTTCAAGCAAATTGTTCACTGATTTATACGAATGCATAGAATGTAAAGTGAGAGAATTTCTGCAACAAAGAATGGTGCATATAACATACAGTATACAGGATTGGGAGCCATTGTTACACATTTTGTCTAAGCAGGAAAGTTGTCTACCATTTTCTCAGTCTAGATTATTTAAAGCATAAAATACTTATGCCTTGGAATGCAGAGGTGTAAGCAGTGTCAGACTGGGACATGAAGGCCCACCTGAGGGGCCCACAGATGCTTGGCTAGCCAAAGGGCAAATCTTTGTGTAGTTTCTATAGAAGTGAACCAAGCCTCCATGCTGATGAGTGGTCTTGCTCCACCAGGTAACTGACCATCTAATAGAGTAATAATGTATAATTTGGGGTCTGGAACCTGACACCTAGAGGACTGGGGTGGGCCCACATGCAGTGGGGCCCACCATGAATATTTCCCGGTACCCCTGTGGTCCAGTCCAACCCTGGGTAGGAAGGACTGACCTAAGAAGGCACAGCAAAAGAAAAATGTAATAACTAGCGTTCCTCAGTTAAAAGTCCACTCCCATCTGGTAGCACTCCCAAAAATGCTCAATGTAAAGAAAAAAGAGGATAGGCCAAAAAGTGCTTTTCTTACCTTATTTGAACTTGTATTCTCTTTTATTATGTTTTCAATCCTTAGGAAGAAATGGATGTCTGCTGTGTCTTACTCAGACGTTTGTATATGGGAAAAATAAAGAAAACTGGCACAATAATGTGATTCTGCTAACATACAACAAGTTCTGTTTTCAGATAAACTTCTCCATTTATTGCACTCACCTAGTTAAGGTGAGAAAGGTACAATGCCAACACCATTAAGGCCATAACAGGTTAGCACAATGCCAGAGTCACAACACCACAGAGTAGTGATGGCCATCTGTGAGTTAACCACCGATTGTCAACATCGATGGTGCCATTGGTGGTTTGACCTTGATGATATGAAACCATCGGCTGTGAACAATTGATTGTTTCATCCCTGCTTTAATACTGGCAGAGTAGCGGGCCAATCAAGGAGTGGGGGAGGGGCACTGGGGTGCGGAGCTAAGTTCCGTGTCCCGGTACATGGAGGAGAAAAAAAACACCATTGCTTGATTCTGTGGCATCGATGGCGGTAAACCATTGGATCTCTGTCATCGATAGCAAAAACCAGCACCCATTGGTGGTTAACCAACAATGGATGTTAATTATCAATGAACGATGGCCATCCCTACCACATGGGATCTGCATAGAGTAGTCTGCACACACGCCCCCTCCTCTCTTAAACCGCCTCTGTTCCTTATGATTGAAATCATAATACAAGAGAATACAAGTTCAAATAAGTTAAGAACAGCACTTTTTGGTCTACCCCTTTTTTATTTACTAAGGAGACACAGGTTTAGATACACACAGTTCATTGGGCAGTAGGTGGCTATATGCCAGTGATAGGCAGCCTGATAATACTTTAAGTTAATACATTTTAATCAATGAGAGGGAAGCTGATCTGTAATTACATATTAGCATGCATTTTAAATAACCCTTACTAGCTATAACAAGGCAGGAAGTAGCTGAGGACTGCACGTGAAGGTTTGGAGGGCCACAGTCAGCCCTAGGACGACTTGTTGCCTATCATTGCAATGCTAAATATATATATATTTTCCATCATTTACTAGTCTGTCTTCGGCAGAGACCCTTTTATCTTCTCAAAAACACAAAAGGAGGAGATAACAAGCAGTGTGTGTGCTGAGTCGATATGCAAACTATGGCCCTCATTCAGAGCCGCTCGTTAGCGGCAGTACGCTCGTTCCGAGCGATGTTTGCACATCTGCGCATGCGTACGGTTTTTAGTACGCATGCGCGAACCAGTCAGTGCGGCCAAAAATCGTTTGTACGCTATATAGCGAGTGCCTGCTATTTTGAGTGACAGAATGAGGCGTATGTGGGTGGAAACAGGGGAAGGTGCTTGAAAATGGGGAGTGGAGATCCGAACGCAGGCGTGCTTAAAGGTCAAAACGGGCCTATTATGGGTGTGCATAATTAATACAGCAGCGTCATTGACCACGTCACTGGGTTATTTTATAGCCAGAACTGCTCGCAAATTTGTGGTAGCAAACACCAACCACAAGAATAGCGAGCAGTTCATACGCTGGTCGATGTACTCGATTAATCTAATAAATAGCGGACATGACATATGGTGCGAGCGGCCAGGGGGCGTTTTTAACAAATAAACGAGCGTATGTTTTGCTCGCTCGTTCAGACTTAGAGGTGTGAACAGACTGCAATTTGCGAACGGATCATTTGAATAGCCACCCCTTGTTTTTGAACGAACGACCGCAAATAGCGAACGGCTCTGAATGAGGGCCTATGTTAATTATCCAGAAATTGGCAAGCCAAAACATAAAACAACAGGGATCTTACCTTAGGAGGAGCTGACCTGTAATATAATTAGAATAAACATATTTTTTAAAGTAAAAATAAATAAATAAAATACATAATTATAAAATGTAACATGCACCTGAGACATATGCAGTGAAAGTGCTGGGGGAAGCCCCCTATTTCACTAGTTACGTCTAACTGGGGTAACTAGGGAGCTTGTAAAATGTCATTTGTTGGAAAGAAACAATAGGCACTGATACTGATGCAATTTCAGCCCTTACATACTGAGGACTGATAGAAAAATCCTCACAGCTAGCATACATTGATGAGTCGCTTGACACTTACAATATTCAGTGTTTGCAACCTGGAGATTTGAGACAGCCAGTCATCTGAGTAAGATTTATTTTTATTAAATTGGAAATACATTACTAACCTAGGCTGAATCCAGTGTCTGCCAGCTGCTATGTGACCTGGGCACGCCCCCGCGCAGTGTAACTATGCCCCCTTTTCAGTGGCTGTCCTAAGAAATTCAGTTAAGATATATGTGACAGTGGTCAGCTGTTATCTAGTCTGACTAAAGCTATCTAGAGCAGTAACAGATCAGCCCTTGAAGTCTTTCCTGGTAAGTTTTGTTATGCAGCCCTTGCACTATTTGAGTAGCACTTATTTAAATTTTGGTTATTTTATTAAGGTACTTTTGGAGATACGGTCACCAAGCCTATACACAGTACTCAAGCTGAGGTCTCACCAGTCATATATAAAGTGCCAATGTAATATACCTCCTACTTTTTAAAGGTGGTGAATCGGTGGGGCCAGATTAAGGCTTGTGGGGGTCCCGAGGTAACTATATTGTAGAGGTTCCCACTAATAAAATTGTCACAGCCCCCCGCAGCCGCTACTATTCCCCTTACCTTGTCTTCGGACTCTCCACTGATCAGCAAGGTTGTAGCATACTACATCATGTCCACAACACTGACAGGAACCAACTCCCAGCAGCATTGCGGACATGATCTAGTACTGCCAGGGGCAAATGCAAGCTTTTGATTGGTGGGTGAGAGAGGGAGAAGGAGGAAGATGGAGAGAAAGGGAAAAGAGTGAGGGATTGTGAGAGAGGGAAGAATAGAGAGAGGGGGGGGAGAGAAGGAGAGAGGGAGGGAGACAGAGATAGAGGGAAAAAGAGAGAGGAAGGGAGGGGTGAAGGAGAGAGGGGAAAGGAGAGAGAAGGAGGGTGACGGATACATTCCAGGGCTTGGATCCGGTGGTTACGCTATCTGTAGATGGCGTTGTTCAGTAGAGGCCTATTGGCTTCTTTTTGCAAAGTGCTGTGATAGGGATTCAGGGCCTGATGCAGACCCGCTCGCGAGCGCTGAGCGCTCGCAAGCGGGTCGATGGAGGGCAAGTGCGCATGCGCACGAGGGACCCGGCTCCGTCGTGCGCATGCGCGAGACCTGGATAGCAACGGGCAAGCCGTCGCTTTGGGTCTCACTACAAAGGGGGCGTGCTGTTGATGTTGAGTGACAGCACGCCACCTTTGGTGGGCGTGCCGGGGGCGTGGCTGGCCAGACGGAGGCATTCCCATGGGAACGCCTACCGTCTGGGGCCAGTCCCACTGACATCACAAGTGATGTCAGTGGGAGTGCTTTTGGCTCTGATAGAGCCAAAAGCACTCCAGGGTTTGCGGCATACGAGACCCTACCACAAGGGTCTCGTCTTAAGCCCGATGGTCGCGATGGTCTTAACCATCACAACCATCTTTTTGGCCGCTCGCTATAGCTGTGGGTGGTCACCCACAGCTATGCGAGCGGCCAAGAGGCCACTCTAAAATCAGGAAGGACGGCCCTGATTCAGAGCGAGCGCTCTGTCAGAGCGTCCGGCTGTGAATCAGGCCCTCAGTGGCATCCTCCCCAGCAACCCTGCGGTGCATGCATCATACGACGCATGCGCAGAAGGACTTCTGGGTCATAAACCCAGAAGTCATTCTATTGCAAAGGACAGCTCTTAAGGAATGGGATTGAAAGGTTCAAATCCCGACAGCAGATGGCCGAAGGGAGGAAATCCTGACAGCGGCACGTAAGTAACCTAACCCTCCCCTTTCCCCCCTAACCCTCCCTTAGGGGTGCCTAACCTCCCCCCTAGTGTCTAACCCTAACCTCCCCCCAGGGGTGCCTAAACCTAACCCCTCCTCCATGCACCCTAAACCTAACCCTCCCGGGAGGGGTGCCTCGCCCTAACCTCCCCCCGGGGGTGCCTAACCCTAACCCTCCCTTCCCCTAGCTTAACCCTTCCTGGGGAGGTGCCTAACCATAACTCCCCCCGGGGTACCCTAAACCTAACCCTAAACCTAACCCTCCCCCCCCTAAGAGGACGGCCGCCCAGGACTTACATCTCTCGGGCCCGCATTGTTCTGGATTCCGGCGTCGTGATTATGATAGTCGTCGGTATCTCGACGCCTATCATGAATCCCTAGCCGACATTCTGTCGTCGGGATTGTGACCGGCGGCTGCAAAACTACATACCGCTCTTACTGGGAGTTACTGGCATTCATGTGGATGTTAAGCTGGGTAAACACTATACGATGTGTCATGCAATGTATTGTACCAACGTAGATCGGAACAATATATCATACACATCGTATAGTGTGTACGTCCAATCTGTCATTAACAATGTTCATTCATTGCATTGTCCCAGCTGCTGTTCTGCACAGCAGATGGGACAATGCAGTGAATAATGCAGTACTGTTAATTGCAGCGTATAACAACACATTGCGCCGTTGTACACCGCATCATGTAGTGTGTACGGTGGGTGTGGTATCATAGATTTACATGAAAAAGGTCGACTATGTCTAGATAGACACCAGATGTTAGACAGACAATATGTTGACAGGGAGAAATGGTAGAAAACACACTAAAGGTCAACATGGAAGAAGGTCGACAAGTACACATGTTCGACGGGGTCAAAAGGTTGACATGAAAATGGTCGACACATGAGTTTTTTCTTCTAACCCTAATCTTCACCCTAGCCCTCTCTCCTGGTGCCTAACCCTAACCGTCGTGGTAGGTGCCTGATCCTAACCATCTCTTCTAGTGTCTAACCCTATAACCCTAACCTTCTGGTAAGTGCCTAACCCTACCTCCTGGTGCCTAACCTTAACTGATGGGGTAAGTACCTAACCCTAACTGTTGGGATAAGTGCCTAGCCCTAAGCCTCCGGTAAGTGTCTAACCCTAACCCTAAAAAAAAAAAAATGTGTCGACAATTTGTGTGTTGACCATTTTCACATCGACATTTGATTCTGTTGACCATTTGTACCTGTTGACCTTCTTCCATGTCAGCTTTTAGTGTGACGACCTTCGTATAGTACCCAGCTTACTATTACATGTTCCATCTACCTAAACATTGTTGCGGATATAGTAAACCCCTAAATGGCAACAGCATTCCCTGATGGCAGTGACCTCTTTCAGCAGGAAATTGCGCCATGCCACACTGCAATAATTGTTGAGGAATAGTTTGAGTAACAATCCGATCGAGCATCTGTACTAGAAAACGTGTCCGAGCCATGGAGGCCCCACCTGGCAACTTACGTAAAGGATCTGCTGCCATACCACAGGACACCTTCAGATGTGTTATGGAGTCTATGTCTCGACGAGTCAGGGCTGTTTCGGGGGCACGAGGGGGACCTACACAATATTAGGAAGGTGGTTTTAATGTTATGGCTGATCGGTGTGTATATATAGAATCTATAGAAAAAAAAATAATTAAGTGTGGAAGTTAAAGTTTTCTTGCATACATCTTTAGAAATCCCAGAAGCTTTCCATCTGAGAAATGGTGGGGGTCCCTTATAGTGCCTCTTATCTCAACATTCCTCCTACAGGGATTCATATTTCACTGGTATGCCTATGAAAAGGAAAGAGAATAACAAGAAAATATAGAGGATATCTCAGTGTAACATGCAAAACCGTTAGTGGTTTGACCCTGCAGTAAAACTATTAAACACAAACATGACACAAACAATTTAACAATTTATATTCACAAGGGTAAAATTTCCCGTTCAGTTTTCAAAATGCTGGTTACATTGCTCTCCAGTACATTTATTTTGACAGTAGGAAAGGGTGTATATTAATGCCAAGGAGATGCAATATGTGGTTCTCCGGCTGTTATGAAACTGCTGGCAAAGCAAGCTAGGAGGTCACTTATAGGCCACGCCACAATATAGCAGTAACATAGGTTTCCCACTACTGTAAACTTTATTGTTTCCTTACTTGACAGCCATGTATCTTTAAAACAAGTGTTTGTGTCATTTGCATGGGCAAACTGATTTGGTAATTCGTTATGAGGAAATAATCTGCCACTTGTCACTAGACAGCCACAGGTATTTGGGTGGGACCTGTGACTGTCATACCTAAATATGTATACTGTATGTCTGCACAGTTACTAATTAGAACTGCACCTGAAGTCATAATTTCATGCTTCAACAGGCAGTGTCCATACAGTAAATTATTATATATTATATACTACTACTAGTCCCCACCACGATTCCTCCACTCACCATGAGGCCACAGCTCTGCCCCCAAAAGCTCTATTCAAACTCCCATAATTCATCTGTGCTCCTGTGGGTATTTAAATCTTTTTTGGGGGGAATACAGCAACCACTGCAGGTTTAATATTGCTTGAGAGATTACACTGGAGGGACTGCAGGTGGTGCTGTTACTAATTTGTTACTGTATAGTCCCTCTATATTGAGATAATCTTCTCTCTTGTTCTGCATATACCCCATGTTATATACACAGGTTAAGTTCTGTCTGTATGGTGAAATTACTGCATAGTTCATGCTAAATTTATACTACATAAATATTCCCTCTGCCATTGACTTAAGCGTACACACTGCACGATCTTACGATGTATCGCTCCATACTGCATGTAGCAGCATGACGACATTCATTGCATGGTCCCATCTGCTGTGCAGTACAGCAGATGGGACAGTACGATGGACGAACAGCATGCACGCAGATCAGACATACATACAATCTGCACGATATATATTATAGTGTGCACCCAGATTTATGAAAGAAACATATTCTGCAACACTGTTTATATGAATATAATGATTGTATAGCTGCTATGTTCCTGGCAGGCATCTCCATTTTTTACTTACAGTTTCTTAAATAGTACATACAGCTTTCTATCATTGTATCAATACGCAGACAATTGTGATTTTTTTTTTCTCTGCTTTAAATGTTCTGTGGGATTTACATTTTTAAAACATGACAAGTGACATTAGATCAATTTTGGTCCCATCAGGGATTGGCATTTCAATCCCCCTGATAACCGTAGGATGGATAAGGATTTACATTGTATGTATTGTATCATTCATAGGAATCAAAGTTAAAATAAGAATAAAATCCCTTATCTCATCCGTCACACATTGCTCACTTCATGTACAAGCAGCTTGAGACTTAAATGTGATGTTGAGCAAATGGCGAAACCATCAGAGAATAATCTCCTTTACCTGATACATAAGTCCACAATTATATTATACTTAGATATGTGAAATTTATTTAGTTTCATTATTAATCAATTGAATACCGAAGCTATGGTTATATATTGTTTGATATTGCACTGGCTAACCTGTTCAGTATGTTTGGTAGGTTGTTGTTATAAACTGCAGCTATCGGTGTTGTCCACAAATTTTCAAATACGGTCTTTGCTGCTACACACAAACCTGGGTTTTGAAGTGTTCTACACTCGTAATGGTTGAGCCACAGTAGGCGCTGGGTACTGAATGTAAAGTTATCAATGAAGTTAGCGTCTGGAATTACAATGACTAAATTGTAGGAGTTGAATATGCAGCAGCCATCATGTCCAAGATATGATCAGTTTACTAACGTGGGAGTGATGATTGCTGCATCGCACTAGATAACGCAGAGAGTGTCGCAGTGAACGGCAGATAATGCAGGGAACATCGAAGTGACCGCCAGATAATACAGAGCATTACAGTAACAGCCAAACAATGCAAAGAGAGTTGCAGTGACCGTCAGATAATGCAGACCACCGTAGTGACCACCAGATAATGCAGAGACCATCACTGACCCACATATAAAACATAGGCCCCCATTTATCAACGAAGCATAACCCTTTTAGTGCTCGCTAAAAGGGTTATGCCAGGCAGAGCCGTAACTAGACTTTTTGGTTCCCTGGGCCAGAAAGATCTTTGGCACCCCCCCACCCCCATATTTTTAAAATAGGGACAATAGACATATGCCTGAAAGAGGGGCATTTCCTCATGGGGAAGGAGTACTGATCCCATTGTACCACTGTTACCCAGGTGTCAATGCCAAATACAGTGTGAAGTCAATGGCTGCAGTGATGATACACAATAATTATGCAGTATAACTCACCAGCTATAAATGTAGCAGAGCACTGGAGAAGCTGCACCTGCAGCAGGATTTGTCCATCAGAACCGCCTTGTGCCTGGAGCCTGCTGTGTAGATCACTGATTGAAGGTTTAGGAAGACTGCTACTTGTAGTGTATATGCAGCAAATATCAGTGGTTCGGAGGACCTTGTATGTACCTTGCTGCCGCAGATGGATTCACCGGCAGATAGCTTCATGTGTAAGTGTCTTACTGCTGTGTGTAAGGTGATAGGTTCAAGTTCCGAGTATGACAGTATTTTGAAATGTGTGTGTTTGCTAGGGGGGATGCCAAATGGGGGAGTTAAACAGGGAGGAAATAGCAGTAACCAGCAGATGCCGGGGATAAAAGAAGAGGAAGCTACAAGTGAGAATGATCATAAGAAAAATTTGACAAACCCAAACAGCGCCTCCTGCCCTGTGGGTGCCCTGTGTGGTGGCACATGTCGCACCACCCTAGTTATGGCCCTGATGCCAGGTTTCTGGATTTAACAAACAGCGGTAATCTAAGATCACCGCTGTTTGTCAAGCATCGCTCTCGCCATATTTTAGGTGACAAGAGTGGTGCGGTCCCCATTGCCGCTAATGGAGACCTAGCACTGCCTTTCCGGCTTCAGTGAAGCCCTCTAGGCACTGCTGGGTCCCCGTGTCATGCACATGCGCAGACGGACCGTCGCGCATGCGCATAACACCAGAGCCCCATTGCTGGCAGCGCTAGGCTGGCATCAGAACAGTGGAAGACCTCGCAGAGGATGTGGACTTCGCTGGACTATGCAGGACCCCACCCCAGAGGCAAGTATTGGTTAATACCAGTAAATTTTTTGTTTGTATCACAGTGATACTTAACGAAAAATTGCGCTGGTGTTTACTATCGTTGATAAATGGGGGCCATAATTTGAATACAACCCTCACACACGCAAACACAATAATCATACCCACGCACACACATTAATACATCATCCCCAGCACAGACCGTATTAACTCCTCCAAATAAAAATCAAATACACCCCATCTCATTGCATAAGTATACCATCCCCCTAGATATCCTTTAAATATTTTCATCCCTCCATTACTTATCTGTCCAGGAGGAGGAAGTGTCTGGTCCCTGCAGAGCTCCTGGGTACAGGAAATTAATTCAGAGACACTGGGAAAGGGGCGGATACTCTGGGCACGGGGGTGGGGTCATGGCAAGGGACAGGAAGGAGTAGATTAGAAAAGTCAGACAGGGTATATGAGTGGGCGGGGTCTCGGGTGAGGGGCAGGGCCTTAGCCTGGAGGGAGCAGATAAGATGAGGGGGCGGGGACTCAGTCTAATAGGCGGGGTCTTGGCTAGGGACAGGAGGTAAGTAGGTGTAGTAGTGATGGGAAATCTAGTTCATTTTGGTGATTAGTTCATTATGATCTAGTTCACTCAAAAGATGGTGTGGATGGGACTACAGCTCCAGGCCTCCACATAAAAATAGGCCCATCATCATTACATCATTATGATACCCAGCTGCCTAGCTGGCACACAGTCTGCTATAAATCATAAGTATTATAATTGCAGTTCTGTTTTTAAGTATTTAGGGAGATAATGGGTCTCATAGTGTAGGGGTTTTATATGCCAGGTTCTGTCATTTATCTAACCCAGTCTATAAAATGACAGAAGCTGATTGGTTGCTATGGGCAACGTTTCTACTTGATCTATCTTGAAGGTTTGATACATATCACCCTATGTCTTGTGGAATAAACAGAACTACAGTATATAGCATGCAGCACTCAGCATTGTGTCTTGAGCTTATGGGGAATGTATCATGTGACTTTTAAACTACATGATCCACTGGCCTAAACCAAACTACTCAACTAGATGCCAGGAGAATGACTCATGAGTCATCATGACAATCTAGTTCAATCAGCTCCAGAGTCCTCACAATGTTTGAGCACAGCAGTGCCATCTGTAGTTGTTTAGCAGTACTGACTCATGTCTAATGGAGCTGCTGTGCTCTCTCTCACTGTGTCTAACTCCCCCACTTGTTTTAGTTCCTGATGAACTAATATTTGCCAGAGCTGTGAACCATATCAACTAGTTCACTTTGAAGATTAGTTCATTTTGAATTAATCATTCGTGAACTACCCATCACTAAGGTGCAGTAGAATAGTCAGCTTAGTGACAGTCAGGAGGGGGAGGAGGCTCGCGTTGAGGGGACAGAGCCAGACAGTCACTGGAGATTCATGCAAAAGAACAGAATACATTCAGGGTAGAGGATAGGAGAGGGTGGAGAGTGGAAACCTCAGGCTCTCAGGCAAGAGGGTTCCCTGGGGCTTCTCACTGCAGAATTGGCAGAAGTACAAACTAGAGGGTGGATTCTGGACAGGAAGTAACCAGTGGGGCATGAGTGCAGTCACCCGGCCATCAGTCATGCTTCTGCTGCTCTTACTGGAACTACATTGTACTGGCCCTGGGTGGCATCTGGCACCCTGCCTACCTGCCCAGACCCAGATCAGCAAAGGGTGAGACTGTGTGAAGAGCCACACAGGCTCGGCCGCGCTTCTCTGTAGCAGGCTGCCGCTGTCTGTGCCTGTCATACAGTTTGACAGGCACAGTAGCAGCAGCTACAGGGAGAGCGCCTCTCCAGCCTGGCGCCTCCCTGCAATGCAGGATCTGCTGAGCGGGTTGCGCCGGCCCTGGCTGGAGGCATTGCTTATTATAGCCTATCACTTCCCTCATCTTATTGCCTATGTTTGAGCGCCCTTTATCACTTCTGAGCCTGCTTTTACTTGGATTGTACTTTAAAAAATGTTGGCTAACCCCTGCCGAAGAGTTTCTTCTGGATACTATTATTAACCTCTTATTAAGCACAGACATATTACGCAGCACTGGAACCATTGACGGAATTATGATACAAATAAATAAGTAATGAAACAGAAGGTAAATATGACTGTGCCCAAAGGAGCTTACAATCTAGGTGGTGTGGGGAGCAATTGATACATAAGGTAATACAATAAACATTGTAGCTATTGGTGGGGAAAGTGTGTGTAGTTACTGCTAGGAAGAACCATTATCGGCTACCAATATTAGCAGACTTTTTAAAACCATCAGAATAGTTGTTGAAGTTATTTCACTGTGAGCTTCCTTCTCAGATGAATGTGAAGCTCAGCGTAAGCGGATTCAACAACATTTGCTGAATTTAGAAAAAAGTTAACCTGTGTATGAGGCCTGATCTTCTGAACAGACAATTAGAGGCAATATAAACCCAGTTGAGTTTTTCTTGTTTCACTCATCTCACCCAGGGCCTGCTCGAGGCATGTTTGACCAGTGTGGTCGAACAGGGCCGCCACCCCATAGACGTGCACCCCTCCAAACCCTTCTGATTTTCAGTGGGACAGTCCCATTTCTCTTTCATCCACTAGGGGAAACTGGAGGTGCTTACGCTGGGGTATAGAGGCATGGATAACTGGAGCCGGCACTTTAAATAATTTAGAAGTGTGAAGCTCCTCCCCCTCTATGCCCCATCAGCCCTCAGTTTAGAAAATGTGCCTCTAGGAGCTGGTCACATTATGCTGTGCTCCAGCAAATACATTTATTTTATTTTATTTTAAACATCTATTACACACCTATAGGTACCCTTCGCCACCTATCTAAAAGGTGGGGTCCGGGTACCTGGCGCCGTGGTGTTTTAGCAAACACCAGGAAGGAGTGCACAGGGCTCATTACAAGAGCTCCTGACAGCTCCTTACCGCCACAGCAGGTCTTCACACAAGAAGAGAAGACTCTGCTGACCTGCCGAGAGAAGCCTCTCCGGGGATACACAGTGAGTAACAAGGTGCGAAACCCCTGGCTCCTGCCCCCGCTGCCCCGCGCTGACACAGTATGCTGCGCTGTGTTGCTGTGTGCATAGCGCTGTTAGACAGCGCTACAAGGTCCCGCTCTCAGCGCTGCCCTGCGCTGTGTTAGAGATACACAGCGCTACACGCGGTTCCCTGCTTCTCCCCTCTCCCCGCTGATCCACGCTGGTAGCGTGGATTGGAGGGGGGGGGGATGGACATAGCAGCCATATTGGAGCCCTTAGGGCATGAAGAAGGGGGCGGGGCCTAATTAACGTAGGCTCTCTCTCTATATTCGGCAAGCGGCTGTAGATAACAGCGTGGCTGCCGTTTATTAACTCTTAACTGCCTGCATCTCTCCTTTATACAGGAGAAGTGCAGCAGAACTGAAGGCTGGATTCTTTGGCTCCCCATTCCTGGCTACAGCAGCTACAAGTTAAGCAGAGGCTGTGCATAATACACTGGGGTTGCAGGGAATCTGATCTGTGGGAAGGGAGTGGGGTGTGCTCCTCTGTGTCCCAAGCCAGCCTTCTGTTTTTCTTTACTTCTGTATATACTCTGTCCCTCTGTGTGTGGTGACTGTGTGTATCCATGTCAAACAGAACAAAAGCGTCTCAAAAGATGTTTGTTTGTTCTAGGTGTAACAACAAACTATCCAAGCCGCGTGCTGCTGGGTCCACGTTATGTGATGCTTGTATAGCAATTGACCCACCTGTGGCTAATACTGCCTCACCTGCGCCTACGTGGGCCGCTGACATGGTAGGAGTAATGACGGACTTAACGTCTGAGTTAGCTGAGGCACGCAAGTCTCAGCCTCCCTGGGTTGCTGGGCTAACCAAGTCTCTAGACACCCTGGTACAGGTAATGGGTACAGCTGTGTCCGTTCCCTCCACTTCCTTACAAGGACCGACACAAAAGCGTCCTTTATCGGCTATTCTCCAGTCCGAAGAGTTTGACGAGGAATTCCTCACTACGGAGGATACTGAGGAAGGCGAATTGGAGGAAGCATTACAGGACGATACCCCTTTAGAGTTAGAGTCCACCTCTCCCGGGGTGGAATCTTTAATTTTGGCGGTCAGAAAAATCCTTAACTTACCTGAGGATATTGGGCCTGATTCAGAGCCGCTCGTAAGCGGCCGCTCGTTCGTTCCGAGCGATGTTAGCCCAACTGCGCATGCGTTCGGATCGTTATACACATGCGCTAACCAGTCAGTGCGGCCGAAATTCATGTGCTCACAAAACAGCGAATGCCTGCTATTTTGAGTGACAGAAAGAGGCGTATGTGGGTGGTAACAGGGGAAGGTGCTTGAAAATGGGGAGTGGAAATCAGAACGCAGGCGTGCTTAAAGGTCAAAACGGGCGTTTTATGGGTGTGCATATTTAAAACAGCAGCGTCATCGACCACGTCACTGGGTTATTTTATAGTCAGAACTGCTCGCAAAATTGTGGTAGCAAACACCAACCCCTAGAATAGCGAGCAGCTCATACCCTTGTCGATGTACTCGATTAATCTAATAAATAGCGGACATGACGTAGGATGCGAGCGGCCAGGGGGCGTATTTTTCCAAAAAACGAACGCAAGTTTTGTTCGCTCGTTCAGACATAGAGGCGTGAACAGACCGCAAACAGCGAACGGTTCATTTGAATAGCCACCCCTTGTTTTAGAACGAACGACCGCAAATAGCGAGTGGCTCTGAATCAGGCCCATTATTCCTGCATCCCAGGAGTGTGAATTATTTCATGAACAATGAAAGAGTTTGGCGGTTTTTCCGTTCTCACTGCATCTTCAACAGCAGCTCTCAGTGGCCTGGAAGCAACCGGATAAACGGTTCCAAATTCCGTGCCGGTTTCCTTCTAGCTACCCTTTTCCATCCATGATGGAGAAGTGGGAAACACCCCCTCCAGTAGATGCGTCCGTCTCCCGTCTTTCTAAAAAAACAGCACTCCCAGTACTGGGAGCTACTGTACTAAAAGATCCTTCGGATCGTAAATTGGAGACAACGCTAAGATCTATTTATACCGCAGCGGGTGCTCAACTTAGGCCCACCCTTGTTACTGCTTGGGTTAACAAAGCGGTGGTTTGCTGGGCTGACCAGTTGATTACAGGTTTGGACTCTGGTACTTCTAGAGCAGAGTTACGCTTACTAGCTGAACACATCCGCGAGTCTGCAGTTTTCCTGGGAGAAGCGTCAAAAGATATCAGTCAGATTAGTGCTCACATATCTGCTTCTGCTATTTCCGGCCACAGAGCCCTCTGGTTGCGCGCCTGGCATGCGGTGGAGGGTTTACCATTCAATGGCGACATGCTGTTTGGCCCGGAATTAGACAAATGGATATCCCAGGCCACGGGGCGTAAGTCTTCCTTCCTCCCGTCAACTGCACCGGCTCCCAGACGATCTTATACTGAACCTTCCTTTCATTCCTTTTGTGCGCCACATTCCTTTCATGGTAGAGCCAGAGGTGCTCCCTCCCAAGCAAGAGGCGGCAGAGGTAAGGTCACCCACACTCGGTTGCACGTAGACAGGAGCCTAAGCCAGCTGAAAAACAGGTGGCATGACGGTCTTCCGTCCCACCTGGGACCACCTACAGTGGGAGGCCGCCTGCAAAGATTTCAACAAGTTTGGAACCAGACATCTCCAGAGCCGTGGATCCGCAGACTAATTTCCCTGGGGTACCGAATAGAGTTCGAGGTCCCCCCTCCACCTCGGTTCTTCACTACAAGTCTGCCCATACCTGCAGACAAGGCCAGGGTTCTACAGGAGGCTATCCAGTCTCTAGTAGTATCATCTGTGCTAGTCCCAGTTCCAGAACATCAATGAGGTATGGGGTTTTACTCAAACCTGTTTGTAGTACCCAAACCGGATGGATCGGTCAGACCCATCTTGAACCTCAAGTCATTGAACCTGTATCTGAAGATGTATTGGTTCAAAATGGAGTCTCTGCAGTCCGTTATTGCGAGCTTGGAACCAGGAGAGTTCCTATTATCCATGGATATCAAGGATGCTTATCTCCACGTTCCCATTTGGGAACCACACCAAGCCTTTCTGCGTTTCGCCATATTGAAGGATCATTATCAGTTTCGGGCATTGCCGTTCGGGTTATCCTCGGCTCCCCGCATCTTCACCAAACTCATGTCAGTCATGATTGCTCTCCTTTGGTCATCGGGAGTGAACATAATCCCTTATTTGGACGACCTGTTACTTGTATCTCTTCTTACAAGTCATGCCTACTGACATATCAGACTCTAATCCAACATGGTTGGATAATAAACTTCAAGAAATCAAATCTCAATCCGTCCCAGAAGCTCCTGTTTCTGGGCATGATCTTAGATACGGCATCACAGAGGATCTTCCTTCCAGTAGACAAGGCCCGGGATATCCGGTTGTTAGTTCATCTGGTCCTCAGACCAAAGAGGGTGTCCCTCCTTCTTTGTCTGCGTCTCCTGGGGAAGATGGTAGCGGCCTTCGAGGCAATACAGTTTGGGCAGTTCCACTCCAGGGTGTTTCAGCTGGACCTACTAACACAGGGGTCAGGGTCTCATCTGCTCCTACATCGCCAGATCCGTTTGAGCCCAGCTACCAGAGTTGCCCTTATCTGGTGGACACAATCCAACAATCTTCTTGCGGGCCGGAGATTCGGAGTGTGGGACTGGATCATCGTAACAACAGATGCCATTTCGAGGATGGGGTGCTGTAGTCCTCGATTATCATTTACAGGGTCGATGATCCCCTCTAGAACAAAAGTGGCCCATAAATGTGTTGGAACTCAGAGCGATCTACAATGCTCTGATAGAAGCAACAGAGTTTCTATGAACTCGTCCGGTAAGAGTTCAGTCCGACAACGCGGCGGCCGTCGCGTACATCAACCGCCAAGGAGGGACTTGGAGTCGCATGGCCATGCGAGAAGTAACTCAGATTCTCAGGTGGGCCGAGAGCCAGTCAGTAATCCTGTCGGCGGTATTCATCCCGGGTGTGGACAACTGGGAAGCAGATTACCTAAGCCGACAGGATATCCACCCTGGGGAATGGATGCTTCATCCAGACGTGTTCAACGCGCTGATACGTCGATGGGGATGTCCTCAGGTGAACCTCATGGCATCACGATTGAATCGTCAGCTCCCGGTATACGTGTCAAGAACTCGAGATCCGCAGGCAGTGGCAGTAGACGCTCTGACAGTTCCATGGAACTACGACTTGGTTTACCTCTTTCCTCCGATTCCACTTCTTCCTCGACTGCTAAAAAGGATAAAACACGAGTCAGCCTCTGTCATTCTTGTGGCTCCGAACTGGCCTCGGAGGAGTTGGTTCGCGGACCTTCGGTCCCTATTGTCAGACGATCCGTGGCCCCTTCCTCTGCGCCCGGATCTGCTACAGCAAGGTCCTTTAGTACACCCCAACCTAGCGCAACTCCGTTTAACGGGGTGGCTCTTGAAACCGATATCTTAAGACGCAGAGGAATACCAGACTCTGTCATTCCCACCATGCTACGCGCCAGGAAACCAGTTTCGGCTGCGCATTATCATCACATCTGGCGTTCTTATATCTCGTGGTATTCCAGTCGGGATCTTCCATCTAGGACTTTTCGGTTGTCCCGGTTTCTGCTATTTTTTCAGACGGGTCTGGATTCTGGCCTTTGGCTTGGAACTTTAAAGGTGCAGGTTTCTGCCCTTTCCATTTTCTTGAACGGAAATTGGCCCTCATTCCTGAGGTGCAGACTTTTCTTCAGGGGGTCTTGCGGGTGCAGCCTCCTTTTGTACCTCCGATTGCTCCCTGGGACTTGAACTTAGTGCTTTTGTTTCTTCAGTCGTCCATGTTTGAACCTTTGGAAGAGGTTGATATTAAGTACTTATCTTGGAAGACGGTCCTTCTCTTGGCTCTAGCTTCGGCTTGTAGAGTTTCGGAATTGGGTGCTCTGTCCTATAAGCCATCTTACCTTGTGTTTCATGCTGATAGGGCGGAACTCCGGACGGTAGCTGCCTTCCTTCCCAAGGTAGTGTCGGTTTTTCATATTAATCAGCCTATTGTGGTAACGTCTTTGGTGGAGGACTCTGGTGGTTCTTCTACCTTGGATGTGGTTAGAGCTCTCCGCATCTATGTTGAGAGGACTGCTTCCCTCCGTAAGTCTGAGTCACTTTTTGTCCTCTATGATGCGGTTCGGAGGGGTTGGCCAGCGTCTAAGCAGACTTTGGCACGTTGGATCCGACTGACTTTTCATCAGGCTTATGTTGGTGCCGGACGCCGGCCTCCTTCTTTCATTTCGGCTCATTCCACACGTTCTGTGGGTGCGTCCTGGGCGGCTGGTAGGGGAGCCTCCACGTCACAGTTGTGCCGTGTGGCCACTTGGTCTTCTGTGCACACGTTTGTCAAGTTTTACAAATTTGATACGTTCGCGGTTTCGGCATCCCTTTTTGGCCGTCTTGTTCTGCAGGCACCACAGAGCGCTCCCGCCCGTGGGGAAAACTTTGGGACGTCCCCAGCGTAAGCACCTCCAGTGTCCCTTAGTGGATGAAAGAGAAAACGGGATTTTGGTACCTACCGGTAAATCCTTTTCTCTGATTCCACAGGGGACACTGGACGCCCACCTCTGCGCTCTTAGCCTGCCTGTTCGGTTTGTTCCATATGTTGTATGTTTTGATTATTGTGTGTTCTCTCCCTTTTTACTTCGCTTGTTCTCCATCTCCTCTCTGTCTTCATTTTCTAAACTGAGGGCTGATGTGGCATAGAGGGGGAGGAGCTTCACACTTCTAAATTATTTAAAGTGCCGGCTCCAGTTATCCACGCCTCTATACCCCAGCGTAAGCACCTCCAGTGTCCCCTGTGGAATCAGAGAAAAGGATTTACCGGTAGGTACCAAAATCCCATTTTTTCAGGCTCTGCCCTGCTGTTCCACTCGTGGGCTGAAGTGTCCTGCCAGTGGTCGGGAAGTTGGACACCCCCACCCAGGTTTCGGTGGTGCTGACCCTGGAGAAGAGGACCCATTCATGCAGGAAGAGAGCTGGGGGCAGCCCAGCTACTGCAGGAGTGCTGGGCTTGCCCTAGCCTGATGTTAAATGGGAGGTGAGTGGGCATGCCTCCAATTAGTGTCACGAAGGGGCATGGTGTATGGTAATTAGGCCACGTCCCCTTTCGGTTTCTCGTGGCTTCGCTGCGCACAGTGTGGCAGGGTGCCCGTTGGAGTCCCTCTTTGCACAGGGCGCGGCAACACCTGGAGCCTATGTGAAATTGTTCCTGAAGCTAGCTACCAATATTGATATTAAGTCTGTCCTGATTTAAATTCAATCAGAAGCAATTGGATCATTATTGGGCATATTGGTAAAGTCTGAGAAGCCGAGAAGGACTGTTTGGCGCGACTTTGGCAATAGTGTATGAGGACACATATGTACTTCTGTAGTCAAACTAAACATTGATCCTGGTGCTTGGTCAATCAGCTTGACTTTCTTGCATTTTGCCAGCATTAGTTCCCTGCAAGATACTGTGGCTATCTATATTTCCCTTCTCCATACCATTTTAGGAGTCTGATTTTGGTGAAGAAAGACTAATTTCATTCAGTCTATCCATGGAATCGATACGAATTTACAACCAGTTATGTTGCATTTTTACCAAATATACATTGAGTCCATGTTGGGTAGCATCCTGAATCAACACTATCCCAGTTAGGGAAACTGAGAGGAGAGGATGATGGCTGAGAGGGAGAGGGGATAATGTCAGGGTAAAATATAGGTGAAGATGGGATTATGGCGATACAATTTTGCATATGAAATATGAGTTTACTGAGTATGATCTTTCTTTTCCTTTGATCCTAACATTTCATTCTATCAGCGCGTTTGAGAATTCATGTATGAAAGTGGGTTAAAGATCTTAATTAGGAAACTATGAATGTTATACAGTATATTTAAATGAGAAATGTAGTATATTTAAATGAGAAATGTATGCTACTCTACTTTTCTTGATGATCCCATTAAAGGTTTAAAGGTGATGAACAAATATCCAATCTTCTCATTAGTATTTGGCATGCTGTTTTAATTTTCATTTCATCAGAGTGAATATCAAAAAGGTTTTACTTTATCTAGCTTAAAAAATATTTTAGGGTTGAAGTGTCATGAGATGTAAGTATATATTGCTATAAAGAAAATGCCATCATAAAACATTTTAGAAGTTAGACATTTTTAAAAAATTTTTATAGGTTACTTAAAATAAGAAGTATTATTTGCATTATTATTTTTTTCTCTATATGCATTTGGTTAAGTTCATAGATACAGGCCTGATTTGATGTAGCTTTGTGATTTAAAGATTTGTTTTATTCGGATAAAAACATCTTGTGGGTTCATTGGGGTCCATAATATATGAAATATCAAATCAAGAATTTCAGTGTTATGCATTTTTTTAATTTATTATTAATACATGTTGTAAACATTTTATTTGCAATTAGATGAGGGATCGGGGAAGTTTGGAATCGGGAATATAATCAGATCCCAACAACAGTGGTCAGGAAGGATAGTACGGTTACCACTAGGAACTTGCAGAATCTCCCTGAATGCCAGGGAGACTACCTGAAATAGTGGTGATCACCTTGACTCCCCAAAGTGTCTAGCACTGAGGTCTGGGAAGGTAGGCGCAACACAATGGTGATGTTATCACTCTCTGCCCACCAAGTACAAAACACTGGGAAGAAGAATAAGAAGGATGTGTGCTACAAGAAAATGGACACCATTCTCCAGCACACTGATGGCTACATGAGTGCTGTGTGCCCAAGGAAGCATGCTGATTTACTATCGATGTGTGTTTCATTACTGGACATATGTAATAAGTGTGTGTACTTCATTAGAGGAAGTGTGTGCCGCATTACAGGGGATCTGTGCTCAAGGATGATTACTGGACTACAGCATACATACCGACTTTCTGGCAGCCCCTTCCGGGAGGGGGCTGCCAGGTCGGTCCAGCAGGGAGGGTGTGGACAGCTGTAATGGGCAGAGAGGGGGCGTGTCTGCGCATTCGCGTCATCGCCGCCCCGCCCCCCGCTTTATAGTGCCAATATTACCGGCATTACAAAGCAGGGGGCGGGGTTACGATGACACGATTTAGCGCGAATCACGTCATTGTCACCCAAACCACCCACTTTTACATGCGGTGTCGGGGGGTCGCGGGGGGCGGCGGACGATGCGGAAGATTGCCTCCTCTTGCAGGGTGTCGGGAGCTACACCCGATTTTCGGGAGGCTTCAGACAGTCCCGGGAGAGTAGGCAAGTATGGACTACATAATATAGTTAATATGTGTGAACTACGTACATATACAATTTTTATGACATGCCTCTCAGACGGAACAGCAAATATGTTGCTTTAACAATCTTCCTGAAATGCTTTTTCAAAAGTAGGCAAGTATGTACCACTATTATCTTGAAACCGTAAAGTCCAATGTCTCTTACATTATTTTAGTAAATAAAATAGCTGTTTTTTATTGCTTTTTTTATTGTCCGTTGGGAATTAAGATAGCTATTATAATATAAACACTGCATTTTGAGTTTCTTCATTAATGGCCACAAAAATATGTCTTAATATGTCTTTTGTTAAGATCTAAAATGAATGTAGAAGACCAAAAGAACTGGCTGTTGCCATCATCACTGAATTTTTTCAAATATCTTATGGAAATCCTTTTCAAATGCTTCTTTGGGAGGAAAATATGCTCAATTGCCAGAGTCATTTCTGCTGCAAATACTGAAGCTGTGTGGAGGAGCATGCAGGGCCCGCTCTAGCAGTGATTATTTTAATAGTTTCACTGATTTCAAGCTTTGGCAAATAACAATGTTCCCAGCCGAAATTACTCTTCCTTCCTGATTTGTTCTCCCATCTTCTTGCTTCTTTTGTATTTGACAAGTACTCAGCATGACAAGCAGAAGTAGCCACAAGCCATCAACCAATACAGGGGTTAGCTAGAGTTTGTTAAGCCATTAGGAATGAAAAGGCTAGTTGTTTGTGCATTGGTTCTGATTGCTGTCCTGTCCAACATTTCCCAAACTGCACTATAAGGTTATTTTCTTGCAGATATTCTTACGTGAGTATTGTGCACTTCAGCTAAGAACTATACCGAGATCTTTTCCACACTGCTGGATTGAAAGATAGGTATAATACAATTTATATAATTAATATTACTATTTTAGAAATATAACAAGCTGATTATATGAATGAACAGCTGAGAACAAACATGAGGCTTACAGCAAATTAGTAGGCAGCTCAAGCAGGGTTTAACAGTCCATCTAATATATTCCATAGTTAGCCTTTGACAGACGGTTAGTAGGTTCTTAATAGAAATTGTCTGGCAGTCTATATCTACACTAAGCAGAGTAATACTGGACACAGACGGTGTAGTATCACAGACAGCATCCGAAAATAAGCCCAATAATATGTGGCTCCAAAATTATCAAGTTGCGATATAATAATACAGTAAAACAAAAGATCATTATTGGTCATGTTGGTAAATGAGGCAGGAAGATGACTGTGACTGCCACTTTTGGTCTATTTATTAGGGCATCTTCTGACCACACTTATTAGCCTCAGGGGCTGACAAGCTGAATCTCATCCTATTTTGGCACAACATGTGTGTTCTGGTTGCCCAATATTTCTACTGTGCAACAGCATCAAACCATGTAGGGATAACTTCAACTCTGAGAATCTCCTACACAAGCAATCACACATAGCACATAGCATTACACTCCTGATGCCTGTACACCTCTACTATACCAGGCCCCTGCAAACACTGGGCCTGATGCAGAGTTAGACCTATGCCTGTTTGAAGTTTTTGCATTGTGCATGCTACAGAACTGTGGGGGAGATGTAGAGTTGAAAGCACTTTGATTGCATCTACAAAAGAAGGTAATGGGGCACACATAGGAGGGCATGTTGCACAGCTTTGGGCTACGCAGAGTTGGACATAAGCATAGATGTGCTTGTTTTCATTTGTATCTTTTGCACCTACCAAAGGCTATTGCAAGTGCACACTGATGATGATGACTATTAGCAAATCAAGCATACGTATAGTGTGTAGGTGCACTGCATGATCCATACAACTCTGTATATATCTGAATATAGGCATTTTTATCTGTGCATGCAATGTAGGAGCACATATGGGCAATTTCCATCCAATTTTGCATCCGGCCAACAGCATCCAAATGTATCTCTCTTCCCCTGACCACACACCTCCATCCTCTCCCATGTCACCTCCACTCTGTATCTCCTAGGGCTTCTTCAAACTCAACACCTATAAAACTGAATTCATTGTGCTTGAAACAGGCCGTATGTGCTTCTGAGTCATACACAGGTAACAATGTGTACAGTATATTCACCCGTATAGCTTGTGGTGAACCCGCCCCCATCCGTAAGCTAGTCCTCATAATCAATGCACATGAACACCAGCCTGTACTTGGTTCAAAAGATATGGCTCAAAAACGGTTCATTTACGCTGACGTCCGATTCTGCATATCCCTCATAAAGCGCCCAAGCTTGTTTACATTTTTTAGACCAAATGGTGGTCTATTTGGCTGTGTAGTGTATGCTGGGTGTAATGTTGTATATTAAAATCTAGCACTGTCTGCCAAGTTTGTATATATCTACCTTTATCATACTTGCCTACTTTTGAAAAAGCATTTCAGGGAGATTGTGAAAGCAGCACCTATGAGCGCGTGTTACAGTGGGCGTGTACTGATAAATCTGAGAGGCGTGTCCTAAACCTGACTTACGTCCAAATGTAAACCACCCCAAAAGCAGTTAGTACATACTTGCCTACTTTTGAAAAATCATTTCAGGGAGATTGAGAAAGCAGCACCTATGAGTGCATGTTACAGTGGGCGTGTACTGATAAATCTGAGAGGCGTGTCATACATGTGATGGGCGTGTACTGATAAATCTGAGAGGCGTGTCCTAAACATGACTTACATCCAAATGTAACCAGCACAAAAGCAGTTAGTAAGATCTGTTTGTTGATGAAAACACACTAATACTTTGCAGAAATTCATAGGGATCATTGTGCCTTATAATAACCAATGCAAGGAAATGACACTAATGATCCCATTTGAATGTATATATCTCTGTTCTTTAATATAACAGCTTCATAATGGGGGTAAGGATGAAATGAGGGAGATTGCCAGACTCTTCAGGGAGACAGGGAGATTGCTACTATTTCAGGGAGTCTCCCTGACAATGAGGGAGAGTTGGCAAGTATGAGTTAGTAAGATCTGTTTGTTGATGAAAACACACTAATATTTTTCAGAAATTCATAGGGATCATTGTGCCTTATAATAACCAATGCAAGGAAATGACACTAATGATCCCATTTGAATGTATATATCTCTGTTTTTTAATATAACAGCTTCATAATGGGGGTAAGCATGAAATGAGGGAGATTGTTAGACTCTTCAGGGAGACAGGGAGATTGCTACTATTTCAGGGAGTCTCCCAGACAATGAGGGAGAGTTGGCAAGAATGACCTTTATTGATTTGAAATCAAGTGGTTTTCTACAAGAGTCATGCACAATAACCAGTGGGCTGATACTGAATGTAAGCCTGTGGGCAGAGCGTATCTTACATGTTTACATACTGCCTGGAAGTTAGCGCACACAAGTACAGGCGATACAGACTTATATGCATGTCAATTGCATCTACACTTATTCTTGAAGAGATATCTGGGCTGAATAGGGGGTTACCATGTATAGTAGGTAAGGATCAGAGAGTGCATGTTGATGCAACTGCAGGCTATAAAGTGGACTTAAATGGAAATACTGTACAGATGTTTCCTCATACACCTATCTAGTTCCCTAGCTGTGCATTTTTCCTTAATCTTGCCACTATTTCCTCAATTCATGTGTGGCTGCGATTTCTAACGGATTCGCAATAGTAAAAATATGCAAATGCAAGTTTCAGCATTCACCTTCTGTAATAGCATGCAACAGACTGTGGGCCAGATTCAGAGTCGCTCGTAAGCGGCCGCTCGTTCGCTCCGAGCGATGTTCGCACATCTGCGCATGCGCCAACCAGTCATTGCGGTCGGAAATCGAGCGCTCGCAAAATAGCGAGTGCCTGCTAATTTGAGTGACAGGATGAGGCGTTTGTGGGTGGTAACAGGGGAAGGTGCTTGAAAACGGGGAGTGGTGATCCGAACGCAGGCGTGCCAAACGGTCAAAACGGGCGTTTTAAGGGTGTACATAATTAACAAAGCAGCGTCATCGACCAGGTTGCTTGGTTGTTTCTTAGCCTGAACTGTTCGCATGATTGCGGTAGGAAAATCCTTCCACAAAGCACTGCAAGCAGTTCAGATGCCTTTCGATGTACTCGATTAATCAAATAAATAGTGGAGATGACGTAGGATGCGAGCGGCCAGGGGGCGTCTTTACAAAATAGCGAGCGCATGTTTCGTTCACTCGCTCAGACATAGAGGCGTCAACAGACCGAAAAGAGCGAGCGCTCAATTTAAATATCCGGCCGCTTTTTCTGAATGAGCGAGCGCAAATAGCGTCCAGCTCTGAATCAGGCCCTGAGATCACCCTGAGACAACCACTTCCACTATCTGAGCACAATGCAAATCTGCTGTTGGTTAAGAACACCCCATCATCGACGCACAATCAGCCTATGGGTCACGCAGTGTGTCCATTTCAAATCCCTCAACAAATGGCCTTCGTTACGGTGGTGCTGCGAAACAGAATGCAGCCCATGACGCTCCCATAACATGCCTGTAAGACGGGCTCTCTGCCGTTCACTTCAGGTCACCTTCCAGTCACCCCCCCCCCAGAGACGACCATGATTTGCAGTGGCCTTTTATAATTATACTAATCCCATGCGTAACTGTGACCGATTCTCTGATGTTGTGTACATGCTCATTAGCAAAACATTGCTCAACTGCACAGCTATCAGCACTGAGTACATCTCTGATCAGGGCCAAAGTGTACTAGGTATGTAGGTTTTGTTATTTTTGTCGCGTATGGATTGGTATAGGTGCAGATGAAGCATAACAATGTATGGTGCAGTCTTCTATCACTAGTATAGGCCCTGTATTTTGCCTTTTCACACAGACTGCATACTTTTTCCTTAATTTTGCTACTTTTTACTAAAGTTTGCAACCTTTTCCTCAATTTTGCATCTTACTATGCATATATGTACAAGGTAATTAGGATTAGTATTTTTGTAGCAAAGGAATTGGTATAAAGTCGCAGATTAAGCAGAACGATGCATGGCGCGGGTTACTCATATCGGACCTGTCTTTTAACTTTTTACCCTAGATCGTGTAATTGTTTTCCTGGGTTGTACTAATTTTTCCTCCTCTGTGCTACTTTTTCTATATTTTGAATCTTAGGGTCTCATTTATCAATGATGTTTATCATACGCAACGAGTGATAAAACTCATTCTGTATGATAAATGGTGCTCCAGCCAATCAGCTCCAAGCTGTCATTTTTCAAACAGATGACAGTTAGGAGCTGATTGGCTGGAGCACCATTATCATACGCAACAAGTTAACACTCGTTGCGTTTGATAAAACTCATTGATAAATGATGCCTCTAGGTTGCTTGTAGTGTACTAGGTACTTAGGATTAGTGTTTTGGCATGACACAATTGCAGAGTCTGTGGCACGCTAAACGGTGCTATTTGGTGCAATTTGAGGATAGGTATATGTGGACACATCTGTACGCCTGTTTCCAGATTTACCTTTTGAAGTTAGTGTAGGATAGTTGTAAGTGTTCACTAACGATGATGACTTGTAGAAATCCAAACTTACACATAGAGGGCGGTAGCATCATAAGATGCATAAAACGCAGCATAGGGGGGGAATATACACATTTTTTCCCATGCACACTGTTTTGGAGCATACACCTGATTTCCATCAAAATCTGGATCAGTGCTAACAGAAAAATCGGCAATTCACAACCCCAGATACTCTAAAGTAGAACATTAGCCATTTTCAGTATTTAGTAAATCTATCTGACAATGCCAAGAAACTTAACATCTCATTAAGAGAATATTTGATGACTAGACCCCATAATCCTATAAACCTTCATCTCATAACTAAATTACAGAATGTTGTCTGGAACAAGTAACCGCTGATACATATTCTGTCAGCACATTCTGACCTCAGTATGCTGGATTATAATCACCATCATTCATAATTTACAAATCACAAAGTACACAGCTCAGATATTTATTTTTCTTAAGTGATATTTAATATATTTTGTACAGATTTGTTTTATATATATATTTATATACACTTTATCTTATTTCATTATATATATTTTTTTCTGTATTGCTATCTATCAAGTACAAGATTTGTGCTCAGAACACACTATATATTCCAAAACGTTTCAGCTGTTGATAGCATGTTAATGATTTAATATTTAACACAAAGACAAGAGAGAGAGATGTATATATACTCTTATTATTGACTGCATTTCTGATTTTGGAGTATTAGACTAACAGATTATTTTAGTCCCAAATATATAGTTACTATAATCAATACTTACTGTATGTGTCCCCATCAAGTATCATGTATTTGGGTCATAAAAACTTCTTAAGCTAATATTACAACTAATTTATACCCACTAAATAGCAATCACATGTTAATTGTTTACATCATGTGATCGGGGGAAACACCTCTGGTTAAACTTTATTCTATAGTGATCATTATTATATAGCGATCACATGATCATTTTCTATGCCATGTGATCGGAGGAAATACTCCCAGCTAAACGTCATTCTCTAAGCGAGTCAGACGGGATCACGTGTTTTGTATTTACATCACGTGACCCGCCGCGTGTTACACTGCTTTACACTGTCCCGCTGAATTCTGTGGCCTCTGCTTACAACATGTGACCCGCTACAGAGCCCTTACAGGCCACTTTGGGTCACATGATCTGCAGTGAAACCACATGATCGGATACTGTGCTCCATAGATACAGGTATCTTTTGGGGATTTATGTATATTTATGAAATCTTAATAATATTAATTAATATTTATAAGGTGTACTTAATGATATGAATTATTGTATGTGTAATATATGGTGGTTCTCTATATGGCTTGATTAATCGTTTTCTTGATTGGATAACAGCTTTCCATGATTCTCAATTATGTAAGGGTATAAAAAGCCCTCCACTGGATATGGGGACATATGCTACTGAGGAAGCTGTGGGTTCTACCACAGCGAAACGCGTTAGGCTCCCCCACTATACTATATATAGCACTTGGAACCTTTTGGATTTATCTCCAGACCGGCATCATTTCTTCTATCTTCCAGCCCTCATTCGTACCATCAGCACGCCAGTGCAGGAACTCTGCATATACCTCAGGCTGTGGACGCTTCTACTGAGTCTGATAACTAATTCATTAGCTGGACAATATTCCGGATATACACCTATAGGCCAGTGACTGTTGGTACTATACTTGACATTGTCATTTGGACCGAGCTTGCTGCTAATTATACAGAGATTCTCTATGGAATTAGAAACATTTGTCAATTGGACTGAGTTTGTCGCTTGACATCAAGAGACCTCTTATTAAATTTTTTTACTGCCATCTGCATGTTTATCTTGTTGTATATGTTATTTTTATGTGCACATCAGCAAATGTACATATATTTTTACATTTAAGGAATAAATTATAT
This sequence comes from Taudactylus pleione, assembly GCA_031769625.1. Lineage (NCBI taxonomy): Eukaryota > Metazoa > Chordata > Amphibia > Anura > Myobatrachidae > Taudactylus > Taudactylus pleione. The sequence continues at coordinate 9,774,435 of JAUIMM010000052.1, read as the reverse complement.
TTCTACTTTAATCAAGCCATATAGAACATTCATTGTTTCTATTCGAGAGATTATTGTATTATCATCATTATTACAAGCACTCTATTTCTATTTTTATTAGATACTATCTGTGTTATCAACATTTATATACAGGAATATTTATTGGATATATCTAGCACTGTTCATTTATATATTTTTTGTTTTTACTTGAGAATGCATTTTAACATTATTGTGTTCACAATGCACTGAGAGGGCAGCCATTTTATGGGCTGAACCAGTATTCATGAAAAAGCAGCATTTCACTGAGACATTTGGCAGTTCCTATTGATAGGCTGAATGCTGGTTTAGCCCACAAAATGTCTGTCACCACTATGTGCTTGTGACAGATCAACAATAAGCAAGTAGTTATTAATTTTGTTTGCTGGAACAATGTATGTAGGAGGCAAAGTACCATCTGAACAATTCAATCTTTTTACGTTGTAATTATTCACATATGAATCCAATTCTTTATATTTAGCTATAGTATTATTTTGTTGCAGTTCTCCATTTAAATTATTACTGCAACCAATACTGTTTAGTTTATTCATAACTCTGTTCTTGAAACACTTTATTATGTATTATTTAAAAGAAACTGTAAATTTAGTAAAAATAAACAAAATTTGTATTTAATATTCATAATGCTCTTAGAGACTTAGCCCTATTTATAGTTCTTGGATTTTAAGGTGTGGTTAGACATTACATTCATATTGGCTGCAGCATTCTTTAAATATACCATTGTGCATTTAAACTTTTTCTCATAAAGAAATCATGTGTTACACAAAGTGTAGTTTAATTTGCCAACTTTTGCATGCAGGCTCAGACCTTATCCATGTATGACTCATTTTGCACCAATGGACGGTGTAGTTTGCTCAGCCCATAAAAGCTGGGTCTCGTTCAAGTAGAGTACAGTGAAACTGCTTTAAAAGTCTTTCTCTGCAATCTCTGCTGATCTAAATGAACCCGTAACAGTGGCAGCTCCTACTTTTTGCTTTGAGGAGGGCTACCGCTGCATGGTGAAGCCGTCAGCATGCCCAACAATTTTTGCGTAGTCGAACTAAAACAGCTTCTAGTGACTGTATAATCTACAGCCCATAGAAGCACTGTAGGCCTGGTGGTTAACAGTGTGGCCTTCCTGCTGGTAGCTCTAACTAAGACCATCTCCACTCCTGAGTCCTGCATGGACCTGGGCTCACTAGGGATGGTGTGTGCTGGCGGATTTTACTGGGGGTAGGGGGCTGCATTTTTGCAGAATCTAGGTAAAATCTGCAACTACTCAGAATTTTCGATTTAAAGTGGTAAAGAAACTATGGGAAGCTCTTCAGCCTACTTTTACATATCAATAGGTATATATGCTCTAATATATGACATTACCAATATGTATGATGTTATTGTAGCTAACAGTCCATGGATCACTAGTTCAATTATCTGCATTTATAAGGAATGATTTGCATATCTCCACCCACTGTTGATTTAATCACTTGGTAGTTTGCCAATTCTATTCTTTAGCATGGATTTTAGTAATTCTAAGTTTTCACCGTATTTTTACACAGTCTAGAACTTTGCATTGCTTTTAGCCCGAATGATTGCACTGCATGAATGTACTCCCATTACTAACCTGTACTTTCCTGTCATGGTAAATAACACTAGGTGCTGAGAACTATATACTACGTGCGCACCAGTTATTTTTGAGACATTGTTGTGATTCAAATTTTCAGGGACACATCTCAAAATATTTTCTAGCTTTTAGCAGCGGGGTGGAGGGATTAGGTTTAGGCACCCCCGGGGGGGATTTAGGGTTAGGCACCCCCCAGGAGGGTTAGCGTCCTGTCCGCATCTTCTCCCTTTGGACTTCCGGCGTTGGGATATGAACCGTCGCCGGGACTTCATACCCATTCCCTCTCACTGGCTGAATCAAATATCTGTAAAGCACAAACACGCATGAACTCAGGGCTACACAGTGATACTCCATCAGCCATGATTGCTGCAATGCTGTGAGCAGTCCCCACCTCTCCCTTTTGTGAATTTATCTTTGTGAGCCTGAAAAAGTAAATTTTAATGACATCCATAAGATTTTACAGGGCTGACTCGAATTCAGTGTGAACGGGGCCGATCCAGGAATAACTCGGGGTTGAAGGAGCAGTGTGAAAAGGGTCTGACCCGGGTCGCAGCCGGGTTGGACCTGTATTCAAAATCCTGGGTCAGAGCTGGGTTTACGATGTGAAAGCAACAAGTAATTGGTTTTGAAGAAGTAATGGTGTACTGCAGAGAGAAAGGTAAATGAGAAGTCGCCAGGGATCAGTCAAACTGTGATGCAACTTCAGTTGAGAAATGGGCCCACTGTCAGATGGCCTGGGGAATTGTAAGATCGGGGAACTATTGAGGAGAGGCTTATCTACTAAATTGAAATCACCACTCAAGATCAAATTAACAGAATTATGTTGGAGGATCAATTGAGAGAGGTCGACTCATGTAAAAAAGAGAGAGGAGGGCTATTAGGGGCATAAATATTCAATAATGTGTAACGTGTGTCATGAATTTTAAGTTCCAATAGCACATGGCGACCAACAGGGTCTAAGACCATCTTCAAAATAGAATAATCTAAGTGTTTAGCAATCAAGATAGCGGCGCCCCTGGATTTTGAGATATACAGAACCAAGACACAGTCCCCTAGGGTTTTATATTTTGTAGAGAGGTACTCTACCCCTGTGTCTTTACTCCTATATATCATCAGGCGCTGGGTGTATGTGGATGCTAGATTAATGAGTGAATAATGTTCTGGGCCTGTTTTTCATGGTTTCGCCTGGGCCCTTAATTTACAGTGAAGGGAATTCTTAATTTTACAGCATACAATGACATTCAAACTTTGCGGCAGTAGTTTGAGGAAGATCCTCTCTTTTATCAACATAACAATTCCAAAATTCACAGAGCAAGAAACATCATAAATGTGTTGCCAAGTTGGTTGTGGCCTTCACAGAGCTCTGACCTTAACACCATCGAACTGTGAGATAGGCCTTATCGTTCCATCAGCCACGTTCAAGAATCTAGTGGAAAGCCTTCCAAGAAGTGCCCAATGGTGCAGTATTTTTTGCAACCAATGGAATATAATAAAGGGGCAATTAATGTGCTTACCACATATATATATATAATTAACTGGTTAATTAACTCACTGTGATGGGGCCAAGCAGGGGGGAAGATGACTTTCTCTTAACACCAATATATCTTGTTAATATATCTTGTTGATATAATGTAAGAAAAAAGGACCATAATAGTATAATATGTTTTAAAAAGAGCAACATCTTAAAACAATAATTCATAGTCATCAAGTGGACTTCACCAAGGGGAAGAACAAGAGCATATGCTGAAGCTATTACACCAGTACCATTCTCCAGATAAACTTATTGTAAAAATTATTGTTTTATGATAAATAGATGGGAAAGGTCCTTTCCCATCTATTTACTATATTTACTATAGGGACTGGTTACTCCCTACAGGTCCTGCATCTGACCCACACACACCACTATATATAGTGAGCGCAGGTCCAACCAAGAATCCAATGGTTTTCTGATGTATGCAGACTACTTTGTGTAATAAATTCTATTTGTTTTTCTCTTCAAAATGTAATACATTGTAATTACAGTAGAACCCTGGGGTAATAGTATCCGGGGTAAATGAGGGGAGAGGTTACATCATACTCAGGGCTGCCACCAGAAATCGTGGGGTCCAGGACTGACAAAATAGACAGCCCCCCCCCTTCCTTCCCCATGTTTCTGCAGCTCAGTGTCTCCCCCGACAACAGCCCTGCTGTCGCCTACAGCCCACAGACATTTACCTTCTTCTGTGTCTTGTGGTTGCTCCTCTTGCGCGCTGCAGCTGTCTCCTCTGTCAGTGGTTCGGCGCGCATGATGCAATGATGTCATGCATGCCTTGCCTCAATAAAAAAAATTAAAACTTTATTGTACCGTGCAGCCATAATCCGCCCACATTTCTCTCTCTCAGCGCTCCTCCCATTTCCCTCTCATCGATCCCCCCACATTCCTCTCTCTCTCTCTCTCTCTCTGTCTCTCTCTCTCAGCAATCCTCCCACATTCCCTTTTGTCTGTCAGTGCCACCCCCCCCCCCACACACACACACACACACACACATCAGTAACACCCACCCCTCTGTCTGTCAGTGGTGCCTCCCCTCCCCATTTACCTCTGTAAGTGTGCAGCTGTGGGGCCCTCACTGCTGTCTGTTTCCCGCCTGGGTAGGAGTCCGCGGTGCTGGAGACAGGAGTGTGCTGCTCGGCATATGCTATGAGTGCTCATTGTCAGGTGGCTGGTCCGAGGGATGGGCCGGCCACCAGGAAGTACAGGAAGGCAGCTACAGTCCTTGTCAGTGATGGCTGTCCAGGGCTGCAGTGCCGATTCTGCAGTGATAATTATCCACTATGCCCTGGACACCGGCGGGCCCATTATTCCAAAGGGGCACCTGCTGTATCGCTAGTAGGTGCGTCCCAAGGGAGGGCGAGCCTCCTCCCTGCTGGGCCCGGGACCCCAGACCCGGCAGTCCCCCCCTGATGGCGGCCCTGTACATACCGAATTTGTATATTGGGGGGCTTAGCTACAATGATGCGTTTCACCGCAAATTGTGTCATCGGCCACCCTGGACCTTCTACTTCTGCTTTGCAAGTGGGTGGCCATGAGGGGTGCGAGCGGGTAAAGGGGGGCCACGGGCAGTTGAGGATGGTGTTGGAGACTGCCTACGTTTCAGCGTGCTCGGGAGCGCCATGGATTTTCGGGAGCCTCGTGGCCATTCCGGGAGAGTATGCAGGTATGGCATGTATAATCTAAATCGTGGTTAATTAAAAAATCCATTTGTAATTCAGGAATTAATCATATAATCATATTTTGAGTAAATATTACATATATATCGGCATCGGCATATAACCGCGTCTTTATACAGAAGGAAAGTGGAATATGTAGTGAGCACCGGAAATGTAAATGTAAACATTGCCTAGCTTGCACTACTGTACAGTATTTACTGTATTTATACCATGTAGGATTAAAAAGATTCTAGCTGTCTGCTTAATCCGCACCAGGGTGAATAGGACCCCTGATAATCTGGGTTCTAATGTAGATCAATGAGACATACCTCTGCTAAAATTTTCCCCTGCTTGGACCCATGTCAGTGGCAGCACATTTATTATATTCCATTGTTTACACCACATACTGTACTACAGGGCGCCTCTTGTTTTCACATTAACAGATTATGCATACCAGTTCTTTTGGGACAGCTTGCCTTTTAGTACATCAGAGGAGTACTATACTTTGAAATTACTTTTTGTGAATGTAAAACACACATATACAGTATATACTGTATATAAAATCAAATGTCCTGACTGACTCACTGACTCATCAACACCCAGCCCAAACACCTGGTCCTAGAAACATGAAAATCGGGGAGTACATTCCTTCCATGACGTAGGTGCCCACTAAGAATGGATTTTTCGAAATTCAGCTCCTAAAGGAGTGAAAATGGCTAAAATGTTTCCTCCCCCTGTGAAATATCCAGACTGACTGTGGCTGCAGCACAGTTCAAACGCCAACTGTCATCCCTGCTCAACATCACTGGCAGTTGGTGTGGCCCCCCTTATGTCAATAGTGTGGGAAGGGAATGTGTTGCTACAGAGGAGAGAGAGGAAAATGTGTTCCTATACAGGTGAGGGAGGGGAATGTCAAATGTGTTACTACGGGGTGAAGGAAGGAAATGTTTTGCAAAACGGTCGAGTAAATGGAATGTGTTACTACAGGGGTGAGGAAAGGGAACGTGTTACTCCAGTGCTGAGGGAGGGTGAATAAGTAAATACAGGAGTAAGTGAAGGTAATATGTTACTACAGGTGTGAGGGAGGGATTGTATTTCTACACAGGTGAGGAAGGGGAATGTCGAGTGTGTTACAACTAGGGGTGTGCACCGGCCACTTTTCGTGTTTTGTGTTTTGGTTTTGGATCTGGATCTTTCTTCGTGTTTTGGATCTGGATTGGTTTTGCCAAAACCACCCTTCCGTGTTTTGGGTTCTGGGTTTTGTGTTTTGGATCTGTATTTTTTTGAAAAAAAGCATAAAAACAGCTAAAATCACAGAATTTGTAGGTTTTTCTGCTCCTATGCTATTATTAACCTCAATAACCTTAATTTCCACTCATTTCCAGTCTATTCTGAACACCTCACACCTCACAATAGTGTTTTTATGTCCAAAAAGTTGCACCGAGGTAGCTGGATGACTATGCTAAGCGACACGAGTGGGCGGCACAAACACGTGACCCATCTAGGCGTGATACTGCAGTGGCAGACAGGATGGCAGTTTGAAAAACTAGGCCCCAAACTGTACATAATGCAAAGAAAAAAAAGAGGTGCAAGATGGAATTGTCCTTGGGCCCTCCCACCCACCCTTATGTTGTATAAACAGGACATGCACACTTTAACAAACCAATCATTTCAGCGCCAGGGTCTTCCACACAACTGTGGCTGAAATGATTGGTTCGTTTGGGCCCCCACAAAACAAGCTGGCAATTAATCTGTCCCTGCACAAACTGGCTCTACGGAGGCAAGATGTCATCCTCATCCTCCTCATCCACCGATTCCTCACCCTCTTCAGTGTGTACATCCTCATCCTCACAAAGTATTAACGTGTCCCCACTTTAATCCACCACCACAGGTCCCTCTGTACGTTCTGGAGGCTGGTCTCCCTGGAAGAGCTGATAATTCATTTTGATGAACATCATCTTCTCCACATTCTGTGGAAGCAACCTCCTACGCCTTTCGCTGACAAGGTTCCCGGCTGCACTAAACACTCTTTCGGAGTACACACTGGAGGGGGGGCAACTCAGCCCGTTTGTACAGGGGCCTCCAAATTGCCTCTTTTTCCTGCCAGTACAGGTATGGACTGTCTGACATGCCTACTTGGATGCTGTCACCGATGTAATCCTCCACCATTCTGTCAATGGTGACAGTATCATATGCGGTGACAGTAGACATGTCAGAAATTGTTGCCAGGTCCTTCAGTCCGGACCAGATGTCCAAACTTGGTCCTGCCTGCCCTGCATCCTGGCAGCCCCAGTTGCGGGAGAAAATGAAGAAGGAGCTGTTGACGTGTCACGTTCCGCTTCAGCTGACAGTGTGTTCACCAGCAGGTCTTTGCACCTCTGCAGGCTTGTGTTGGCCGGAAAGAGAGACACCACATAGGCTTTAAACCTAGGATCGAGCACTGTGGCCAAAATGTAGTGGTCTGATTTCAACAGATTGACCACCCTGGAATCCTGGCAAAGCGAATGAAGGGCTTCATCCACAAGTCCCACATGCCGAGCGGAATCGCTCCGTCTTAGCTCCTCCTTCACTTTCTCCAGCTGCTTCTGCAAAAGCCTGATGAGGGGAATGACCTGACTCAAGCTGGCAGTGTCTGAACTGACTTCACGTGTGGCAAGTTCGAAGGGCTGGGGAACCTTGCACAACACGGAAATCATTCTCCACTGCGCTTGAGTCAGGTGCATACCCCCTCCTTTGCCTATGTCATAGGTGGATGTATAGGCTTGTATGGCCTTTTGCTGCTCCTCCATCCTCTGAAGCATATAGAGGGTTGAGTTCCACCGCGTCACAACCTCTTGCTTCAGGTGATGGCGGGGCAGGTTCAAGAGTGTTTGCTGGCGCTCCAGTCTTCGGCATGCAGTCGCTGAATGGCGAAAGTGGGCAGAAATTTTTCGGGCCACCCAAAGCGTCTCCTGCACGCCCCTGTCGCTTTTCAGAAAATTCTGCACCACCAAGTTTATTGTGTGAGCAAAACATGGGACGTGCTGGAATTTGCCCAGATGTAATGCCCGCACAATATTGGTGGCGTTGTCAGATATCACAAATCCCCAGGAGAGTCTAAGTGGGGTAAGCCACTGGGCGATGATTTCCCTCAGTTTCTCTAAGAGGTTGTCGGCGGTGTGCCTCTTACTGAAACCGGTGATACACAGCGTAGCCTGCCTTGGAACGAGCTGGCGTTTCTGAGATGCTGCTACTGGTGACGCTGCTGCTGTTGCTGCGTAAGGTGATACATCTACCCAGTGGGCTGTCAGTCATATAGTCCTTAGTCTGCCCTGTTCCACTTGTCCACATGTCCGTGGTTAAGTGGACATTGTGTACAACGGCATTTTTCAGGACACTGAGGACACTTTTTCTGACGTTTCTGTACAGTCTCGGTATCGCCTGCCTAGTGAAGTGGAATCTAGACGGGATTTGGAACCGGGGACACACTACCTCCATCAATTGTCTAAATCCCACTGCACTAATGGCGGATACCGGACGCACATCTAACACCAACATAGCAGTCAAGGCCTCAGTTATACGTTTTGCTTCAGGATGACTGCTGTCGTACTTCATCCTCCTCGCTAAGGACTGTTGGAGGGTCAATTGTTTAGTAAAAGTAGTGGTGTTTCTTTCCTCTCTGGGATGATGAACGACTCCCAGCAGCAGCAACAGCAGCAGCGGCAGCAGTAGGCGTAGCAATGCAGGATCCTCCAGAGGAATCCCGGATAGGAGAGTCAGTCATGCCAGTGACATGGCCTGCAGGACTACTTCCGATCCTGACTAAGGAGGAAATTGACGAGGAGGGAGTTGACGGTGTGGTTTGCAGGCGCTTGGATACAACAGGACAACGGGATTTAGGTGTCCCTGGACTGCTTACGGTCTTAGCCAAAGTTTCTGAACTTGACAGTAACTTTTTATGAACGCGCTGCAGGTGCCGTATAAGGGAGGATGTTCCTAGGTGGTTGAAGTCCCTACCCCTACTTATTTCACCTTTACATATGGTACATATGGCAAGACAGTTGTTGTCCGGATTTGGATAGAAATATTGCCAGACCAAAGAGGTGGAATGTTTGGTCTTCTGCCCAGGCATGACCGTGATGGGCTTTTTCATCCCACGGACAACAACTGTCTCCCCCGGAGCCTGATTTAAACAAACCACATCACCATCAGAATCCTCCTCGCCAACTTCCTCCTCAGCGCCAGCTACACCAGTATCCTCATCCTGTTGTATTTCAACAGTGACATCTTCAATTGGCATATCAGCAAGTGGACTGTGGGTGCTCCTTTCAGCACTTGCAGGGGGCGTGCAAATGGTGGAAAGAGCCACATCTTCCCGTCCAGTGCTGGGAAGGTCAGGCATCGCAACCACCACCACACTTGGACTCTCCTTGGGGATTTGTGATATCTTCTTAGAAAGCACAGTTCTTCGCTGTGCTTTTGCCAGCTTAACTCTTTTTTGATTTTTTTAGTGGGAGGAGGGCTTCCATCGTCATGTGAAGCTGAACCACTAGTCATGAACATACTAGGGATCGACCTTATCCGTTCCTTGCCACTCCGTGTCGTAAATGGCATATTGGCAAGTTTACGTTTCTCTTCAGCTGATTTAAATGTTTTTTTCAAGGTCATTTTCCTGAACTTTGTCATTTGGGATTGTATGTGCCCTCTATTATGACATTGGGCATCGGCCTTGGCAGACGACGTTGATGGCATGTTATCGTCTATGTCATGACTAGTGGCAGCAGCTTCAGCACTAGGAGGAAGTGGTTCTTGATCTTTCTCTATTTTATTTTTATCGGAGAAAGTTTGGTCCTCCATTTATGTTATATCGATTTGATATATACGTGCGGCTAAACACAGAAAATATTTTTTTATTTTTGCTGGAGAGTAGTGCACTTTGTAGGTTACACTAGCCTTTAAGAAATGAGCCAGCCGGCTCTTTACTTATGGGACACAGGCGCACGCTTGGCGCTGCTCCTTTGTTGATGCACGTGCGGCTACTGCGCACACAATTCACAAACACAGAAAATAATTTTTTTTTTGGTTTGGACTGGAGTGTACTTTGGGGGTTACAGCACCCTTTAACGGTCAAGCCAGCCGGCCCTTTACTTATGACACAGGCGCACGCTTGGCACTACTTTGTTGATGCACGTGCGGCTACTGCGCACACAATTCACAAACACAGAAAATAATTTTTTTTTTGGTTTGGACTGGAGTGTACTTTGGGGGTTACAGCACCCTTTAACGGTCAAGCCAGCCGGCCCTTTACTTATGACACAGGCGCACGCTTGGCACTACTTTGTTGATGCACGTGCGGCTACTGCGCACACAATTCACAAACACAGAAAATATTTTTTTTTTTGGTTTGGACTGGAGTGTACTTTGGGGGTTACAGCACCCTTTAACGGTCATGCCAGCCTGCCCTTTACTTATGACACAGGCGCACGCTTGGCACTACTTTGTTGATGCACGTGCGGCTACTGCGCACACAATTCACAAACACAAAAAAAATATTATTTTTTTAGCTCTTGGGGGGAGCACCCCTAATGGACAGAGCACCCCCTGGACAACACTACAGCACCCCTTTAGGACTGGGACACTGCACAGGACTTTGGAGTGGACACAGCCCCTATGGACAACTGACTGCACAACACAGTCCAGCCAGCCCCTATGGACTTTGAAGTAGTGGACACAGCCCCTATTAACAACAGCAGCACAGCACAACACAGCCAGCCCCTATGGACTTTGAAGTAGTGGACAACAGCAGCACAGCGCAGCACAGCACAGCACAGCACAACACTACTCTGCACTACACTACACTACACAGCCCAGCCAGCCCTAACTCCCACCCTCCCTCTTCACTGTCCACAGCCGAGTGAGAAAATGGCGCCAACGCGGGTACCTTATATAGGATCCAAAACCCGCGAGACTCGGAAGGCGGGAAGATGACGTTTTGCCTCGATTTCAGAATCCGAGTCAGGCGGGAAAAGTCGAGCCTGACTCGGATCGGACTCGGATCGGGGGGGTTCGGATTTCAGAAATCCGAACCCGCTCACCCCTAGTTACAACACGGACGAGTGACGGAATTGTGTTACTACAGAGGTGAGCGTGAATAATGTGTTACTACAGAGGTGAGGGAGGGGAATGTCTAGCTAGTATAGCAGGGATGCATTACTATAGAGGTGAAGGATTAATGTGTTATTGGAGTGGTGAGATGGAAATGGAAACAGTAAATATCAAAGGTCTACCCGGGTGAAATCAGGTACATTAGCTTATATATATGTTTTGTTACCCCTTGATAAAGGGACATGTGGGTCCCGAAACGTTGGCACAGGTTATGTATTTTCTTTAATATGTTATTTCAAAATTATCTGAGTGATGCTGCTTGTTTGTAATATTGGCATGTACTATTGTAGTCCGGAGGGCACCGGAGCATCTTGAACTTGAAAGTGGAGTGCCGGTCCGATTTCGTTATATATATATATATATATATATATATATATATAATATATATATAATATATTGTGGCAGTGTCACCAGAGATGGCGTTGGTGTGAACAGCAGATTCTGTGTGGGGTTGGAGAGATCATCCCACACAGGGTGTTAATACTGAGTTGTGATATGCCTGTGGGTGCCTTGTGGAGAGAGCTCAGGTGTGGGCTGATGAGAAGGCAGACCAGTCAGGCTGCTGTTGGAAACAGACTATGTGGGACTGTGGCAGCCAGAGAGCCCAGTGAAGCTAAGCAAGCCATTGGGGGCCAGGAAGCCCGTATCTGGACTTTGCGGCAGGCAAGGGGGGACCTTAAAACCTCTCAGACTGTGTGACATTGAAGCAGCTGGGCTGAGGAAGCCAGGGCCTACTGTATACCTGGAGGATACAGGGAAGGCCACAAAGACTGATGGTGTTTGTATAGCTGTGCGAGCCAAGCCAGGCTGGAGCCGGCAATAGACCTGCGGTGAAGCAGACAGAGACTTTATTGGCAGACTAGCTGCACCTTGATAGAGAGGGTTCAAGAAGTGAGCTAGTGCCCTAAGAGAGGGCTAGGTTGTTTGTTATTTTCTATTTTTGTTTCCTGATTACCATGCTGAAGTATAGCACCATTTTCTTTATTTCACTGGAATGCCATGTGTGTGTGTGTCTAATTCTGCACCTAATCACTGCACCACTGACCCCAATCTACCGAGCTAATTACCCCAAGTTATATATATATATATATATATATACACACACTGTATCCTATAGATTGTAAGCTTACGAGCAGGGCCTTCCTACCTACATGTCTGTTATTTCCCAGTTTTGTTCTATTTATGTTTCCAATTGTAAAGCGCAACGGAATATGCTGCGCTATATAAGAAACTGTAAATAAATAAATATATATACTACTTATACAGATCTAGAGAAGTATACAGATACATACATCAAAGCTTGTATATTACTGATCTAAAATTGTGTTTTACTGATCTAATACCTGGTACAGTATACCTAATGTGCTATCATTAGAGAACACATACATTACTTGGATTGTATTTCTCTATCTCACACTATTCTGGTTTGTGCTGTTTAAAAGCCAGGTTGATATTGTTAAAAGAGATGAAGATAACCGCGCTATGGATGTATCTAATAAATAGTCAAATTAAATTAGTGCCATAAATTAAATAAATAAGTAGAATAAATGTAAAAAGTAAAAATCATCTGTTAGTTTAATAATAATTCATGATCATCTGAAGACCTACAACACAGCAAATATAGTATACATATAAATGAATAAAACATGTATCAATAATTCACACATAAAAATAAAAATAATTTAATTGCAAATGTCCCTTGTGTGTTAAATTTACTGTATGTCAAATAAAATTGCAAACTAAAAAGCCGCGTCCGGCTGCAGAAGGAAAGTAGTGGAGTCCACTTCAAAAAATTTCCTTGTGATCACACATCTACCTGCCCGCCTATGCAATCTTGGTGTGCATCCGTATTTAAATTGTTTTTTTCAGAGACCCTTGCTCTTCAGTATATAGTGCAGTGCGGGTGTTACCATGCACCTCTTATATCACCGGACCACCGTTCAGAGATATATATATCACATGAGGTTATTACCTCTTCACAGATACCAGTATAGAAATATTGTACCTCCTTAGACTATTGTCCATGAGCAATGTCCGGTCTTGAGGTGTTGTATAGACAGCGACAGATGGTGGGCGGCAGTGTCTGGTCTAGAGGTGCTGTGGCGCTGAACCAAAGGTCCTAGCCTCTGGGACTAAATATCTTTTTTTCTTTTGTTATACCAGGTTGATATTGTGCCATAGGTAACAGGCATATTCTGTACAGATCTGCATATTGGTAGATATGTCATAACAAGCATGCTATGCTTTATCTTTTAAGGTTTTTGCCCTATAGTAGCCAATATCTTGGATCTGTGTTTGTGGTTGTGTATGATGGAGTAGTTGGAGGGATTACTTAATTTCTTTATTTTTCTTTATTTTTTTATAAAACAAAACTGCAATTGAAAATCTAGAAAATGCATTTTAATTGATGGATCATATCATTACATATTTGTGGTTACTAAGAATTTTTATTATACCGTGTAATGTGCAACAATTGATCTTTTTCAGCACCTATTACAATGGGCTGTGGATTGAATAAATTTGAGAAATTTGATGAAAAAAGACCAGGAAACATATATTCAACACTGAAGAGGCCACATGTTGAAACCAAGATAGACGTATCATATGAATATCAATATGTTGATTTCACAACCATCACTCAAGGTAAGCAGACTATTCATTTTAATTATTTGATTACAATAATGAAACTTTTTTCTTCTTAATTCATCCAATTATCCTGTAAAATGTAAGAGTGGCTTCCAAGCCAGTAGTAAGAGATTAGGAAACATACAGATGGTGCACGTTTCTTTGGGATATATTGTGCAGTATAGCCCTGAAGCACAAAATATGGGCTGTGGATTATGAAATATGTAGGTATAGGTATTGCTCTGGGTTTGCCTGATTCCACCAGAATGAGTATGAGAGTTACATTGTCAGGTAACAGAAGCAGAGATGTGTCATTACTTGTCCCCTCTTCCACCCTTAGAGTATTTCTAGCCACTTGAAGAATAGATGATCTGCACATCAGTTAGGAGATCATGAATTTTATCACAGCATAGTACAGTATCATTTTGGGATACACTTTGATGTGGTTTTGCACAGATAGTCTAAGTAAAGCAAAAATACAGTTTTATAAATATTCATGCAACCAAACATAGAGGCTGATTCAATTCAGCAAAATGTGTCTTCAGGGAATTGCCAGGATGCTGCTTGCACACATATCGGCCATGTACAATAGTGCCAACATCGCAGGTTTTCCTTCGCACCTCTAGGTCGGTGGGTGCGAACATCTCATTCATTACGTTGAATTGAATTCCCCTCATAGATTGGATTCAAGCTGCCCATGAACACATAGTTTGAGATAATATGCCTAAGCTAGAATGATATCTAATGGCATAAAATTCTCCAGGTCACTGAAAACTTAGCACCAAAGTTTTTTACATTTAAGAAATTCACTTTTATTAATAAACTCTTCCATTATTTAAAGAATGAACCAGACATTGCAAGGTATCAACTACATATAGTAAAGTGATGTCAGCATTTAATTAGATATTTTTGTCTAGCATTCCATCTTTTCCCCGCACTATCCTGTGATTATTCTTCAATAAGATAGTCAGTGGCCCAATAACAAAAAGAAAGTGAAAATAAATAATGGGCAACTCTGTTCTAGCGCCTTTGAACAATGAGAAGGCTTCTGAAATAAATCCATTAGTACAAAATGCATACATTTTTTATTTTATATAGCAACTTAATACACTTTTACAAAATAGCATTTTAACCTATAGTTTGCACATTTCATCCCTGGTGATGCTCTGCCAGGCCTCTACTGCAAATGACTTCAGTTCCTGCTTGTTCTTGGGGCATTTTCCCTTCAGTTTTGTCTTCATCAAGTGAAATGCATGCTCAATCGGATTCAGGTCAGGGGATTGACTTGGCCATTGCATAACATTCCACATTTTAGCCTTAAAAAACTCTTTGGTTGCTTTTGCAGTATGCTTCGGGTCATTGTCCATCTGCACTGTGAAGCGCCGTCCAATGAGTTCTGAAGCATTTGACTGAATATGAGCATATAATATTGCCCGAAACACTTCAGAATTCATTCTGCTGCTTTTGTCAGCAGTCACATCATCAATAAATACAACGGAACCAGTTCCATTGGCAGCCATACATGCCCACGCCATGACACTACCACCACCATGCTTCACTGATGAGGTGGTATGTTTTGGATCATGAGCAGTTCCTTTCCTTCTCCATACCCTTCTCTTCCCATCACTCTGGTACAAGTTGATCTTTGTCTCATCTGTCCATAGGATGTTGTTTCAGAACTCTAATTGCTGTTTTAGATGTTGTTTGACAAACTCTAATCTGGTCTTCCTGGTTTTGTGGCTCACCAATGGTTTACATCTTGTGGTGAACCCTCTATATTCACTCTTGTGAAGTCTTCTCTTAATTGTTGACTTTGACACATATACACCTACCTCCTGGAGAGTGTTCTTGATTTGGCCAACTGTTGTGAAGGGGTGTTACTTCACCAGGGAAATAATTCTTCTGTCATCCACCACAGTTGTTTTCTGTGGTCTTCCGGGTCTTTTGGTGTTGCTGAGCTCTCCAGTGCGTTCTTACTTTTTAAGAATGTTCCAAACTGTTGATTTGGCCACACTTAATGTTTTTGCTATCTCTCTGATGGGTTTGTTTTGATTTTTCAGTATAATGATGGCTTGCTTCACTGATAGTGACATCTCTTTGGATCTCATATTGAGAGTCGACAGCAACTGATTCCAAATGCAAATGTCACACCTAGAATCAACTCCAGACCCTTTACCTGCTTAATTGATAATGAAATAACGAGGGAATAGCCCACACCTGTCCATTAAATAGCTTTTGAGTTGATAGTCCCATTACTTTTGGTCCCTTAAAGTGGGAGGCACATATAGAAACCGTTGTAATCTCTACACCGTTCACCTGATTTGGATGTAATTACCCTCAAATTAAATCTGAAAGTCTGCAGTTAAAGCACATCTTGTTTGTTTCATTTCAAAGCCATTGTGGTGGTGAATAGAGGCCAAAATATGAAAATTCTGTTAATGTCCCAATATTTATGCACCTGACTGTATGTACACAAACTGTGTTTGAGCCACAAAATTCTTGAAAATATAGTATAAAATGACCTGCAGACTGTGTGTATAAGGTGTAAATAACACATAAATGCATTCTGTGTGTATATTTTGGTCCCATTCCCAAGATCTTTCATTATGGTATGCACATATTCCAAAATATGGAATATTCCTTTATCCAAAATACATCTGGATATCGGAGACTCAACCTGTATTAGGTAATTTTTGTTAAGAATAAGTACTTTGTGTTTAATATTTATTTATAGTCTGTTTACTGTTTATTGCTCTGTTTGCATTGCCACACTCAGTAATGGCTACAAGCTTGAGTGTGTCTGGGATTAGTAACATTGTGTTCGAGATCTAACAATGTAACAGCTTTCTCTCTTTCCCAGCATCATGTTTTTGTTGTGTAACTGTCTTTATGGCTCATGGTCTTTCTTATATCACATTGTCATTAGTGTAATAAGTATATTGTTTGTTTATCCACGGAGTGCCATACAATCATTCCAGCAGTTCTGTGTTTTCATGCAGGAAATAACTTTAGTTACTTAGAGGTGTACAGGGAATGCTAAATTACCGAGTTACATTACATGTCACTTATGTTGGCTACACTATGTACTCCCATTGCCAATAAACTACAGACCTTCCTGATTCCCTTTAGATTGACAGTTCTGTGCTCAGACCCCCCCCCCCCCTCCCCCCATTTCTTCTTCCTACTTCTTGGTTACTTTGACAGGCGTTTAACAGAAATATAAAGACATATAAATGTCAAAAGTATGACATGCCATTAAAAAAAATCTAGAAAGTAATGTGGTAGTCCTAAATAAAATGCTGAAGTATAATGAAACTAGAGATAGGTAATCTGTAGCACCTCAGTTGTTGGGAGCTAAATGTCTATGAGTAAGTCTATGTAACACCAGCATTTACATCATACTTACTCTCTCAGAACATCCCAAAGTTTCACGAATATCAGGGAGCTACCACGGACTCCTGGAACTGGATGATAGGGTCACCCTCCCATAACCTGCCCACTTCCTAGTGAAATGGTTAGAGCATGGGGTATGATAGCATGATTCTCGTTGAATTGCGGCATCGTAGCCACATCCCCTCTGCCCGATGCCTCGATTCACTGCATTTCGCAGGGGGAGACATGGCCATGGTGACGCAATTCTCCTGGAGGGTAGTTAATGAAGGTTGGCATGAGCTGATACACTGGAGATGGCAGAAGGCCAGTGATGAGTGCATGTGGGACTGTTGAAGTTCTAGTTGATGAGTGTGATCCTTGTATTTCCTTTAAAGTTTAAACCAATATTCCATGCAGTGTTTTGTGTCTACAGTGATTCCAGAAAGAGATATTCCTTCCCTTTAATCATACAAATTACACATGCAGTCTCTGTCTTGTGTTTTTCAGTGCTTATGGTTTTTGTGTCTTAGCATAAATTCTACAAAATGTGTGAAGTCTACTTTAACAATGTAACACCGTTCTACGAGAATTTCTATTAGTTGATGTTTTATTAATGGTGTTGAAAAAGCTTTGATGCTGCGCCAGAATCTCAATAATTGCTCCTAATTAATGATGTATTTTGCTTAGACTCCTTTGTCAGTATCACTTAGCCACTGCTCCTCGTTACAGCAAATCGAGCAGCCTTCACCATTTCAGCTCCTGCCAAATGCATCAATAGTCTTACGTCACTCAGGTCTTTTTCTCTAACTGTAGTAGACAAAATATTGGGATATTAAATATTGGCATGTTGCCCGCTTTTGAAAATCCACCCCTCATCCTCCCTATTTATAGTAAATAAAGGGTCCTCTCTGAGGTGGCAGGACAGTTACACTTGCTAAATAGACTTCCCCATCCTAAGCCAATCAAGTCAATAAATCCGAGAAGCTATGAACCAAGTAAAGTAAAAGCCAATAAAACAATAAATAAAATGATTGTTACTGTCTGCTAAAAAAGATAGATATAGCCAGCCTTTATCAGTACACAAGAAAATAACTAGAATGCTGCTACGCCAGGGTGTATAGTAATATACAAAAAAAATATATTGAAAAAAAAAGTGAAATTGAGTACCCAGCAGAGGGACCTTCTTGATGCAGACATTGGGGGAGGAGGACCCTCGACTGGCCAAAAAATATAACAAATCTCCAGGCCGTGATGGTCTCGGTGGAGAATACTACAAATGTTTGATAGATTACTTAGTCACCACTAGAGGTCAGCAGTGTGGATTCACTCTGTTCTTTTTTCCAAAATTAGCGCAAATTTGGATTTATGGTATTGGTTATACAAAACCTGTGAATCCAGATGGTCAAAATGATAAATCCGAACTTGTGTTAATTTTGGATAAAAGAACTGAGTAAATCCTAACTGCTCATCATAGCCCTGCCTAAAGCTAATAAAAGCAGTGAATTTGGTCGACTCATATCGTCCAGTTACCCTTTTGAACCAGGACTTTAAACTCTTGGCGAAGATTATGTTCTCATGTTTTCAATCCCTGATGACCTCTACCGTAACCCATCATTAACTTGGTTTCACTACCGGTTGTCACTCTGTCCTCAAAATTCAGTGGAAGATGTATCAAGCAGCGTAAAGAGTGGCGAATCTGAAAAGGTATTTAGCAAGATCTCTTGGACACATTTACGACACATTTGCCTACGTCCTGGAGGAACGAGAAATTGGATCTTTACCCGTTTAATACAGTTCTTTTACACTGACCCTACAACATGTTTCATTATTAATGATTTGAACGGAGACTCTTTTTGAATCCTTTACAAGTATTGCCTGTTTTGATGACTAAGGATGAACAGGCCATTAACTCGGCCTTTCGCCGTTTTATTTGGAATGGTAAAATGGTCTTAAAATATTGCAAAAAATCAAGTTGGTTAGAGGTATCACTTTTCCTTACCTTTCCCTTTATAATCAGGCTGTTTATCAATATAATAGGAATTGGCTATCTTCAAAAATCTCTATGCCCACTTTGATCTAAAACAACAATTGTTATCAGGCCTCAATATGATTGCGTTTTTCTGCACATGGCAAGAAAAGATATTCTGCCCTCTGGTTTGGATAAACCCTTGCTGACAGGGGCGTAACTAGAAAGTTGTGGGCCCCATAGCAAAATCTTGAAAGGGCCCCCCCTCCCCCCCAAACTACTATGCTGTGAATTTTGAAAAATACAATATTTGCTATTGTCCCTGGCGAGTGCACTCTTTTCTCACAAAGATATTATATATATATATATATATATATATATATATATATATATAATATATACATGTGTGTGTGTGTGGCAGTGCACTCATAGAGGGGGCGGAGCATACCTTTAGTCGGAGGCACTGCAGAGAGGCTCAGGTTCCAGGGACCAGGATACCTTCCAATCAGCAGAAGCAGCCAGCCCCGATCATCAGTGGCAGCCGGACAGCTCAGTCATCACGATCACCCCCCCGTCCGACCGCCTTCACGGAGCACAGCATATGACAGATGCTGTTCGGCATGATGGTGCGGCGGTCGCAGTCTGATGCTGCCTAGCCGACCCTTACACATAGCCTCATGGGATTTGTAGTTTATTTTTAACTGCTCAGAGTCTGAGCTATAGAAGATAAACTACAAATCCCATGTGCCAGTGCTGCTCTTATTCATTCTCCGGCCGGCTGACTGGGTGCCTTGGACTCACAGGTGAGTGGTGACCAATCCGTGCGTAACTACTGGGTGCAGGCGGAGCGGCGGGCCCTGGAAGCAGCCGGGCCAAATAGCAGCCGCACCCCCTGCACCCATGGTAGTTACACCACTGCTTGCTGATGACCATGAGGAAGCTTAAACTGTTGTGGCTGTTGTATTCCTCCTCTTCGTTATCCCTCCCCCTACTGGGTAATCCTGACTTTCAGAGAGGTCAAGCTACATTTCCCTTTCTGTCCTGGTCAGCTGAGAGTTTACTTTCTATTAGACTACTGGTAGATAGTGGGACTTGCAGACCTCTAACTTATGCTCAGACCACTGACAGGTTTAAATTCTTGTGCCACCACTCTTTTGCCTTCCTTAGGACCTACCATTACGTCCATATGGTTCTCCTTAATCCCTGTCCATCTAACTGGGTTAAATCACTGGATAATGCATTGCTGGTCAGACACCAAACATCAAAACTATTTTGTTTTATTACTCCCTCATTCATGCTCCCCTCTTCTCTCCTGATCCCTGGATGGATATTATGGCTTGGCAGGATCAGTTTCCACACCTTTAGCCCTGTCAGATTTTAATTGTCCTTACTTACTCACTCTGCACATTCCCGATAATGACCTATAGAGAGATGGTAAATAAAATATTTATAGGAGTTTTTTGTCTCCATCTAGATCTTGTATAATTGAATTAACTGACTCACCAAAGACGGGTTGGGTATGAAATCCCGTCACTCGTGATGCCAGCTGTCAAAAGACCGACAGCGGCATTCTGATGCTGAGAATCCAGACAGGGGAGAGGTAAGTACCCTAGCCTTCCCTCCTTAACCCCCTAACCCTTCTGTTAAGCACCCTAACCCTCCCTACCCCGCACCCTAACCCTCCCGGATAGTACCTAAACCTGACCTCCCCACCTTAGTGCCTAAACCTAACCCCCCTGGTGGTACCTAACCTTAACAACCTTGTGCATAGCCTAACCTTAACCTCCCCTCTCCCATAGCCTAACCCTAAACCCCCCGGGCGCCTAAACCAAATACTCCGCCCCCCCCAGCGGCTAAGACATTAGGGCTCCCGCTTTACTTACCATCGGCATGCCGACTGTCGGGATCCACCGTCGGCATCTCCCCTCTTGTTGGGATTCTGGCACTGGTGTCTTGTCCCCAGTTCGGGATTTCGTAACCCGGCATGTCGATGATCGGATGTCTTAAGTGTGTCACTTCTCCTGCTGTGTTATTTCATTGTTTCTGGGATTGCTACCCAATAAAAAGATTCTGGGTCTAATCAAATAATATGATATGTCAAGTTTGATAAACTTTTTTTTCATTGAATCCAAAATGGGCAGTTTTGGGTATCCTTACATTACCTCCAAGGTTAGAATGACCCACGGCAGCAGAAAACTTTTAACTATTATTTCTGCAGTAGCTCGTATGTGTATCCTATAGCAATGGATTCCTACTCTACCACCCTCTCTTTCCCTTTTGTAAAATAGCAAATTTTTGTTCAAAATGGACTGTTTTCTCCACAAAGAGGTACAGGTTAAAAACGTTTTCACAATTTGGGAAAGTTATATTAATTCCTTACCCAATGATGCAAAGCGACATACCTGGCATGGGACACTTGTATATCTGTGTGGGACTAAGGGCCCCATTTATCAACGATGTATAACCCCTTTAGCACTTGTTGCCAATGGGGACCCTGCGCTGCCATTACGGCTTCAGTGAAGCCTTCCAGACATTGCTGGGTCCCCAAGAAAAAGATGAAGTGTGGTTCAAAGGTGCTCTATCTCAAGATAAAACATACACGGGACAGATTGGATATACAGTAGTCCTCTGTTTGGGGGAACCACTACACCCACAAATTTCTTCTTATAATGATGTTAAGGAAGATTTTTAATTTTTTTTCTCCCTTATTTAAATGGCTTTTTTCTCCATGATATACACAGACATGATATGTATGTCTGCATATCATGGAGAACAAAGCTGTTTAAATAAGAGGAGAAAAAATAAATCTTCCTTAACATCATTATTAGAAGAAATTTGTTCCCCCAAACTGAGGACTACTGTATATCCATTCTGTCTCTTGTATGTTTTATTTTAAGATAGAGCAATTTTTTACTGCAAAATAAATGCTCTAGATCAGTGGTTCCCAAACTGTGCGCCGTGGCACCCTGGGGTGCCTCATGACACTTGCAAGGGTGCCTCAGGTTGGTGGTCCAGCACCAAATAAAATAGTTTATGGTCAATGTAATGTAAATATGTTGATAAACAGAAGCTCAAACCTGTCCACCATCACATAACTGAACCTAAGGATGACAGGTAAGCATAATTTACATCACTGTACTACTTTACTACATTTTTCTGAATTTCTCAATAACAAACTTTTGGCTTAGGGGTGCCGTGAAAACAATGCTGTTACTCTAGTGCGCCGTGTCCAAAAAAGTTTGGGAACCACTGCTCTAGATACATTTGGGGTGCATAAAAATGACTGAAAGCAAAGGTTTACATACTTTTGCCACTCACAGATATGTGATATTGGATCATTTTCCTCAATAAAAAAATTAGCATGACTCATTTTGATTTGGTTCTATCTACTTTTAGGACTTGTAGTTCAGAATTCAGAAGGGTTCACAAACATTTAAGCATCACTGTACATGTGTACATTAGGGAAATGGAAGGCTCCAAATTTTTTTTAGGTAAATGGAGAAAGGTTTTAGGAAGGAGGGATTGTCAAAAGTAGACCAGTTCTTTAAGTACTTATTCAACTGATGAATTCTGTATAAATGGTAATCCACATTTACACAAGTGTCATCTATATTTTGGTAATTACAGTACCTGCCTGTGCAGTGCCAGAAAAAGAGCACTTGTGGCCATTCTGAAATTCCTGAATCTTTCACTGGTCATCTCTGTACCAAGGAGGATACAATGTTTGCCAGTGTTTTACAGACAAGAAGAATATACCACAACTCTAGTTATTGCCCAGAATCATATATTCTGACTGTAGCTAGTGGCAACGTGCACTTAAATATTTAAATGGAGCAATTTTTATAATGGCACATAGGTATTTTGTACAAATGACGGTCATGTTGAAATTGTGATATACAGTATGGAATGAATAAGTGCAAATTTTGTGTGTGCTGACAGTGGGATTTGAAGACAAGCTTTCACAGATAAATGCTTTTTTTGTTCGAAAGGTCTGTAAGGAAAGAAGGCAATGTTTTTAGTAGCCCAAAGGCCTGCATCAAATTGCTGTAATGTCATAAATAAGATACATGGACAGATTCAAAGATTTCAGAAATATTTTTTATTGAAAAATTCACTCTGACAAAATCATTTTTAAAATTCAGTCAAAAATTACAATTCTGATATTGTTTTAGAAGAGCTCTATGTAGAAATTTTTGACAATTTTTTTGTTGTTGTTGCACTAGTCAATAGGGGGATGTTTGGAGACAGTTTTGGCATTAATGTGTTGCCCATATTTCAAAATTTCAGCGTATGAATTTCTGCTGCATATGTTCTCCTCATGTTCATCTGCTAGTCATTTGGGAAGTGTCAGCAGATTCAGACACTTACTGGGATGTAGAGAGTTTAGTAATTCTATAAGCATTTAATGCCAAAGGTTAAAAAATCACTTGCCAAGAATATTTGAAGCCATAGGCCAGAATATGTTAAATGTTCCTTTGTCTTATGAGCCCAATCCTGGTTTTTGGTCAATTAATAAAAATATATCAATATTTGTTTTTACTAACAAAAAAGTTATGTTGTAAATCTAAGTAAAGCATACAGTGTTTGTCTACGTTCCTGAACTATCCTGGAGACTGCCAGGTCATTAGAAGTCGTCTGAAACTCCTGAGTAAGCAGACTAAATTCCCGGAGGTGCTCTTATCAGCTTGCAAAGTGGGCAGAGACCTTCTGTGAAGATGTAAATTGCCCACTTGGTGACATAAATGGCAGCATGATGTTCATATAATCACACCTATCTCTTTTGTTATAGCTGACTTCCACATCTGCCAGAGAACACGTACAAAAGTAGTCAAATGTGGTGTTAAGATAAGTGCAAGAACTGTTCCACAAAGTCTTAAGCAATGTAGAGCATTTCTAGGAAACTCTGACATACTGTATTGAGAATCTTCACCTCCAGAAGCTCTTGGCATGTGATCTCCGTTATCCCCTGTCACCAAATATTCCCTCCTGGTGAGACTTGCAGAGAAGAAGTCAGAATATAGATTCTGAACCAGCAGAGTCTACTTCATGTATGTTGGTGGTTCATGCAGTTTGTCGTGAATCTATAGCACTAAGGGGTAGATATAGTAAGTTTCGGAGAGAGTAAAAATGGTGAGAGATAAAGTACCAATTAATCAGCTCCTAACTTTAATTTTACAGACTTTTTAAATCAGTCAGTAGAGCAGGCAAGTAATCCTTCTACCTGTATTCATGTCTTGATTTTATTAGATTCCCCAATGACCACTCCCACATGGAAGAGCTTTACTGCTGCATTTTCTAATTAAAATGACCATGGATTAATTCTGCTAACAGGCAAGTGGGCTCCACACCATTTCTCAATCCCCCCAACCATCACAACAGAATACTTACATTTAAAATGAACAACTTTCTGGTGGTAATATAAGAGGCAGTCTTTGCCCATATAGTCCTGATGACCTAGTATTGGGACTATGTGGCCCTTTCTGGAATGGTTATTAGTTATTGACTAATGCTCTGGACATTAGATATTATTAATGGAAAATAAAATGAGTACTCTTTGGGGGAGAAGGTCAAGTATGTCCTTAGCAGTACACACAGCAGAAGAGATGCATGTGTGTAGTACAGGATGTAATTGTAGGGGCATCACATTGTTAATTATCATTACTATTATATAATTATCCCTTGGCTGGTTTAATAGAAAACTAATCATTGCCCCAACAAATCAAGTTTGTTGCATTATGTTAACCATGCTCAATATTAACACATTGATCAGCTGTTTTCACCACTACAAAAGGTGCACTCTGGGGAAGGAAAAACACTTGCTGGAATTGGCATCTATAGATATACAGTATATGGGATTGTGAGAACATCCCTGAATTTAGCAGGGCTACAGATATTTTCTTTTTCTTTTAAGTATATTATTAATTTAGTTTTTGGGTAGTTTGTGTCAATGGAAACTGCAGCTATGGATAACAGTTGTTTGGTAGTTGTACACAAGCAGAATTCACCTTCCTTAAATTAGGCTTCCATAAGCAGCATTCCCAGGTAAGGAGAACATTCGCCTTATCCAGGTCTCCCATTACACAGGGGTTGCTCCATGCAGCCATCTTTCCTAAGGCTCTGGTTCATCTCATAGCCCGGCCATAAAATCAGGGCTGTAGGACAATAAGCTGACCAATTATAAGCCAGAATCATAGAGATTACGGCTTCTGATTGGCTTTCAGGTCACACCCACTCTCAGCTGACATTTTAAGGTGGCGAGGAGAAGATTTGGGAAATGGAGGATCCCCAGGAACAATCATTTAAGTGTTATTCATTCCACTAAGGAATGTAGTGGGTCAGTGAAACATAGTTATGCTGCTTTAAAGTTTGTTCCCTGACAATGGGCGGGATGTACTAAAGGAAAAATGCGGTTAAAACCCAGTTTTCAGGGTTTTTACCGCATTTCCATATGTACTAAGCCCCGGCCACCCTATTATCGGTGCGGAGGGTAACGCCAGAAAATTCTGGCATTACCCTATAGAAGCCTATGGGCTTCTTACCGCACCCAATGCTTCGCCGCCGCCCAGCAATGGCCTCCACTCACCCGACTCTTCATGGTCACCGGCCGTGCTACTCCTGGGTCCTCAACTTTGTCCTCCTCCTAATCTTCTTCTGGGTGCTGGTAGGAGGAGGAGCCCGGGACTTCCTGCACAGGTCACGAGCAGGAAGTTCCCGGGGCTCAGAGGGGGCGGGGTCCCACAGAGACCCCCTCACCCGGTGTCGGCTGCTTCGCAAAGGGCAGCTCTTATCGCAAGAGCTGTCCTTTGCAATACTAATCGCATATGTTAGTACATATGTGATTAGTAAGGTTGCGGTGACTGGCGGAATGTTCACCGCAACCAATTAGTGAATTAATAGACCTGTAAATTAGTTAATAATCCAGCATGTTTGGTCATCCAGTAGGGAGTTAGCTAACTCTTTTGCGGTCAAACCATTGACTTGACTGAGAGTGGCCACACGTATACAGACGTTGGGTGGGGGAAAAGCGCCCCTACAGGTGCACACGCTCTGGGAATGTGAAAGCTGTGGCATGGTGGTATGGAGGGGGCTTCCAATGTGGGTGTATAAGCAAAGGATGGCCCATACCTGGCATTTTATATGTATTGTGCATGTCCCTTCTGTCCACAAATTGTCTGCCTGCTGCTGCTGATAATACATGTGTGTACAGTGTGTGAGGTTCATTTCTATTTTTTTAAAGTTTGGTGAAATACGTGCCTTACACGTTAGGTGCATTGCCCACATGGTGACGTCATTTTTACTACCACTACTATCTATATATCTTAAAAATGAAAACATCTATTTGTTTGTCTGATTGGGATAAACTCCGCAACCACTGAACCGATTGTGACGCGTTTTTCACCATTGTGTAGGTAATTTTCCCAGGCAGGCTTTAGGCTAAAGATCATCCCTGATTGGTCATCAGGGGTCTGTGGGCAGGGCTCCGCGGGGAGGGGTCCCCTGAACTGGTCTCGGCACGTTTTAGCTGTGAGCAGTAAGAGGAGTCCAGAGCCTGCAGTAATGAGGGCAGCTGCCACCTGAGCAAATCCATTACAAAAGCACTGGTGTTCAGGGACCCGTTATATATAATATATAATCGCACACATATCAATTGGGTGCTGTAGCCCCATAAATACATATCACATTACCAGAGCCGTAACTAGACATTTTGGTAGGGTTCAATACTATGCGGGGAGTGTTAGGTTTAGGCATGAAGGGGGAAGGGTTAGGTTTAGGCACTAATGGGGAGGGTTAGGCTACAAGAAGGGAGGGTTAGGGGGGAAGGGAGGAGGGTAAGTATACTTACCCGACCCCTGTTGGAATACCAACCATGGGGATGCCGCTGTTGGTATTCTAACAGGAGGCATCCTGACAGCCGGCATTACATACCCATTCCGTGCAACAGACATGACAAGCGTTTGTACTTACACTAGTTATAGTACAGAGATAGCTAAGTGACAATACAGAGATGTGGCTTGATCAGATTAGTTGTAAAATCACATTTCCCTATTTGTACACAATATAATACTATAATGAAGTTGGTTATTGGGTATACGTTTAGGAAGCCAGAGGACGGAATGCCAACCGCCGGCTTCCAGACAATTCCGACGAGGGACGAATGACAGGCATCTAAGTCTAGACGCCTGTCATTTTACAGACGCTGGGAGACTGGCGACCGGCATCCCGATAGAGCGGATGCCGTGCGCCGCAGCAGACATCCGCGGGGCGGAGGGTTAGGTTTGGGGCTCCCGGGGGGGGTTAGGGTTAGGCACAGGGGGGGAGGTTAGGGTTAGGCACCCTAAAGGAGGGTTAGGGTTAGGAGGAAAAATAGGTTAGTTTATACTTACCTAGGGACGATCGGGATTTCCTCCTCTGTCGGCCAGCCACTGTCGGGACTTGAACCGCCGGCCAGGGGTCCAGCGGTAATTCATACCGATTCCAGTTGTTGCACATAAAATTAAATTAATACAAATTAAATTACATGCAAACATATTTTGTTTTTCTCTTTACAAATTAAATGGCAATCTTCTTCCCTGTAGTACAGTAGTCCAAGTGGAAATGTCAATAAAGTAATAAAATGTGAGTAGAAGACGACCAGCATTGTGATCTAAGACCAACCTTAGTTATAGGATGGACACTGTTACATACTTTAAAATCTCACAATCTCTTGACTTTTATTATGTTTCTGTGAGATAGTAAATCAACTATTGAGGCACTAAAATTATTTGTAAAAAAAAATCCACTTATTTCGCAAAGGTAAGACATACATGGTAGTAATTGTACTTTTAATATTGACCCATATTGTTTGAAATATTTTTTAAAGTCCTTTTATTTGCACTTTGAAATTAGATTTGTTCAGCTTCATTAGAAGGCCATGACCATGTTGTCAACTGTATTTCAAATTACCAGACAGGCACAGCTTATTCTAATGCTGTTCTGAGACCAGACGCAAAATGTGCTAAAAACAGAGCATCCTGCGAGCTGGAGACTAGTGCAGGAAGGAAACATTCTTTGAGACTTTGTGAAAGATTAGTGTGTTGTGACAATGTCAGATCGAGATTGGAAGGGAAATGGGACAGCAGCAGCTGAAAACAGATCAGGCTGTTTATGCAGAGGATATTTCTCTGTCGCTTTGGACTTCCTGTGTGACTGTCACAAGAATTTAATAAAAAAATGGATATCATAAGACATGACAAAAACTGGTCACGAGAGGCAGCTCTCCAGTACACTGGCACATTCTGTGTAAATGATTAAATGATTAAATATAACGTGGTGCACTCTGGGGTACTTAAAGTTAACTATGTGATGTATCTTTGATTATTTTATCACTATGTAAAGGTGTTACAGTCCCATATGTCCACGAATTATCCGCATAAATTCCAGAAATTGGCTGTAGTAGAAAATTAGGGGCCTATTCATCAACACTAAAATAACGGTTTTAAGGACATTTTCCTTAATTACCATTTTTTTTAGTATTCATGAAGACACTTAACACAGGAGATATCGCTGAAATCATTAGTATGGGGATGTAGAAATTAGGCTATTCATCAAATTCTGAAAATTCTGTATTTTCGGAATTTAATGGTGTTACTATCCACCACTCTCAGGTGGTGTATAGCAGGTTACACTTACCTGCTGTCAGCTGGGCAGGTCCTCCTCTTCTACCTCCGTCGCTCCCTGATTTCTCCTCCAGCTCCGGCTACTGCTCTGACACTGTGTTCTCCCGGCAGAACACAGTAAAGTTAAAAAAAAAAAAAGAAGTTTTTTTTTCAACTTTACTCTGTTCTGCCGGCAGAACACAGTGTCAGAGCAGCTGCCGGAGGTGGCTGCAGCGGCCAGGTAGGTGGGGGACAGGGAGGTGAGCGGAGGGGGGAGTGGGGGACAGAATTACCGCAGCTGTAGGCAGTGCTGCGCATGCACTGCTTTCGTGAATGTAACAGCGCATGCACAGCACTGATTCCAGCTGCGGTAAGTTAGAGCAGGCAGGGAAAAGTATCTATTTCCCGAAAAGCTGTCATCGCAAAAATGACAGCTTTTCGAAATAGATACTTATAGAGAGGAGGAATGATGAATTCCTCCAGTAATTAGGTAGAACTCCATGTGAGTTCTAAACCTAATTACCACCATCAAGTTTTTAGTTTAATTGTCCTCAAATATATTAGTTAGGGTGTTCATATAATCCCAGAACAAACTGATGTACTTTTTGTCTTTGGTTCACAAGGTCTGTTAGATGGGTGTTCTTATTAATGTCTCAGCCCTCTTCACCTTTCCTCTCCACCTCAAATGTAATATTATGCACAGTATCAGGAACTTGTAAGGGCACCATTGATGCAGTTTAGGTAAGTATGTACTTACTGGATAGTGTAATATTACTCCTGCTGGTCCTCTCAGTCTCGGTGCTTCAGGTGGTGGTGTGTGGGGTTTACAGACTATGGGGGATATTTAATAAACATAATTGTCTCATTTCTCCAGCATAATAGCTGGAAAATGTGATATTTATGTTTTCTTCATATTTAAGTGCAGTGAAAAGTATAGAGAATTCACTGATGTCACAGACTTTTCACTGTTTCCTAAACATACTCATTGCTAAAACATAGAATCTAATGGTGATATTTATATAAACTGGAGAAGAGATATTTATCTTTTTTTTTAAAACAAACTTATCTCAATATCCAGATGGTAATAAGTAGCCTTTCCCCATCAGTACCTGAGCTATCAGCGCTACATTCCCATACACATATATGTACCAGATGGTGATAAGTAACCTTTCCCCTCAGTACCTGAGCTGTCAGCACTACATTCCCATACACATACAGTCAGGTCCATAAATATTGGGACATTGACAGAATTTTCAGATTTTGGCCTATATTCACCACCACAATGGTTTTGAAATGAAACAAACAAGATGTGCTTTAACTGCAGACTTTCAGATTTAATTTGAGGGTAATTACATCCAAATTGGGTGAGCGGTGTAGGAATTACAACAGTTTCAATATGTGCCTCCCACTTTTTAAGGGGCCAAAAGTAATGGGACTATCAACTCAAAAGCTATTTCATGGACAGGTGTGGGCTATTCCCTCATTATTTCATTATCAATTAAGCAGGTAAAAGGTCTGGAGTTGATTCTAGGTGTGACATTTGCATTTGGAATCAGTTGCTGTCGACTCTCAATATGAGATCCAAAGAGCTGTCACTATCAGTGAAGCAAGCCATCATTAGGCTGAAAAATCAAAACAAACCCATCAGAGAGATAGCAAAAACATTAGGTGTGGCCAAATCAACTGTTTGGAACATTCTTAAAAAGAAAGAATGCACCGGAGAGCTCAGCAACACCAAAAGACCTGGAAGACCACGGAAAACAACTGTGGTGGATGACAAAATAATTATTTCCCTGGTGAAGAAAAACCCCTTCACAACAGTTGGCCAAATCAAGAACACTCTCCAGGAGGTAGATGTTTATGTGTCAAAGTCAACAATCAGGAGAAGACTTCACAAGAGTGAATATAGAGGGTTCACCACAAGATGCAAACCATTGGTGAGCCACAAAAACAGGAAGACCAGATTAGAGTTTGCCAAACAACATCTAAAAAAGCCATTACAGTTCTGGAACAACATCCTATGGACAAAGGAGACAAAGATCAACTTGTACCAGAGTGATGGGAAGAGAAGAGTATGGAGAAGGAAAGGAACTGCTCATGATCCAAAACATACCACCTCATCAGTGAAGCATGGTGGTGGTAGTTTCATGGCGTGGGCATGTATGGCTGCCAATGGAACTGGTTCCCTTGTATTTATTGATGATGTGACTGCTGACAAAAGCAGCAGAATGAATTCTGAAGTGTTTCGGGCAATATTATATGCTCATATTCAGTCAAATGCTTCAGAACTCATTTGACAGCGCTTCACAGTGCAGATGGACAATGACCCGAAGCATACTGCAAAAGCACCCAAAGAGTTTTTTAAGGCTAAAAAGTGGAATGTTATGCAATGGCCAAGTCAATCCCCTGACCTGAATCCGATTGAGCATGCATTTCACTTGATGAAGACAAAACTGAAGGGAAAATGCCCCAAGAACAAGCAGGAACTGAAGACATTTGTAGTAGAGGCCTGGCAGAGCATCTCCAGGGATGAAACCCAGCGTCTGGTGATGTCTATGCGTTCCAGACTTCAGGCTGTAATTGCCTGCAAAGGATTTGCAACAAAGTATTAAAAAGTGAAAGTTAGATTTAGGATTGTTTAGTTTGTCCCATTACTTTTGGCCCCTTAAAAAGTGGGAGGCACATATAGAAACCGTTGTAATTCTTGCACCGTTCACCTGATTTGGATGTAATTACCCTCAAATTAAATCTGAAAGTCTGCAGTTAAAGTACATCTTGTTTGTTTCATTTCAAAGCCATTGTGGTGGTGAATAGTGGCCAAAATATGAAAATTCTGTCAATGTCCCAATATTTATGGACCTGACTGTATAATGGGCCTCTGTACCAGATGGTGATAAGTAGCCTTTCCCCTTCAGTACCTGAGCTGTCAGTACTACATTCCCATACACATGTAATAGGCCTGTGTACCAGATGGTGATAAGTAGCCTTTCCCCTTTTACCCTTCAGTACCTGAGCTATCAGCACTACATTACCATACACATATAATGGGCCTCAGTTCCAGATGGTGATAAGTAGCCTTTCCCCTCAGTACCTGATCTATTAGCACTACATTCCCATACACATATAATGGGCCTCTGTACCAGATGGTGATAAGTAGCCTTTCCCCTCAGTACCTGAGCTGTCAGCACTACATTCCCATACACATATAATGGGCCTCAGTACCAGATGGTGATAAGTAGCCTTTCCCCTTCAGTACTTGAGCTGTCAGTACTACATTACCATACACATGTAATGGGCCTCTGTACCAGATGGTGATAAGTAGCCTTTCCCCTTCAGTTTCTGAGCTGTCAGCACTACATTCTCATACAGATATAATGGGCCTCAGTACCAGATGGTGATAAGTAGCCTTTCCCCTCAGTACCTGAGCTATCAGCACTACATTCACATACACATATCATGGGCCTCGCTCAGAAGTGGGTGCAGCATCGATGTCGGAAGCAACCGACCAATGTTTTACATCTGCTCGTGCGGCTGAGTCGCAATGCGCATACATAACAATTATTTTTCCGCCAGCAGAGGCAGAACAACTTTGGATGCAGAGATAGGCAATTTTGGGGGCATTCCTGGGGTGTAACAGGGGTGGCTTGTCAGATGCAGGCCTGTCGCTGCCAGCGGCTGCGTCCAAATATGCAGTTGCATTGGCATTAGTGGCCATGTTCCAATGGACATACTGTGATTCCATAGGGCTGCTACTGTGTCCAACATTGCAACCGATGGTACGTTGGGGCAGGATTTTGCGATGCTGCAAGTGGGTGTCTCAGTGCCCATCGTTGTTGCATTAGCATACAGTTGCAGGTGCGCTGTGGCAAAAGACGCAGTCATGTCGGCACCTATGAAACTAAGATTTAACAGCGCTCTAGATCTCTTGTTAGAAAACCTGTTGTGATAACCCTAGCTGCTCCACCACAATAGAGGTATCCCGCCTCTACATAAACATAAATTATAAAACACTTCGGTGGTGCGCTCTGGGTTACGCTAACTGGATGGTGTGTGACGGGGATCCAAAAGTTCCTTAATGTCAGTCTGTGGAATGGAATGTTCCCAAAACAATAACCGCTAATGTCTCAAAAAATGTTCCTTTCCCTGACTGGGAGATGTCTATAATTATGTCCACAATATTAAGTCACTCCTTATAGGAATCCAAATATGAGGGGTCCCAGATAAATGTCTTAATAAATCTGTGGGATAAATGTCTTTCTTAAATCTGTAGGATGGGTGTTCTGCTTTAAACGTGACCTCTTCTCTCTCCTCTCCACCTCAAATGTAATGCATAGGCACAGCATCAGGAACAGGGTATACACCATAATGCAGGTAGGTAAGTGATGGATGTACTTACCAAATGGATTGGTGTGTTCCTGCTGGTATCACTTGTCCCGGTGCTCAAAGAGGTTGTGATGGAGAGAGGGGTAATATGTATAATATGAAGAAGACTATGAACTCCAATGTAATTGGAGATACATTTATTCCATAGTAAAAATGTTATGACTCACAGGAGTCTATACAAAATAATAAGTAATTGAGGATGTCCCAGCAAGTGCAATGCACATGTAGTAGAACTAAGTTCGTTGTATAAAAAGGGGGCGTGGCCCAATGCGTTTCATCCATAAAATTGGACTTTTTCAAGGTGCCTACCTTCATCTCTGTTCCCTCTTAAGTATGCTGTCCGATTGTTGTATCCTCGTTGCCGCTATTCACGCCCACCGCACTTCCGGGTTTGTGGTGATGTCATCATTGGCTTGAAAAATGGGAGTTCCCAGCACTAGAGTGTGTGATGTAGTCTCCGTTTTGTGTAGTGTGCATGCGCAGACTCCGGCAGCCATTTTGGTGTAGATTTTCTCTGATGTTTGAGGATATATGCATTGTGGCGGCCATTTTATTGGTGGAATGCAGCTATGTTAATGGGAACATGAGCTTAAATGTCAATAAAAAAAAAAAAAAATTAAGATAGTGTTACTGGCGCAGTCTGTATAAAGAGGTCTATAAGGTATCCACCTTCATCTTGCAGTGTATCTTCACCACTGCTTCATTCCAAAATCTGAGGACCTGTAATGGATAGAACTCACCGCAGGCACTCAAATACCATTCACTGAACGGTTTCTTTAACACCTCCTTTTCTTTATACAAATCACACTCCTTAAGGGTCTATGGACAGACACTCACCATAAGTCCCCCTTGGTTTCTGCATATAAAAGTTTCTTTGTTATGACTCTCCTTTTCTTTCCAGCTGATATCAAATAAGGTGGTCGGTTTTATTCAGAGCGATTATTTATTCCAAATTGGAACCATGAAGGACAAAAACGATCACATCACATAAAAAATAATTAAAAAAAGGCACATGAAGCAATATTGAGACTGTAGGTGGCAATCGGATATTCACAATATGGTTTTAAAAACACATCTCTGACAACCCGGGAATAGTCAGAAATGAGAATCCAACAAGATGACATACGAAGGAAAAAACCATAAAGAGAAAAATCCAAAAAGATGATATAATACCGCCTATAGTTTGCTTTCTGCTCCTTGCTCCACCATCTACGCGTTTCGGACTAATGGTCCTTCCTCAGGATGTGGAGCTATGGACCCGGAAGGGCTTAATATACTCCTCCCTAAAAATGGAGATGATTAACTAATCATCCCTAAAATAGTAAAAGAACCTCAGATAAACCACACTGTTGAGCTTCCCATTGCCATCTTCAATCCCTCACAAAGTATAAAACATACTAAAAATAACATAGACAATAATCTCCCAACATTTTCTAAAAGAAACAACATAATAAAGCATAATATACATCAATTGGGCATCTCCGAAATCCTGGACCATAATCCACCACCCACCATAATTGAAGGGCTGTATTCATTACCCTTTACTATACCGCGTTTTCCAATTCACTCAGCGGAAGTCCTTATATGGTAATATTACTCCGTATTTTATCCCACTTGAATCCTAATGTCCACTTGTATCAACTAACACTTCCGGGGCAAAGAATTCAACATGCCCGGAAGAAATAATCGATCGCGCCCTTCCACTTCCTCTAACAAATGAGCCTCGCGGCCGGAAGTCGTTACACGCGCATCCGGGAATCCTTGTATAGTGTATCTCATGTCCCCATCCGGTATTTGACCCGCAATCCCGGGAGTGAGTTTGGGAAAAACTTCCTCCTCCCGTACTTGGTCTTTGGTTCCGCGGTAATTTTTTATGTACACAGGATGATGTCATGGCGAGACGTATTCACCACCCGATGTGCAAAACGCCAAAGATATGGAACCAGATCTTAACATCGCATCATCGCACAGGCACACATATTCCGATGGTTATATGTCATCATACTGGATAAAATATCCTCCACCGTGCATACAGGAGGAAAACAAACAAACACCATTAGGAAATAAAATTAATACATATCTACAATAAAGAATATATACATCAATCGAAGATCTATACAACCATGACTCCCACATTTTTACAAGAACCATTTGGTCTCAAAATCTATGTTGAGTCCTCTAGGGGCCAATGTTTTTAATATATAGATTTCTTTCATTTCTGTTTGCGCAAGACGTTCTTCCATATTCTCTTTCCTCCAATTAGGTTGAATTATCTTAATACCACAGAATGATCTAAGGTCTGCAACATTGCAATGATGCTTTTGCTGAAAATGTAAAGACAAACTATGTGTACTAAGCCCTTTTTTGATGTTTCTGGCATGTTCTGTCATTCTAATCTTTAGCATGCGGGTAGTCCTACCCACATATTGTGAGCCACACATACATTCCAATAAGTACACACAGTATCTGCTATGACACGTTATAAAATCATCGATCTTATAGCTCCGATTGGTTTGAGTAGATTTATATTCCTTTATATGTGATACTTTGCTTTTACATAATCTACACATAGCACACTCTCCACATCTGAAGAAACCTTTTGATTTATTTATCCTTTGATCTTTAGGTTTAGTTGTTACACTTTTCACAATAGCATTCTGAATGTTATTAGCTTTCCAATAAATAAACATAGGTCGTTCTGTAATATATCCCTTTAATACAGGATCTCTTAATAAAATATCCCAATGCTTAGCTATGATAGTTTCTACTTGTTTGTGTTGACTATGGTATTTTGAAATAAACACTATTCCCCTGTCTTTCCATTTTTTTGTAGTGCCAGCGTTATTAAGGATATGTTCCCTATCGAGATCATTCACCTGGGTAATGGCCTACCTCACCAATTCTTTTCCATATCCCTTCTGTATAAACTGGTGGCTTAACTCCTTTGCCTGCACCTCAAATACCTCCTTATCTGTGCAATTACGGTTAATGCGTTGGAACTGGCTATAAGGAATACTCCTTAGCCAGTTTGCATGATGGTTACTGGTAAAATCAATAAATGAATTACAGTCCGTTTGTTTAGTGAAGCTTTTCGTTTTTAATACATTCCCTTCTATATATATGGTGAGGTCCAAAAAATTCACCTCTACTTCACTTATACAGAAACTGAGCTTAATATTATATGTATTTTCATATAAATAAGCACAGAATCGTTCTAATGACTCTTTATTGCCCTTCCAAATGAAGCAGATGTCGTCAATATAGCGCATCCAGGACACTAGACTGGCACCAAATTCATGACCACTCCACACCGATCTATGCTCCCAGAGGGCCATAAATAAGTTAGCATAACTAGGTGCCAGTCCAGTGCCCATCGCCATACCCGACGTCTGTAAGTAAAACGATTCCATAAACCAGAAGAAGTTGTTCTTCAAAACCAACTCAATTCCCTCTAGCACAAAGTTTTTATAAGTTTCTGTAAAAGATTCTCTATCCAAAAAGAATCCTACAGCCTCTAGTCCGA
This sequence comes from Taudactylus pleione, assembly GCA_031769625.1. Lineage (NCBI taxonomy): Eukaryota > Metazoa > Chordata > Amphibia > Anura > Myobatrachidae > Taudactylus > Taudactylus pleione. The sequence continues at coordinate 9,737,965 of JAUIMM010000052.1, read as the reverse complement.
GTCGATGCTCTATGATTGTATAGAGGGATGTTACATCGGCGGTAATTAGCCAATGGTCCTCCTCTCATACAATCTCCTTCAACCTGTTGATAGTAGCTATAGTATCTTTTAGATACGCCGGGGTTTTTTGAACCATTGGTTGCAATATATAATCTAAAAATTTCGAGAGATTGGATAATACAGAATTCGTGCCAGCCACTATGGGTCTACATGGGGGGTTGTTTTGGGTCTTGTGAATTTTTGGGAGACCAAAAAACTCTTTGGAGTTTTGCACATCGGGTGGTGAATACGTCTGGCCATGACATCATCCTGTGTACATAAAAAATTACCGCGGAACCAAAGACCAAGTCCAGGACGAGGAAGTTTTTCCCAAACTCACTTCCGGGATTGCGGGTCAACTACCGGATGGGGACATGAGATACACTATACAAGGATTCCCGGATGCGCGCGTAATGACTTCCGGCCACGAGGCTCATTTGTTAGAGGAAGTGGAAGGGCGTGATCGATTATTTCTTCTGGGCACGTTGAATTCTTTGCCCCGGAAGTGTTAGTTGATACAAGTGGACATTAGGATTCAAGTGGGATAAAATACGGAGTAATATTACCATATAAGGACTTCTGCTGAGTGAATTGGAAAACGCGGTATAGTAAAGGGTAATGAATACAGCCCTTCAATTATGGCGGGTGGTGGATTATGGTCCAAACGTTGTGAGATTATTGTCTATGTTATTTTTAGTATGTTTTATACTTTGTGAGGGATTGAAGATGACAATGGGAAGCTCAACAGTGTGGTTTATCTGAGGTTCTTTTACTATTTTAGGGATGATTAGTTAATCATCTCCATTTTTAGGGAGGGGTATATTAAGCCCTTCCTGGTCCATAGCTCCACATCCTGAGGAAGGACCATTAGTCCGAAACGCGTAGATGGTGGAGCAAGGAGCAGAAAGCAAACTATAGGCGGTATTATATCATCTTTTTGGATTTTTTTCCTTCGTATGTCATCTTGTTGGATTCTCATTTCTGACTATTCCCGGGTTGTCAGAGATGTGTTTTTAAAACCATATTGTGAATATCCGATTGCCACCTACAGTCTCAATATTGCTTCATGTGCCTTTTTTTTAATTATTTTTTATGTGATGTGATCGTTTTTGTCCTTCATGGTTCCAATTTGGAATAAATAATCGTTCTGAATAAAACCGACCACCTTTTTTGATATCAGCTGGAAAGAAAAGGAGAGTCATAACAAAGAAACCTTTATATGCTGGAACCAAGGGGGACTTATGGTGAGTGTCTGTCAATAGACCCTTAAGGAGTGTGATTTGTATAAAGAAAAGGAGGTGTTAAAGAAACCGTTCAGTGAATGGTATTTGAGTGCCTGCGGTGAATTCTATCCATTACAGGTCCTCAGATTTTGGAATGAAGTAGTGGTGAAGATACAGTGCAAGAGGAAGGTGGATACCTTATAGACCTCTTTATACAGACTGCGCCAGTGACACTATCTTAATTTTTTTTTTTTTTTAATTGAAATTGTGTATTCAGGTTGTTTTGGGTAAACCAGAGATAGGACACAGCAGCGGTCTGTGGTCGCGAGTTATTACTTTCTTTTTTTGGAATGAGCTTAAATGTGTCTCCTCACTGTACACAGCCATATTCTAAATGTACAGGTTGAGTCTCCCATATCCAAATATTCCGAAATACGGAATATTCCAAAATACAGAATTTTTTTGGCTTGACTGAGAAAATTAAACCTTTGATTTTTATGGTTCAATGTACACAAACTTTATCTAAGGCACAAATTATTCCAAATATTGTATAAAATTACCTTCAGGCTGTGTGTATAGGGTGCATATGAAGCATAACTGAATTTTATGTATGTACACAAACTTTGTTTGAATCACAAAATAATTTAAAATATTGTATAAAATTACCTGCAGGCTGTGTGTATAAGGTGTATATAACACATAAATGCATTCTGTGTGTATATTTGGGTCCCATTCCCAAGATATCTCATTATGGTATGCATATATTCCAGAATACGGAATATTCCGTTATCCAAAATACCCCTGGTCCCAAGCATTTTGGATATCGGAGACTCAACCTGTATATACTTAAAACACCTAACATCTTTGTCAAACTAAGGTGATCTATGAATAATCTGTTTTGATCAAATGTTAGGATGTTTATATTTCTCTTGGAGGCTGTTTTGTGTACATATAGAGTAATACCATCCTAGTCATTGCTATTATATGTTACATTAGAAATCCCATTGTCTTACATAAAAAAGCCTCTCACTGGGGGTTAACACTGGTTTGGTCTCATTCAGTGTCTTGTAGGTGATTATATTCAAGAATATGCATATTGATAATATGTATGTTGTATAATGCTTATACTTGTTTTAGAATCATGGATCTATATTCAATCCTTCTGGGATCAGAGTATGTAGATTAAATATCCATTTACTTTCTATTTTGTCAATCCTATCAATATGATCCCCTCCCCTCCAATACGGCATAACCTGATCTATTGCTAGAAACCTCAAACCTTTGGGGTTGCTGTGATGTTCTTTCCTGAAATGATCTGACACACTGTGTTGTTCGAAACCTCTTTTAATATTTCGAATGTGTTCTGCTATTCTTGTTTTCAGATTTCTTGTGGTGCGCCCCACGTACTGTAAATTGCACGGACATTCTAAAACATAAATCACGTGTTTGCTATCACAAGTCAGTGTGTGATTTATCTTGTACTCTTGTTGGGTATGTTTACTGATGATACTCCTTATAGGAGAGGTGCTTCTATAACCTAAACTGATGCAATGTTGGCAGTGGCCACAATGGTAGAAACCTGTCCTGTTAGTTTTCCCATCTATTGTGGTTTGTTTTCCAAATGTGTTGGGTTTTACATGGTTTTTAACTAGTTTACACTTCAGGTATTGTGCTTTCCTGTACACTATATCTGGTTTATCAGGTAAGATGTTTTTTAATTGGTTATCCAGATGTTAAATAGACCAATGTTTATTTAAAATGTTTATTTTTTATGTAAGACAATGGGATTTATAACATATAATAGCAATGACTAGGATGGTATTACTCTATATGTACACAAAACAGCCTCCAAGAGAAATATAAACATCCTAACATTTGATCAGAACAGATTATTCAACAGCAGATCACCTTAGTTTGACAAAGATGTTAGGTGTTTTAAGTATATACAATTTAGAATATGGCTGCGTACAGTGAGGAGACACATTTAAGCTCATGTTTCCATTAACATAGTTGCATTCCACCAATAAAATGGCCGCCACAATGCATATATCCTCAAACATCAGAAAAAATCGACACCAAAATGGCCGCCGGAGTCCGCGCATGCACACTACACAAAACGGAGACTACATCACACACTCTAGTGCTGGGAACTCCCGTTTTTCAAGCCAATGATGACATCACCACAAACCCGAAAGTGCGGTGGGCGTGAATAGCGGCAACGAGGATACAACATTCGGACAGCATACTTAAGAGGGAGCAGAGATGAAGGTAGGCACCTTGAAAAAGTCCAATTTTATGGATGAAACGCATTGGGCCACGCCCCCTTTTTATACAATGAACTTAGTTCTACTACATGTGCATTGCACTTGTTGGGACATCCTCAATTACTTATTATTTTGTATAGACACCTGTGAGTCCTAACATTTTTACTATGGAATAAATGTATCTCCAACTACATTGGAGTCCATAGTCTTCTTCATATTATACATATTACCCCTCTCTCCATCATAACCTCTTTGAGCATCGGGACAAGTGATACCAGCAGGAACACACCAATCCATTTGGTAAGTACATCCATCACTTACCTACCTGCATTATCGTGTATACCCTGTTCCTGATACTGTGCCTATGCATTACATTTCAGGTGGAGAGGAGAGAGAAGAGGTCACGTTTAAAGCAGAACACCCATCCTACAGATTTAAGAAAGACATTTATATATTTTGAGACTGTGTTGTATAAGAACACACATCCCACAGATTTACTACTTGTTTTGGGAACATTCCATTCCACAGACTGACATTAAGGAACTTTTGGATCCCCGTCACACACCATCCAGTTAGCGTAACCCAGAGCGCACCACCGAAGTGTTTTACAATTTATGTCGGCACCTATATCCACCTCTAAATCAGGCCCAATATAGCTATATCAATATATAGGGCCCCATTTGTCAACAAAGCATAACCCCTTTAGCACTCGAGCGCTCACCACCCTTGTCGGCATCTTCATCCATCAGATGAAATACTGGAATCCGCCGGTATTTCATACCCAACCCATCATTTGGGTATTGGTCCCAAACTGACCTGGGGTCGTCGCATCTAAATGATCCTGGGTGGTTCAGGGGGAGCAGCCAGGCCCTGTGCAGCATGAGTGGTTATGGTACTGGGTCCTGAAATATGTTAGTAATTTCTCTCTTAGTATAGAGTCATTATTAACATAGAATATAAAAATACAAAATGGGGCCGATGTGGAGTTACACTTATGCTAGTTTGCTGTGGAGGCATTATAGGGGAGGGACGGATGGAGTAAAGCAGGGTGACTACTGTAAAGATGTATTCAGTAAATGTTAGCATATCCACACTGGAACACAGTAGTATATAGTATACAGTATGGCTGTCAAAGCCGTTTTGGGTGCCTGAAAGCAGTTGCACAGCTTCATTATGGTGATCACCAGTATTACCTAAGCGCTTCCAATTGGCTGGGTTTTTTTTGCAAATGTATTTTTGCCCACAAGATGTAGAGTTTTATCTGCTGTATTAGTGAGGTTTATTTTAAGTGTTATTAAAGCCTAGAATTCATACTTTGCAAGCAAAATAAATGAAATGGTCAAAACCATCAGTGAGAGTGTATGTGATATATGCCTGACTTAAAGCAGGTGCATATGCTTCTGGTGCAACCCAGCATGTAAAGAGACAGCGCTGCTGGGCCTATGGGCCTTGTGCTAAATACCCAAAATTGCACACGTAAAAAAGTCAGTGGACAAATGGGATAAAAGTGCAGAATGTGTACATAATCTGACCAGAACTTGCAACTAGCTTTTCTTTACATTTTTTAGATTTGTTTCTTTTCCCTTGAATCCTGTCTAACTATAAACTGTTAAATCATTTCATTTGAATATCTACCGCTTGAAGTAAGTTATTATAAAGCCTAAATTAAAGGCCAAATTACTGTTGCCTCTTAAAAAGACTGCATTATCATTATCACTACTCTAAGGAATAACATAACAATGCTAACTCCTATTATTTTGTTATATTTCCCCTACAGTTTATAATGGTGGAATATACATGTGTATGCAGTTTGTAATTTGAACACACTTTCTTCTCCTGTAGATTTCCTGTGCATATCGCTCTTTCCATACCAGACTCAGGCTAACTACTAACTCAAAATGAAATAACGCATAGAAACAGATTTGATGGCAGATAAGAACCACTTGGCCCATCTAGTCTGCCCTCTTTTACCTTTTGGTAACCTCAACCCTATGTGATCCTCAGTTATTTGTAGGATATTCTTATGCTTTTTCCAAGCATCTTTTAATTGTTCTACTGTCTTAAGCTGGCCACACACTAGACCAACTTACATCCAACCAGCCAACTTGTTGATTGGTTGGAATGAAAATCTGGTAACGGATGGGAGTAAATGATGATCAGCAATTTGCTCCTAAATGCCAGAAAACAGATGAAAATGGTCGTTTAGACAAGTTTGTTAAATGTTTGATCTAAACTATTTGTTCAAACAACAGTTTTGGTCCATTTTCCAGCGTTTGGGAGCAAATTGCTGATTGTATTGCTTACCAGATTTTCATTCCAACCAATCAACCAGTTGGCTGGTTGGACAGATAATCTTTAGATGTGTGGCCAGCTTTAGCCTCTACCACCTCTGATGGGAGGTTATTCTGCTTATCCACTACCCTTTCTATGAAATCATTTTTCCTCAAATTTCCTTCAAACCTTCCTCCCTCCAGTCTCAGTACATGTCCTCGTGTTCTAGTACATCTATTTCTTTGAATAATGTCTCCCTTCTGCACCTTGTTAAAACTCTAGATATATTTGAAAGTTTCTATCATGTCCCCCCTTTCCCTGATCTGCTCCAAACTATACATATTAAGATCCCTCCCTCCAAACTATACATATTAAGATCCTAAACCTTGGAGAGATATAGGGGGAGATTTACTAAGCTTTTGAGAGAGCTAAAGTACCAAGCAATCAGCTCCTGTAATTTTTCAAACACAGCCTGTACACTGACAGGAGCTGATTGGTTGGTACTTCTCCACTTTACCTTCCTCCTAGGTTTAGTACATAGACCCCACACCCTCTTTTACTACATGCAGAAGAGGGGTGTGTTTAATCAATGAGATGAACCTGAGCGAGCCCTGAGTGGTTTCTTTCCTAGTGATGCTGCTGGCTCCTCCTCAATGAAAGGCTGAGAGCATGGTGCTGGCCTGTGATGTACCACACAGGTAGGATGTGGAGGGTGGGGATTCCGCACACTGAGCGGTTGTTGCAAGACGTGTGAGAGGGAGGGTTGCCTAGGGCTCCTAGTACCCTTCTACTGACCCTGGAAAATATATTGTAAACGGAGACATTCAGTGCTGTATTGATCAAAAGCCACAATATGGCTGTTCTTAAAGGTATCAGAAATTAAGAAATTCTTTCCCTATTTCAAGGTTACTTTACCACACTTTCTTAAGCAAGGAAATGAGAGTGCTTTAAATGCAAAGCGTATTTTAGCTGATAATGGGATATGTCATATTACCTGGAATTGCATAGCCAAAGGAACATGAACTGACTGTGGATGTAAATGTTAGGGTAGTATTGCTGTTGATAGCAGTGGTGTCATGCCGGGGGTGCAGGCCGCACCCGGGTGTCACCGGAGCCGACAGTGCTGACAGCTCAGTCTCCGGCGATGCTGGACTGCCCCCGGAATGAAGTCATCGGGCTCCTCCGCGAGGACGCTCCCCTTTATTTTAGGTAATTTTCTGGCGCAGAATCTCCTGCTGCGCACAGGGATAGTCAGAGTGCGCACCAGGTGTCACCAGACCCAGTGACGCCTCTGGGTGACAGCACTGGTTTAGCTGCAGGAATGTCCTGTGTGATAGCTAGTCAATCAGACGAGGCTTAAAATGCCAAAGACTGTGGCCCTGATTCAGATTTGCAAGCCAGTCAGCCACAGAGTTGGCCACATTTATGCTGCTGTACAACCCCAATCTATCCACTTCTAGCGGCTGTTTTAGCAGGGTGCCACGCCCTGTCCTATTTAGACATGTCAAAAAACACCCTGCACTTCGTGGGTGGGGACAGCCTGCGGGTGCTGTCCCCACCCACGGGTCGCAGTGTCCCGCAGGTGTGGGAGCCTGCAATGTAGCAGTCACCACCGGTGAATGGAAGCCGGGCACATGCGCCTGGCATCCATTCACATTGACAGCAGCGCTTGGGGGCAGCTCGGCATGTCCGTAAGTGCCGGGCATGCCCCCGAGAGTGATGAAAAGGGCCTTTTCCTTGGCCACACCCCCTTTTCGGATGCTCGCGCTCAGATGTGCCCTTTCTCTAGGTCCGACGCCGGACCTAGAGGGAACACTACACTTTTATAGCATTTTATTATTGTTTTTTTAATCTCTTTATTTATCTTAGCAAATAACGAAAAAAAAAATAAACAGTACCATAGCCAAAGACAAAGACAACATTTTTTCTAATAAATAACACATACATTAATATTATTACTCAGCTATGAATTTTAAATTTCAAATCTATATTGTCAAATTGACATAACTGAAAAACTATTAAAAAAAAAAACAAATAGAAATAATAGGTGGGGAAAAGGCAACAAACAACGTACTACCCACTCTGTGAAGACCAGCATCACTCTAATCCAGGTAGCCCCCGCCTGTGAAATATGGAATACCAAGGGTCCCAAGTTGTGTGAAATTTTAATACAGAATCATTGAGAAGAGTGGTTATATATTCCATGTAAGCTAAGAACCACACTTTGTTAATAAGAGCTTGCATTGATTGGGCTTCGGTTTGCTTCCAATTTACAGCAATTAATAGTCTAGCCGCACTAAAAACATGGCCGCAAAATCTGTTCTGAGGTTTGGAGAGGGATCTAGAGGGTTTGAAAAGAAACATGTGTAATGGGTCCTTGAGGGAGAGATTCCAATCGCCTTATTCACCAAAGATATGATTTCATCCAAATATATCATGGATCAGTTCCACTACATATGCATAAAAGAGCCAGTGTGGCCACACTGCCTCCAACAAAAGTCTGAGGTCCCTGGAAAATGTAGCATATTTTTAATTGGGGACATTACTGTGTAGCATATTATCAGTTGGGGACACAGCTGTGTGGCATATTATCAGTTGGGGACATAGCTGTGTAGCATATTATCAATTGGGAACAGCTGTGTAGCAGAGATGTAGTTATGAGACCAGCGGCTGGCGCCGGCCTCTTTACCGAGGCGAAGCGGGAAGCATTAATGATGAGATGTATTAACATCTCATCGGCCGGAGCGGGGGAGTGAAAAACTCCCCCCTCCGGCGATCCCTGCTAGAGCACACAGCGCATCAGCCTAGTGCTCATGTGTCTCATTCCCGGCTGTGGGGATAGGGCATCACCAAGCTGCAGCTGTCGATAGCGATAGCTGCAGCGGGTGGAACGAACAGGCAAACTGAGGTATATACTATATATGGGAAATATTTACTAAAGTGTGGATTTTTAGAAGTGGAGATGTTCCCCATAGCAACTACTCAACATTTATCTAGCACCTTCTAGAATCTAGAAGATGATGGCTAGAAACTGATTTGTTGCTATGCAAATTTGAAGGAGTCATTTTCACAAAAAAAAACTTTGAAATACTTTTCTTCACCACTTATGCAAAGATGCTATTTAGCACCTATTGAAACCCCAAATACCTTCAGCAGGGCAGTCCGGGGGAACCCATAGTGATCCCCCATGTCAGAGCATCTTTTGGAGGTGTCAGGCTGATTTCCCCAAAAATGACAGCACTTTTCGCTCATTTACTTTGTGCCGGGTCCCGTTTTCGCCGATTTGGAATTGAATATGGGGATACGCGGGGACGAGCGCGATACTTTTTCGCGTAGAAATGCGGTGAAGACGGCGAAAAGCCTGGTAACTGACTTGTCGCTCCTAATTGAATACGGACTTAAGAATCCAAACAGCTGAATTGCTTTATAATGAGTGTTAGAAATGTATCTGGAAAAGTTATTTGAGTGTATATCAATATTCCAAAGATCCAGAAGTAAGAGTAGTCACAGCCACATAAGTATGTACATCCAAGTACAATGGAACATGTGACTAACGCGTTTCCCTGTACCAGACAGCTTCATCAGAGGCATTAGATTTACTCAGCAAAGAACCCTTAAATAACTGCTATATAAATATTTTGTGGCCCTCCATCCAAAGTAATTTTGTTAATGTGAAACTCCAAGAAATGTGGGCCCGATTCAGACCCGCTCGCTAGGCTGCGTTTGCACGCAGCCTGACGATATTTGCAATCTGGGTATGCATCACAGTGCGCGTGCGTGAACTAGTCCATGCGATCGGGACACCTCGACCATTTGTGGGTGGTGATGGGATGGTCAATGGAAACGGGGGAGTGGTGGTGCGAACGCAGGTGTGCCTGAGCGTCTTAACGCCGTATCAGAGGCATGCATAATTAAAACGCAGCGTCATAGTACACGTCACATGGTTGTTTTACACACTGAAGCACTCGTAGTGCTTGCGGTAGGGTATGGTCAACCACAAGTGCTTCGTTCGCCTCCAATGGTACTCGATGTTACCGATGGTTGCATACACATCCAGGAGATGACGTGCATAAGTTGGCGTCTTAAGACAGGCTGGTGGGCGTCTGCATACACACCGCGATCGCACACCAAGACATAGTGGGCGTGCTAATGCCTTGCAGTATGATGCATACTTTTGCTGCGCGCGAACGCATCTAGCGAGCGGGTCTGAATCGAGCCCTAAGTGCTGTTGCCCCTTATTTAAACTTATAATTTGTGTGTACCAGTAGGTAAATCTATTTATCTGAGTTTTGTAAGTGCAGTCCTGGGCCCTGATTCAGCAAGGATCGTTGATGCGATTGCGGCTACAATCACGCACGCAGTTCTGCTGCGAAAGTATGCTAATAATTGCAATAGCAAAGCACTTGCACGGACAACATGCAGACGCCCACTTCCCCTCTCACACATCAGTAATACCTTGCAATCCATCCAAACATCGGTAACATCAAAGTACATCGGAGCCTCTCGCACAATTACAGCAGGTCAGACCTCACTTATAAATTGCTCACTTTCCTGAACGCAGTGAGTACTCAAGCTGCGTATGCCATCGTAGTGGCTACTTTATGCACGCCCCTATAACGGCTTTGAAACGCACTGGCACGCCTGCGTTTCTCCGATCACCTCCCTGTTACCACCCACAAGTGCCCTCTTCCTGTAAATCACTCTGCGATTGCTCCGCGTGATCTCCGTAATCGCAGTATGATCGCAGTGAAGCATTTGCGCACGCGCACTGTGATGCATATGCACACGCTGTACGCAATAATCGTCCGTCTGCGTACGCGATTGCAATAACGATCCTTGATGAATCAGGCCCTTGGTCTGGTATTTGCTGATTCTTATGTTGGTTACTTACTTTCCCAGAATTAATTCTCCTGATGCACCTAAATAAACAGGATAAGGGAGAATATGGCTCATATTACTGTTTTGCTTTATTTGGCAAAGGACAGTTTTATGACTGGTGCAAACTTTACATCAAACAGACTCCCTGATTTCCATGTCATGCAGTTATCGTCTATTGCATCAGGATTGCTGTTTTTACAGTTTACTTGTCATGTGAAGCCATTGCTGAACGCAAATTTTACTGGAAAGCTCTTTATGCAATTTAAAAACTTCCCTGTTTGAGGGATTCTTTCAGCCAAACAAATAACATTACATTTTTTTCAGTGTGACTTCAACTTATGTCAATCAGTGCACATTTGTAGAACAATAAGTCATAACTCTTTTGTTTACAGCATACAGTTAGAATAAAGTCTATATCTAAATTACGAAATCATGCTGTTCGTACATTTATCCCTCTCTGTCAAATATTGATTCATGGTTTTAAATGCATAGTCACAGTAGAAAATCAAAACAGCCTTTAAGGTTCACTAACACTAAATACAAATCTTATGTGTAAGCTGTAGTGATAAGCAACTTTATATACTTTAAGGGCGCCTTGTGCGATCCTCCTAAGTTTATGTGTTGGCCATTACTGTTTATTTTAATAATAAAAAGAGACCCAAAACTACCTAGGGTTAGGCACTAGGGGGAGGGTTAGCGTTCGACAGGAAGAGGGAAAGGTTAGGCTTAGGGTGCGGGGAGGGGGAGGTTAGGTTCATGGAACTAGGGGGGAGGTTAGGGTTAGGCACCAGAAAGGGAGGGTTAGGGTAAGGAAAGGGGAAGGATTAGCATACTGACCAACAAGTGTCTGTATGTTAACCCTGTCGGGATCCTGGCATCAAGATTCTGACCGCCAGGATCCCGGCTGCCGGCAACCCATGCCCAACCTGTCACTTATACCTCCCACTTGCTGCAAAGCTCCCATACATGCCATCAGACCCTCACTTGCCACAAAATGCCCCCACATGCTTTCAGTTCCCACACACACCTCAATGGGGCAATTCATTAATTAGTGATGGCCGCAAGTTGTCTGCTTTGTGACCGTTTCCCTGTAAACTCGTGGCCACAAACATCAACAGATTTTTCTTTAGCGGTGCAGTGCTGCTGTACTGTAATCCTTGGAAATGTGCACATTAGCAAAGGAAGACGGGAGACCATGTGGTGTATAATACATTGCACCACACCTTCTTGATTATGCTTCGTGATCACCCTGTGTTGCGCAGAGGAGGTCATGTGATACAGAAGCCATCCGCTCCCGTCTAGGGGTATTCCCTGATGTATTATATAAAACAGATAAAAATCCTTTTTGTATTTGATTGGTTTATATAATAATATAATATTGAAGATTTGGATGTACTGTGGTTGATTATTTATTGTTTATATTTGATATATCTGCAAATGTATTTGACATGTACATCTTTAAATAAAAGAATATATAGGGAACAGAGTTGGGGGAAGCAGGTGAAGGATCACTTAATATACAGTATATGTACAGTATGTAAAAAATTAACCAGCTACACAGGATTTGAAATGAGATTTCTAAAGAGCATATATCCTGTCAGTAATCCTATTGGGATTTGCCCTCCAGCACGCTGTAGCAAAATCAACAAAAAATACTTAAATACTACATGATAATAGAGATTCAGAGGTATTAGCTACATACATTTGCAAATATATGAATAAGCGTCAGGCCAAACGTCAAGGCTCCTCTATACTGGTGTCCCTGTTCAGTGTAAACCCCGCCCTTTATAAGCACCTGTGCTATGTCATTAAGCTGATATGAGCAACCACCATATTTTTTATTTGCAGAGAACTGCATGCACTCAGAAACGTCAGATTCTGTCAAGTTATGGAATATTTTCCATGTATATTGGTTAGCTCTTCTATAAAAGGCATATTGTAAATTTGGTTTAGTCATGCTTTAAGTAGAACAGCTTGATCCATACTTGCCTACTCTCCCAGAGCGCCACACGCTTATCCCTTCTGCCCTCCGGCATCCACTTTCCCCCCTAACGATACTGGATCAGAACCTCCATACACTCCTTCCTATACCTTCTAATATCCTGCCTATACCTTCTAAGGATGACGCTAATTTGCGTACGCAGTCATACAGTAAATAAAGACTTCAGACCTGGAATCTGTGGTTCCAAATCACAAAGTATTATTCAAGTAAAAGTACAGTCAGTTACACGCTATTGATCCAAACACAATTAGGCACAAAGGAATTATACAGACCCAAGTACAGTATACATACGCAGCGCTTCCAGACCAGATGTTAGGCATCAGCAAGAAACCCCTCGTCAATCAGCATTCAGAACGAAGACTAAGACCCAGTGTTGGAGCACACATATTTATACCCCCCAGAAATAGACAACACAATAGAGGAGTTTGTTGCTGATTCCATTGGTTCCCAAGGGGGATGCATCTGTTACAGAGCATTTAACAGGCTGATTCAAATAGACCCAACCCAGCCTCCAACAACTGGGGGTCTCTGGTTTCCCGCCTCGTGCAATATCCCAACAGTTATTCATATAATATACATTTTGTTGCTTGAAGTCTCTGCGGTCCATAAGTTGAGAAAGCATGATGCGATTCCACACCGATGATACCGGAATACTGTGGAAAGTGTACGCATCAGTACAATAAGAAACACGGCTTACTTATCTTGTATAAAACCTTAATTACCAAATATTCTTTATTTCACAGCATTTATACTAAATGAACAAACTTAAATCTTATACCTTAAAGCTTATGGAACCTTGTATGTGGAAATGTAATGTGTGAGTATGCAGGGTTTAATACAAGGACGCTAGTTAACTTGGGACAGATACGTGCGCATTTAGCTAATAAACAGCGTTTTCAATCAGGGTCTTATGCATTCGCTAATATGCGACTAGTTAACAGCGCAATTGTGCGTATTAATGTGTATATGAGAAATGGTGAAAGATGCAATCGCATGGTGCTAATAGTAATATCGCCATATGTACTTAATAGTGAGTTTATCTCAAATGGTGCTTGGGTGGCCATTCGCCAAATGGCGTCTTGCGATCTCATTTCCAAGATGGCGTCTTGCGGCCAGTCGCAAGATGGCGTCGCTGCGATTCAATTTTAAACTGATCTTGCCTCAGCCAATAATCCAGCTTCGACACCCCGCACAAGTGGGTGGTCCAGGGGGAGCCGATGATGTAATTCACTCTTAATCGCATTATTGTGGCCCCGCCCCCTGCTGCACAATGCCAGTAATCTTGGCATGGTGTAGCGGGTGCGGGATGCATTTGTGTCACGCCCTCTGATCTGCCCCCAAACATATGTCACTCTACTCTCCACTCCCCCCGTCCCCGCAGTGCTGACCTGGCTGCCTCCACCCGGGGGGAGCCAGATTGTTGGAAACAATGACTTGATCCCATGACTAACCTCTGACAATGTTATCCGCTAAATTTTATTTTTTGATTTACAATTATACCACCCTGTGTTAAAAAGCTGATTGCTGTTTTAATGCGTTCCGCTGAGGGACACTTTACTGACTTAAAACAGCCGACATTCTGACCAAGGTCCGTGGTACTTGATCAACTTATATCTAATGGAACCTGCTTCTCACAGTACTCATGTATTGCTCTGTGCTGGCTTGAGCATCCCACTGTCGCGCCCAAAAATAATATATTTATTACTGCAGTCAATGGACATCAAGGGCTGCTAGGTTGTTCCCTAAACTTCAAAAGGGATGCACATATCTCAATAATTAGATAAAATAATACATTTAGTCAATGCAAGAGACACTTATCTGTAATAGCATATCAACAGGCATGTTAAACAAGTGTTACAAGCTGTAACAAAGAAATCTGACAATAAAGCAGGAAGAAGCAGGTGGCTGCAGCAAGTGTCCCTCTGGCCGCATGTTGCCCATCACTGGAGTACATGATACAACCCCTATTGATAATTGATATAAATACAGTACATACATTTAAACCCTATACCCTTCATATACATATAATTTCTATTAGGAATAATACATTCTGCTTAGTCCCCAACCATCTGACAAGTAGTTCCAAGCCAAAATAGCATGCGATACTAATCAAATGCAGAAATGTGCAGAGAAATCACAGCTATCTGATGGACAGGACGAAGCCAAGCTAGCAGTCTGGTGCTGAGATCTGGCGGCCACAGCTGTGTAACTGACAAAACCATTGGAAGGAAACAACGATGAAGACTACATAAGCTCAGCAGTTCTAATGCTGGGATGAGAGAACAAACAAGCACATGCAAACGATGACAGTTTTATGAGAGATTAAAAAAAATCCCATATCCATCTAGACTGTTGAACAACATTCACCTGATTGTACCACGAACATTATAGTCTGTTGTTTAAAAGTCTGCATAGACCAGGAGGGCATACATTTTGTTGTGCATTAAACACATCTGGAACTGTTTACTGTCATTTTTCACTCAGTAATGTGACTTTTGTCAGAAGTTCCATAAGTCTGAAGAAATGTTAGACATGAAACTAACATAAGTGAATTAATTGTATTTTGATCTAAAACAGTAGAACTCCCTTTTTTTTTGGGGGGGGGGGGTAAACTTTTCTGTTCATATTGATTGAGCAGCCATATTTAGTATTTGTTCAGTGCGGTCTACATATTAATCTGAAAAGGTTATAATTTATTACTATGTGGTAAAGGGACAAATAATATTACATACCTCCTAACTTTTGGAGGTGGCGAATATAGATGGGAGTGTGGTTGCAGCATGCTGAGGTCGTGGCCATAAAATAATAGGCATGACCACAATTGGTGGTTATGGACCTATCCCCAATGGGCATGTGTAGTCTAAAAACAACTTTGTTTGTGGCAGTGTGAATACCTCCCAATCATGGAACAATAGGACTGCGCCCTGAAATCAGGACTGCCCTAGTGAAAGTAGGATAGTTGGGTGATGTGCTGTTTAAATATGATGTTGCACAATAGAGTTTTCATAGGTGTCAGAGATCTAGGGGCCATACAAAAATCTTTGAGGGCCTCAAAACCCCCAAACTAGTTTATGGGTTTTAAATATGGTAATAAACATATACATTATGATCAATCTTAAAATGAGTTTGAAACAGTGAAACATATATAATTTGTACAATATTCAGTAACTATCACTGAATCCCAAAGTAGTAGTCTAGGTCATTTAAGAAACCTTTTCTACTGACTACTGTACAAAATAAAAGTGTTACCTATAGCAGTCAGTCATATTGTAGCTATCATTTATCTTCCACAGTTTAAAAATGTTTGATTTTGATTGGTTACTATTGGTGGGTTTGGTATGCTTGATATGCTTGGGCGACACTGATGCTGTTGATAGTGTAATGTCGACGGGAGATGGCAACTCAGTAATAATGTTTATTAAAGCATTTTAACTGTGTCGGCATTATAACTTTAAACACGGTTACCTATGTACCTGAGAATTCTTACATTTTTCCCTTCATCACATAACAAACATCCGACCATTCCCAGTTGTCACCAGACATCCTAAGTTTTTGGAGAATGTTTGATGATATGCTTTATTGTATCCAATATTTTTCGTAATTTGATGCATAATCAATTAAGATGGTCAATGTTAACATATGTTCACATACCTACATTTTGTAGACATATCAAATATCAATACAAAATGATGTGGATCCTGTATATTTAGTCGACATTCATTATGTCAGGATTGACCACATCGACATTCATCAATCATGTCCATACTGATGAAATGTCAACATGTCCAGTGGTGACTTACCTGGATCAGCGGCTCAGTGCTGTCTTCCACATCTTGCAGTCAGCTGATGCTGATTTCTAGCTGTTCCTGTGGTGGTTCTGGCAGTGAGTATCCCTATCTCTCCCCCTAGTGCCTGACCCTAACCTCCCCTCTGGCAGCCTAACCCTAACCTTCCCCTCCCATAGCCTAACTCTAACCCTCTGCTGCTACAGCCTAATCCTGACTCCAGTCCGTGCAGAATGTCGACATTTCACATGGACACATTGTGCTCATATTGCATGTTGCATGTCAACCTTTCAACAATATCAGCATCATAACTGTTGGCATTGTGGTGTCAACATTATGATTGTCAACATTGTAAATATCGACATTATGAGTGAGTTGATAAAGCGAAACTTAAGATGAGCGCAATAAGATTACTGATTATGGGGTAGATCTATCAAACCAACGAGACAGAAGTGGAGAAATTGCCCATAGCTCCAATAATCTTCTGTCATTTTATAGACTGTGCTAGATAAATAATAGCTATTAGATAATTGGTTGCTATGGGCAACTTCACTTATCTCTCTTAAAGGAATGATACATCGCCCTTATAAATGTTAAACTCCCCAATTTAAATGTATCTTTTAAAGGTCTTGGATCAGCTGTTGACGTGTTGTGGGCAGTATAATTAATATAGCATAATACAAGGTTAAGATTGTCTTTAGTGAACAGGTAATTTACTATGACTCACTATAAATAATTAGAATGTAGGATAATGACGGAACTATTCTTATACTGTATTGTTCATCCGCCTCTGATGAATCCTATTGAGGAGGCATTTTCATTTAAGGCTTTCTAAATACAAATTTTTCAGATATTTATGTTTTGTTTTTGTCACTGAGGGGCCCATTTATCATTACATATTTGCAGCTTATTTCCTGAAAACACCTGTTTTTCGAAGGGATACCTGCAAATATTTAGTATCCCCTGAATATTATGGAGGGATCGCAGCAGATATAATTTCCACCAGCAGCTTATTCCGGAACTTGGTCCCCACATACGCCATCTGAGATGGTAGAAGCCAATGTAGCCTATGGGCTACCCATTGCACAATGAGACAGGAGTGGGTTCCATAGGGATCTCCCCAAGCAATGGCCACCACGCATGTCACGCGGTCACATCACTCCCAACACATCGCAGGGACGGGCTCCTGTCCCAGCATGTGCTTTTTCATACATCAGGCACTATGATCTCATCCTGCAATGTAATTATGGGCGCTAATATCGCACCTAGTTCACTTTGCAAATGCGATTATTAATGAATGTGCCCCTGAGTAATTTAAAACTGTTCTGGGATCTGAATGTCAGGCAGTGGCAAATTTGGCAGGTGCTTACCCGGCTAGAAGCTGTAATTACTTGGGTCAGCAGCCCGCTGACACTTTCTGCTTGTCATCATGATATTTTGGGCTGTCCCACATGGCGTTCTGCCTATAGGGGCGGGTGCTCTGCTCTTCCTTCACTTTATTCTTGTGGTCTTGTGACTGTTGACATCACAGAGGGCAGCAAGTTTGAATCACTATGCCCATGTTAAATGGCTTCTGGCTACGGATGGTTGTCAGAGTATTAGTCTTCACACCTAGCCTTCAGCATAACAGTTTACTTAACTCCTGATATACATGTATGTCCCAGTTTTTTTTTACCTGCTCGTTGTTTTATCCCATAGCTCTGTATCAGTGAATCTCTGTTACTGACTTTGGCTTGTGACACTGACTATCCCATTGTTTGCTTCCTTTGGCTTTGATATGTTTGCTTCGTGTTTATTCTCCAGCCTACTACTCTGAGAACTGACTCAGGTGGCAGTGACCTGCGTGCTGGGTACAGAGAAGCACAAAACTCCTTGCAGCATTCCCTGGTGACTAGACTATTGATGTTGCAGAACTTAGCTGGTAGTACAAATCCCCACATCTGAGCAAAATTGTGACCCTGAAATCTGTTGGTTTCTTTGAAGCAGACCAGCGATAAGAGGATGTTGACATGGTATTGCATCACAATGATCACTAGGTTGTATAATCACAAGTTCACAATCAATCTAATCATTATCAAGCATTTTGGGAACTGCAATTGGAAGATAATTGCTGCATGTGGTCAACTTGTTACCACAATCACTGACGGTAGGTACATGGATGGGAGTGGAGCGTTGGTGGTCATCTTTTTCAACATTTGTTTCTACCTGTCTTCTCCACGATATACTACAGCGTGTTAGTTGTTGTCATTTGTAACAGCCAAAGAGTTAAACAGGCCAAGCAATATCATCAATAAGTTTGCTAGTTGCGGCTTATTGAACTTGCTTCTCTAATGAGAGAATTATCTCGAGTAGCTTCATGTGATTGATGAAAACCCTGCGGTAAACATAGCTTTGGATCCTTCAGTCATGCTGTCACACATTGAGTTCTCATCTCCACTCTTGGAATATATACTTCATATTCATATCCATCAAATGAAAAATTTAGCATGTTTTGTACATGATACGTTAGAAATATATGTGTCTAAGAGCAATGATGAAAGCTTCAGGGTTTTAAATAGAATTAGCAATGAAGACGATGTGAAATTAGAGATGAGTGTTCATTAGAAGAGATTTATTTCCCCATTAGACAGTGTATCATCACGTTAATTTCATTAACAGTAGCTTTATATAGTTTTTGCTACATTATAAAATGGTCTAAATTCAGTTATGATATCCCCTTTTGATTGTGTTTTCAATCATTTTTAGTAAAGTATAAAAGAGTATTTAGTAAACCATGGTTGATTTTTAAACCAGACCTGTCGACTCAACACAACTGCACTTTAAAAAGATATTTGAACAACGGAGAATCTATACATGGTATAAAATAATGTCCCTGGTAGGTGTCTGTCTGTTTGTTCGGGTTAATCGCGAGAACCACTGGATGGATTTTGAGGCAGTTTTCACTGTTCTATAGAGCATTTGTTGAGAAAGGTTTAGGTGTATGAAACATTAATGTATGACAAAAGGGAACCAAGCAGTGACGATTTAAGTGAACCAAGTCAATGATAAAATAGACGCCCAGGCACTTTCTTGGTTTACGCTACCTAAACCGTTAAAGATATATCACAATGATGTCACCTACAAGGCAATCTTATAAGACCTTGGTTAAAAAAGACTGTCACCGTCAATTCAAAATTTCTCCTGTGCACAAAACCTGGGCAGGTCACTAGATAAACATATATAACATTTGCCGTGTGTTACTTCTGTATAGATTATTCTATATTTACAATTTAGCATGTGCGTTGCAACATACATGATGTTAGCTATCCTTTGGTTAGCTATAAATATTAATTTGCTGACAGTGTGGACAATCCATGTTGTGGCAGTAGCATTCCCTCGATTGTGTCTGAGGAACATGCTGTGAAATCATCAAGTTGCCACCTTCTGGCACATTGGTCCTAAGGACTCCATTTAAGAAGGAAACTAGTTACCAGCATTATTATTATGTAAGTATCACTCCATCTTGCAGCGATACTATTATGCTGTCTGTATTTAACATGACTTACCTGTCCGGCGAGGTCCAGTGAGGTATCCATTGTTTGCAGTGTCCCAGCCAAACGCTGCCAACAACAGGTTTCTGACAAATGCACATACGCGGCACATACGCCTGAGTGTAGTGCTTCAACCCAGTGGTGATTTAGCAATTGTTGGAAGGCTTCATGGAGGTGGGATGACATAACGATTTCTTCATAAACATCAGTAAGTTAAGCTTACAGGAAGCCTCAGGTTAATCCCTGATCTTTCTCAAACTACAATCAGTAAAATCAACTAGTGATATGGTTACTCTAACAATCCCCTGTTTTTTAGTTATGTAGCATTATGGCACCGAACAGGACTTTACAGCATTATGCGCTGAGCCCAGGCTGGGGACAACTGGGCTCCGGCCCTGATGAGTAGGTTATAGCTACTGTATATTAGTTTGTATCCTATTTATATGCTTATTAGATGTACTTCTATGCTTTGTATGTCCTAATGCTGGGTACACACTTGTTGATATATCACTCGTTCTATCAACAGAATGGGTATGTAATGCCGGCTGTCAGGATGCCTCCTGACACAATACCAGCAGCGGCATCCCGATGGTTGGTATCCTGACAGGGGTCAGGTAAGTATACTTAGCCTCCCCCCTTCTCCCCCTAGCCCTCCCTTCTTGTAGCCTAACCCTAACCCTCCCCACCCCGCACCCTAACCCTCCACGTTAGTGCCTAAACCTGTCTCCCTGCTTCGTGCCTAATCCTCCCCCCTTAGTGCTTAACCCTAACTCCCCCAGTGTTGCCTAACCAGCACCCTCCCCCCTCGGGGTGCCTAACCCTAACCTCCCCCCCAAAAAACCCTAATGCTAAGCCCGCTATGTAACCTAAACCTAACACCCCCCCTGCGACTAACACTAAGGACACCCTGGACTTACCTCATTCGGGCAGCTGTCTTTCTATGTTCCGGCATCGGGATTAAGATAGGCATCGGTATTTCGACACCTACCCCAAGTCCCTTGTCGGGATTGAGCCTTCGGGATTTAGATCTGCTAACTACATCCCCTATCAATGAGCGTTATATCATGAGTGCGCTGCAAGGTGTGTACACTTGAAATGTATGTGTGCGACGTCGTTCAGACATTTCAGGTCGGTCCTGCAGCAAAGGGCCGATCTGATATGCATCTGGCTGTGCGTACAGGAGACTGAAAGACCGCCCGTACACTGGCTGCTGGTACCGCCGACGTTGACATCTCAACTGGAGGTGCAAATTGAAATACCCGCCCTGTTGTGATGTCAGCCCAGACATATTGAGTGGTCGATTGGTATGTGTGTATAGCTTACCAATGAAAAATGACAGAAGCTGATTTGTTGGTACTTTATCTCTCTCTACTTTATCTCTCTGCAAACTTTGATACATATCCCCCCTAATTAGAGAAGGTGGAGAAGTTGTCCATAGCAATCAATCAGCTGCTCTCTCATTTATCTGGCATAGTCTATAAAGTAACAGAAGCTGATTGGTTGCTATAGACATCTGCTGCACTTTATCTCTCTCGAAGGTTTGATACATCTGTCCCCTGCGTCTCCTATATTGGGACAATTGGAAGGTACTAGAAGATGACAGGAGGCATATTAATGACAGCAAGGACAATACAAATAAATGAAAGCTTATTTTTGGACATAGCATGTTGTTTTTTCCTTGCACTTGGTAAGTTTTCAATCTATCTCAATGGATCTTTATTTTTACAGTTTTTACAAAAATCTGCAGATTTTATACAGTAAGGAATATTAAGAGCTGTCAGTTGCTTCTACTTAAAAATATTTTAGGCATACCCCAGGGCACCAAGAGGGGGGCGGGTACTAATTGCCCAGATCCGGGCATGTTGAAGGGGCACAACAAAGCATCCCCTTCCCTCTTACCTGTCAGCAGCTGCTGTGTGCTGGGCTGCAGTGGGACCAGGGAGACTGCTGCCACTGAGTAGCAGCAGCAGTCTCCTCTACCGGAGGGGGGGCAATCACACTGATCGCCCCCCTGATTTGCGCCTGGCTGAGGGGCTCACAGCGAATGTTTTTTCCTTTTTTTTTCTAAGGGGGCGTGGTCACACCTCCTGCAATTAGGCCATGGCCCCAATAGTAATGGGGCCCGGGCTGGTTCTTTATCTCCCTGGGCATATCTCATAACATGTATAAAGGCAAAATTAGAACAGACTAAGTACTGAACAATCTGCCCAAACTGTGCCCACAGGACCAGAACTAGGTCTGTGCAAGAGGGACAGCCGCCCTGGGTGCAAATGTGAAGGGCATTGCAGGGAATTAATATTTTAGTTTAATTTAGTTACTACTGGCACACAGCACCAATCTTTCTTCTTGACAGTTGGGTGACATGCTTTATGTGGTGTAAGCAGAAGGTTTTGTTACAGATGTGTCCTTGCACACCTTCGCGGCACTCACACCAAACAGCCCCTCATTGCGCACCAGGTCCCCAAAGAGTCTGCAAGCGTCTGGTGTCTCTTTTGCAATTTTGTTGCATGAAAATGCATCTGAGTCATAATGCGGTGTGACTAAAACGCACCAAGAAACTGTGCTGATTAATTTGATATGTGACACTTGTATATCTGTGTGAGACTAAGGGGAGCTTCAATAAAGCTTGGAGAGAGATAAAATTATGAGAGATAAAATACCAACCAATCAGCTCCTACAGTACCTGTCACTTTACAGGCTGTTTTTGAAAAATTACAGAAGCTGATTGGTTGCTGCCTTATCTCTCACAATTTTAGCTCTCACCAAGCTTTATTAAATCTCCCGAGTCTGAATTTGTATATGCTACGATGCAGTGGCCGCGGCTTTTTTTCCGTAATATACGGGATTCAGGAGGTTGGTCAGCCCTCCTGGTAGTCTAGGGGAGCTCACTAATATTTGGGAGCCTCCCGGACATTTCAGGAGAGTAATGGTGCGTACAGACGGGACGATTGACAACGATAATGATATAGTTGTTCAATCTCCCGGGTGTGCTGGATGATCGGTATCGATCAACCAGCACACCACCAATACACCAATGACTATAACGACCCGCAATCGTCGATCGCGGGTCCCTATCATAACCTGGGTGATATCGAACAGGTTGGCCTGCATGCACAGGCGATGGTCGATATCAATATCAACCATACGTGCCCGCGCATCGCAGGTCGATGGGCGAAAAATGTACGATATGATCAATATCGTCCATTTAAATCGTACCGTGTGTACGCACCATAAGCAAGTATGTGATTTATTAGTTACCAGATGAATCAAATACAGACAAAATAAATACTTTATGAAACACAGAGAACCAGGCTAAAAAAAAATGGCCCTGTGACGTTCTCATTATCATTGATTGTCTTATCTCCCACCCCTCTCTAACATGAGCAGTCACTGGTTCCTTTTTTCACATTCAGCTATTGCCAAATGAATACACAAATAGAACTGACATAAAGAACATATGTTGCTAAATTACACTTCTTTTTCAGTGATCATCAATTATCAGACCAAAACGCTTATAAAAGAAAGCTTCCAAATTAACATCTACTTGTGTTCTAGATAATAGATCTTTCCCTTGTTGAGCTATTGTGAAGTAAAGTTTGGAACTGTATCAGAAGACGTTATTTTTTCTCCTATACATCACTCTTTATCCGGGTAGATTAACTTCCATGTAGCATCTGTTTCTCAATGCTTTTGATAATATATGCAGCTGGGATTGGTGACTTTTTAGATGCCATGAGAGCCGATACATTTTAGGAGCAGAGAAATCACTATTGTAAGGATGTGTAGGCATACCTTAAGGTGCCCATCCACTAGACGATTAAATTGAGCGATTCAACCATAACTATATCGTTCAATTGTTTATAAATTGTTAAGAAAAATGTCTAAAACGACCAGCGATGCGCACTCCCGCTGGTCGTTTAGACATCTATCATTGGGCAAATATGTTGTACAACCTGACGATAACATCAGGTTCAACATGTTTGCAGATGATTGATGTGCCTGCACTGAATGACTGCTCGTTCAGTGTAGGCACAACACAGACTGACAAACGGCTGCACTATTACAATGTCGTAATCGTGCAGTCGTTTTCATGTCTTTAAGTGGATGGGCAGCTTTAGTGTTGTCTACTATCAATATACACAGCATGAAAGGTACAGACCCTTCACACTTGTGTGTTTCATCCACCTTGCATTAATATATGTATACCGTAACATTATAAACACAAAGGAATTCCATCTACTAATGCACCACTGCAGAGACCATACATAATAGCATGCATCGTTTTCAGTACAAAGGTTACAGCATAAAGAGAGCACAGCCAACCATAGCAACAAAATAATGAATGGACATATACTGTTCTGATGAGCCTATGTGCTATGCAGTTATTCATTCTAAACACAAACTTTGACATTTCTAAAATGAGGAATAGGTATTAGGATTCTTTATTTAGATTTGGGTGACCACAAACCTTATAGGCTACGGATACTAAAATGCTACCAGGAACTAAAGATATAAATGATGGCATGTAACCACATGTGTCTACGGTTCATGATATGGGTGGTGACAGGTTTAGCTTGAAAAACACTGTAACATACCCCTCAGCCCCACCACCACTATATCCTATCTGCAAAAGACCTGAGTTACATTATCAGTAATTAAAAGTGAACATGGAGTTTACAGTAAAAATAACACTAGTTCCCCAACTTCTATCCAAAGTACAAAGAAAGTTTACCCACTCTATAGTGTCTTATCTTCACTTCAGAAGTACAATGCCCACTATATCCTTTTTGAAAAAACTTGAATTTCAATAGAGAACCAAATTAAAGGGCTGATTTTGCTACAAGACATTCACTAAGAGAGTCCAAATGTGGGATGGTGGCGCAGTGTTCATGATTAAGACCCCTGCAGAGAGTTTAAACATCGATTTGTGATATTACTGCTATGCTTTATTAAACACTCTAATTAGATGTCTGGTGAGCGCCTCTCTCTCTCTCTCTTTCTATATATATATATCTATATATATATATATATATATATATATATATATATATATATACAAAAAGGTGGCTATCATATAACTTTAATGCATTAGTCCTCCACTAAGCTGACACTTTGTAGGATATATATAGCACAATTACACTAAAGCTGGGTACACATTAGGACGATGGATCGGCCATCTGGCCGATCCGCCGTTCTATATGACGATTGGTAAGTGCCAACACACTCACCAATTTTCGGCCCGAAGTGTCCCCCAGTTGTGATAACAGTCACAGACGGCCTCTGCAGCAAGTGTACGGATAGTCGGCTGACTGCCCGTTCACACATCACGATGTGTCGCGATATGCTTGTGAAGACGTCATTCACAGACATATCGTTGGTACACACCCGCCGACGAGTCCACCATATATCGGCCAGTGTGTACCCAGCATAAGGCTTTCTCACAAAAAGATCAATCATTCTCCTAACACTAATCCTAATGTTCAAAGAAGAAAAGCGATGTTATTGTGATATCTCCAGGACTGACTTGAGAGAGCAGAGGGATGTAATCTGTGTCTGTCCTCTACTTGAAACCCGATATAATTGCTTGTATCAGTAAACTATTGCTAGAGGGCATGTCAGCTGGTATTAGATCACCATTACAAATTGTGGATCTTGAAATCCTGAGGTGCATGTATTACCCTATACATCAAAAGCGGCAATAACATTGTCATCCTTTTTTGCTTTTGCACTTGGTGACACAAAATAAAACTTTTTTTATGCAGTACAGTTTAAATAATATGTTTTTAACTATGACATTACATTAATTTGTTCAGTTGCTTTAAAATCCCAACATTATATCTAATATAATTTTTTTTTTTTAATAATATATTTATTGGATTTTTTTTCCAAACAAACATAAACAAATCATAATAAAAGTATATAGATCCATGCAAAGGCAATAGATATTTATGCATTATACCATAGGGGAAAAAAAGCTATGTAATATAATTTATATATTATAAATAACCTTGTTTATGTGTGTATGTGTGTGTGTCAAATCTCATCGCTGGGGTGAATATATTAATAAATAGAACCTTTTGATACTCAAAGAGAGTCTGTTGCCAATTGAATGAGAAAAACAAAACAAAACATAAAAAAACATAGTCTGCCAGCTGGTGGGCTACATTAAGAAAAAGTATGCATTGTATGCATTGATTTCTTATAATGTATGACATTTTTAGTCTCTTGGTTTTCCATTTTATTATATATCTTCTGCTTGTCTCACAGCAGGTTTTCACTGTTGTCTATAGAGAGGTTTTAACAGAACACACAATGTTCTCCATAGGTGTATGAGCATACAAATAGAATACTGACAAAGTTGAAAATGAAGCACAATTTTTATTAATATTAGGAATAGTCTTAAATTAAAAACATTTTTAAATATTTTTAGTTCTTTGACATAAAACACATGTCCTTTAAAAATTGTACTCCATTTTAATTTCTGAGAACTACTTTAAAATGATCAGGAAACTCATCATTATTAGTAAAGTATCAGTATTAGTAAAGTAAACTAAAGTACTTTGAACCTGATGCTGAGCTGAACCTGTTTGCGGAAAGAATACACAAATATTGCAATGCAGAGTTGTACGCATATCAATTGCATCTCCACTCATGACTGCAGGGGCATATCTGGGCTGTAATTGGCTTTTTCAAATAATGTCTTCACAACTGCAGCTGATGCAGAGTTGGACGGAAGCATAAAGGTCCTGATTCAGAGTAGTATGCAAACCCGATGGTCTGCATACTATTCAGATGTTAGAAGATCGCCGCGTGCACAGGATCTGTACTACGCATGCGCCGGTCTTCTACTAAGAGTATCTTGCAGTTACCCAAAACCACAGCCTGATTGACAGGCTACGATCATTTGGGGGCAGGACTGGCCTCCGTTCCGGAAAACGGTTTGAAAGCCAGCCCTTCTGACGCAGACTTCCTGGTCCCGGCTACAGAACTGTGAGGGGCCATCTGAGTAACCTGATGGTCTCGCAGCAGATCCAATGCTGCGTCTTGCGTCTCCTGCTGCATTAGCATATTAGTTGTAGTTTTGCACAGCCACTTCCCTGCGGCTGTGTAATACCAAACATTCAGGGGTGTCTTTAGAGAGGAGGGGGCCCGTGTCCATTTCCTGTCCAGGGCCCCCTCCTCTCTTCCCCGTGGACGGCAGGCGACTGACGCAATTGTAGCATTAGTAGACTCTGGAAAAATGGCCGTGGTGGCCATTTTTCTGTCTTTTTATACAGCGCTTACAGCCCGGTGCAGGACCTCGGAGAGTAAGTTTTAAACAATATGGGTGCAGAGTGACCCGGGGGCCTGTGTGCGCACACACCTTGCACCCATTATAGATATGCCCCTGCAAACATCTCTGAATCAGGCCCAAAGATGTCTGTTTTCAGATGTATCTGTTGCACTCCGTATAGAGTGGTGCCAATACAGCCTGATGATGATAATGACTAGTAGTCAACCAAATATTTGGATAGGGGGTAGATGCCCCACAAGATGTCTGACAGGCGACTATACCATTTTTTCCTGTGCACGCAATGTGGGAGCACATACAGCCACTTTCAGTACATTTATTTTGGCTACTGAGTGGGACTGGAATATTCACTTTAAAAAAAAATAATAAATTTTTATTGAGATGTTCTTTTAAATGCATAAATGAAACAACTTATATCCCCTGCGTAACAAACAGCAAAAAGGACATGTGTAACCACCAAGTGGTGCTATGCCGATAGGGTAAAGAGAGGTTCTAATTACTTTTTCCTTTGCTGATCCCTCGTGGAACAATACGATAGGAAGTACCAAAATATGTTGAGACAGAAAATATGAAATAGTATAATATCACCTACAAACGGTACATTTATTAATACGTAAATCAAGATTCATATAAAACACACAATAAAAGAAATGTTTAGGCTCTATGCGGCCATCCACAAAAATACACAGCAATAATATACAATGAAAAATGTGGGCTCTATGTGGCCGTCCACAATGCTATAAAAGCTTGCTGAAAAGGAAAAGGGTCCTTGGCCCTGCGTACCAAATAGTAGATGTAATGCGCGTTGTGTTTGCACTGCCGACAATCCGGATAAAGTCTGACAGTGACTCACCAGCGACCACGGGTACTTAGGCTCTAGGGTCCTTCTCTGTGATGAATATGCTCTGCTATCCTTAACGCGTTTCGAGCCCACCTGGCTCTTCAGAAGGATGCAGAGTCTCTCTCCTGAGGGGTCTTATATACCCTTGTTCCTGGAAGTTGATTTTCCTCCTGAAAACTGGATCAAACAGAGCAGAACATAAGGTAAGTTCTTCAAGGCCCGATCTGTGGAGAGAAAAGGCTGAGCCATTCCATCGGGACCACTATTGGTCTTATTTAAGGGGGCAATTCTTCCATGTGTAGAGAAACATTTTGTGTACCCCATATCATTAACTAACGCTCTTTATTCCCTAACAGTTGGGGAAGCTGGGGCAATCAAGCTCTGAGCTATCAAAACTCTTGTTAACTTGAGTACACTGGAGACATAAAACAGAATAGTGACATCAGCAACCAGAGGTAGCTGTAACCAAGAGAAACATGCAAAACACATATCTAAAGGTACAGAAACACTCATCCTAGCAATGCATCCTTGCACCCTGTCCTTACATTTTTGAATGCTAGGGCAGTCCCACACAAGGCTATAAGTAGGAGCCTGGCATTTGGGACAACTAGAGTCACAAGTCTTACCAAATTTAACAAGCTGAGAGGAGCTAAGATATGAACTATGTACTATGAAAAGCTGGATATGTTGGTATCTTGCCATCGTAGTTATCCTGCAAGGTATGGCCAATAACAATTCCCAGTCCCCATCAAGAAATGCATCTAAACCCCTCTCCCAACAAAATTGCAGCTGTGGCAAATCTCCTCGTATAGACCATGTCTGGTTCTCCCGATGTTGTGAAACTACAAGTCCCAGTATGCTTTACCATCTGACCAGTAGGAGGGTATGCTGGGACATGTAGTTTCACAACAGCTGGGGAGCCAGAGGTTGGACAGGCCTGGTATAGACAGTCCAGGAGTTGAGATTATCAGAGGTAAATGAATTAGGATGAACCCAGGGAGACAAGAGTGTCCTAATTGGTTCACGTCCACTGTTTACTAAATACATACAGTAACTTTATACTTCCAGGTGCTTTCTGTGCTACCGTTAGGCAGATTTATTTATTATTAATTATCAATTGAAGTCCCCTGGAGATGGACATCCTCTTTAAGCAATGTATTATGTTCAATCTCCTAATAATATATCAAGTTTGATGGGACCAATTAATATTGATGCCTTATGTTTTGTGCAGTTGTGAAGGAGGGAAATCATGTAGTTACATAATTACCGCATTTCACCATTCTCAAAAGCCATTTATAGAGCAGAATCCTCTGAATATTTGTTCATTTGCAGCATTATAGATCCATGCCCTATCAGATACAAAGGGATACTTTTTTTTAATCCTTCCCTTTGCTCCTGTAACAATGTGTGTATTCGGGATCTCTCTCTATAGGAACACAAGTTATTGAAATACCATTGAAAAGCCTATGGACAGATAGTTTAGTGGCACAATGGTGACTGGCATGAAACTGACACATCTGAAGCTTAAAATCCATAACCCGTGCTGAGCTAGAAATGACAAATCCCACACTTTCAGACGTTTTTTCCGTATTGCAACAACCATGACATACATTAAGAGCGGTTAATGGTTTTTCTTCCCAATGAGTTAATTATTTCAAAGAAAATGTATGGATTATACATTACCATAGACAATGAGTGCAAACACTGTGGGTTGGCAATGTCTCTTTATGTATGCTAAGGCACATGCTTGACTGCACATCCACAGAATACACAGAATACAGACATTAATGGCAAATCTTACTGCCAAACTGATCTGATTTTGCAGACCTCAAAAGGGCCCATCATTTACACAGCAGTTGGTGCTTATGGGTGGATTCAGACAGAGTGGATCGGGTGTAGATTGAGCTGATTGGGAATGGAGTTTGGTAATATCATGAGTGCGGTATATACTGTAGGTAATAAATATTTGTTTGGTATAAGAATCAAAAAATACTTACATTTGCAGAAAGATCCTTAAACATTTATGAATAACAATAACAGCTAGTGAAATTGCTTAATGCTTAGACATTTTAAAAATCACACCTGATGCTCAGGAATCTTCCAGAAATATTTATTTAGAAATTATAGCATAATTAATTTTATTCTGAAACCAATTTAATCAGAAAACAATGTACCATTCATGATTTGTGTGCCTTTTTTATGTTTTTTTAATTTATTTATTTTTTCTATTTTTTTTTTACATAAGTTAGAAACTATTTTTCATTTCAAGTGAAGTGTTCAAGAATGCAAAAAAAAAAAAAATTAGTTTTCTAAAAAGTAATTTGTCATTCTTGGAAACAGTACAATGTCTAGTTGAGGATATATGAAATTAAAACAGTGTGGGAACTTAGTAACTTGCATGTGATTGCTAGCATGCTGGAGGAAAGCTCTTTAGAAACTCACTTTGTTACATTCATCGTTATTGTCTTTTGTGTTTACATTCAGCACATATTGTGTCAAGACACAGGGCCTCTTACTAATCACATTCATAATTGTGCCCTTACCGGCAGCTCAGCTAGAAGAAATGTGACAAAATTGGAAATCAGGGGTGCCAATAGCTCTTGTCACCTACAGGTGCAGGAGTTTATTAATGTATACCTTTTAAAAATTGATCATTTGTCTTTTTTGTTCAATTGATTTGGATATAGGACCTCATTCAGAGTCGGTCGAAGCGCCGCACGGTTGTACGCCACCGATGTTCGCTATACTGCACATGCGTAAAGTTTGCAATGCGCGTACGCAAACTAGCCGCTACGATCAGAAATTCCTCTCTCCTTGAACACAGCCAGGTCGGTAGTTTGAGTGACAGATGGAGGCGTTTGTGGGTGGTAACAGGGGAAGGTGCTTGAAAACGGGGGAGTGGAGATCCGAACGCAGGCGTGCCTCATTATGCGAACAGCGTTTTATGGGAGTGCATACGGATTATGGGAGTGCATAATTAACAAAGTAGCGTCATGGCACATGTGACATGGGAGGTTTTTACACTGACATGATCGTAGAGCTTAAGAGAGGGTATGGTCAACCTTAAGCTATACGACCAGTGCCGATGGTTCCCGATGGTCTCGATTAATCCTTATATGCCCGGAGATGACGTGCAAAGCGTACGAGAAGGGGGCGTATTTTTAAGTCTTCCGACCGCTTCCTCCCCTTGGTCGGCCAACTACCGATCCGAACTTAGGGACGCAACTTGCGAGGAAATCATTTGAATATCCGGCCCCTTTTTCCGTACGACCGTGCGGCCGCTTCGACCGACTCTGAATGAGGTCCATAATCCCTCTGTCATTTCCCTGTCATGACTCTGTCATGGCTTAAAAGGGCTTGCTTTCAGAATTTGCTCATTACTTTGACACTCCAGAACATTTGAAATCATTGTACGGCTGCGTACAAAAAATGTGAGTCCAGGGCGAGAATGAGCCACGAGAGGCCCCATTAACTGCAAAGGGGTTAGTTACCCTGCTGGAGAGAGGGATCTTGCAGTACCCCTCTGGTGGACTTGAGCTGTTTGCGGTTCTAATTGCGATATAAATGCAATATTTATTAATCGTGCATACAAGCACATTACTTCTTATTAATCAGAGCCCATGTCACAGCAACTAAGAATGGTACATTCCCTCCCAAAAATGAATAGTTATATGCTGCGATAAGGATTCTTCATTTTTGGGGCAGGTCGCATTTGTTAATAAATTTTCCCTAAAGTATATCATAGGAGAACAATAACAACATGTAATATAGTCACGTTTAATAGTCAAAGTGTGATACACACATGTCTGTATAAAATGTAGTGATTTAGCTATTAGTGAAGATTGATTATCTAAGTAAGGTCTAATTTGAACCAAAATATCTATTACTGCACAATATCCCCTTGCTCGATTATCTTGTATAGCAAACTATTTGTTCTGTGCTGCTGGTATCATTAATGTAGGCCCCTAAGGAGCCGAGTGAGAAAAATAAGATACGGTATTGAAGTGAGTTTTTCAACGCACTTGCGCATTTTATTCAGTAGGACTGTCCAGAGGAGAAAGACAAGTTGGGCAAAATTTTCTAAGTGGCGGGTTCTAAACCCTGGCGGTTTGACGATGGGTTCTAAACTCCGGTGGTTTGGTGGCAGTTTGTAAATGATGCCAAAACCGCCATTTAGTAATTTTATCCCTAGCCTTGTTCTATACTATTCTAAAATGTGTTTTGACTGCGTTTTTGGCCTTAGTAAATATGTGGATAGCAAAACCACTGCCAAACAGCCACCAAACTGGCAGGGTTTATTAAATTAATTTCTCCACCAACTACCATCTCAGCCCAGACCTGTACCGCAAGAAGCGCCCACCAGAGCGACAAGGTCGGGACAGTCAGGGCTAATAGCATCACGGCAACAGTGACCGTGAACCGGAACTCACCTTAACAAATTCTCCTAAAAGGAGCTATAAACATATGATATACTAATCTTAATATTTTTTTACAGGTGCCACTAATTTAAAGTTAATTTGCTATACATAGCGCTTATAATTTTTTTCCTATGGCAGGGTTTATAACTCGCTGCTTAGTAAATTTTGCCTATTTACTGTTTCGGTCAGATCTTTTTATGGCAAAATACTATGTGATATATATTATGAAAACTAGTGCTATAAAACAGTAGTACATTTTGCTGAGATGGGACAATAATTATAAAATAGACCCTCGGAGTGAGAGGTTTACCCATTGCTTGAATTAGGGCTGCAATTATTTTAAGCATAAAGAGTATTGCTATAATCTAAATCTGTCTGTGAATGTTTTGACGGACATATCTGTAAAACTTTACAACCTGAGCATTTCCCTACACTCACATGACATGATATTTTATGATTCTATAATACATTAATAACCTTTCTGTTTTGCGTATAAATAAAGGTAACATATTAACACATCAGATGTTTATTCCCACTAATTCTGTTATCCAAAGTGCCTCACAATGCTGAATTATAGGAGAATAAGCATGTTGAGCTAAACATTCCAATTGGAAAAAGTGGTCACTGCTCACACAGGGTAAGCCCTACCTCAGATGACCCCAGTAGTACTTCATTATCCTCGCAAAATGTCTGCAACTCACGTCTAGGCTTGTCTCTAATACACTGACTGAGTGGTGGTTGTGGCAGATGCATTTATAGAGCTTTGTGAGGTAACAGTGATGCATTGTGACATCAGCTAAGTTATACAGGAGGCCATGTGACCAACCAAACAATTACATGTCTTACTCCTGCCACAATCCGCATTTAAAATGCGGTTGTGGTGTGATATTTTCACCTAATTTTGCGTTGTGAATTTAGGAAATATCACATGAATCTATTAAAATTTGCACGCAAGGTCAGAGCTTGCGAGAAAGCTCTGTTCCTGTGAATACCTTACCCGCACTTTGGGTATTTTCCGCAAAAAAACACCATGAGACTGTGCCTGCACATGCGCCGCTGTTTCTGCACAACTGCTCTTAACCAATTTTTTCAAGGACTTTGTTTTTGCCATTTCAATGTCATTTAATTTCAGATGTTGAGTAGGTAAATCTGTAGTAGAGATGCTGACCATTGCGACTGTACATTTCCCTGGTGGCTGCTACTCTCTTCAGCCACTGGGTGGTAGGTCCTTCCGTTCTGCCCAACCAGCTGTGATCGGCTGTGCGGTAGACACTGGGGGAGGGTTCAAGGAAACAGGGACCAGGAGGTCCCTCTGAGATTGGCGGCTGATGGAAGATTATCTTCCGCCAGTCACCCAGTGATCGTTTTTGACTGGTCACATTGTATGCGACCATATCAGGCAACGCAGAGCCTGGTATGGTGGCAAACGATGCGACCACACCAGAAAAGCGGTTAAACTTCTTTGTGGTACATTTTGGGTGTTGATTCAATTATATACAAGAAGCTTTGGGACATGTGCACTGCGCACATAACAGCAATTTCAGTATGGAGCTGTATGGTCATTTCTCCATGGTCTGGGAGCAGAAGTGAATAACAAGAAACATCACGATGCCGTTCTGGTGGATTTGCATATAAACCTGGGTTTGATCTGATTCAACTGCTGTGTTTGCTCTGAAGAGAGCCTCAAACTCACATTCACAGCTTGAAAGTTGTGGCTATTAAATGCATTAATATATATATATACAGTGTGTGTATATATATATATATATATATATATATATCTAAATATACATAGTCCACAATCCACAGAGGCGGCACTCAGAGACTTCAATATATGGTGAACAAAAGACCCACTGCGGGGTAACCTGTATGTCACATTAAAAGTTACCCCGCAGTGGGTCTTTTGTTCACCATATATTGAAGTCTCTGAGTGCCGCCTCTGTGGATTGTGGACTATTTGTGGGGAAGCAATACCCTCCAGGAGTGCACCAGAGCCCAGTTACTTTCATGGACTGGTGAGTGTCGGGTCTCGCTGGAGATATATATATATATATATATATATATATTATAGTTTTTTAATTTTGAACTGTGAACATTACTGTTTGATTTCTCCTTCGCATAGAAGATTGTAAAATAATATTCTTTATCACAGCCATTAAACCCAAACTTGGTCAAACCTATTTGCCTTTCTTCAGTTTAGCGTAAATTTCTAGTCTAGTCTGAAGCTTAAGAATTTAAGCATTTATTAATAATAATAATAATAATTGTATTTATATAGCGTTTTTCTCCCGCAGGAAGTTTAAAGTAAGTTTGATGAGACTATGAACACTGCTCAATTTGCTGTTATATAATTGAGCACTTTAGACAGACTATTAACATCTACCTCACTTGCTGATTTGTTCTTGGCCTAAGAAGCACCTGAAGTGGAACTGTGGGCCTGATTCAGACCCGGTCGCAAGCGCTGTGCGGTCGCAACCGGGTCGATGGTAGGCCAGTGCGCATGTGCACGACGGAGCCGGCTCCGTCATGCGCATGCGCGAGACCCGGATAGCGACGTGCACTCCGTCGCTCCGGATCTCGTACCAAAGGGGGTGTGCTGTCGATGTTGAGCGACAGCACGCCCCCTTTGGTGGGCAGGCCGGGGGCGTGGCTGCCCAGACGGAGGTGTTCCCATGGGAATGCCTACCGTCTGGGGCCGGCCCCACTGACAAGTGATGTCAGTGGGAGAGTTTTCGGCTCTGTTAGAGCCGAAAGCTCTCTGGGGCTTGCGGCAACGAGACCCTATCACAAGGGTCTCGTTGCAAGCCCGATGGTCGCGATGGTCTTGACCACCGCGACCATCATCATGGCCGCTCGCTATAGCTGTAGGTGGTCACCCACACATATGCGAGCGGCCAGGAGGCCGTTCTGAAAAAAAAATAGCCCGGCCCTGATTCAGAGCGAGCGCTCTATCAGAGCGTCCGGCTCTGAATCAGGGCCTGTATTTGGTAACTGAATCTTCATGTTTGCCGAATGTTGAAATTGGCCATTTAATCCTTAATAAGGAAATTGTGTACTGTTTATACTGATTCTGATTTTTTAACGTTTATAGTTATAAAATACTTTTGATATAAGATTTTGAGTGACAATCAACCACTGATGTATTTTATTATATTTATTCTACATATATATTTTGCTTTTTAAAACAGTTTTTCATTTTATTTAGATACATAAGATGATCATATTATTTCACTGCTTCAGTCTCAGAATAATGTCTGCACTTGTGCATTACTAATTGGTTTCTGTGCCTAGAACCGAACTTGTGATATCTTGTATATGTGCTATTGTTTGCTGTCTTAATTATTCCACCTCCAAGGCCCATCTTTCACATTTCTTCCTTTTAGACATTGTACTTACCTTACCTACCAGGAGAATGTGCCTACATTTCATGTATGTTATATTTACAATGTTGTGTAAATGCAGGTGATAGCAATTACATAAAAACAATGTGTCTCAGTAAAATGTAAAATCATGTATTTAACACATTTGTATGCAAACGCATTGATAATAATTTGTGACAAAAACAACACTATCTGAGCAATGAAAATTAGAATAAAAACAAAATGTTCCCCCAAGTCATTCATCCTTATTTGACATTTAATCTCTTAAAAAAACAGTTTCTCCCACTGCCAGATGACCGCTGCTACCACAACGATAATTAAAAAGCCTCTTTAAAAGTCAAACATTTCCCTCTGTACCCCAATTTCAGTGTAATTAAATTAGCATTACCAAAGCAGCAGGCATGTTTGCTGATAGATGTCCTAGTGAAGGAAGTATGTGCTTATATTTGTGCATAACTCATTATATGCTTAGAGCAGTAACTAGAGCGGAACTGCAAAGAACACCTGTCACTTTCATGGATTCCTGTGTTAAATGCTTTTCAAGTTCATCAACCAGAAAAGATGGTCTTAAGCACAGGGAAACCAAATCAATATTGTTTCAATGTGTAAAATGATTGAGTACACTAAGGGATAATGATGCAGATTACAGATACCAATGTTTTAAGATCACTGGGGAAAATGGGGGAGAAAACGTTACATATTACCAGTCAGGTTGTCAAATGCATTTGTGTGAAGATAAAACAGTTTTCTTAAGTAAATTCCTTTGCAGTTCCCCAGTCTCATCTCTCGTTTTCTTTTAGTTACCCACACTCATTGCATTTACATATCCTCCCTCTTGATTTATAGACACAGCTAAAGATGTTCCACTAGGGACAAATGTAAAATTAATATTCACACTGATAGCTAAAAGAACTTGCTGCTGGCTGAATAATCTGTAACATTTGCTATGTAGCTGCGAAACTAACTGTAAAAAGAAAGGCTGTAGCCCCCCCCTCCCTTTCCCACCAGCGGGGTTAATTCCGACACACATTAGTCTTTAGAAGGTGATTTATTACAAGAAATAAATGTTTCTAAGAGCAGCTATTTAAGTTCACAACGCGGTTTATAAAGTTCTGCATCTGTTTTTTATTAGCAGAATTTTTTATTGTAAACATTTTACAGTGACCAATATATTATGTAATTGTAGCAATTGATGCAATAGTGTTATGCATGGCATACTATGGTAAAGCATAAGCCCTTCTTCATAGACCATTAGAATGGATTGTTACCATATTGCACTAATAGCATGTGCACACCAGAATCCATGGTTCCCTGGATGATTCCCTCAGTGACTGCAATGTGTCCCCATCTGCCGGTATACTCCAATAATGATGCTCCCACTGTCATGTTTCATGTTTCACTCATTTCCAGTGTGCTATAACAATAACTTCTCCCATTGGTGCTCAATTCATGATGATTCAGAAAGGAATCAATATAGCCTTAAAATCAAGGATTTGCACAGGAGTCTTGTTTCTTCCACATCCAAATAAATCAGGAAAGTTATTTAACATTGCTAAGAAATGTATAAAGCCTGTATAAATAACAATGTGGGGCACATTTACTAAAATTTCTAAAAATAAAAAAAAATTGTGGTGTTGCCCATAAGCAACCAATCAGAGTCTAGCTATCATTTAAAATGCATCATAGAAATCCTATTGATTGGTTGCTATTGGAAACTCCTCCACTTTTTCATTTTTAGAAGCTTTAGTAAATTTACCCCTGTGTGTGTATAGTATAGTGACTTCTGTGTTAGTGAATGTGCTATAATGTGTAAAAGTACTAGAAACAGATTTTTTTTTCATAAAGTTGCAAACAACGCATATAATAATGAAACACTGAAAATGCCATAGCAAAAACACCAACTTATAATAAGTAACACATACTGTACTGAACTGCTTTCTGTTCCTCTTATTTGCTGTCTGGGTTTAACCTTTGACTCTAATGTTTCCTTCATTGCCTATACTCAATCTCTCTTACTGTGTTCTATTGCACCCTCTCATCCACTCTATTTTCTCCCATATTGTCACCTCATTCTGTCTGTCTCACCCATCTATGGCCACTTCATTGCATCATCAACATTGCAATAAGACCGATTTCCCTTTTTCCGAAGCTGTTAGAAGTGGCGCCGTCCAACATTGCGTGGGATCGCAGATGCAGCAGGAGGTGTGCGGCTTTGCAATTCCATCCTCTGCTGAATCACCCCCTGTGTATTATTCTGTGTGTTATTAGGGCACCTAGATATGAGAAATGCTACGTTTAATTCAGTGGTTCCCAGACTTTCTTAAATCACTGTGCCCTAGAGTATCAGCATTTATTTCACAGCACCCTTAGGCCAAAAGTTTGTTGTTGAGAAATTCAGGGAAAAAACATATTAAATTAAGTAAATTGTGCTTACCTGTCATCCTTAGGTTCAGTTATGTGGTGGTGAATAGGGTTGTGCTTCTGTTTGTCCATATTTTTTATCATTGACAGCCACTATCAGTGGTGTCATATAGAGTCTAGATCATAAATAATTTTATTTGGTCCTGGACCACCAACCCGTGGCACCCATGCAAGTGCGCTAGGCAACCCAAGTTGCCATGGCGCCCAGTTTGGGAACATCGGGATTAAGTAATTAATAAATTAAGTTGTTTTTTTTCCCCCCCAACTATTGTATTAGGTAAGTAACAATGTATACAACTTGTTTAGTGCCTAGTGCCTTTCAAGCACAGGCATCTCATGTCCTATGCAATATCAATACCACATGCATAGAGTTCCCATGTGTTCTAGTTTTACCAAGTTAGTCCTGTTTTCTTCCTCTTGAGTCCTAAAGGAACACATTTAACAATTCAAACTACTAAAGGTGAACTGAGATACCAATCAGCTCCTAACTGCCATGTCACAGGCTATGTTTAAATAATGACAGTTAGGAGCTGATTGGTTGGGACTTTATCTCCGTTCACTTTATCTCCATCCAAGGCTTAGTAAATAGACCCCTATGTCTCCAGATAGTGTCTTCCTTTTATAGAAGGTAGATTACACACTTCCTGCATATAACACTGTATTTTAGACATATTTTAGTAAGTAGAGGGAATATTCTGCCAGCAACTCAAGATAGGCAAAGTTGTCTATTTAGATTTACCTATTTGTAATCAGTGGGTGGTCACTTTAGCTCAGGATGACCATATCTCATGAGTGTAATTGCTGCTTAAAAAATAGGAACCAAACACATGACCTAATTCCTATATAACTTGCAGAAATTGTTATTGTGTTTTCTGAGTCCCTGATAGATAGCGACATCTGCTACACTTTTTTAGATAACAGAATTACTTACATTAATGCCGTTCTTCTGAACCTGCCTAGAGCAGTAGTATGCTCACAACACCCCGTATTATGGTACTTGCCTTTTTGACAGGTAATTAGACAGATTTTTCCGAATTGTAATAAAATGAGTAGTTTGTTGCCTTAAGTTAGAATAAGCGGAAAGGTAATCATGCAGCGTTCTCCTTACTTACATTTCAAACCCTCATGGCAAGGTATCAGCTAATGAATTATTTAATGCAGGCAGTCTTTGGTTCATCTACGTAAACAACAAAATAAGGAGAGACGTTTGGCAGTTGTGACTTGTGCAATGTGAATCTTCAATTGCAAGATGAAAAACAGTCACAGATGTTGTCATTAACTCTGCGAAATCAAGGGAAACTACATGAAATATGTAAAACCGCTAGCCTTTTTATTTGTAGTTGACATTAGTTATTTTAACCTTTTCCTTGGGAAAGTAAGTAGCGTCTTTTTACTGCTGGTATCTTTCGTTCTTTCTGCTGAAGTAAGTTATGAATAGGACATTTGCTTTGTACTGCAGGCCACGCATGAGGTTTTGTTTTTGTATTGAGCTTGTCGCTTCTACCTTTATATCTTATTCTTTGTATTGTCTTTCTGTGTAACACAGTGAGCTCCTGCTTACTTATTTTTAATGTAACTGAAATATGAAGTGGCCAGATTGTGGTGTCAATACATACACTTTTGTTTTTACTTCCGCTGTGCCTAAAAAAGTATCTCCATAAAGACACGTCAACATCATCTATGTAATTACCAAAGATGGCTGTCATGTCTATGTCATGCGCAGTGGGAGCCTACTTATGCCCCCCCCTTTAATGGCTCCCCCTGCTGCCGACATAGACATGTCATGTGAGAGGCTCCCCCTGCTGCCGACATAGACATGTCATGTG
The DNA here is from genome assembly GCA_031769625.1 of Taudactylus pleione. Lineage (NCBI taxonomy): Eukaryota > Metazoa > Chordata > Amphibia > Anura > Myobatrachidae > Taudactylus > Taudactylus pleione. Next base: position 9,697,796 of record JAUIMM010000052.1, on the reverse strand, counting down.
AGACATGTCAGCAGGATGGTGGACAGTGGCAAGGACGGATAAACTACTTGTAAAATCATTTTCACAGTAACATCCAGTATCGGTTTGTTGAAATCCCCAACTATGATACATTTGAAGGACAGGAGGAATACCAGCACTTAAGCAGGTGGATGTGGATATTTATATATAGGGTGGAGCTTTCTTTCCTGGGACTATTCATACAAAAAGCGAAGCAGATGCCAAGATTTCTTAACACTCCCAGCAAGAGGAGCACCCTTCTCACTTATACAGAACTTACTCAGAGACACTTACATGAATGTGTTTAAAAAAAAACATGCTTTTATTTGCTTTTGTCTATGTGAGTTTATCAGCCTCATGCATTGTCTATGGTGTTTTGTTCCAGTCCTCCTTACAGCATGGAATCAGTTCATTGGTGACATTTTTTTATGCACAGTTCTCTTAACATGATTGATCTGTGACCTTAAGAGGCCTTGGGGGAGTTATATCAAACCTTGGAGAGATATAAAGTACCAACCAATCAGCTTCTGTCATTTTTCAAACAACCTGTAAAAAGGCTGTTACAAGCTAATTGATTGATACTTTATCTCTCTCCACTTATCTCTCTCCAAAGTTTGATACATCTCCTCCCTTAAGAGATCGTTTCTTATGGGACTCTAGTAATCAATATTCCCCATTTGTAAATAATATTTCTCACCATGGAATTATGGATATGGAACCTGATTCAGATGGTTTACTTACTAATCCGATTGTTTGGGGTCCTGTGACCTTGCTTGTAGATCCCTTAAGCTGCAGCATGATTGACATGCTACTGCGTTTGGGGGCGGAGAGTGCCTGGGCAGCGTTCCTGGAGGCCAGATTTCCTGGCCTCACAAGCTGCCAGCTTGTATATGCTAAAGCTTACTCAGACTGGCCAGTGCTGCCGTCATCGCGACCGCTGGTCGTACTGATGATACAGTGCAGTATCTGCAGATGTTATAGTCGGATCGCAATGGCTGTCAGGAGGCATCTGCTTTCTATAGACTCCTCCTGCAGCATTTAAATATTTGCTGGACAGTATTGAACAGCTGCTTCCTTGCAGCTGTGTAATGCCGTCCACATCTGAATCAGGCCCATTGTTTGAAGATGGTCTTTTAAACAATTGATGAGTAGAACAATTGCTTATCTCAGATCATGGCATATGCCTTTTTTCCTTTAGCATGTTGATAATGCAAACCTGAATGATACGTACATAGTGCTTATATTTAATCATAAACAATATGTAATATTGTACCTTTCAAACCACACATCTATAAATTGGGGAAAGTAGAGGGAACTGTAGTATGAAAGAGTTGGTGGCATACTTTCTGCTCCTGGTCGCCCCCGGAAAGACATACAAGTATCCCGCAGTGCCCCCTGTCTGCCCGGTGCCGCCCACGCTGCCCACTTCCCCGACTAAAGTTGGTGGGCCAGATGGGTGATGATGCAATTCGAGCTGAATCGTTTCATCATAGCCACGCCACCACGCTTTACAATGCCGTTAATTTTGACATTGTATAGCTTAGGGTGTGGCCATGATGACTCCATCATTCGGCCTGCCCACCGCATCGCCCACCTATGCTGCGCCACACCTCTCGCTCCCTCCTGTTGTGCCAACCAGGCCACTCTCTCCTCAAGGGGGCAGCCAGAATGTTAGCAAGTATGGTTGGTGGCATCTGGCTAGACTAATACACCAACCAAGCATATACTGTAGGTAGTTGGTTTAGGTTTAGTGGTGTTATTTTCTGTCTGTAATTGTGTGACTAAACACATTGCTGATTTCATTATAATATAGAGGGATAAATTTAAGTCTGCAAATTACATATTGGATGTAACTGGCAAATCCTTTAAACCTTCCGCGTGCCACTTAAAACTGTTCAGCTGCTGTGTTTGGAACGTGTGCTGGGGCTTGTTGACCCCTAAACTACAGTAGATTATTATTAATTACATTATTATATAAAAATTAGGGGTGTCCTTCTTTGTCATCTGACTTAATTCAGTTTACTCTGTTTCAGTTTATAGCCTGACTACAGGATGGGTGTATATTTTACATAAATGTTTGCAGGTTGTAAGGAGCTCAAACTAGTTTAGGTGTATGAATGTAGTTAGTTTATGTAGACTTTTGGGACAATATCCAAGTTTTAGGATTCAGAGATTGCATCCTACAGTTAGTCTATTCACCAGCATTTCATTTCATTAAGACATTTCAAGTTCTTTTATGGCTTGAAAATGCATTGTACTGACAGCAAAGTTGTTGCTGAATTGTAAACATGGGAATTACAGTACATTCAAGAAATAAAGTTGGGCATAATGGATATAAAGTATATAAGCAGGTTTATTTTTCCTTACATGGTAAGTAAGTCTGTTCATATTGTAATACTAGCTGCATGTTATATTAATTCCAGACCTGGATGGAAATTTTAAGTGCGCCCATTTAAAGTGCACAGAATTGAGATATTACTGAGACACTACAAGGCTTTATGCTTCATTGATGTCTACAATTCATTGTAAATGGGCTGCCTGCAATATTGGGAATGCTGTGCCTCTCTGATGTTACAGCTTCAGAGCGAATTGATAGGGAGCATTCCTATCTATAATAATGGTGTCCATTAAATGTCACCCTCCATTGTGATTAGGCATTGGGTGCACTGTAACCCCTTTATTGCTTAGGATTTTCTCATTTCTGTGCGGAGTTTATTTTTTTTTACATTTGCACATTCAAACATTAATATCACAAATTTTATTTATGCAGTACCCACACAAATTATACCTTGTTTTCTTTTTTTTCTTTTTCGGTAGATGTTGCATTGCATTTTCAGAAAATACCATTAGTCATTTTGATTCTTTTAACACGGAAAATAAAATGTAACCAAAATGCCCCCAAAAAGTATTTTTCTTAATTTATATGTAAAATAAAAACACCACAAAGACATACCTTGCGATTCTAGCTTCGGCATTGATCTAGCTTTCCAAATTAGCAAAAAGAATTCTATGTGTAGGTTTTCATAGCAAAATCTGAACTTGATAATGATGCTTACAATCAGGAGTGCCGAGAGGGTGGTGGGGGGAGCAAGTACTCCCCCTCCTAGTGCTGTTAGTGGCAATAGCGCAGTGAGTACAGCGAGTCTGGATGCCAGGTTGGAGGAGATTCCTGGACTCCATGAATTTTCTTTAGCATTGGGTGTTATCACCTGGTGATCACACTGAGCAACAGATAATAACTTCAGTGGAGGCATACAGTTTGAAAGAGGAGCTATCCACAAGCTGACATAGGCCCTGATTCAGAGCCGGACGCTCTGACCAGAGCGCTCGCTCTGAATCAGGGCCCACCTCCATAAATATGGAGCATCCTCCTGGACGCTCGTATAGCTGTGGGTCACCACCCACAGCCTATACGAGCGTGCATGATGATGGTCGCGATGGTCTTGACCATCGCGACCATCGCCAGTGCGAGCAGAAGCCTGCGGTTGAGTTTCTCAACCGCAAGGCCAGGAGTGATTTTGGCTCTATCAGAGCCAAAATTACTCCCACTGACATCATTAGTGATGTCAGTGGGGCCGGCTTCTGACGGTAGGCGTTCCCTTGGGAACGCCTCCGTCTGGCAGGCACGCCCCTGGCACGCCCACCAAAGGGTGCGTGCTGTCAATCAACATCGACAGCACGCCCCCTTTGATCAGACACAACGAGCGAAGGAAAGTCCTTCGCTCGTCGCGTCTCGCGCATGCGCACGACATAGCTCCCTCCGTCATGCGCATGCGCAGTGCACACCATCGACCCACTTGCGAGCGGACAGCCGCTTGCGAGTGGGTCTGAATCAGGCCCATAATCAGTAGAAATATTAGGGTTCGATTTCCTGGAATACGAACACACCAGAAGTTAGGGGTTACAAGTCGAACTGAGCCCCGGTTCGGGTCTTCCCGCCAACTTTGGATCCCAAAATGAGGCAAAATGTCACCATAAAAAAACTCCATTAGGGTGCCACTGCTATAAAAGCACTGTGAGGCACTGTGTTAAAACAATTAAAATAAAACACTGTTGTGTGCACTGTGCAAAAAAAAAAGCCATTAGGGTGCCATTACTAGGACTACTTTGAGGCATTGTGTTATGTGTTCAGACACTGTGTTAAAAAATAATATCATTAGGTTTGTCAGCGCTGTGAGGTACTGTGTTGTGTGTTCGGGCACTGTGTTAAAAAAGTAATGTCTTTAGGGTGCTATTACTAGAAGCGCTGTGAGGCACTGTGTTGTGTGTTTAGGCACTGTGTTCAAATATATAACATCATTAGGGTGCCACTATTATACAAGAACTGCTGTGAGGCAGTTTGTTTTGTGTTCAGGGCCTTTCAGGCACTGTTAGAATTTGTTTAAAATATAATGTCATAAGGATTCTACCTGTCTTATACTAGAGTCACAGCAGGGCAGTTTGTTGCGTGTTCAGGCATAGTAAAAAAGTCTTAATATAAAAGTTATAACATCATTTCATACTCAGACTCTCTGATGCACCTCATAAATGTACTACAGGGGTGTATTACCTAATAAGTTAGGTGGGAGGAGGGCAGTAGTATGGCCTGCTTCTTTTTCAATCCTTTTTAGGAATCCTTGGCTATTTACATGGCATTCTTTTATGGCCTTTTCTCTTCTCAGTTGCTGCAAAACAGCTTCACCACCAAGGCCACGTCTCAATTTTAATTATTTTTAATTACTCAATCAATTAATCATTCTTTTTTTTACCTGCCTTCCACTACATACTCCACCTCCATTTCACTGAACTGCCCTCGGGCCTCTGAGCTAGTTATTTATTAATGAAAACATTTTTCAGCTTAGCTTTGTATAGTTTATATTAAACTTCCATCCTGTCTGCCACTCTGTGTCCTAGATGTGCTATATTCTTTCTTAAACTGCCATGTGTTTGTGCTGCTGCTCTGTCGCTTAGTTTAGACAGTTAGCTCGTTGCAGCCTTTGGCCCGATGTGGGTGAAAACAATATTGTAAGCTGTGAGTTGGTTAATTTTGACTTGAAATTAATGTTATGGAGTTTAATAATACTGTAGGAACAAAAATAGTCCCAAATGACATTATTTTAGCTGTTTTATACATTTAAAAAAAAATCCAGACCCAAAACTAAAACACTTGAGGGTGGTTTTTGGCAAAACCAAAATACAAAGATGATTTAAAATAAAACACGGGAGTCCATGCACTAATAATCGGGGACCCCCCCATCCCCTTTGTTAATTTTTTTGTAATGTAATGACCTCATCATGCGCATGTGCGAATATGACACACTACTCTAATGCTTTCCCACTATGGCTGCAATTCCGGGTTTCTGGGAGGTAAGTAATGCTTTTTTGGGCCTCGACAAGTGGATCTCATCCTCTCAGTTATGATTTATATGTGGAGGACGAGAACCACTTGTAGTGAAGGGGTTAAGGAGAACAGTGGGATATTATGGATTAAAGTGTACTGGTCAGGCAAATTTCAGGATTTGGGCAACTCAAAAAAAGGACCCATCTTAAAGGGTGTGTTTAATTTGCATCTGCATGCCATTTACTTTTCTGTACTTGCAAATAAATGTTCCCGATCCTCCTTTCCAAGTGCAGGGCTCCATAAGAACAAGAGGCATGCAACTCATGATGCATATTTATGACACGCAAATGTACATAATTCTAAATTGGGACAATGGTCCTGATTCAGAGGTGGACGCTATTCCGATTCGGCCACAAATGACCAATAGTTTAAGTTTGGCTTAGGCGGCCACAGTGTGGCACCAGACGCAGCAATGTTAATGGGTTGCCTATCAAGAAATGCTGTGGTCCTTGCTTCAGTATTAAGTCACCTTCTCAAAAGAGCAAAAAGCAAGATTCTACATATAGGTTTCTATAATATTATCTGCACATAAATATTATCATACTGCTTTATTTATTTATTTGGCTATATTTCACCATCTTAAATGAAATATATACAATGTGTAAGAATAATATGGTAGCTCAACAAGGCATACAATATAGAAAACTAGAACTTCGACCACATTGACCCAAGATGGAGAAGATCTGAGCATTAGAACCTCCACCTCTCCATGTCTATAAAAGATGTTTTATAGACATGGAGAGGCTTCCACAAGTGATTATAAGACAACAACTATTTAGGCTTCCACAAGTGATTATAAGACAATAATTACTAAGGAGGTAAATTATTTGAAAGAGCCTACTCCTCTCTTTCAAACGAGGGTGTCCTTGAGCATGTACGTGCCAGTATGGGTGAGACTGTGCACATTAGGGGCCTGATTCTAAATCGGACTCTCATTGACTGCAAAAACAAACACACCGCCGCCTACACGGCAGCGGTGTGCTTGTTACTGTGTAGTGCGGACCGCACTCACTGCGGTCCGCACTACACATACTGATTGGTGGGCAGGGGGGGTTTCTCAGAACCCCCCCCCTGCGTGCATGTATGAGTATTGGGTACATGTTCCCCCATCTCTGGACTTCATGTTGATTTATACAGTGCAGGTTGTTCTCTGGTGATCACCACAGATTAGCTTCCCAGGGGGTCACATCATTTCAAATGTGCATACCCCTGAGTCTATGGGTACCAGGATGGAGGATAATCAGCACTTTTAATACTATCTTCCCTATTTTCTGGCTTGTAAAAATTTACAGTATGCTGTGTTCTACCCAGGGTGGGCAGAGATTAATGATGTCATCATGGTCCTGAAAGGACGAAATAATCAAACGTGTTCCCTCCCAGGTCCAAGCGACAGCAGCTGTATGTTTCCAACCCCATCTGAGCTCCTGTAGTGCTTAGGATGAGTGCCACTCGTCCTTAGCAGCAAAGGGAAAGGGATGAAAGTACCACTTAATCCCAAAATTAACATTTTTAGATATGTGTATGATGACACTCATTTTAACACTCTTCAGCCACTGTTCACAGAGGTGGGCAGATCTTGACGTAAATTGCATCATCAAAGCACATGCTCTTCAACCCTTTAGGCAGTTAAGAGCTAATTCTGGGAGTCCACAATATCTTCTGGACATTTTAGGGCATTAGACAGCTGGGTAAAATACATTGTTAATGCCAAATATTCAAATATTACCTCACTATTATAGATATCTGTGGCTCTACCCACATTTTAGGAGAGTTCCCTGATGGGATCTCATACAAGTCAAAAAGTTGATTTTGCAGGCATTCACAACTGTCTTTGTTAAATTTGCATGAATAAACTAATTTAAATATGCTTTTACAGGGCCATAGTTAGGGTAGTGCAGCCGGTGCCATCGCACAGGGCACCACAGGTCAGGGGGCGCTGTTTGGGCCTGTCAAATGTCTGTTTATTATCATTCTCACTTGTAGCTTCCTCTTATTTCATCCCCAGCATCTCCTGGCCTCCCCTATCTCTTCCATGGCCCTTCCCCATGAGGCCATTCCCTTTTTTTGGGTGCATTATGTCCCTTTGAAAAATGAGGGGGGCGCCAATGCTCTTTCTGGCACAGGGCACCAAAAACTCTAGTTACGGCTCTGTGCTTTTATCAGTAGGTCCCCTTTAGTGGAGATGAGGTAATTTTTTTATCGCTGCTAATACTGTCAGTAAAAAAAAATTTACTTATTGCCGTAATTTGTCAAGAAACTTCTCTGGAATGATAAAGAATATGCCAGCGTGTGAGTCTGCCAATAGCTCAGTTGTCACTAAATAATGTAAAAATAAAAAATAATTAAATAAAAATTTTAAACCTGGAAATAATTTTTTTTCATAATATAAAACAGCACCAGTTTATTCAAAGTATAAATAATTATTTCAAAGTTTATGGGGAAACTATATCTGCTGAAAGCCAGCAAAACTTTCTGCTGGTGGTGACTACTGCAGACAGTAGCAATGATGTATTTAACATTTGCAATGAAAAGTATTAAAACCAATAGATAAGTAGTCCTAATAACTTTCTAATTTATTTTGTTCAAACATAATAAATATAAAATGATATAATAATGATTACTATAATGGAAGAATGTTAACTAATCCTAACTATCTCTAACGTGCAACAGGGCCGTAACTAGATATTTGAATTCCCCATAGCAACAGTTTGTAAGGGCCCCTATATACCACCCAATGGTGAAAAATGTATATAACACATGTAACTTTGACAAGGAAGATGGGCTTCCCTCAGCTCTGGGCCCCTTAGCAGCTGCACCCCTTGCACCTATGGTAATTAGGGATGTAGTTTATATCCCAGCTGTCGGGATGCCAGTGCTCAAAATGCCGGCGCCGTAATCCCAACACCAGTCAGAATCCCAGTGCCAGCATCCCGACCATCCCGACGGTAAATATCGGGGTTAGGGGGAGGGCTAGGATTTAGGGTTAGGCTGTGGGGTGAAGGTTAGGTCTAGGCTGTGGGGGGGGGGAGGGTTAGGCTGTGGAGAGAGAGGGTTAGATTTAGGAGTGGGGGTAGGGTTAGGATACTTACAGACAGGTGTCAGTATCCTAACTCTTTGGTGATGCCGGCGTCGGAATTCTGACCGCTAGGATCCTGAGCGCTAGTATCCCGTACCCAACCCTGTAGTTATGCCCATGCTAACGTGATGACCGGTGACATGCCACACAGCTTTTTTTTTTTAACCATATTACATTTTTTTAATAACTTGGTTTTAACATTTGTCGCCTCAAATTTAAAATGTAATCTAATAAATTATGCTTTAAAGAAATAGTGTGCAGCCATTATATCTACATTTTTTGTCTTTTTGACTTATGATATATTGTTAGGTATAGCATCGCCAAACAATTTATTTGTATCTATTTAAATAGATTGTTATCGTATTGAAATTAAAAAGATAACAGCAAAAGTGACAATGTTGTCCAGAATATTATCGGGCAACATCGTCACGAATAATTATCAATTGTCAAATTTTTAGCAAGCTATTCAGCAAGATTTTCAGCAGGGAGAGCGGTTGCGGTAACACGCTGTCCCTGTGATGTCACAGAAGGGATTGTTTTCGGGATTCCGAAAACAATCCCTTCTGTTTGTTCCCTGCGCATGCTCAGTCATGCGCTCAGGAACAGTCTCCGTCCTGGCTTCCCGGTGACCACGGAGGGGTAAATACAGCTCCAGCCTCCCGAAACTGATTGATATGTGTATACAGGCTTTATACTAGCCTGTATACATGTATATTTATGTGCTTTTATATTTAACATTTATATATAAATGTTAAAGATAATGGCACACAAATATACATGTATACAGGCTAGTATAAAGCCTGTATACACATATCAATCAGTTTCGGGGGGTTTAAAATCCTCTAAAGTGACTTACCTGCCGTCGATCACCGGGAAACAAGGACGGAGACTGGGCCGGCTTACAAAATGCTGCAGGGACTTATGGGAATATTTCCCTTTGTCCCTGCAGTTTTCGGGAAATGTAAGTATTTTCTTCATATAACACCATTCTGAAATGGCGTTATATAAAGGAAATATTTATCGAGTGATTTAACACTTTTTGCTTTGCTGAATAGCAAAAAGTGTTAAAGCACTGTACAGATCATTGGCTGATCCCTACAGTGCGGAACTCTGCGAGATGGGAATCAGTGGAGAAGATAATTGCGTTATCTTCTCCATTATTCCCTTGCTGAATAGGGGAGCTACATAAAAAATACAGAAATCATAGTTTCCGTATTTTTTATGTAAAATAACAATGCTGAATAGACCCCAAAATCTTTTGTCTTGTGCGACAGTTGTTTTCCTTTTCTAAAAGCAGTGATGTATAGGGTGATGTGAGAAAAAATGCCCTATCATGTTTTGGCTTTTCACCCTTTATTAAAAAGCCTGTAAAGCAGCATTTGTTTCCCTCCTAATATGAGAACTTGCGGCAGCAGCGTGAAATACAGCAAGGTAGACCTGTTCACTTCATTATAAATATTCCAGTTATTTCATGTGTAGTTCATGCTTAGTAATGCACAGCCTTTCATATACATTAATGTCAAATAGTGGCTTGGCATACTCTGTAAGGTGAATGCAGACTCATAGTCACACAGGTGACGGAGTCATGTTATTGTCCTAGTACACAAAGAAAATGTCATTTTCCTTATTGTCATGTTCTACATGTTAAAACTGACATTTTCTAAACATAATAAGCCAAAATCCTGTATGCTTTATGTAGGCATAAATAACTATACAGTCACACCTCTCTACCCAGGAAGCCGGACGTGTAAGGAAAAGTTAGTACTAGAGCTATCTTTAGCTCTACGGGTGCTCTGTACCCACTGAGTCAAAACGTTTTTAAGAGTTTGCAATAGCAAATGTGAATAAAAGAGTTTGTGTCCAGTTATCTACTACCCTTAAAACCTACTTATATGTATTGCAGTGTGAGCTTAAATTAATTTACTCGAAGTTAAACCATACTTGACCATGGGGCTTACCAGCACTTTTCTCTGTAGGTTGGTAATCTAGTGAAGCCACCTGGAGGCATACTGATTTTTTTTTCTATTTTTTTGTACACTCTGATTTATTTATTTATTTCTACTTCAGGGTCCATAGGGTATCCACAGGATACCTTGGGGTATAGGTGTGACGTCAGTCATCGGGCACCATAGAGTTAAGCTTTCAGTCTCCCAGGATGCACTAGGGTCCCCCTCCTATACCCCGCCCCCGAGCCAAGGCATCCCAGTTTAGTTTGGTGCCCGGCCGGAGTCGGGTGCACCTGTTGGAGTGGGGACTAAGAAGAGCCCCTGAAGTTTTCCTGCATGCAGCTGTGGCTGCACATCTGGATGTACAGCATGGACAGTCAGTAGTGACGTCCATGCTGTCTTCCCTACACCCTCGCCGGTACCAGAACGCCGGTACCGATCCGGGGATGCTGGTGAGCATCTGGGGTCACAGCTAGCGGTGACCCCAGATGTTCCGGACCATGACCGGAATCAAGGGGGACAGCAAGGTAAGCAGCGGGGTCCCGCGGTGGGTCCCCGCTGTTACATGGTCCAAAGTCCCCAGGCAGGGGGCTCCCTGGGGACTGGCTGCAGCGTGGAGCCAGGTATATAACCTGCGCTTCCACTACCCCCCTGGGACAGCGGACCGCAGCAGAGCGGTAGCGCTGCGGCATCCCGGGGGTTAAATGCATGCCAGGGGAGCGCGCCTTCCCTGTCTCACAGCCGGCGCCTCCCCCGCTGCACACAGCCCTCTCTGCAACATGCCGACTAGCCCTGTGGCAGCGCTCCTCCCCCAGGCCAGCCTCCTCTCTGCTCCTCGGCGGCCATCTTCCTGAACGCATGGTGAACGCTGCTGGAAGCCTGGACGGAGGCATCGTGGTCTGGGTCCCCCCGCATACCTCTCCTCCGATGTGGTCAGGTCTGTGTATGCAGCGCTGTGTCCTACCAGACTCTGTGTCTGCGTAGTTGATTGATCAGCGCTGGTTAGTGCAGGAATTGATTTTCTTTGCATTGTATGTGACTGTGCTAGCGCTGCTGCCTGTATCTTCTATTCTGACTGTCAGCTTTATTACTGTCCCTGTTCTTTCTGCTAAGCCCTTGTGGTGCGGTGCTGCAGGGTGGTCTCTCGCCTCTTTAAAAAAACAATTGGTGAGAGAAGTCACATACTTTGTACAATCATGTCTGAAAGTGATTTTCCTCTCCGGCTACAGTGTACCGCGTGTAAAGTACCTTTAGCGGAGGGGGAGGGTAGCGCGGAGGGCCTCTGCCGGCTGTGTTTGTCAATGGCGCGGCCTATTACGGTTACAGCACCGGTACAGGAGCCGCCCTGGGCTTGTTTCGCTCAGGCGCTTACAACCTTAGTGGGCCAGTTAGCTCCGCAGCCCGCGTTTACGCAGATGGGTTTGTCCCAGCAGTCAGTGGTGTCGTCACCCATGCAGGGTTTCCCAAGACAATTGGTGGTACCCCGCAGTCTCCCTATTTCCCCTCTCCTGGTTTCTCAGGAGCTGGCGTGGGTTAACTCCCTGACGAGTTCTGTACAGCACTTGTCGGATGTGTTGCAGGGGGAGGCTGTGATGCGGCCACATAAACGGCCGGTGGCGTCTCTGTCGGCTCCTTATGAGGATGACGAAGGGACGTCTGATGATGGGGAGATTCTGGATCCTTACGATCAGGAACCTCTCCATACTAAGGACGCTGACGCTAGGTCCAAGATGTATATTCCTGGACTTATTCGGGCAGTCCGCACAGCCTTGGTGATTGAGGACGAAGTTCCCCCAGCGGCTAAATCCAAGTATGCCTTTTTTAAGAATGTGAAGGGTGACGCCACAGTCTTTCCTCTTTACGGTCAGTTGGTGGACCATTTAGAGGAGGCGTGGAAACAGCCTGGCAAGCGATACCAGCCGCAGAGGCGCCTGGCGGTGGCTTATCCGTTCACGGATAATTATTTTGCTAAGTGAGAATCCCCTCCACAAGTGGATTCTCATGTGACACGTCTTGTCCGTAGTGCCACATTGCCGATGCCATCCATGTCCTCCCTTAAGGATGCTACGGACTGCAAGGTGGAGATCTGCCTGAAGTCCGCTTATTCCCTTGCGGGGGGGGGGGCAGCGCGGCCGGCTATGGCCATTTGCTGGGTTGCCAGAGCGATGGAGCGCTGGGCGGATTCATTGGAGGCGTCTTTTGATTCCGACTGTCCAGCCGATCAGGCGGAGTTCATTGGTAATCTCCGTGATTCGGCCACTTATATCAACGAGGCGGCCTTAGACATTAGTACCCTGGTGTCTCGAATTTCTTCAGCAGCGGTGGCTGCTCGTCGCACCTTGTGGTTGCGATCCTGGAAGGCGGATGCTGATTCCAAAAAGGGTTTGGAGGCGTAGCCCTTTAACGGAGAAGTTCTCTTCGGTCCAGATCTGGACAAGATTGTGGCCACGCTGGCGGCAGCCAAATCGGCATTTCTCCCGTCGGCCGCTGTTCGTTCTGGTTCAGGACCATCATCATTTCGGTCTTATAGGGCCCAGGGCAAGCCCAAACCACAGTCTTTTCCCCGACAGGCTGGTCCCAAGAAATCAGCCAAGCCCTGGAAGCAGGCATGGAGTACCAGACGTCCGGCCCCTAAGCCAGATGACAAGCCTGCGGCCTGATGGTCCGGGCCTCCCTTTGGGGGATCCCAAAGTGGGAGGCCGCCTGCTGCAATTCGCTCAGTGTTGGTCGGTCACCACGACAGATACTTGGGTTCTCGAGGTGGTCTCCCACGGGTACGCCCTCTCTTTCTGGCACAGACTCCCGGCACGATTTTTCACCACGGGTCTGCCATCAGACTGGAACAAGGCCACGGAGCTGCGGAAGGTCTTGCACACTATGCTCCAGGCTGGAGTTATAGTGCCTGTTCCATTCTCCCAGAGGGGCCAGGGTTTCTATTCCAATCTCTTTTTGGTGCAGAAACCCAATGGGTCGTATCGTCCGATTCTCAACCTCAAAGCTCTCAACAAGTCTTTGCGGGTGCCGAAGTTTCGGATGGAGACCCTACGGTACATCATTCTGGCGCTGGAACCTGGGGACTACATGGTGTCATTGGACATACAGGACGCTTACCTGCATGTCCCTATTCTTTTGCGCCATCAACAGTTCCTCAGGTTTGCAATCCGCAGCGACCACTTTCAGTTTCGGGCGTTGCCTTTTGGCCTGGCGACAGCACCGTGTGTGTTCACCAAGGTGATGGCGGTCATGGCGGCTTCTCTGCGGCTGCAGGGAGTCCGCATGTTGCCGTACTTGGACGACCTTTTATTAGTGGCAGGATCTCCGGAGCTCCTTCTGCGCGACTTGGACCTGACCATTGCGCTACTGCAACGGCACGGCTGGTTAATAAACTGGCAGAAGTCCACTCTAATCCCGTCTCGGTGGATTCTGCACCTCGGAGCCTTATTGGACTCGGGACAGCAAAGGATCTTTGTGACGGGGGAAAAGATCTCTGCTTTACAGTCGAGGGTGCACAGTTGTCTGCACAGCCGCCGGGTGTGTCTACACTCGGCGATGAGGTTACTGGGCTCCATGGTGTCGGTGTTCGACATGGTGGAATATGCCCAGTTTCACTCCAGACCTCTGCAGCACCTGATCCTGTCCAAGTGGAACGGGCTGCCTCAGTCTCTAAAGTCCCAGACGATGGTGCTCACCCCAGAGGTTCTCCTGTCCCTTGCCTGGTGGTTACAGACGACCCATCTCAGCAAGGGACGTCTGTTCTGGGTACCAAATTGGGTCCTGTTGACAACGGACGCCAGTCTTCAGGGCTGGGGAGCAGTTTCGGGTCCACACTTGTTCCAGGGCAGGTGGACTCCGACAGAAGCGGAGCTTCCAATAAATATCTTGGAACTCTGTGCGGTCTTCAATGCCCTCCAGCAGGCACATCAGGTTCTCCAGGGTCGCCCAGTGCAGGTCCAGTCGGACAACGCTAGCACCGTGGCCTACATAAACCGGCAAGGAGGAACCCGAAGTCGGGCGGCTCTCGTAGAGGTGTCTCGGATCCTGGTATGGGCGGAGCGCAATCTTCCGGCCATATCAGCTGTCTTCATCCCGGGAGTGCTAAATTGGGAGGCAGACTTTCTCAGTCGCCAGGACGTTCATCCGGGGGAATGGTCCCTGCACCCGGAAGTTTTTCAACTGCTGGTGGACAAGTGGGGTCTTCCAGAGATCTTCCTCATGGCGTCCCGGCACAACAACAAGTTGCCGGTGTACGGGTCTCGCACAAGAGACGAAGAGGCGTCTCTGGTGGATGCTCTGTCCGTCCGGTGGACGTTCCGGTTCGCTTACCTGTGTCCTCCGGTTTCCCTTCTTCCACGGGTAATCCGGAAATTCAAACAGGAAGGAGGGACGCTCCTGTTGATAGCTCCCGTGTGGCCCAGACGGCACTGGTTCTCAGACCTTCAGGGTCTGTCCGTGGACAGTCCTCTGCGGTTGCCGCTATGACCGGACCTTCTGTCGCAGGGTTCTTGTCTTCACCCGGACCTGACTCGGCTGTCTTTGACGGCGTGGCTGTTGAGACAGCCATGTTGAGGTCCAGGGGGTTTTCCAGCTCTGTGGTGCGTACCATGTTACGAGCTCGGAAACCGTCTTCCGCGAGAATATACCATCGCGTGTGGCATACGTTCTTCCAGTGGTGTCGACCGAGAGGTTATGCACCGCGGGATACTCGCCTTCCTACAAGCGGGACTAGACCATGGGCTTCGCCTTGCTTCTTTGAAGGTACAGGTTTCGGCCCTGTCTGGTTTCACCGTAGGATTGCTACAATCCCCGATGTGCGCACCTTTATGCAAGGTGTTCTACGCATTCAGCCGCCCTTTGTTCCACCTGTGGCGCCTTGGGATTTGGCTGTGGTCCTGAGGGCTCTCCAAGGACCGCCGTTTGAACCACTGGGCTCAGTGGATCTTAAATGGCTGACAGCTAAGACTGTTTTCCTTCTGGCCATTGCTTCGGCCAGACGTGTTTCTGATTTAGGGGCTCTTTCTTGTAGACCCCCTTTCTTGATTTTTCATGGGAACAGGGCAGTGCTCCGCACTCGGCCTGAATTTCTTCCCAAAATTGTTTCCCAGTTTCATGTTAACGAGGAAATAGTTGTTCCGGCCTTTAACTCACCTGGCCTTTCAGTGAGTGAGGCCACTTTGGATGTTGTGCGGGCCTTAAGGACTTATGTTGACTGCACTTCTTCGTTTAGGAAGTCGGACGCCTTGTTTGTCCTCTATGGCTTCCGTAAAAAGGGTTGGCCTGCTTCAAAGCAAACTTTGGCAGCCTGGATCTGTATGGCTATTTCTGAAGCTTATCTTCATGAAGGTCTGCCGGTTCCTACTTCTTTGAAGGCTCATTCCACTAGGTCTGTGGGTCCTTCGTGGGCAGCTCGACGTGGTGCCTCTGCAGTCCAGATCTGCAAGGCTGCTACGTGGTCCTCTGTCCATACCTTCGTGAGGTATTACAGGTTTGACACCTTCGCCTCTCAGGATGCTTCCTTCGGGCAGCGGATTCTCCTTTCAGCACAGGAGCGTCCCCACCCTTAAAGGATACTGCTTTGAGACATCCCCAAGGTATCCTGTGGATACCCTATGGACCCTGAAGTAGAAAATATGAGATATGGTAAGAACTTACCTTTGTTATCACTATTTCTACGAAGTCCATAGGGTTCCACAGGACTCCCGCCCTGTCGCACCTGTGCTGCAGATGGGCTTTACTCTGGTCACCGGTTTTTCCGTCTCCCTTTGGTGAGAATGTGATTCTTGTGTGTATCCAGATCTTTTTTCTCTCTCTTCCTTCTCCTCCTCCGGCCTATGGCTTGGTACAAAACTGAGATGCCTTGGCTCGGGGGCGGGGTATAGGAGGGGGACCCTAGTGCATCCTGGGAGGCTGAAAGCTTAACTCTATGGTGCCCGATGACTGACGTCACACCTATACCCCAAGGTATCCTGTGGAACCCTATGGACTTCGTAGAAATAGAGATAACAAAGGTAAGTTCTTACCATATCTCATATTTTTTTAAATATTGGATTGTCACAAAAATGGTCTTTGCATGGTATGGTAATCATTTGGATGCTCTCTGTATTGTAAAGCACTAGCTAGAATGCTTTGTGTATTGTATATCTGTCAATAATTCTCTCAGATGAATCATCTGCACCAGAGACAGGCTTGCACACTAATAATAATAATGACTATGAAAGTAATACAGATAAGGGCAGTCCAGCTACAGAGTAGTGAAAAGCATTTTGTTCCATGTACGCAGTGTGGGTGCAATTGTGACCAACTTGCCTTCAATGCTGCATCGGCCCATTAGGGGTTTATTTATGAAGTTTACAACACAACACTTCTGTTCATGTTTGTTCCCGATAGTTAACTAGCTGTGTCTTGCTAGTAAAAACATTGCCGACAGTTAGAACCCTGACCCACTAAGGTAAGTGTCCTAACGCCGAACCCACCTTTCCCACAGCCTATCCCTCTAACCCTATCCCTCTCCTCCTGCAGCCTAACCCTTACCTTCCACCCCACACGGCTTAACTCCTCTTCCCCCCCTCCCCACACAGCCTAACACTCTCCCTATGGCCTTAGAATGTAAGCTCTCATGAGCAGGGACCTCTTCCCTCATGTGCTTCTCTTTACATTTTCTTCTACTCTCTACTCCCCATTAGGGCACCTAACACGGGACCGCCAACTCCCGGCAGCTTATTGTGAGTGCTTTAATCACTATTTCAGCAATGTATATAAGTTGTGTCCCTGTCCTGCACTGTAATGTACTGTAAGTTACTTGTTTCTTGTTCACTTATTAGTTCTATGTACTATGTAAGGCGCTGCGGAACACTTGTGGCGCCATATAAATAAAGGATAATAATAATAATAATAATAATGGCCTAACCCTAAACCTAACCCTAATACTTACCTTCAGGAAGATGGCGTTCAGGATTCTAGCACCTAGATTCTGACTTCTGTCAGGATTCCAGCACCGGTATTCTGATCGCCGACATCCTGACCGCCGGGATAGTAACTACATCCCGCCCTTTTAAATATTGGGCATAAACACGAACAGAAACGAGACACTTGGTAAATGAACCCCTTAGTGTTCACTGAGGCATGTGGGACTTAATGATTCCATTTGTAGAACATATTCCCACCAACATTTTATCAGAATGTACAGAGGTCTATACTATCCATCTGAGACAATGCTAGTATTGTGGGCGAGGGATTTATTTTACAGTACAAGTAAGGACATCATCTATTTACTACCAGGAGACCTACAGTACCAGTAATTCCTGCTCTCAAACTGTCCCTGATCTGGTTGATACAGTTGTTAGAATGATAAATGTATACAGTGCAATGATGTATATATGCAGTGTCGGACTGAGGCATAAAGGGCCCACCAGGGGAATGCAGTGATAGGGGCCCATGCTTAAAGGGTGTGGTCATCCACCAGAGGGGGTGTGGCCAGCCACCACAGTGGCTTGGCCAACTATCGGGCAAATCTTGGTGTAGTTTCTATAGAAGCAATAAGCAATAACTGATGTTCATCCATGTTCCTGCTCCACAAGGTAACTGACCATCTAATACAGTAACAATGTACAATTCAGTGCACAGTGTGGAACATGACACCTAGAGGAGGGGGTGGGCCCCCAGGCAGTGGGGCCCACCGGGGATTTCCCCTGTACCCCTGTGGGCCAGTCCAACCCTGTATATATGTCAGTAAATTACATGTTTCTCTCCCGCGTTCGCTTAGTACATGAAACGTTTGGGGTCCTTTATGAAATTGATGTAGAGGAAAAACATACTGTAACACTGAGCAAGAAATCACACAATTGTTTTTATATTTGGAATTGTACTAGAAAAATGAAATTTTGGGGACAGTTACCACCAGTGCAGTCTATGTATGAATGGTAAAAGTGGCTGAGACAGCTGAAAATGTAATCGTTAGGGAAAAAGGAAAAGATTTTTCTATATACAATGTTAAACAGAGCTATGAGCAAATCTAAGAAAACAAAGAGGATGTGTAAGTGGGACATGAACCTTTGGTCATGCTTGGAAACAGCAAAGTAGGGTGAGTGATTCATTGGAGAATATGATGCTTTAAAATAATATTTCTGGATGGATACAGCAATTCTCAGGGGGTTCAACTAAGTCTCTAGAAGCACAGATCATTTCCATTTAAAGAGTCAGTGGAGATCTCATTGTCCCACTTTCTAATTTGGATGTATGAACAGATGGTTTCTGATATGATACTTTGTTTAGTCAATAAAAATATGTCATGCTTTGTTCTTGCAACAGTATGTTTAAGGCAAAGGCACATTTTGTTGCATATTGTAGCCATACATTCTTGCAACCTTTTTCACATGAAAAGCACATGAAACTAATATGTTTTAGTGATGTGTTTTTAAAGCGTTTTCAATGTGCTTTTCATGCGTTTTTTTATCAAGCACTGTAATGTAAATTACGAAAAAGGTTGTGACGTGTTTATAAATCTTAAGTATTTTGTATGTGCTGTTCAGGTGTGATTTAGCAACTAAAAAGCACAGTAACAGCTGATAGGTGAGCATGAGCCCATAATTGCATATGAACAACGAAAACAATTTCATGTGCAGTGGTAAACATGTTTTCTTTTTATATATGGAGATGTGTCTTCATATATTTACTAAAGTGTGGGATTTTAGAAGTGGAGATGTTGCCCATATCAACCAATCAGATTCTAGCTATTATCTTCTAGAAGGTGCTAGATAAATGTTAAGTAGAATCTGATTGGTTGCTATGGACAACATCTCCACTTCTAAAAACTAGCACTTTGGTAAATATACCCCCTAGCCTCAATACGCCATGTTGACTGAGACTGAATCTGTATATGAAGCACAATGGAACTTGACGTGGAAAAAAGTTGCGTAGCACTTTGTATACAGATTCATACTCAGTCACACACAGATATACAAGTGTTGTATATCAAATGAATCAGTGCAGTCTCGTAAAGCGGTTTTCTGCATCTGTTTGCGACATAGACACATTTTCAGGTAATAAGATGTCCTGCGCCAGCCATGTTGAACGAGGCCTGGTGCGTCGAGGAGGGCTGTTTGGTGCGGCTGCAGCAACAGTCTATAAGGACACATCTACTGTACATAATTATACAAGTTAACTTTACAATGGCTCAACACTTTACTGCCTAATGTTTGCAACACTGTTTTGGTTCATATTGAAAAGTTAACAATGGTGTGCAATTTGACCAACATATTTAAATAAGGGGAGTGTCAATAATAATTAATTATAATTAAATTCTAACTGGTATTTTATTTTATAGCTCAAGCACCAAGTTTACCTGCTGTCCGAATTGCCTCTCTGCGTGACCTCCCCGACAAGCTACAGGAGCTGTATCAGCAGGGCTTCACAGTGGCAGCAATACACCCATTTGTGCAGTCCAGTGAGGGGAGCGAGAGGATTCCCCAAGAGGAGATGTTCCGAGTTGTCCTCATCAAGAAAACAGAAAGGTAATTAGCTATTCATGTAGTCATATTTTTGTGTTGCTCTCTTACGTTGCTGTGCACGTTGTTTGTTACCAGACACAGTGGGCACATGTACTGTAGATTTGGATGGAATTTGTGATTTTTTTTCAAATTATGCTTTTTAACTATGCATGCAAAAAACAAATGCGCATCCATCCCCATGCAGAGACTCATTTTGCGTTCATGACTCCTTGCTCTGTTTAAGGTTGGAATCGGTGAAAATGCAGCCAAAGTACAGTTAGGCTGTGTTTGCACAAAATACGTCCCGCGCTGACCACAAGAAAGACGCATATTTTCCAATTGTAAAGTGCAACGGTATATGCTGGCACTATGGGCCTGATTCAGAGGTGCACGCAAAGCCAAAGTTTGCGGATTTGTAACAATTCTTTTTATACTGCACATGCGTATGAGTCGCCCTGCGTATGCGCCAAATTAGGTTACCGACAGTAGTTGTAGTGAGGAATTTGACGCAGTGTAATTTGCATTTGTGGGAGGTTATGGGGAGTTGCGAGGCAAATGCAGGCTTGTAGAGACTATTTTGGGGGCAGTGCTAAAAGATCCGGCGGCATAGTTGTGACGGACATTCTGAGTGAGTATAGTGCTTGCTCAGAGGATCGATGGTGCGTCTTTATACGTATACGGCAGATTTCAGACGGCACTAGTTGGCGTCTCAGTAGAAACTCCTGCGGCTGCGACATTTGCATATTTTCCAGCATATATATAAAGCTGAAGAGTGACAAAAAATATGTTATCACGTTGGCATGTAAAGACAGTTGGTATGAACTCTGACCCCTCTCCCCTGTGTCAGAGAGTTTCAGCATAACACACATCTGAATGTGTCTCTAAACACTTCTTCTGTTATTTCCCATACATAGGACGGGATGTACTAAAGTGAAAAATGCAGTAAAACCCCCGAAGCATTTCTCAGATGTACTAAGCACTGTAATGCGATGGAAAGACGTCTCTCCTGAGATGAATATAATTGGATGCGTGCATGCGCAGAAGGATGCCAGAGCCTGGAAGTCCCTCTATCTGGGGGCATCGCAAGGGCAGCTCTTATCGGGAGAGCTGTCCTTTGCCATGTAAATCGCATTTCTAAGTACATACTCCGGTAACCAACTGCGGTATGTACCCGATGAGAGACGCGATGTGCTGCTTAGCAGATTCTGCACTTACTCCTCACATTCCATCTCATTATGGTAACACAGACACTCAATAATAATCACCCATAACAGCATCACAACATTATCCACAACCAATCATGTATTATCTTCAGTGAATATAAAATGTAAAATGTAGGGAAAAAAAGGGGGAGAAGGGTAACAATGATACCATTTCCAAATAGGCAACAGATCCACTAACAGATTTTGGGGGGCATCATATGTAAGGGAGGAGGAGTAAATGAGGATGAGTAAGGTTCTCTGAAAGGGATAAAGGGGGAAATAGTGAAGAAGTGGAGAAATTGCCCATAGCAACCAGTCAGCTTCTACCTATCATTTTATAGACTGTAGCTAGATAAATGTTAGCTAAAAACGGATTGGTTGCCATAAGTAAGGTAAAGAGTCTTATTGACATGCCACATGAGATTTCCTATCGTTGTAGCCAGTCCTGCAGTGACTGTACAGCCTCTGCTATGTACAGATGTGTCCACATACATCTTACCACCGTGCGCTACAAATATAACACGTGAGCGCCGTGCGACTTGGTAACGCAGAGCTTCTTTTCATGAAACGTTTTACCTTCCAATGCGTCTTGTTCACAAAATGATCCAAATAGGATGCACAAGCAGCTCCTGCTGATTAAAATGATATATGGCATGCCTATATTCTGTGTGCTACTGCCGGTGTGTCTGCATGCTCAATGCTATGTTACAGGGACAGTGGCTGTGACCCTGTAATGTAGCATTTCACATGCAGATACACCCGCGGTGGCACACAGAATATAGGCATGCCATATATCATTTTAATCAGCAGGAGCTGCTTGTGCATCCATCACTTTGCGAATAATATGCATTTGAAGGTAAAAAGTTGCAAAATACGCTCTGCGTTACCGAGTCATGCCTCTGCATTGCGCAACTAGAAGGGTTGTTTAACGCACAAGGAAGTAAGATGTATGTGGATACATCTGTAGGTTATTCAACACAGAAAGAATACTGGAAGTATTTAGAACCTGCAATGGTTTCTCTACATTTAACGCCTTTCAGATAATATTCAATGTATTAATTCATTGCTGAGGCATTAGGCACTAGTGCAAATTTATAGGCAGCATTCTCCTGACCATTGTATCAGCCCACAAAATGGCTACCTCCTCTCTAAATATACATGACAGCGTTAAGTGAAATCAATGTCAATTCCCTCAGGCTGAGAGTAACTGCTTATAAGTATACAAACTTAGAGCAATGTTAATTGTTTAAAAGTGCCCTTCCCTGTATACATTTACACTTAGCGGTGTCAGCTATACGCTGTAGCAGCTGCTAAATATGTGCACTTTTTAACGGAAAACAGCCACAACAGTTGCTTGCAGATAACACATTTCAGTCATTCACTGAATAAGGAGATTAACATTTATTTCATGCTTCTCATGAGCCCATAATGAAGTAACAAGTTTCTTAAGTGTGCTACATGCTTAATATTCACTGCTAATAACCGGTTAGCAATTTGAATATTATGATAATGAACATTAGCCAATGTCGCTTTAAGTTATGAATTTCTGCTTTGCTTTTCTTTCCCTCTTCTGCCAGTGACAAGTTAATTATATTAAAATGAACCTTTTACTATGGTGCATTGCATTGTTGTAGAAGCAGCCTTGTTGTTGGTTAATTAGTATTAAGGCACAAATCCACTAGACGTATAAATTGAGCGATTGAACGGTGACGATATCGTGATCATTCGATAATCGTTCAATAATAGCTTGAAAATCATTTGCAGATTGTTTAAAAAATATCTAAAACGACCAGCAATGCGCGCTCCCTCTGCTCGTTTAGACATCTATCATCGTACAAATATTCTGTACAACCTGACGATATTGTCAGGTTCAACATGTTTGCAGATGATTGATGTGCCTACACTGAATGACTGCTCGTTCAGTGTAGGCACATCACAGACAGACAAACGACTGCACGATTGCAATGTCGTAATAGTGCAGTCTTTTGCTTGTCGTCTAGTGGATGGGCACCGTTAGTAGCAGAAAGCTCCCGGACATTTTGCTTCTCAGAAGACACAGCAGATACAGATAGAGTTTTTTTATTCCCTCATCTTTGCTGAACACTGATTGGCTGCTTCCAGTGGGTGTGATTTATGTAACAATGTGAACTATTGGTCTTGCACAACGGTGAACACATTGAAAGACAAGTGACTTTAGGTCTATTCAGATCAATTCCAAAATAACTTTCATGATTTGGAGATAATGGCATCCAACATTATATTTCTCCATAAAAGTGGACACAAAAGGCCAAATTTTGAGTTGGCAGCAAATCAGAAAATGAAGTAATGCTGCCCATCCACTACTAGATGCGAGGACGATGGCACGATTACGACGCTGTCGTCTCCCATGGGGTGAGGTGCACACACTGAAAGTTCAGACGTTCAGTGCATGCAGATCAATCAACCCCGATGATTGATGTTGAAAACGTCCAGTGGGCGCGCGCATCGCTGGTTGTTTTTAACATTTTACTGCCCGATTTGCGGGCGATTACCAAGCGATGGAGCGATGACGACAGTCGTTATCGCTCAATCGCTAGTTTTAATCGCCTAGTGGATGGGCAGCTTAACTTTGTATCTGGAACAAACCATGTTTTAAAGCAAGGGGTGCAAATACTTTTATTTTATTTATCATTTGTTCATGCAGGATAAATACAGGCTGCTGTTGCATGTAACCTACAAATGTTGGACAGCTTGATTTTACACTGCAATTTAGATTTGAGTTTGGACACACCCCATCCAAATCTAAATATCTTGCTCCTTTTAAATCTGCCCCACCTGCAGTGCAACATGGTATTGCCAAGGGGCAAAGTTGCTTGCTGTGTTTTATTCATACTTGCCTACTGTCTTATTGTTCTCTCCAGAAGAAGTCCATAGAGGAGATTCAGCTGACTGACAATGAGGGAGGAGGGCAGACTGTCTGTCTCATTAGGCCATGCCCCATGTGGTAAAATGCCGCAAATACTACATATTTAAATAGGGGGTGGGCCAAATGACACGATTCTCATAGAATCACATCATTAGGCTCCACCCCTTCTCGTGGACTGCCGATCCCTGGGAAAATTCTCCCCATTTACCCACTTCACTAGGATGTGCCTCCTCTACCGGGGGTGCGGGGGGTTAGCCGAAAAATCGTGGGGTTCCGGGAGAGTAGGCAATTATGGTTTTATTCAGAGTTAGCCCTAAAATCACCATCAATCAAGTATGGTTGAAATATTATTTCTACACATCTATTTTAGGGAGGTGGCAACTCAAACACAGGCATGTCGTCGCAACCATTGTCTGCAACTGCGACCATGCACGCAGTCAAAATGGCTCCAGCGTCACAGCTACCTGTGGCCATTCCGCACGACCATAGGTTTACTCAAAAGTCCGATAATCGACTGATCTGCGACTGATGCTGCGTCTTTGTAGACAGTCGCTTGGATTTGCGAAGCCGCTGGTGGGCGTCTCTATGCAAATTCTGGCGGCTGCGACATTTGTATATTTTTGCACTGCTGCTACGTACATATTTGCAGCTGTGGCGGCATTAGTAAACATCTTTGAATCAGGCCCAGAATAACTTGCAACAGAAGTCTTATTATTTTAAAATATCCACAAAAGAGATTATGGTAATTGAGACAAGCTGTATGAGGGGAAACAGTATGATTCTAATCCCGACAGCGGAAGCCCAGCAGATACGAAGCTACAAAGGTAAATATTAACTAACCTATTTTTACCCCCTAACCCTAACCCTCCTTTAGGGGTGCCTAACCCTAACCCTCCCCCCCAAGTGCCTAACCCTAGCCCCCCTCTAAGTGCCTAACCCTAACCTCGCCTTCCCTGGAGCCTAACCATAAGTTCCCCCCGGGAGCCCCTAACCTAATTCCTCCCCCCCCCTGCGCGGCTGTCCGCGCCCGGCTTACTTGTGATCGGTAAGCCGGGTGTTGGGCTCCCAGCGTAGGTCTAATGACAGGCAGCGGAATTTTATTTGTACCTTGCCGGGATTAGACAGTCGGGAAGCCAGCTGTCGGGATTTCATCCGTCTGCTTCCAGACTGCTTCCCGTATGAGGATACCTCTGTAAGTGTGAATGCCCTGCTGCCACCCAGATACACCCATTTAGCCTCAAGTGGAGATCTGGCTGACTTCCGTTCTACCCTGACAGGGATGTGTAAGTACGCCTGGTGAGCCGAGTTGAGTGTTACTCTGAATCAGACCCAGAGTATTCCTGAAGAATAGTGTGCTGATCTTGTAGAAGGCAGCGATCTGTACACAAGGCTGCATGAATAGGAGCACAAGCAGGAGGCCACAGGCTGGGAGTAATAGAAACTGAGAAGAGCAGGGTGCCTCAGTAGAACAGGCTTCAGTCATAGTGATACAGGAAGATTGTGCTATCATACTTTTATTTCAAATACTATATGAAACAAAGTTCATACATCTAACTTGTAAGAATGAAGATGGTAACTCATTCCAAATGAGTACCAAATGTTGTGTACTATGCATATCCTGCATTAGAGGCATTCTAGAATTCCAGTATGACCACATCACATTGACTGTTGATCTCTGCAAGTATCACATCCAGCTGCTAAAAATGTATTTACTTCACAGCCATAACTGCACACAGCTGAGCAGGAAATGACGCATACATTTAATTACAAGAAGTAGCATGTTGTTTTTAGCTGTAGTTGCTTGGGAGAAACTTTTGATATGTTACCTCCATTTGCATTTCAAGCTGTCTTGGGCTTCATCAGATGTATTGTCTGAAAATTCATTCAGAATCACGCCAATCTGGAATGAGGTAAGATATACAGTATTTGCAAAAATATTCAGACCCATATCCAATTCCCTCATTTCATTGGATACAAATCGTGTGCTGGCATTTTGTTACCTGTGATATGTTTGCTCGAAAGCTCAAAATATTTTATTTATATAATATTGTTGTATGTTCTAAAAACATAGAAAACTAAAATGCTGTTTACATTAGTATTCAATCCCTGCATTGTGAAAGCTGCAAGTCTACACTGGTGAGGACACACTTGTCTTAAGCTGGGTACACACTGACAGATATATTGGCCGATCAATTGATTGGCCAATGTATCTACTGCCCGTCGGGCAGTGTGTACTCGCGATATGTCGGTGAACGTCAGCGTTCGCCGACATATCGCATTGGGTGTTCTGCACAGCCGATGGACAGATATGTCTACAGACATATCTGCAGACATATCTGTCCAGACCGCCCGTACACACACAGCGGCAGCTGCGAGGAGGGGGCGGGACACACCCACCGGCCGCCAGAACGTGAGGGCACAAGCAGATGATGGCCGTACAGTGTGTGTGAACGACCATCATCTGCAGATATATCTGTATAGTGTGTACTCACCTTTACAATTGGCCTCCACCAATCAAGCATTAAAGTAAAGCAGTAAAGCTTGGTGAACACTATGCAGTAATAGGGCCAAGCAGACAATTTTATGGTCCCGATGTGAAACTATTGTGCACATTTTGTAATGTGTACATAATCTGTCCGAAGCAGTTCATTTAGAAACATCACCTTAGATGATCTTTAGGACATATAATTGCTCAGATAGGAATAGATAAGTTAGTAGTGTGTAAACTGGAAATCAGATGTTATCAAGATCGTTTCAGCTCTCAGAGAATTGTGGATTGTAAGTAAAATCTTTCTAGCTCAACTGACACCATATCTGGATAAATCTAATGGGTTGTGAATCTGAGGGACTTTCCAAAGAAGTTATATATAAAGTTATATATAAACTAATACCATAATTGCAAACAGTGTATGCCTCCAATACAGAAGATTCCTGGATTGGAAGCCCAAGTGGGACATACAAAACAGTTAAAGAGTTCAACAGCCAAGACTGGTCAAAAGGTGCCATTACTCCTTACAGGATATCTGCATAACATAAACATGTGTAGGGGTGGTTGCACAAGAGTAGCCAGACTCAATATGAACAATTTAAAAACACATCAAGGGATTGGCCAAAAATAAATCATGGAATGACCCAGTAATGATGCGGGGAAAGCTTTTGCCGTCAGATGAGACCAAGATAGAGATTTTTCACTAAAGTTAAAATCAATATGTATTATGTAAATCTAATACTGCCCCCTACAGTATTTCTATATCACCATCCTTCCCTTGTAATATGGTGGTGGTTACATTATACTGTGGGGCCGCTTTACACCAGAAAGGGCCGGAACAAGGCTCCATAGAAACCATTTGGGAGAGGGCCTACTGATGCCAGTCTCTGCTTAGTGTGCCAGAGCAGAAGAGTAGGGTCTGTACACCGGCATCACTTTGCCCCATGCACCTCTGGGCTCCATTGCAACCACACCCATCAGTGACTGTAGTTCTGCCACAAATTGTGCATGTTGTTAAAAGATGGAAGAATAGATGGTGCCAAATACTGGAACTTACGGCAAGACAACTAGTTTCATCAGGATAGTGATACAAATCACTAGATTTGGCCAAACTCATTCCAAAACAATATGCAGGATGGAAAATATTTATCCCAAAAGATTTTAAAGGTGACACTACCTAATATTAATATGTGTATTCAATACTGATGCAAATGGCATATTTAATTTTTTTCTGAAGATGTTTTTGTAGTATAAAACAATGTCACATTAAAAGTGAATTTTAAGCTAGGTTTAATGCTATGAAATAAATCTGAGATCAACATTTCAGTGTAGGATTTATTGATTGGTAAATTGAGAGAATTTGTGAAATGACTATCATTTACAAGATATCATTTACATTTACAAGATTCTGCGTATTAGATATTTACTTCTAATGAACTGATTTACACCAGTCTAATGAAAGTAGGAAGCTGATGGCTGATGTGGACTTCTTTACTCTTTTGACAAGCTGTAGTCGTTTCATGGCTTTTTACGAACATCTTCTTAATGGCTGTAACTTCTACAGCAGTTTTCACATCTCATATAACCCTAACAGTGCATGTTTTCTATATTACTGACTGACATATTTTAAAAGATCCACAGGTAGTTCTAATTATTTCACCTTCGATTCTGTGATGAGACCTGGAAAATATGCATTAATAGGTTTCCCTAAAACAGTGCCAAAGTACGGCAGCTTTGTGCCTTGGTTCAGCACCGTCCATCATTTAGCAAGCACCGGCGGAGCAGATACGGAAGGTGGCTGCCTGGGTGCATCCTAAGGATTTGCCCTGTGGCTTTTGTTGCAGCAGGATGCCTCTCTAGGCACCGCGCCAGATAAAACAATATGGCATGGTGACGTTGGGGTATAGACCATGCCTTCCCCTCAGCCGTGAGCCTTTTCTGTCAGCCCAGGACAGGATACTTAGTTTTAGGGTGCAGAGCCAGCCAGGACAGGGGCTGATCTGCTATTCCTCTCTGATGAATGGCTTGCGCAGCACTTGCATCCATCTACCCTCTCCTCTTTTTTTCCCTATGAACTCTGCTGACTTGCTTCAGTTCCGACTCTTCCTTCCCGTCTTGCTCCTACCCCTTCCTGCCATCCTGTTTAACATTGTTACTTTTCCTCATGACTCCTTCCGTCCTGTTTCCCAATCACCTTCTGTGTCTCACTATCCCACCTCCCCAGTGCGCCCGGCCTCGCTTATGCACATTCCAGTTTTATGGTTCCGGGCAGTAGATTCCCAGATATCTGCCTACCCTACCAGGGCGACAGGAGACTTTGTATTGATGAAGGGTTCTCTCGCAGAATCCAGAAGAGTAGGCAACCTTGACCCATTCACACTGTCGACAATATTAAAATTACAATAATAAATTAATAATTTTATTCACATAAAAAAGCAGAAAGATTAATTATGGCCACTTTAAAAATGGTGGAATGATGGAATCATACCTCTGCCTGCATCTTGCTGTCTAATACACCAGGCACATCATATTCCAATGGTTGGGAGGTACTCGCCCCTCTTTGTACGTGTACCTAATTAGTCCCAGAGGCGGATTGGACTGCTGAGAAACCGGGGAACTTCCCGCTGGGCCAGACACCTATCTCATTAGCAGCCCCTTCACTGCTGTAACCGCCCCCTCTGACCTGTGCCTGTGCGGCCGTATGTGGGGCAGCAACGGAGGAGAGCTCCGGAGATGTCAGGTGACTGGGGCCGGATGGGCCATGCAGAGGCAGCACAGTCTCTCACCGCTGCCAGAAACATCATTGGACTATTCTTCGGTCGGAACACGGCAGTGGAGACACGATGGAATGTCTCACTGGTGGCTCCTCAAAGTGTAGAAGGAAGCAAGACCCACTCCTCTTTCACTAAGGCTACACTTTGACTGTGGGAACAGTGAGACCAGAATTGGAAAATGGCTGGAAAGTGACCCTCTGGGGAGACGGAAGACTGGCAGGGTTGGTATAGGGAGGGAGTGTTAATTATCAACTCCCAGCACACACCGAAATGGGGGTTATTTTTATCAATTACATTAGAGGGCACCTTACAGTGATATATGAGGGGGAATAATACAGCTCCCAGCACACTGAGTATTATTATTATATAGGGCGAGGGGACTGTAAAATGATATATGAGGGGAATAACGCAGCTCCCAGCACACACTGATATGTGGTATTATTATTATATAGGGGGAAGGGACTGTACAGTGATATATGAGGAGGAATAATACAGCTCCTAGCACACTATGTGGTATTATTATTAAATAGGGGGAGGGGACCGTACAGTGATATGAGGGGTAATGACACCGCTCCCAGCACACACTGATATGTGGTATTATTATATAGGGGAGAGGGACCGTACAGTGATATATGAGGCGGAATAACACAGCTGCCAGCACACACTGATATGTGATATTATTATTATATAGGGGAGAGGGGACATACAGTGATATTTGAGGCTGAATAACACAGCTCCCAGCACACACTGATATGTGGTATTATTATTATATAGGGGAGAGGGTACTGTACAGTGATATGAGGGGGAATAACACAGCTCCCAGCTCACACTGATATGTGGTATCATATTATTATTATGTAGAGGAGAGGGGACTGTACAGTGATATATGAGGGGGAATAATACAGCTCCCAGCACACACTGATATGTGGTATTGTTATATAGGGGAGAGGGGACTGTACAGTGATATGAGGGGGAATAACACAGCTCCTAGCACATACTGATATGTGATATTAAATAGAAATAGGAGAGAGGGTACTGTACAGAGTTCTATGAGGGGGAATAAAACTGCTCCCAGCACACTGATATGTGGTATTGTTACTATATAGGAGATAGGGGACTGTACAGTGATATATATGGGGGAATAACACAGCTCCCAGCACACACTGTTTGTGGTATTATTATTATATCAAGGAGAAGGGACTATACAGTGATATAAGGGGGAATAAAATGGCTCCCAACACAAACTGATATGTGGCATTATTACATAGAGAAGAGGAGACCATACAGTTATATGAGTTATATTAGGAATAACACACTACCTAGCACACACTGATATGTGGCACTATTATTATATAGAGTAGAGGGGACTGTACATTCATAAATAATGAGGAATAAAACAGCTTTCATCTCTCTCTTTCTCTCTCTCTCTCCCCCATCTCTCTATGCCGTCTCCTGCTCTCTCCTCCACATGCCCCTTACATACCACCAGATCCATTTAGATATGCCATCAGATCCTGCCCCCTTCACATACTCCACCTCCTCCCATTTAGGGCTGCATCAGATATTTCCCGGGCTGGTTTTCCATCCCAATCCACCCCTGATTAGTCCCCACCAAGCTCCACAGTCTGTAGAATTCTGAATATAAAGATATCAATGAGGTTAATAAGCAGAAGGTGATTGCACATCAGCATCATATAGGTGTGTGTATTTAATCATTTCCAGGTATTATATTATCATCACAGACTCCAGCATGCAAGCAGCTTCTGACTGCGGAGGTCCCAGAAGTTCTTCTCATTTGCGTAGAGAAATTCCAGGATAAGACCTTTCACTTTTACCAGCAATTCCTCTCTAAGTTTGTCTATAAATGATGGCAAAGGGATAGTTAATTCCTAAACAGGCAGCTTGCAGGTCTATAATGTATGGAATGGCACCAATCACACAGCATAGTGTAAAGGAGTTGCTAAGACTATTTGATCTCAATATACCTGATTCATTAGATCAAATGAACCCTTATACATATTGTAATACTCTTACTTTTTGCACTCTTTAGCTCCCAGGACATCTAGAAAGTTAATGTTCTCTGTAATGTAATTAAGACCATATAATCAACCAGAGGCAGTGGTGTTATTTATTTATTTACATTAGATAAGTAATCTCCCACAGGGAAGATTTAACACTGGATGCGTTATCTCTTCTTAAGTACAGTAAGTAATTGGTACAGTACTGTAGAGTACATACTAAGCATATTTAAATGAGAAGAGATTCAGTATAGAGACATCTCTTGTGATTGCATTTACATCTGACATACCGGGACGTGTAATGTCAGCATATCACTGACAATTTGTCTTTCTCAGCAGCTTGCTCCAATAACAATTATGCAGTTGTCTGGGAAGTAGAAATAAAGAATGAGGAATTGAAGTTGGTAATGTGCTGTTTAATAATGTCTTTTAATTAACTCTAAAATTATTGAACATACAGTAGCGTAATTTTCACATAGCCAGCAATGTATCCAAAGCATCTGAGCAGTGTGACAGGAAGAACAATACATGCCCATACGGGAATTTAGCCAAATATTACTCTGCAAGAGTATATAGGGTTCAAATGGCATCATTACAGACTGGTTTCATTAGAGGAAAGGGCCACTTAGCAGAAAATAAAAATAGGTCTATATAAGAAAAAAATAAGAAAAAAAGGCCATAGAGCTTGCTTATCTCATTCCGACAGATCGTGTGCACCTTTTTGTGTCTGTTTGGAGCATATCCAATATGACAGCAGTGGAGGCTTACAAAACCGGCGAGAGACCACAGGACTGCTGTCTAGGACAAGACTGGACAGTGATGTGACAGTCCTTCCACAACTGGCTAACTGGAATGAGGCTGCAGGTAATAGTATTGAAACAGGCATAATGGACAGGATACACCAGCAGCGACAGATAATGGGTCTCAGGAATGTCCAGGGACAATGGCGCAGATGGGTAGCTGTATGAAGAATGGTGGTAGCACAGGAGCTACTTGGTGCAGCTGGGAAGCCATATGGAGAATGGTGGTGGCACAGGATCTACTTGGTATGCCTGGGAAGCCGTATGGAGAATGGTGGTAGAACGGGAGCTACTTGGTGCGGCTGGGAAGCCGTATGGAGAATGATGGTAGCACGGGAGCTACTTGGTGCGGCTGGGAAGCCGTATGGAGAATGGTGGTAGCACGGGAGCTACTTGGTGTGGCTGGGAAGCCGTATGGAGAATGGTGGTAGCACGGGAGCTACTTGGTGCGGCTATGGCAGCTGAGATGAGATGCAGGCTATGATGTGTCTGGAGCAATATGGCAGACAGGTGAACTATGGCACGACAGGAACACAGGCAGGAAGCAGACTGAAATGGCTTGGCTGGACTCTGGAATGAAAGTGCCACAGGCAGCAGCAGGGTAAATTTCACAGGCTAATACCAAACAGACAGATAGATGCAGGACACTGGAACTGTGGAACTTGGGGAGACCGGCAAAAGATCAGACTTCAGAGAGACATGCATACACTGGTTGTCAGACAGTATAACCGGCATGGAGTGAAAGGCTGGCTGAAACTTAAAGGAAGCAGGGTCCAATCAGAACCAATTTCTGGAGAGAGCACTTCCTAATCAAAGGCATGTGTCCACCTGAGCTCTGCAAACTGACAGCTAGTAATTAGTGAGCACATGATACAAAGCACACAGACAGACATGAATGACAGGCTATGATTTAAACACAGACAAGACATGATGTCCAGCTTCCTGCAAAAAGCCAGAACAAGGACAAGACATGATGCAGTATCCCAGTAACAACTATGACTGGGAACTGCCACCAAGATGATTTGCTAACTAACCCCAAATCCTAACTTCAGAGATTTTATAGTGTCCTCTGAAACAGGCTTGGTATTGAATTGCAGTTGCTAGCATGTATTGTGTCAAGAGGTCACAATAATGCTCTATATTTTGCATAGATGTCCATAGAATGCTCTCTGTATTGTAAAATAGTCACTATAATGTCATGCGGTTGGTATTATATATGTTACTAGAATGCCCTCTGTATTGTATAGATGTTATTAGAATGCCTTCTGTATTGTAGAGATATTACTAGAATGTTCTCTGTATTATATAGATGTTACTAGAATGCCCACTGTATTGAATAGATATTACTAGAATGCTTTCTGAACTGTCCAAAATATCTTTGTGGTGCAAATATGTTCAACTCTAAATGAGTCCAATAGGGCACATAGAACCTGATTCAGAGATGGATGCTAATCCAATTGCAGCTGCATTTCTGTATGCAATGCAGCTGCAAAAATATGCTAATGTTTGTAAAATCACCTGAGCCCACTGCTGGCTTCCTACCTGGGTGCGATGACACATACCTGTGTAACTATTGGTACCATCGACGCACATCGGTGGCCATCTTGCCCTTATTTGACCGGCCGCAGTCCTGGGAGCTCTCCTCTCATGCATGTTGGGGCCCAAGAAATTGCGTAGAAGGGAAAAAGGAAACTAAGTGAGGGTGTCTGGACATCCCATGGAGGACATATAATAGGGCATAGCAGGTACGGGGGAAGGCTTCGCTGCTGAAAGCGTCTGAATATTACCATCATCAGGGTTATATCTGGTTGTAAGATTCACTGGTTCTATAGGGCAAAATATATTAAAATCAGATTTTGTACATGTAATTTCTGATCGGCAGCATGTGGGAAGCCAGTGTCTTCAGCATAATAGGAGGAGGAAAATTATGAGTGAAGATGGCAACAGTGGAAGAAGGTATGTATAGGGCGTGAGAAGGGCAAAATACAGCCCGATGAACTTACCAATGTTAGAAACATCCAGCCTCCTATGATCAGTGTGTGTGCTCTCCTAATATGACAGCGGGGGGAGGAGCAGCTGCAGAGGTGCCGAGGATGTGCAGTAAGAGAGCAATGTAATAATGGGGGGGAGCAGAGGTGAAATCAGGGGGTGCAGCATGTACATAGAAAGGTCTGCGCCCCTGTGTTAATAGTGTGCAGGTACTTATGCCCCAATGTCACGCCAGCCCTCAAAGTAATAAGGGCCCCATTCTGGCACCCTTACCAGCTGCCGATTCCAGGAGCATTTACTCCTCCCACACTACGCCCCTAAATTTGATTCTTCTCCCCCTTAGACATGTCGTATGCATAGTATGCAAAGGGGAAGATTCACCAATAAGCCAATTAAATAGATTATTTTTTTTGGAGCAATCTTCATAAACAATTTAGATTAAAACGTAACTTTTAATAATAATACTCAAAAAAGACAAACAAAGCTCATTAGATATATGTGTAAGGTTTCAGTTGTATATCAAAACTTAGACTTACTTACAACGATGAAATTAGACTTAAATAGATTGTAGGGCCTTTAATAGAACCTTGAGTACATTGTATTGGCAAAAATAATAAGCCTGTTATAGACTGTTCAAGACAAGATAATTGCTAATAGGTAATAACACAAGTAAGTGGTATTGATCAATTGAGTGACTTAAATTCAGAGCTGAATACACGATAAATCAATCTATTTGTTGCAAAAGGATTAATTAGTTGTGTTTAAGGCCCATAACACTGCTTAATCCTGGTAATCTTAAACAAATAAATTAGTCTAAATGACAATAAATCTTGTCCGTCCTTAGTTATGTCCATCAGCATATATATCAAATGAACCTTCTTGAGTAGCCACACAGTTACCACAATAGTAATACTGTTTCTATTGTGAGTTACATCTCAGGACTCAAATATGGCATGTCATTAGTTCTCATAGGCTAGTTCAGAGGTTCCCAAACTTTTTTGAACCAAGGCGCCCTAGTGTATCAGCACTGTTTTCACGGCACCCCTAAGCCAAAAGTTTATGATTGAGAAATTCAGAAAACAATGTAGTGAAGTAGTACAGTGAAGTAAATTATGCTTACCTGTCATCCTTAGGTTCAGTTATGTGATGTGGACAGGTTTGTGCTTCTGTTTGTCCACATATTTACATTACATTGATCATAAATAATGTGACATGGTGCTGGACCACCAACCTGAGGCACCCCTGCAAGTGGCTAGTTCATAAACATAACAAATAGAAATGTCACAAATATCATAAGACTTCTGTACACATACCAAATACATAAACTTTAAAGAGAAACTGCGCTGGATAAAAGCAGCCACCAATTGACGCAATCTAATAATTTATTACTTAGGCAAGAATTTGCTACACAGTAAAAAAGTCAAAAGAGAATTAATGCTACAAGTTATCTATACTCATAAAAAGATATATAGAAATCATTGCTCAATACAGTGAACTTACATGTATTTATACTAAAGACAAATAACACATAAAACATACAAAATAAAC
Source organism: Taudactylus pleione (assembly GCA_031769625.1). Classification (NCBI taxonomy): domain Eukaryota; kingdom Metazoa; phylum Chordata; class Amphibia; order Anura; family Myobatrachidae; genus Taudactylus; species Taudactylus pleione. The sequence goes on along the minus strand of JAUIMM010000052.1, from coordinate 9,662,191 downwards.
CATGTACTGTACAGTATATGGTAATGGATAAAAGTCCAGCTGGAGGTAAACCATCAAAGTAGATAAAGTCTATGAGCATTTCCGGGTTAAGGGAACGGAACAAAGGTTCATACAAGGTATCAGTGGACTGATAGATTAGTGTCTGTGTGCAAAATACAAAAGTTACCTTCCTATTATTTGCATAGCAAATGCACAGGCAGCCTTAATAGGATCCTTTCAATGGAAGCATGTTTTGTTCTGTGTCTGTGTTCTGTCAGAATTTTGTCCTTTCCGGACCTTTTGCGGCTCACTCTCACCGCTAGGTCCCACCAACTGCATTAGTGGGAAGAAGTGCTGTAGCGGTTATCATTGGGATTCACAATATGCCAAGATCGGCAATAGGCAGCGTCTATGTAGATCATGGATCTCTCACCCGGGTGCTTAGTAATAGAAGCTTCTTTGACTCAGTCTGGACACAATAAAAGTATTGCAGGGCAGCAACGCATTTCGTCCAATGCTTTTCAAGCTCATACCAATTACATACAAGTAATAATAATTTAATCTGCTATAGTCATGCAAATGCTTACAAAGATTTAACCATGCTGGTATGACATACCGATCCATTTGGATACCACCAAGCACCCCCTGCGGCACTTGATGCATGTGCAGAAGGACTCCCTGGTCTTAAACCTGGAAATATATCTTCCCGGGAGAGCTGTCCTTAGTGATTTTTTCAAGCATATGGCGTTAGTAAATGCCGTTATGCTTGCCATGAGTGGCTGGATGCATTGCATTCAAAATGTGATGTGTCATGCATCTCACCCCTGTAACATGTCAGGAGATTTTAACTGAGGTTCCAAGTGAACTCTTCTCTCTTGTGCAGTAATAAGAATAGGAAACAGTGGAGTTATACAATTTGAAAGAAATTCATAAAAAATGGTGAGCTCACAATTACCGTGTGTTTAGCTGGCTCTGGTATTCTCTTTAACTGGAATATATTTTAATAGATCAGTGAAACTATCTGTTTATTGGAGACAATTTATATATCTGGTTCATCGCAGATATGATTGCTTCCTTCCAAGTATAAGATGAGACTTATATCAGTTCCTAAATGGAGATTTCTTCTTGGGACAAGATTTAATATCTCTACAACTAAGGGAGGATAATCAATTGCCTTTAAGCTCATTTGCTAAACAGCTTTGATCTATATTATGCATGCTATCTCTGGTTTCCTAAAGAACATATTTATCTCAACAGCTCCTATTGTCAACTAAATTGTCTCTAACATAATTTTTAAGGGCATTTATTCTGGATTTTCTATTAATACGTTTTTTTTTATTGTACATTTGTGAGTTATTTACCTTATGTAAGTGGTTTAAAGCCCCTCTGTTATATACAAATGATTATCATTTCTCTTTCATAAATAATTTTTAAGATCAATTATATAATTTATATTGTGTGTATGTAATTGATATTAAATAAATATATATATAATCTAGGAGAAGACAATTACGTAGGGGTCCCCCTATATTTAAAAACAGCACCGGACCCAAACCGACCAGGGTGTAATGCCACAGTCAGGAGATCCTATCTTCGGGTCTCCAGGGCCAAAGCATTAACACCCCAAGCCGGGCATATCAGGGGAGGTGAGGATCCTGCCAAGAAGGGGTTCCCCCTCTCCCGACCCCAGGCTTACGCTGAAGCCCGGGCCGAGGATGGAGGTGAGTAAAGGATCCTTGTTCCAGGTACTCCAAACGGATTCTACTAGAGAAGGGGACGACCTGCTGGCAGCAGGTAAGTATGTGTGAGTGAGGTAGGTAAGTGTGTAATAAAGTTGTACTTTAGACGGTATGTATGTACTGTGTTTTTTTAACTATATATTTTACAGTGGAGGTACAGGTGCCGGCCGCCTGCTGGCACTTGTAGTTCCACAAGTGCCAGAGGGCAGGCATGCTGGAACCTGTAGTTTCACTGTAAATTACAATAGTTTAGGACTATTTTACACATTATTACCTCCGTACCCACCGCTCCAGGGGTGCGGGGAAGAGCACCGGGCTTCAGCGTAAGCCTGGGGTTTTGGGAGAGGGGGACCCCTTCTTGGGGGAATCCCCACCTCCAATGAGATCCCCGGCTTGGGCTGACCAGTTTGGGGTGTTAATGCTTTGGCCCTGGAGACCCAGAGATAGGGTCTCCGGGCTGTGGCATTACACCCTGGTCGCTTTGGGTCCAGTGCTGTATGCAATTTCTCCCCCCCTATATTTAAAACCAGCACTGGCCCTGCAGGGCCAATGCTGGTTCCTAAATTACGGGGGAGCCCTAATCGTTTTGTTCCCCGTAATTTTATGAACAAGGACTGGCTGAGCAGTCCGGGGCTGGTTATGCTTTTGGGGGGGGACCCTACGTCATTTTTATTTGAATTAAAAACACTTTAAATTAAGTACACATGCAGAAACATACACAAATCACACTGGTCTGTATATGTTTCTGCAAAGCTCGCAGCTCAGGAGGTGGAGTGTTTGAAACTTCAATTTATCAATTTGCTACAATCTCACCCAAGATTGTAATCTTGATTCTTGGTAAATTCCCGAGTTGCATCTTTTTCATGAAAAGTACTTCAGAGTTTGGCCGAATTGTGAGTTGATTTGAGTTTGCAATCTCACCCGAGTTTTTCAGTGAAAAATGAAAACTGTCTCCCAAACTCACCAGAGTTTGTCTTTAGTAAATTTGCAAGATGAAAAACATGCCAAAACTCACCCGAGATTGCAATCTCGAACCAAACTCTAATCTTAGTAAATTTACCCCCTAGTAGTTACAACTAAAGACAGATATTTGATTGAGATCTCTGCATTGATAAATGTGGGCTATGGCCCTGATTCAGAGCCGAACGCTCTGACAGAGCGCTAGCTCTGAATCAGGGCCGGTCATTTTTTTTTTAGAACGGCCTCCTGGCCGCTCGCATAGCTGTGGGTGACCACCCACAGTTATAGTGAGCGGCCAGGAAGATGGTCGCGATGGTCAAGACCATCGCGACTATCGGGCTTGCGACAAGACCCTTGTGGTAGGGTCTCGTTGCTGCAAGCCCCAGAGAGCTTTCGGCTTAAACAGAGCCGAAAGCTCTCCCACTGACATCACTTGTGATGTCAGTGGGGCCACCCCCAGACGGTAGGCGCTCTCATGGGAACGCCTCCGTCTGGGCAGCCACCCCACGGCCCGGAACGCCTGCTTGTCTGTCGCTATCCGGGTTTTGCGCATGCGCATGACGGAGCCGGCTCCGTCGTGCGCATGCACTCTGGGCCACCATCTACCCCGTTGCGATCGCTCAGTGCTTGCGACCGGGTCTGAATCAGGCCCTATGTCTATTGTGCTTATCCTCTGTCTGATTTGGAATACGAACATATCATCTTCTCATAGGGTTAGGGATATGGTTTGTGTTCATGTATCTGCAGATTCCTGGCTAGCTTGGTCTGAACAGCCCCTCTGTCACCAAAGCAATGTCACCCTTTGTGTACATTGGGTAAAACATGAGTATATTACCTCAGTACAGTCAGCTGTACTGACTGTGGGCCTGATTCAGTTCAGTCGCTATCTGCGTACGCTCACTAGATGCGTATGCAAATTTTTCAAAGTGACGCCACAGGAAGCGATCGCTCGCCAAGGCATAAGCACGCCCACCATGTCTTAGCGAGCGGTCACTTTGTGTGAGGGTACGCCAAATAGCAAAAGCAGAGCCACCCACCAGCACACGTCATCTCCTGGAATTGTATTAAAACATTGGTACATCGAGCACCATCGTATGCTAACGCAGTGCTTGCGGAAGCTTTACCCTACCGCAAGTTTTGCGAAGAAATCAGGGTAAAAAAAGGCAAGTGACGTGTACTATGACGCTGCCTGTTAATTATGCACGCCTCTGAAAACGGAGTTGAAACACTCAGGCACGCCTGCGTTCGCATCTCCAACCCCCCATTATTAGTATCCTGCCCCTGTTACCACCCACAAACGGCCTCCCCTGTCACTCATTACCCTGGACTGCCTTTGCTGAGCGAGCGGGTTGCGAACGCAGTGTGTAGTGCACACACGTGCAGAACGAAGTGTGCACATGCCCGTATGCAGAACATCGGGCCGCTTGCGAGTGCACAGCGCGAGCGAGCGGCTCTGAATCAGGCCCCGTGACCTTATAGAATAAATGTGTCCTCCATTCTCACTAAGGGACATATTTATTAATTGTTGGGTCATCCGAATGTGTTAAAATACACCCACAAGCACAGAGGGTCTGAAAGGAGCTTGTTCCTGCAGTGTGTAAATAGTGAAGGGATCGTGTTCCCCATCCCTTCACTACATCTTTGTGAGCTGTGCGCACTACTGCGAGTGGAGAGAGCCTATTATATGAGCCTAATAAATGTGGCCTGGCCCCGGTAGCTAACGTCATCTGAAGGTGGCGTTAGCCCATTGTAGCCTATGGGTTACATTTCGCAGAAAGTACTGGGTGAAGGATCCATAGGATCCCTCCCCGGCACCCACCACTACCGCATGCTTGGTCAGTACGGCTTATGAAGATATAGTGAAGGGATCGCCAATGCGGTCCCTTCACTACTTACACACCGCAGAGGCAGCACCTGTCCCTGTAAGTGTATTTTAATACATTCAGGAGAATCATAAATTCCTATTGCCTCGAATAGCGGCAAAAAGAAATTAGAATTTAGTCTAAAACCTGATAATTAATAAATATGCATCTGAAGCAGGATGCACCTAAAACAGTTGAAAGTAGGGAAGCCAATCCCGGGATCGGCGGGATCCCAGGATTTACGACAAAAAACTGCAAGATTTCAATCACAGGATTAGTGCCTCCAATCCCGGGTTTTTTAGGATTAAAATGCGTGGTTTTGCGCTGCTTGTCTTCAGCCCGGGGGCAACGCTGAGCACTACATCTGTCAGCTCAGACGCTGCCCCCAGGCTTCCTATGGCTGTGCGGTTGTATGTGACATCATAAAGGTTGCGCTGCGCAGCCGCACTCCAGCCGGTCCCCTTGCACGGTCTTTCCCACCCGCACTGGAGCCTTTGTGCTGTGGTATCCTGGGGATCCTGGGATTGAGATTATTTTCAATCCCGAATTCCAGGATTGAAAAAATGAGCCGTGATTGTTCTTCCTACTTGATGGTTCATGTATTTTATAAATGCCTGCTCTACAGTATATTGTCAAACATATTTAAGAAAGAGCGGAAAATAAGCTCGCTATAAACATCTACAGACAACACACATCAACTAATAACATACACCGGTCTGTAGATAATTTATTGCATTTGGACCCAGATTTACACCTTTGGGAAGCATCCTTGGATCTATACATTAGACATAAATTAAGTATATTTATGCTTTAAGTGTTCACATTGTTTGTGGTTAGTGATTATAAATGAAGGATAATTTAGTAGAAAGAGAATTCAGGTCCAGTTGGCCAGCAGTTCAGTGTTTCGCTACATGGCTCAGTTTCCACTAACAGATGAACACTTCATGCCATCTGTTTCCATTGGGATGTTCTAATTAGATTGATGGCATTTGAAGAAAAAAAAAACAGCTATAATTTTATAAAGTATATTTTTTATTTTCTATTTTAAGTTTTTAATCTGCTGTTATTAGTCATAGTTGTTCGCTGCTAAAGCAAATATGTTAACATAGTACATTCATTACGACACATGAAAGTCATATGTATCAATCAGCAGCAGAAGGTTAAACACAGAATACTGAACATTTTTCCTTTTCACCACATATCATTGTGAAATATACACATTACCTGACCTCTTAAATAAATAGATAACAGGAGAGATTGGCAACAGATGGATTATTCTGCTAGTGTGGCGGTTTTTGGTAAGAGATCAGATGGTTTGGACTTTCACCCGCATGTACATGCTGCACTGTGCTAGTCTACTGATATATCCCAATAATGTCATAGGCAGATTTTTATTATTTATTTATTTATCATTCCCAGCTGTTTTCAAGTAATATGTATGAATTCTATCAGCTTGCCGTTTTATTTCAGTTTATCCTTTTCTTATTTTTCTCTTTATATCCTGGGTATTCCCTGTTGTGAGTTACAATGCATCAGCAAACTGGTTTGTATTCCACTGAGTCTATTTAGGAACAATAGTCATATGGGAACTGTCCTTACAGTAAGGAGTGCAGACATAACAGGTTATTTTCCAATGCAATATTGGTAGCAAATGACTCATTAAACCCCTGCCTTATTACAGCAGCGTAATGAATCAGCCTTCCCATCAGACCTTTTGTGCTTTCAGTTCAACATATTAGCATGGATTTTTTATAATAATGACTGCACAGTGGCTCATCTGCCACCGATAGACCAACACAAGTGTATTATACAGCTTGGCGATTAGTGTGGTCCCTTAGCCACATAAACAAGCCGGCAGCAGACAAGCCAACATTAGAGTGGTTTAAATAATTTCATAGTAACAATTTCACATTAAAATTATTGTAGATAATGTATTAAACTACTCGTATGTATTCACCTTATGTACTAAGCATTATTCTGTAAATTGTGTGCAGTGGACTTCAGTAACAGTAGTAAATTGTACAATGCTACATTTCACAGAGTGTCAGGAAGAGACAATCCTGACATATTTGGTGCTCTAGGCAACAGCTTAACTTTAATATGTCACAAGGTGATGCTCTCTGTCTCATAACTGGTGGCTGGTGCCAACATGATCACACTGCTGGGTGAGATCACATGGCGTGCTGGCTGCTCCTCCGTCTATCTCCTAAGTGGCAGAGATACAATGACCTGTCCCACTAGAGTCAAGCTTTAGTTGTCATTGTGATATTGGTAAAATAAAAAAGCATTGATTGTATCACCGCTGTTGAGAGTTTAGTGGCTCCTCCTGTCGTGTGCATGGAGGTGGGATCCCTGGAGCAATGGCACCGTAGGCGTTCGATTATATGGCCTATAACAAGAGCCAGTTCTAGTGTCTGGAGTGATATCAAAGGTGATACAGGTCAGCATCTACATGCCAGTACATAATGCCTCATCTAGAATATTTGACTGCTGCAATCCAAGCATAATGCTGTACATAACAATAGTATAAACAACTAATCAAGATTATAGATCATCTTCCCTGAGGGAAAAAAAAAGTTTATTGTTCTGCTGAAAATCTGTATCTATTTTTATGTTAGGTAAGTAATGTGTCTAACAGCTGCACAGTAGAGAGTTGCAGTGAGGCCACGCCCCCACTTTCCTCTCACTGCTCTCATTGGCAGCTGCACAGACACCACAGCCTCTTCTCTCTCCATTATTGATCTGTGGTCTGACCAATGTAGTGGCTAGAACTGATATATCATTTGATCTTCTCTCCCCCTCAATACTGTCCTAGGCTGTTATAATAATGATTTTCAATGGAGAAAGACAGCAGAGAAGAGAAGATAGATTAGGAGTGGGACATGGTGTGGGGAGAGAGATAAAAGAATCAGGGCTAGAGTGGAACAGATAGATGGGAGAACACAGACAAAGAGAGAGATAGGGGGCTGATGGGTAGAGCCAGATAAGGAAGAGGACAGGAATAGAGAGACACAGGCCGGGATGTACTAAAGGGGAAAATGTAGTGCTCAGTCTTGCCATGTTGTATGACCTGTGACATGAAACTGTCTTCCACAACCTCACCTTTGTAGCAGAGTTTGGCTGTTCCTCACCCAGTTTTAAGCCTCCTACACAGCTGTTTCTGTTTCAGTTAATGACTGTGTTTCAATCTACATATGGAAATGATGATCATTATTACTTGCTTGGTATGATTGGTTAATTATACACCAGACTATAATCCTACAAAATCCCTGACTTTGTGCAAATGTACCTATAAGAATTGATGCTGGTTTGAAGGCAAAGGGTGGTCACTCCAAATATTGATTCGATTTAGATTTCTCTTCTGTTCATTCACTTTGCATTTTGTTAATTGATAAAAATAAACTATTAAAACAAAAGACTTCTATTTTGTGACAACATTTTTACTTTGCAGCATTTTTTCCACACCTGTCTAAGACTTTTGCACAGTATTGTATATTTAATAAATAAGATTTAACTGGATAACATGCAACAGTTGAAATTTAATTTTGACTACAATAACTGTAAGAGTCCTGTTCAAGTTGTTTGAATAGATCATCATTGTACCAGTCATCTTTGGTGAGGCTTTTTAATGTCAGGTTCTTTGAGTTGTATAGTACTTTTGACATTTTGTGATTTTTTTTTTTGTCAGAAATTTGTATTTCTATCAGTGAGGCAGTGATGTGCTGCTTTTCTGTGAGCAGTATCTCTGTGAGAGATGTTATTGTTTGCACTTGTAGAGTTATACAGCTGTGGGTGGCTTTGCAATGAGGTTTTGATGACAGTGGGAAGTAGATCAGGCGTGTGGTCACACTGCGAGGGAGCGGCCTTTTGGAAATAATGCACAGTCATTTGATCACTTGATCTAGTGTGTCCAATCATGGTAGGATTTCAGACATTGGGCCTGATTCATTACGGATTGCTATTGCGATCATAGCTCCGTAATCGCACGCAGTCTCACTTCGAAAATATACTAATGATTGCAATCGCAAGGCCGTCGTAACCTAACATAAGGACGCCCCCTTCACCTTACACACATCCATAATACTTAGCAAGTATACGAAACCATCGGTAATATCGAGTGCAATCGCAGCCTCACGCACACTTACACAAGGTCTGACCTTACTAAGGAATTGCTAACCTCATCGCATGCAGTGAGAGCCCAAGCTGCGTATGGCATCGCAGTGGCTAATTTATGCACGCCCCTGTAATGGAGTTCAAACGCACTGGCAACCTTCCTTTTTTTGCCGACAACCCCTCCCGTCACCACCCCCAAACGGTACTTCCTGTCAATCACTCTGCGATGGGTCTGCATAGTCACTGCGATTGCAGTCCCGATCGCAGTGGAGTCTTAAAGCATGCACACTGCAATGCATACGCATGCGCAGAAAGGAACAATTGACCGATTGCATGCGTAATCACAGTTGCGATCAGTAGTGAATAAGGCCCATTATACACACTATTTTACAAATAACTATATATATATATATATATATATATATAAAACAATACAGCAGGGGTAGGCACTCCTGTAACTAGAAATGTACTCGCCGTGGTGCACACTGAGGTAGATAGAGAACAGCAAGCAAAGTCAGGGTCACTCTCCGGTCTTCATATATGAGAAGTAATAGCCAAGAGCCAGTCACTGGGTCAACGTTTCGAGTTTAATACAAAACTCGTCATCAGGACACACCAAAAAAGTGTAATGAAACATACCTTATATACCCTTAATGTCTCACCCGGTGTGCCTGATTGCCCGCTGCTCCGCTTCCGGCTCCTGCTCTGTCAGCATCACATGACGATGACGTCATCAGGGCCGTCACATCACCCGGGCAACCAGACCACACTACTCACAACAATAAAACTTTACAAAGACAAACAACGTACAAAATAAAAAAAAAACATGGTAGGAATATAGCGATCTATCAGAAAAAGTATCTTTAAGCTAAGATGCATATACCCTGGCTATACCATCTTATTCAACAACACATACAGGCAGATGCAAATATCGACATGTGTATATTTCAACATGCAGCACAGCATTATTGCAACAACATCGTTGAGAAAAAGATTATCCGTAAATAAATCTAAAGCGTGTTGTAAGATATACAATGTCTGACTATAAAGAGGTAGAAAATATACAACATATCAAAAACCTACAGGCCATATAAACAAAGACAGCAAATGGTAGATCGCACACACCTCCAATAGAAAAAATCGGGTGCTGTAATCACATAATCCACTAATATTGTAACATTATGCTCAGATGAGCAAAAAGAGACCAGCACACCACCGTTATGAAAAAAAATCAAGTTTCTTTAGTATACACGTGTAATCCAGTACAGAGACATAATTTTGCTTAATATAATGGCCAATGTCACAGACACATTGTATGACGGCTTGATACTTATCATAAGCCCAATGACAGCAGTGCAACCATTCAGAGCTGGCCCCTGGCCCGACGGCCGTTTCGGTGGTAAACCACCTTCATCATGAGCATGGAGAAAATCTTATCTGACATCTGTATAAATAGGGGGAATGACGCCAGACAGATGAATAGGTTAATGGAACTCACCTGTCAAATGCTGGATGGAACACCGGCATGTGAAACCCGGAAGTGTCTTAACCAAAAGACAGCTACAGTCCAGCCTCTACTAACTTGCTGCGTCACCATCAATCCCAAAAAATCACGCCAGCCGCGTCCTTTATGACGCGTCATCTGACGTGTACTGGGAGGGGAATCCAAGGTTACCTTAGTAATGAGACACTCAGACTCGTATAGAACCATTAGATACAACGCATAGCTGCATCTGGCAATGGTAATCAGCCCAGCCTAAGGCTCAGGTACTGTAAGACCCAGAAATGCTCTAAACACACTGCGTGGTGCCAGCATTTTATGAAAAAAGGACAAGTGTCACACAACCTAGTCTATCAGGCCCCATTCACCCCTAATACAACTAGTGTAATATAATGGATCCTGAATAAGTGAAAATAGGACAGAATACAAGGAGGACAAAAATACATAATGGAAATACTGAATAAATAGACAAGAGGAAAAAAAGTAAAAACCAAAATAAATAAATAAATATGTATAGATATACTGTATAAAGTTCTAACCCCAATATTGACAGCATACCCCATACAGAAACTTATACTAATACACCGGCAAAAATAATCAGTTCGTTAGAAGAAATAAACAGTGTCCTACACACTGTCAGTAAAAGCAAAAAAAGGCCTTTTTTGCATAAACACAAAATTTACCAAATAGTTGAAAATCAATATAATTCCTATGTGGTCGTGTTTTAACAAAGACCCAATTTATAAGGAAACATTGCAACAAAGTTCCTCATTTAGTCCCACTGGACTCAATGTCTCAAAATTGTAAATAAGTTCGCATTCTCTTTGAATCAATCTCTTGTCCCGATCACCACCTCTTTTGAGGGGTTTAATGTGGTCCAAGGGCATGAATCTGAATGGTTCATACCGATGTAGTGGATGCGTCAATTGTCGCTATTTACTTACGGGTGAAACATTCACTCATCCAACAAAAGGTTTCTTATACCGGTTACGACATCAGATGACATGTGAGAGTATATTGTGTACATCATTGTCTGCCCGTGTCAAAAATTATATATCAGTCAAATCAAAGTCGCATGATGAAATGCGTTGGGAGTGACCATACCTTGCCTCTTGAACTTTTAATATCTTCTATCCATCTCATTCAGATAAGCTGCTATTTATTTATTTATTTATTTATTTATTTATTGGAAAGAATATCTCCTTTTAAATGAATTAAATATTTATAGCTACAGATACTTCCTCTGATTTTATACACTGGTTCTAAATTATTCTATGCTTATTTATACGTCTTATCTGAAATGTTTTGTGTATAGTGAATAAATTGTAAATTTTTTATGCATATGCACTGGCACTTTAATTTCTTGAATCACACTGTGGGGTTAAATATTTTGATACTAATATTTGTATTATATGTATATCAGTAGTGCACCTAGCAAACTAGTCGCTCTTCAGTCTACCAAATTTCTCTCTCTCTCTCGCTCTCTCTCTCTCTCTCTCTCTCTCTCTCTCTATATATATATACACACGCACATCAGGAATGACTAATCAAATTCACACCAATAAAGCCAATGAAGTTACATTGCACACTACCCAGACCACTGTTATTAGCTGAAACCATTTCAATTTGTAATAACAGTGAATAAGACAGATGATTGGATGAATGCAGTGAGTTCATTATTTAGAGTTTCCTTATTATGTCTTACACCTTTCAAACCCAATAATCCTCCTTACAAGATAAAACGCCAGGGCTGCCAGCTTCCCAGCTAATTAATTGTGCCAGGAGCATGTCAACATAAAAGCCTGACAATTTGAGTTCTATATTTTGTTGTGTATTTTATAATTTTTTTGTTTTTATGTTTTTTTTTCCCGATCCTGTTATCCCAAGGTACTTTATTTTTAATTCTGCATAAATAAATCTTTTATTGACACATCTAAAGATTCATGATTGCTCATACTGCTTTGGGAGTTCTGAAAGTTGTCCTGCCAAATCTGTGTCCAAATCATGTTTCTTTTTTCACAGTCTGGGATTTTTCTGCGGATGGATTACCGCTTTCAAAACAGAACACAGAAAAAAACAGAACAGAGGCAGGATCATTTTTGAAACAGCAATATCAAAACTCTAAAGATGTTTTTTTTTTATTTCTGTTGTGAAATTACACAAATGCTCTTGCACCTGTTCTGCCTGGTTTTATGTTACTGATCATGGATTTTCATACGGGTGCGGAACTTGTTGGAGTATTTTTAGTTATCTGGATGGGTGATGGATTCCAATGATCAAGGATGTATATTATCTATAACTAATTTCAAATGAACAGCTAATATGGCAATATATATATATATATATATATATAGGGTGAGCAGAAAAACAGCGGCACTCCGGGACTTTGTAATCCAAAGTTTACACCGGTAGCTTAGCAACCGGCTTAGTCGGGAGTGACGTCATCAGGTGGGGACTGCGACGCCTCGCGGCAGCGCGGGATTCCCGACGTGACCCGGCCTGCTCCAGCTTCAAGGGTGGATGCTATTTAAGGTAGGATAACAATTATATGTGTTTGATTGTGTGTTTTGATACATTTGATGTGCCAGCCTTGAGAAAAGGGTCCTATGCGATCCTGAAATGTTGGTGATTGTGGCACCGAATAAAAAACATTTTTGTTTGGATTACAAAGTCCCGAAGTGCCGCTGTTTTTCTGCTCACCCTATTACTATATTTGCAGAGGGCACTCGGGCGATGTTTATCACCTATGGATTTGAGTGCCAGTTCCTCTTGTGGACTTGTATATATATAGGGCGAGAGGAGGTGTGAGGAGGTTCCACCATTGAATGTACGGGGAGGAGCGGAACCAAAGTGATTGTTTCAGAATTCCGAGGGCACACTTGATAAAGTTATCTGTCGATTCTGGGATTCTTTTTGAGAACGAGTACACGCTGGCTCCACACTAAGACCCCTGATGTGCCTGTTTTTTAATTGATGAAGGTACTTGAAATACTTATCTTGAAAATTCAAATATTTCTAAAATACTACACCAGAGAGCGCCTTTTCTCACCTCCTTTTTTAGATACTCTACTACTATTTGAGACGATACAGCAACAGTCTCTCAGGAGAAAATTGGCGGCCACCTGTCACACGGGGAGTGTATTTTTGGAAGAATTCATTTTAAAGGACTTAAACACAGATAATTCTTGGTGTAGCGCTATTAACAGTACCCTTGTTCTATATATATATATATATATATATTTATATTGCTGTCTGTGGGCGGCACTCACAGACATAGAAGACCAGGGATTGGTTCAACGTTTCAATTTACAAATACATTTTCATCAGGATGAAAATTTTTTATAACCTGAAATGTTGACCTAATTCCTGGTCCAGAAACCAGTGTAGTACTTTTCCTTATATGTCCGTGAGTGCCACCCACAGACAGTAATATAATTTTTTCTGTATGGAGGGTACCCAGAGCATTTAATACTGCTCTGTCCTGGCGGGGGTCCTGGCCTGGAGGGTCTCAGAGTGTGATGTTGACAGATTCCCAGTGTGGTGGTGGTCTCAGGGGCTTGGAGCTCAGGCGGCGGTCCCGCCAGCTTCGGACACTGGGTGCCGCCATATAGATCCTGGTCGGTTGACCGCCAATCTCCAATGTCCACCTGACTGCATCAGCCAATCTCTGTGAGACCCAGGGTATAAAGATCTTCCACTGACAGCATTCAGTGCCTGAGTTTCATTGCAGTTAGACGTCCAAGGCTCCAGCTCCCTGGCTTGTTGTCTATGGTTCACTTGTCTATTTCAGCGGTGATTCCACTCTGGCTCCAGTTGCTATAGTCCGATTTCAAATCGGCTCCTGTTGTGCTAAAGTCCGGTCCCACTCCAGGTGCTATAGTTCAGTCCCACTCCGGCTCCAATTGCTGTAGTCCTGTCCCACTCCGGCTCCAGTTGTGCTAAAGTTCGGTTCCACTCCGGCTCCAGTTGTGCTATAGTCTGGTCCCATTCCGGCTCCAGTGACGCTATAGTCCGGTCCCACTCTGGCCCCAGTTATGCTATAGTCTGGTCCCAGTCGGGCTCCAGTGACGCTATAGTCCGGTCCCACTCTGGCCCCAGTTATGCTATAGTCTGGTCCCAGTCGGGCTCCAGTGTGTACTACATTCCGTTTCCTATCCAGCCCCAGTTGTGCCACCATCCAGTACAAGTCTCAGGGGGAGATGTACTAATCCTTGAAAAGTGATAAAGTGGACGGAGATATAGTACAAACGAATGGGCTCCCAACTGCCATTTTTTCATACACAGTCTGTAACATGATAGTTATGAGCTGATTGGTTGGTACTTTATCACTATCCACTTTATCACTTTTCAAGGCTTAGTACGTATCCCCCTCTATGTCTTATACCATTGCACCTTTCGTTCCAGTACTGTCCTGCTGCTTAACATCTGTTACCTTTCACACCTATGAGGAAGTGTTACATACATCCCACTCTACTCCAAACATCCTGAGCTATCAATGATCAGGTATCTAGATCTCTCCTGGGAAGTCCCCAGTCCTGACATAGATATATATACAGTCAGATGCATAAATATTGGGACATTGACAGAATTTTCATATTTTGGCCTCTATTCACCACCACAATGGCTTTGAAATGAAACAAACAAGATGTGCTTTAACTGCAGACTTTCAGATTTAATTTGAGGGTAATTACATCCAAATCAGGTGAACGGTGTAGGAATTACAACGGTTTCTATATGTGCCTCCCACTTTTTAAGGGGCCAAAAGTAAAGGGACAAACTAAACAATCCTAAATCTAACTTTCACTTTTTAATACTTTGTTGTAAATCCTTTGCAGGCAATTACAGCCTGAAGTCTGGAACGCATAAACATCACCAGACGCTGGGTTTCATCCCTGGTGATGCTCTGCCAGGCCTCTACTGCAAATGTCTTCAGTTCCTGCTTGTTCTTGGGGCATTTTCCCTTCAGTTTTGTCTTCATCAAGTGAAATGCATGCTCAATCGGATTCAGGTCAGGGGATTGACTTGGCCATTGCATAACATTCCACTTTTTAGCCTTAAAAAACTCTTTGGTTGCTTTTGCAGTATGCTTAGATCATTGTCCATCTGCACTGTGAAGCGCTGTCCAATGAGTTCTGAAGCATTTGACTGAATATGAGCATATAATATTGCCCGAAACACTTCAGAATGCATTCTGTTGCTTTTGTCAGCAGTCACATCATCAATAAATACAAGGGAACCAGTTCCATTAGCAGCCATACATGCCCACGCCATGACACTACCACCACCATGCTTCACTGATGAGGTGGTATGTTTTGGATCATGAGCAGTTCCTTTCCTTCTCCATACTCTTCTCTTCCCATCACTCTGGTACAAGTTGATCTTTGTCTCATCTGTCCATAGGATGTTGTTCCAGAACTGTAATGGCTTTTTTAGATGTTGTTTGGCAACTCTAATCTGGTCTTCCTGTTTTTGTGGCTCACCAATGGTTTACATCTTATGGTGAACCCTCTATATTCACTCTTGTGAAGTCTTCTCTTGATTGTTGACTTTGACACATATACACCTACCTCCTGGAGAGTGTTCTTGATTTGGATAACTGTTGTGAAGGGGTTTTTCTTCACCAGGGAAATAATTCTGTCATCCACCACAGTTGTTTTCCGTGGTCTTCCGGGTCTTTTGGTGTTGCCGAGCTCTCCGGTGCGTTCTTTCTTTTTAAGAATGTTCCAAACAGTTGATTTGGCCACACCTAATGTTTTTGCTATCTCTCTGATGGGTTTGTTTTCATTTTTCAGCCTAATGATGGCTTGCTTCACTGATAGTGACAGCTGTTTGGATCTCATATTGAGAGTCGACAGCAACTGATTCCAAATGCAAATGTCACACCTATAATCAACTCCAGACCTTTTACCTGCTTAATTGATAATGAAATAACGAGGG
This sequence comes from Taudactylus pleione, assembly GCA_031769625.1. Classification (NCBI taxonomy): domain Eukaryota; kingdom Metazoa; phylum Chordata; class Amphibia; order Anura; family Myobatrachidae; genus Taudactylus; species Taudactylus pleione. The sequence goes on along the minus strand of JAUIMM010000052.1, from coordinate 9,646,100 downwards.
AATAGCCCACACCTGTCCATGAAATAGCTTTTGAGTTGATAGTCCCATTACTTTTGGCCCCTTAAAAAGTGGGAGGCTCATATAGAAACCGTTGTAATTCCTACACCGTTCACCTAATTTGGATGTAATTACCCTCAAATTAAATCTGAAAGTCTGCAGTTAAAGCACATCTTGTTTGTTTAATTTCAAAGCCATTGTGGTGGTGAATAGAGGCCAAAGTTTGAAAATTCTGTCAATGTCCCAATATTTATGCACCTGACTGTATATATAATGTTTACCTTCAGCTACCAATCAGAGCTTCTTTCATCATTGTTCAAGAGTCCACTCTGTCTCTAGCATCCTGTGGAACCCAAAGCACAATCCCATCATGACCTTTGCTATCCAGTACAAAATACTTTGCTCATAAATTTCCTACTTAGGGCCGTTTTCAATTAGAAGCGCTGGTTTTGGGTGCGAAAAAGTATCACGCTCGTCCCCGCTTATCCCCGTTTTCAATTCCAAATCGGCGAAAACGAGACTCAGCGAAACTGAAATCTGTGAAAAGTTCTGTCACTTTTGGGGAAATCAGCCTGATAACCCCCAAAAGATGCACTGACATGGGGGATCACTCTGAATACCCCCAAATAGCCTTGCTGAAGGTATTTGGCCGCTTTAAATGGTCTCAGTAGGTGCTATTTTGCGTTTTTTAGAAAGTGGAGAGGAATAACATTTTGGAGGTTTTTTTTGGAGAAAATAACTAGTCCCATCAAAGTTGGGGTACATGAGAATGGGTACTAGCATATTTTGAAGTTGCTAATGTGACGTTTTAAAAAACGTGAAAAATCCACCTGCCGCAACCACCTGCAATCATAAAAACACAAGGGACATACTCGGGGACCCCCCTGAAGTCTATTTCACTAGATTTTAACTTTGTACCCCAACTTTCATTTTTTTCGCCCACAAAATGAAAGTATTATTTTTGGGGGTGTTCTTAATTATATTTAAAAAAATTTTTACACAGTTTACCTTTGGGGAGCTGTCCAAAGGGTGCTGGGTGGTTTTCCCACGTTTGCACCCCAAAACCCCAATTCTGCACTTTTTTTCCGCCTGCTATTCATAAGCGAAACTTTTTCACCAGGTCCATTGACTTTCCGCCTAGGTATTTGGAATTGAATATGGGGATAAGTTGAAACCGGTGAAAATGATGTATCGCTGAAACGGACTTTTTGCTTCTAATAGAATACGGCCCTTAATTGCAGTTACATGAGCAGAACTTATTATGACTATTATTTATTATGATTATTATTGTTATTATAATTTTTTTTACATACATTAAGTAATCCAGCACAAAATATTAAGTAAAGGGTTCATTGTAAAGGATTAATTATGGAGGGCATACAAGCAGTGGAAGCGCTAATGAAGCACCACAAGATATCTAGGTGCATATTCACCATCCTGCAGCCATGCATCAGCCTCCAAGCTGCTGTGAATAATGCTCTAAAAGCCAGTACACACTAGAGTACTGACCTCGTTAGCAACGGGACCCGGTGGGGTGCCAGCATCGGCAAGTGCGTACACACTTGCAGATGCCGGGAGTAACGGAGCGACAGCGGGGGCCATGCTGCATTTAGCAGCATGGCTCCCTCTGATGATATCGCGTGTCGGACCTACATGCAGGCCCGACAGATGATGTCACTGATGATGTGCAGGAGCACACATCGTCAACAACATAGCCGGTACACAGTGGCAGATGTGGACGATATGTCGTCCAATCCGCCGGACCGGATGACATATCGTCTAGTGTGTATCCAGCTTAAGTTCCAGGAAGTTAAAAGACTTTTGCCATTTTTTCAGTCTATCATGAATTGTGAGTGCTCTGTCCATCACAGACACGCTGTAGGGTTAGTTATGTGGATACTGCAAGAGTGTAGATCACACAAGGTTGTTACTATTTGTATGTCCTCCAGTGATCGTTGCTCTGTGACAGCAGGGCATGTTTTGACTTGGATCGCAGTTGCTAATACGCATGCAATCGGACGATTGTTGCGTACGTGCGCGAACAGGTCACTTCACAGTGACTACGCAGACCCATCGCAGAGTGATTGACAGGAAGTGCCATTTGTGGGTGACGATGGGGGGTGGTCGGGGAAACACAGACGTGCCAGTGCGTTTGAAAGCTGTTGTATGGGCGTGCATAAATTATCCACTATGATGCTGTACGCAGCCTGAGGCCTTATAGCGTGCGCTGAAGTTAGCAATTTCTGAGTAAGGTCAGAGCTTGTGCAAGTGTGCGTGAGGCTGCGATGGTACTCGATAGTACAGATGGTTTTGCATTCTTTCTAAACATTGCGGATGTGTGTAAGGTAAAGTGGGCGTCCTTATGCAGTGTTGTGGCGGCATAAATTGGGCATTGAAAATATGTATGTATGTATAGTTAATCCGGATACACATAAATTCGCCTAAACACTTACCTTGTGTGTTGTGTGCTCAGCAGGTCAATTTATTATCATCTAATTGTAGTTGGTTTTGCCTCCATTTCCAGGTGTCTTTTTCTCTTTGCTGCTGTTGTACTTGGTGTTTAATAGGAAAGTACATAATATTTTATAGGACTTGAAGTGTATATTTAATCCTAATTAACCAATTCCCATACGTGCCAACATGATCCATTTTACCCAGGACACAGTGTTCTTCACCAGTTTTTTTTTACACTAATTACTGTACATAACATGGATTGAATTGAATAATTTATGTTGAAGGTGTTACTTTATACTAGCTGCTTCATTGAGCCCAGTTTAATTCATTTGGGTGCTACATGGGAAAAAGTGTCTTTGGTACAGTAGCGGGCATTCATTTCGCTAAAGGTAGAGTTGAATGAAATGTGTCTATAAAGTGATACAAGTTGTATTACAGCAATCTTCATGCAGCCATGACAAAGCTCACAGTGGAGCATACACATGGTCAGATTTGTCAGATGAATGATTGAACGATTTGAACGATTGACTGATTTGACCAACGATTTGAACAATTTTGCAAACGATTTGAACTACGAACGATTTTTGACTGCATTAAAATTACTAAAATCGTCCAAAACTGACTGCAAACACATCAGATGTCAGATATCGTTATCTGACCATCGGGAACGCGCATCGTTCATCGTTCAAACATGTCATATATGTCAGATTTTCCTTCAGATATGAATGATTGAACGATATTTAAATCGTTATCGTTCAGATCTGAAGAAAAATCTGACCGTGTGTATGTACAATATGCCTTAGAGTCCACAGAAGTCCTGATGCAGAGGTGGACACAGTGGCCATAACGCATGTAAGTGGCCGATATTTTCAGCCTGCGCTTGCGTCCAAGCTGCACTGGGCATGCTTATTGATGGTTACCAACAAAAGCCGCAGGATGAATTTGGACGCAGAAAGAGGCAATTGCGGTGGACGTTCTGAGTGGTAACAGAGGGGTGGTTAGCCAGACACGGGCATGTCGTAGTCAGCAGTTGCGTCTTAAGACGTAGTTGCTCTAAGCCCATCGGCCATGTCCAGATGGAGAAAGTGCATGTGCCATAGGACTGGTGCAATCTCTAATGGTGTGACCGATGGCACGTCTTAATGCCCACTGCTGATTACTGCTGCAGCCAGTGGGCGTCTCTGTATGAATCCCATTGGCTGCGGAATTAGCATAAAGACTCAGCGGTGGCTGCCATAGAGTGCACCTCTGACTCACGCCTTGAATACTTACAGTGGTTTAGCGAGGACAGGTGAAAATGGCTCAGATTGGTAGGATACATTTGCAGGGTGAATGGGTAACTTTATGCTGCTGGCAACAAGATCACTTGTATACCTGGTATTCTTCATTGCTTTGCTTAGATTTAAAAATAACACCTTGAGAAAGCCACATAATTAACACTTCCACTTTCTCATAGAGGCTGCAGCCTTTGGGATCTGAAGGTTAGATTGATTATGTAAATGTTAAATGTAATTATTATAGGCACAGCCCTAGGGAGATGCTTCTGTAGTAATTTCCAAATGGAAATCCTGTCACTACACCACTATAATTATATATTCTTTTTATGAGGTGTTGCTAAGGAATAAGTTTGTTAAGTTACTAATTATAGTGCCCCACATTTGGAATTCAATGTAACTATCTATGTAGGACACGTATCCCCAGTGTACATATGTCATAAGAGAATTCCATTATTACATGAAAAAAAAAACAAGGTTGGTGAGTATTATAAACTGGCACGAAACAGATGCTTTATAGCATTTATAATACTCAAGTGACAGTAATATACTGTATGTTTTAACTCTTTTAACCATTTCAGTGCAAATGATGAGTGGGATCTTCTTCCACATACAGTATGCCACTATTGTGCTATGGGCGGTTCCCACTCATATATTTATCTAGGGTTATCACCTTTTTATTTATATACCTTCAGATTAGATCATAAAGTTGCCCTTTATCATGTGCCCGTATGCCACCCCAGAGGCCTCTCAATTCATGCCTCAGTCTTTAATCAATATAATACACAACAATCAACACACCCCATGTACATTATAATACACAGCAATCAACACACCCCATTTACATTATAATACACAGAAATCAACACACCCCATGTACATTATAATACACAGAAATCAACACACCCCATGTACATTATAATACACAGCAATCAACACACCCCATGTACATTATAATACACAGAAATCAACACACCCCATGTACATTATAATACACAGAAATCAACACACCCCATGTACATTATAATACACAGCAATCAACACACCCCATGTACATTTTAATACACTGAAATCAACACACCCCATGTACATTATAATACACAGCAATCAACAAACCCCATGTACATTTTAATACACAGAAATCAACACACCCCATGTACATTATAATACACAGCAATCAACACACCCCATGTACATTATAATACACAGCAATCAACACACCCCATGTACATTATAATATAGAGCAATAAAAAAATTAGGAGCCACATGGATAAAAGGCTCTTCCAAGAACAGTTGCAACCCAACAAGGAAGCCAAATATGAGCTTCTGTGGGCTGGGTTGTTTTCCCTCACATACCAGTCTAGCCCCCCTCCCCAGGTATCTCTAACATGCCCCCTCAGCAGCAGGTTATTCTGCACTTGCCCATCTGAATAGATATTGCTGGGGATGTTGTTTCCTTTATTAATATCAAACGTGCTGTTCAGATTAAATCTGTGGAATTTTAATAGAGTAATAGTCGGTAATGTACCTGCAGTATTAACTGATACCCAGGGCTCTGCTCTCATTTTTGCTGATTATTTACAGTATACTGTTACTGCATTTATTATTTGATGTTTCAAAAAACATCTTTAATGTTTAATTTTGTGACCCTACATCATTGCAATAACTTAGCTTGTAAATAGTTGATCATTCTCTTAAATTGTACTAATAGCCTGCATGTATAATTATACTCCTAAAATGCTTATGATGAGCTAACTGCCAAGAGGTTTTGCTATGGCGCTTCTCTCCAATGCAGCCATAAGAGCCCCAGGAAGAGCTCAAGACACATCTCTTGCTAATCTACAGTCTATGAATTTGCCTGTAGCATAATGAAATTAAAATGATTCTTCCATTCTATGTGAGCACTCAGCAGGACATACAGGCATATAACCTGCACTTCAGTCTTCTGATACAAAGGCAGGCTCAATACAAAGGCGAGTAATGCGATTACCGCAGAGCGTAATCTTCCACGATTAAGAGCAGACTCACTGGTTCACTGGAGAAATTCATTGTGTTGGGTTCTTTTGTTTTACTAAACTTGTTTCTTTCTTCTGTCTTGATATTGTGTAATTACTTTTCTTTATCCTGATTTATTGCTGGTGCTGTACCTTGTTCTGTGCATAATAAAAATAAACAATGACGACTGATTCATACAAAAAAATTAGGGACAATTCAAGGTTGAAGTCTGAAAGCAATTAGGAACTGTTGACAGAATTCACTTAAAAGTAGAACAACGTAGACACCTTAATAATAAAGGAACGTGTCATAAGAAAAATAACTGTGATTAAATGTATTGTCCATACTACTGTATATAGAATGAAACTCAAAAGTGAACAGATTATGAGTGCCCATTCTTTATTATATGCCCGAAATGTAGCCATGCTTAAATTGAGTAAGGACACAGAGAAAAAAAAACATATTGAATATTAAAAATTCTGGGCTAAAATATTTTAAATCAGTTAGGACACCTGTACAAATTGAATATATTAAGTTAATATTGAATATTATATGCTGAGTCATCCTTTCGAGTGTCACCCATAAACAAATTCCTCTGGCATGCTGGGTGCTGGATACCAGCAAGTGACTCTAAATTTGCCCCATGGGTGCAGAGCAGGAAACCTTGTGGCAGAGCGCATTCATTTCATAAACCAATCTCCCTAAAATAATTTTCCAAACGTCGTCAAGTATGACGTATGCTAGCCGGTGCTTGGAGAGCAAAGATGTGGCAGGAAAGGGCGCTTCAGTATAGGCCAAATACAGTGATGGCATGTTTGCACAATTGCAATCACATTCAGACACAGTCGTATATATATGCCCAGGGGCGTCATAACGATGTTATGTTTGGGGGATATGATTTAATTTTGGCGTCCCCCTCCCTCCAACTTACTTGTTGCTGATTGGAGGAGGGTCAATAGCACGGGGGAAGAAGAGGCCGGCACCATGGAAGAAGGGGACGGCAGGACCACCAGGGAGGAGTAGTTGGCAACATGGTGGAGCATCAGGAGGCAGGGGCTGTGCATTATAGCAACAGGCTGCACAGCCCCTGCACTGCATGGAGGAAGAGGTGTAATACGCGGTCTTTTAACATAAACCCCTCCTCTGTGCAGTGCAGGGGCTGTGCAGATTATTGGTGTATTGCATAGCCGGACCCATTGGCACCTCTGAAATTTTTATGGGGAGGGGGGGTGATCCGCCCCTTTACCCCACACGTTTCGGCACCTATGTATAAGCCTGAGAAAGCCATATTATTTGTGGGTGGGCAAGGACAGGTACAAATACGCAATGGCGACGCTCACCAATACTTAGATTGGTTGTTTGTTAATGTACTACTGACATTTATTGGTTCTTTCTTATTTGCCCAAGCATATATTATGCTTGTTTCTGCATGTTTCAGCAAACGTTTCTAGTTTTTTTCTATCTTATGCAAGATGGGGATTTGTTTCCAATGTGTTAGTGACGTATTTGAGGTTTTATTGCTATTAAATCTCCTAACGGCTGAATAAACACAAGGGTAAGGAAAAGCTGTCTGGTGGCATAGAAAGGACGGCCAGGCATCAGATCTGCCCATCAAAACACTAACTCAATACACAACACATGCATTGTGGACGTAGACCTCCCCATGTGTGCCCTCAACACAACTCAGGGTATTCAACTCACTTCTAAGTATTACTAACCAAACCAGCAGGGTGTTTCAGACTTCAAATTAAGATGAGTGAACCCAAACAGACAAACTGCTCCTGGGCTGATGATCTGCCATTCTTTCCCACCATATAAAAAGCCAACATCAAAAACCAACACAAAACAGGAGGGAAAAGTTATTCAACAAAAATACCTACACCTGGGCAGAAATGAAGTAACCTAGCACTCTCCTCCTAACTGATAGGCTAAACAACCTCCACATGTGACCTACCCTCAACACACCTCAGCCTTGTGCTTTAACCCTCACCAGGCTTACTCAGCCTTCTGGTCTCCAAACAAGTGTATGTGATGTATGTCTGCAGTAAATATGGTACACATCATCATACTATCTTGCAATAGATACAGCTTTGCATATACAGGTTGAGTCTCCCATATCCAAAATGCTTGGGACCAAGGGTATTTCGGATATCAGAATATTCCGTATTTTGGAATATTTGTATACCATATTGAAATAGGGCTTAAATCTAAACACATAATGCATTTATGATTTATATACACCTTATACAAATAGCCTGAAAGTAATTTTATGCAATATTTCTAATAATTTTGTGGTTAAAAGTAAACAAAGTTTGTGTACATACATGAAATTAATGTATGTTTCATATACACAGTATACACAAAGCCTATGGGTCGTTTTATACTTTTTTTTATAATTTTGTGCCTTAAACAAAGTATCTGTACATTGAACCATCAAAGAGCAAAGGTTTCACTATCTCAGTCATGCTGAAAATATTCCGTATTTCGGAATATATGGATATGGAAGACTCAACCTGTACACACAATTACACCTTTACACCCTAAAACTGCATTCCCCCGAGGGCCCTTCATGCCCCAATCCGACAATAATTGAGCCTACATTTTGGGATACCATTGCAGCTAGATCTGCAGCAGACATTGTTTCAGTACTTACAAAAATCTTGGTATCCTTCTAGTTATTGGATCAAATTGTAATTACATCTTTACCTTCAATATCGTGTCTTATGCTGAGTACAGATGGCAGACCGATTCGTCTTTCTAGTGGCTTATTGGTAAGCTATACACACTTACCAATCAGCCACTCAAATTATCTGGACGGACATAACAACTGGGCAGGCATTTAAATTTGCCCGCCCTGTTGGGATGTCAGTGTCTGAGGGTCCCCTGCAGTAAGAGTACAGGTGGCCGGTGGGTCGCCCATATTCACAGCCAGATGCACCGATATATTTTTCAGATATATCAGCATCAGCTGTGCTACAGAGCTGACCTTATATCTCTGTGAACGACGTCATTACCAGGGGCGTATCTATATGCCACTAAGCCAGAATCTACTGCACCGCGCGACCAGCGGAGAGAGGAAGGAGCCCGCACTGAGACTGCACATGGGCCCCCTTCTCTCTTAGAGTGCCCCTGTTCATTACAGACATATCGGAGGTACACACTTGCGACATATATTGCTCGTCAATAGAGCGAGCGATATATCGCCAAGTATGTACCCAGTCTTAATTTGTTTGTACAGGTTGAGTCTCCCATATCCAAATATTCCGAAATACAGAATATTCCGAAATACGGAATTTTTTTGGCATGACTCAGATAATGAAACCTTTGATTTTTGATGGTTCAATGTACACAAACTTTGTCTAAGGCACAAATTATTAAAAATATTGTATAAAATTACCTTCAGGCTGTGTGTATAAGGTGTATATGAAACAAATGAATTTCATTTCTGTACACAAACTTTGTTTGAGCCACAAAATTATTGAAAATATTGTATAAAATTACCTGCAGGCTGTGTGTATAAGATGTATATAACACATAAATGCATTCTGTGTGTATATTTGGGTCCTATTCCCAATATATTTCATTATTGTATGCAATTATTCCAAAATACGGAATATTCCTTTATCCAAAATACCCCTGGTCCCAAGCATTTTGGATATGGGAGACTCAACCTGTACAGGTTGAGTCTCCCATATGTTCCGAAATACGGAATATTTTTAGCATGACTGAGATAGTGAAACCTTTGCTTTCTGATGGTTCAATGTACACAAACTTTGTTTAAAGCACAAAATTATTAAATACAGTATAAAATAACCTTCAGGCTGTGTGTATAAGGTATATATGAAACATAATTGAATTTCATGTACGTACAGTACACACTTTTTTTGATGCACAACATTTTTAAAAATATTGTAGAAAACTACCTGCAGGCTGTGTGTATAAGGTGTGTATAATACATAAATGCATTCTGTGTTTAGATTTGGGTCCCATTCCCAAGACATTTCATTATGGTATGCAAATATTCCAAAATACAGAATATTCCGATATCCAAAATACCCCTGGTCCCAAGCATTTTGGATATGGGAGACTCAACCTGTATTATGATCACCTCAATGTACAGCACTGTATAACATGCCAGTGCGCATAAAGTATAGCAAACAAATAAGTGTATAAGTCGGTGTATAAGCAAGTTGTGCTAGCAAAAAATCACAATTTTAAAAAGGAAACTGGACATTTTTAAACATGCGTGTTCAACAAATGATGTGCAAATTATAGTTATTAATTTTCTAGTACATTATTTTTCAATGCCAATGCCCAATTTATGGAAAGGTCATAATCATCTTCTTAGCCTTTACATGCAGGCCTCCTCTGGCCTCTTATCTATATCTATATTATATAGTTCATTGTGTATCATTGTGATACATTTAAATGTTAACCTTTTCACTTGCTGGACTGTTTGTGTCATATTTTATATAATTTCTTCTTTTCCCATTAAATCATATTAGACATGAATACCATGGTGGTCTTTATCGTGAAAGGTCACCATCCCTTTAAGAGCTGAAGTTCTTTTCAAATCAGTCCATTTTAAGAAGTCCCAAAGTGGATTCTGTGGTTGTGACATTATGGTCTATTGGTCTGATTCGGAGTTGGGAATAAAGCAAGAAAGAGGAATTAACTTTGCACCTGGACAAACCATGCAGCAATGCAAGGGGTGTAAATTGTATACATATATGATATGCATGCAGGGTAAATACTGGCTGCTGTTGCACGTAGCCCACAAATGCTTGATAGCTTTATTTTTACACTGCAATTTAGATTTCAGTTTGGACACTCCCTTACATGCCTACCCTCCCGGTTTTCGCGGGAGGCTCTCGATTTTTAAGTTAACCCCCCACACCCCCAGAAGGGTAGGCACTTCTCCCGCATTCTGCCCACTTCCTAGTAAAGTGGGCAGAATGGGAAGAATTTCTGCAGCGATCGCTGGTCCCTGTGTAGGGGGCGGGACTTAATGTCTCAATTCTCATTTAATAGTATCATTTAGCCCTGCCCCTATTTAAATTTATGCCAATCGTGTCAATTTACAGTGAAGGGGGTGTGGCTTAATGACGCGGCCCCCGTCACAGCCCACCTGCTTCTCCTACCAAGGCTTCTCCCGGGGAGGAGAAGCCAAAGGAAGGCAAGTAAATATCTCTGCACATTTTACATCTATACCATCTGCAGTGCAACATGGTTATACCAAGATGCAGTTACTTGCTCTTTTTATTTGCTTTATTCCCAACTAAGGATCGGGCTCTATATTCCTGGGTGATAGGATGGAAAGTCAGAGCTTTAATGAGAGAAGGAGGGTAAGGCTCTCCAAATTGCCTCATTACGGCCCTCTACTGTGTAATATTTGTGCCATGGTGCAGCAGGGTGCAGGGACATGATAATGGGCCCACTTTATTAGGTATGCGGGAGGCTGGTCCACTCTCTCTCTCCGGGAGTCCGGGAGAACTCCCCAAAATTCTACAATAGGCAAGTATTAAAGCTACAACATGAAATTCATCACCTCCTATTATAGTGAAATAAAATACAAATGTATCCAGTATGAATGAATATTCTATAATATTTATATATATATATATATATATATATATATATATAAAAGTTTCCATACCATGATAGATACCGTATATGGCATTGTACACTGCTATGCAGCTCATTACAAGCTTTTATGCTCCATTATCAGCCATAACTGGGGGTTATTAATATTTACTAGCATTGCTGAAAGCATGAAAACTATAATAACCAGTAGAAAGGTTTTATACAGTATGGTTAAACAATGAAATGCAAACATCTGACTGGTTGTAATGGTTTAATGCAGAATTCCTTCTCTGCATTGTCTTTTTATGGAATTATATATGTCCACCTTATGTGCACTTTAATCAGATAAATAGCTGCTGATATTTGTGCTTGGACTATCAGGACAAATTAAAGCACAACCCCATATAGAACCAAGTAAACATTTAGATTTTTGTGTTCATTTTCTAAACGTTATAAGAAATATGATAAATTAGTTGCTGTCAGGTACAGCATCAACATCATTTCATTGAAAGTCTTGAAGCAGCTGTATCTGAAATAACTTCTAAATAGCTGAATAACTTTTTTCCAGAAAAATGTTTTGTATGTAACATATATTATTCTATTATTCTTTCCAGGAACTCATCTTGTGATCTGAGCACTGGAGACTACAGCTTGGTAGTAGAACAGTGTCTGTCTCCTGACCAGCTAGTAGACCAAAAGCTGATACCTGACCTAGTGAAGAGGGTAAGTAGCACTAACTTATAATTACATACTGTACATTGAATTACATTAACTATAATTAACAAATAATATTACGTGTTCGTATTGAATATGTAAATTATTTAATATGTAAAAATTGTCCATCCTTACAAGCATACTGTACATGATTCTAAGGGGGGATTTCCATTAGCCCCGATAACTTAACAGGGGTGAAAAAGGGAGGTTTAACATCCAAGGCTATTCAATTAGGCTCCATTTTTCGCCAGATACCTTTGTTAACGTAAGTTAAATTGACGCGTTAACGGATGTTAACACACAGAATCCATAAAACGTTTGTGCCACCCAAAAGTGTCTGCCCAGCTAATCAGTTGCTTTTGAGAAAGCAGACATTTTTTCGGTGGCATCTTTCTGTCTTAAATCTGTGTAAGGCAGTGTAATAGGCTTTTTAGTATCCTGAGTAACAGAAAAGGTCTGTCCAGGCTGCAGATCATAGAAATGGACATAAAGAAATATTGACATGTGCTCAGCGGCTGCACAGTGGACTGAGAATGACCAATTAAGCCTTCAAAATAAAAATAAAGCTAATACAGCACTGAAGTGGTTACTTTAGGGATTAGTAATCCCTTTTATAGTTACTGTCTTAAGCATGGTTTGAATAGATTTTGGCCTCAAAAAAAGAATGCATTATTGCCGGCTCCAGTATCCCGACTGCCAGCATCCCAAAGGTAAGTATCGGGGGTTAGGGGAGATTTAGGGTTAGGGGTTAGACATTAGGGGGAGGGTTAGGTACTAAGGGTGGAGGGCTAGGTTTATAGTGCGGGGAGGGGGAGGTTAGGTTAAGGCACTGGGGAGGGAGGGTTAGGGTTAGTGGTAGTATACTTACCTACGGGTATTGGCAGTATGACTGTCGGGATGCCGCTGCCGGGAACCCATACCCAACCCGACAGAACAGCTATTGTAGACAACACTAATTGGGATAATTGGGAGTTACTGAAAGATGAGACAAGCATCTATCAATAGTGCTTTGTAGTCACATAATACACAATCAGGCACAGTGCAGCATAGTCATAGAAACACAGAGATGTGTTGCACTGTAGAGGGGCAACAATGGAATATCTAGATAATGGTAACAGGTCTGAAGTGCAGTTAGACTCCCGGGGAGATATACCTGAAGGGACGTGCCACTTTTGCAAAATAGAGGTGTATTAGTGCCTTGGACCTAACAGTGCATTGAATAATTGCAATAATTAGTAATATACTGTCAGGTCCAAAAAGCCATTATCCTATTGTGATTTTGTATAAAGTCATTGTTGAGGTCACTATAGCTGATTGTGATGAAGGCGGTTTAGTCACATTCTAGCAGGGATAAGTGGATAAGACTGAATAATGTATTTTACATTCAAGCATCATCTGAGACCATCTCAATGCTTGGTTTTAGTTGTCGCAGCCTTTGTGACTCAGGAGAGCTAATTTATACATGACCATGTTATCCTCCTGGCTATAGTACAGAAACATCACGTCCTGCAGACATACCGTTTGGGGAGACTGATAGCAGGTAGCCCTGAGTGGTCCCCGAGGTCCCTCCCACCCACTTCTGCATACCTTCACAGCCAGAGTTTGAGCCTGGACTGTAGAAGGCTATTGTTATGTTGGAGATGTAGAAATATGGCATGTCACAGAAAAAGTGGCCAGGAAATATAAACCTTGGTCTGTGTGCATAGATGCCATCCTGTGACACATACTTATCAGAAACACATATAAGCAGGTGTACCAATGGCACAGAAGCCTATGTTCTTTGTAATTTAGCCCACTGTGGGGCCTATTCATCATACCTAAATATTCTCTGGAGGTAATTAGGTTTAGAACTCGCATTGAGTTCTACCTAATTACCGGAGAAATTCATCATTCCTCCTCTCCATAACTATCTATTCCGAAAAGCTGTCATTTTTGCGATGACAGCTTTTCGGGAAATAGTTATCCCTCTCTGCTCTACCCTACCGCAGCTGTAATCAGTGCTGCGCATGCGCTGTTACATCCATAAAAGTAGCGCATGCGCAGCACTGCCTACAGCTGCGGTACGTTTGTGTCCCCCCCACACCCCTCCGCTCACCTCCTCGCGTCCCCGCACTTACCTGCCCGCTGCAGCGCCTCCAGCTCCGGTGGCTGTGTTCTCTCAGCTGACCACAGTAGTTTAGAAAAAGAAAGAAAAAGTTTTTATTTGTTCTAAACTTTATTGTGTTCTGCTGGGAGAACACAGTGTCAGACCAGCCTCCTGAGCCAGAGGACGGACCAGAGTGCCACAGGGAGACGCCGGGGGACCTGCACATGCTGACACAGGTAAGTGTCACCTGTTATTCGCCACCTCACAGTGGCGGATAGTAACTCCATCAAATTCCGAAAATACATAATTTTCGGAATTTGATGAATAATAATAATTTCCATATCCCCATACTAATCTATGGGGAGTGTGGAAAGTAACGCAGGGGGACTTAGCAAGGAGATATCAGTGATATCTCCTGTGTTAAGATACTTCATGAATACTAAAATAACGTTATTTAAGGAAAATGGCCTTAAAAATGTTATTTTAGTGTTGATGAATAGGCCCCTGGGTCATTTTCCAACAATAGGAAATTGATTACCCATCAGTAGAACAAGTAAGCAATCATGTAAACTAGAAAACCTGAGACCTTAAACACCAGGTCGCTGAGCTTAAATAGAGAATTTCAGATATATGTGTTTTATGAAAATATGCTTATTGGTGACATTCATACATGGCTGTCTTAACAGCAGTGTGGGCCCTGGGCAAAGCAATGCACTGGGGCCCCTACCCACCCATTCACTAGAAAAAAAAGCAGTGCCCCTTACACAGTGCCCCCAGTAGTGGTCCTCCCTGTGCAGTGCCACTTGTGCCCCCAGTATTAAGCCCCTTATATAGTGCCCCCAGTAGTAGTCCCACCTATGCAGTGCCCCCAGTAGTGGTACCCCCTATGCAGTGCCCCTTATATAGTGCCCCTAGTAGTAGTCCCCCCCATGCAGTGCCCCCAATAGTGGTACCCCTTATGCAGTGCCCTTTAAATAATGGCCCCAGTTGTAGTCCCCTCCTATGCAGTACCCCCAGTATTTCCCTTTATGAAGAGCCCCCAATATTGGGCCCCCCGATGCAGTGCCCCCAGTGGTAGTCCCCCCCATGCAGTCCTCCTAGTAGTAGTCCCCTCCCATTGTAGTGCCCCTAGTAGTAGTCCCCCCCTAGTAATGCCCCCAGTGGAGGTTCCCCCCATGTAGTGCCCCCACTAATGGTCCCCCGATGCAGTGCCTCTAGTAGTTGTCCCCCCCTTGTAGTGCCCCCAGTAGTAGTCCCCCCCTTGTAGTGCCCCTAGTAGTAGTCCCCCTCCTTGTAGTGCCCCCAGTAGTGGTCCCCCCCTTGTAGTGCCCCCAGTAGTGGTCCACCCCCAGTAGTCACACACGTAATAATAAAAATAAACACTTACCTGAATCCCCACTCCTGCTCCCTCCGCCGTCATCCACTCCTCCATCCATCCTCTCGGGCCGGACTGCTCTGCATTATGGGAGAGACAGTGCTTTAAAAAAAAAGCATTTACTCACTGGCCGCGGCTGCAGGGGGCTGGAGGGCCCCTTGACGCTTCGGGCCCTTGGGCAATTGCCCTAAAAGCCCAATGGAAGAGACGGCCCTGCATTCATAGCAACTCTGCCTGGCCTGTGGAGCCTTCACATTGTATTCCCTATTACAAACAAATAATACAAGGCATTTTCTATTGATAACTGGAAACACTATACAGTTAAAAATTAATTAAAAAGTGAAATCCTTTAATATAAGTGAGGTTGCATTTGTTTTTAAATGAAGCAGAGTGTTACATAGAAAGTAAGAGAAAACAATGATTTAAGTGTTGTGGCATTGCCTGAAATGGTTTTGGCATGGTTTGGGCTTGCTGTTGTTTGTCCTTATTTATCTAGATGCTGCAGCTGGTAAAGATGAGTTGTATGTAATGTGCATTAATCGGATTGTGCCTAATATAAAGTGCCGTTTAGGAAATTAAAGCATACACAGTTGTCCACAGTGCAATATGTTAAAAGTCCACCTGGGAACCTCCCAATATTTACGTTTTCTAAATGGGGATAAGATTTCTAAAAAAAAGTGGTTTACCCACCTCATGTTAGGAGCGGAGTCACTTTGTGTAGGTGTCCAGTCAGTAGGTGTGTGTCTAAGGTTTCTGAAATGCTAGGTCATCCCCAATATTTTTCCCCTCCCCTAGAGACACCTCTCTTTTGCTGTCTGAACACTTTTACCACAGCTCTGCTGTGCTGCACAGTGGTGAGCAATATACAACTCCCAACAGTGCCAGTAGTTGGGACAAACCTCATGCCTGCCAGGATTCGGGACTGTTCCCCAGAGTCACAACCATTTCACCTAAATCGGGATCGTTGGGAACATACTTATTGAATCCCACCTGTTCTCACGTAATGCTGGGAATCATGGCATGCTAATGTGATACAATTCATAACACCACTCCCCTGCTCCACCCACCTGTATATGCCCCTCCCATGATCTCCAGGGGAGCAGATCAGGGAAGTAGGTAGGTATGATTGGGTGGTATGCTTTTTCTCTTTTGTCCAACGCCAAGAGAGACTAAGCAAATACATTTAAATCTGGATTAAATAAATAGCAGATAGCTTATACAATATACCCTCTTATCATATGTTTGAGAAAATCAAACTAGAAGCAAACATCTAATTGATTATTATTTTTTTATATAAAACATGAAGTCTTGCATTTGTTCAAGTCCTCCATCAATTTGGCGTGTCACTTGTACACATTCTCTGAAGTGGACTCCAGTAACTCTAAACTATTAACTCAATTACTAAAGAATTTTATTCATATTTTTTTTCAATATAGTTTATTTTGTATTTCATTTCGTTTGCCGGTCTACAATTCACTGCTTGGTTTCAATCACCTAAGCCAGCAAATTGAGGGGTAAGCTTTTACTTCCTCTGTGAAAAAGAAATACCACAGTCTTATACAACAGTACAATGATGGACCACAGCATGTCCTGTTCCCGGTTGCATTTATTTCCTTTAATGCCTCTTTGGATAATTCAGTGCATGCCTATTTTACAGTGATTTAGGTAGTCATGTATCAAATCTACTAAAAAAAAAAGTCTCATGATTTTTTCCTTTAGTTATTAAGAAATCTAATTATGTCTATTTTGAGATGGAACTGTATAAAAGCATGAGTCAGACTGAGAGGCAAAAATGAACAAAAACATGCGCCGTGCTGCTTGACCTTCTCGATGTTCTTCATGAACGAAATAATAATAAAATAGTGAAGCTTTGTTTGATGGTAACATTAAGATTTTGACCAGGATGGGAGTTTCACTCATGCTAAATGCATAGAAGAATAAGACACCTCCTGCTGCTAAATTGCATGTTTTTAATTTTATATTATTCACAGTGGTTCAGTTAGATGTGGGAAGCATTAAAAAGAAAATAGTTTTGCTTTAAATAGAAAATCTACTTAGCAATAAAAAAGTGTTCCCAGTCGCATGAGAGGGATTTGTTTTGTACATTTTAATGGTAGTATTTACCAGTGTGAAAAGGTGCAGTCTGTCATAATGAAGGGAAAAAAATGGTAATGAGAGTCTTAATTTACAGTGGAGATGTCTGTTTCATCCATTTAGCTTCCAGGGATTATTATGTACACCCGCTGTAAATGCCTTTTCAGATTTACAGGTAAAGAACTACGAATTGATCTTGCACTAATCAGATCAGATTGCTGGTTAGGCATAAGGAATTCCAGGGATTCAGAGCTGATTATTCGCTGTGCTATTCTGATTCAAAATGTACTCATACCAAATTCATTAAGGTGTAGAGGAGGAAGAGTGCAGGATTTTCATGGAGGGTCTCCAATTGTGCCTTTTACCAAAATATTCATATCCTCTGTATGTAGACACTCTACGAATCCTAACCACAGTATGGGCCTGATTCGGATTTGTATGCATACCTAATAGTTTATATACAAATCCAATGGTTCTGGGTCTGCGCAGGCCCCCCTTAGCCACATGACATACTGCAGTGTTTGGGGGGGCGGAGGGGGGCAGCGAGCAGGACTGTTGTACAAAACAATGGCATGTCACCCCAGTTTTTTAGGCGTGCCAAGTCCAGAGTTTGCTTCATCGGATGCAGACTTCCTGGACGTGGGAAAGGGGATCTGACGCCCAGGCTAAGTAAGCTTTGGCTGATGGTGATTCGACACAGTGCCTACGGACGTTGTACTCAGATCGCAGATGCATGCAGGAGGTGTCTATTTCCTACAGAAACCTCCTGCTGCATCTGCACTTTAGTTGTACGGTATTGCTAAGTCACTTCCCTGTGGCTGTGCAATACCTTCCACATTGGAATCCGGCCCAATATACAGTAATGATCAAAAGTAATTTGATAAATACATTTCTATAAATATCTTTATTGTTGTCAAAAAGTTTTATAAAACTTTTACAAAACTCATTTTATACATTTAATACAAAATAGCAAGATTTATACATTTATAACAAAATTGTTTGTATGATAATAAAGAAAATAAAATATCCTGAGGCTACAAAATTGTTTGCATGGTAATAAAGAAAAGAAAATATCCTGAGGCTACAAAATTGTTTGTATGATAATAAAGAACATAAAATATCCTGAGGCTCATACATGTTTTGACAGTACCAAAAACATAGCCTGCAGCAAAATAACAACACAAAACGGGATATTTCAGGACAACAGCACTAGTACATTGTTGTAAAACCGTTTGCTGATACTACGGCCTGGTATCGTTGGGGCATATATTCAATAAGATTGAGTAATGTTTCCTGATTAATATTTGTCCATTCTGTTTATAAAGCACGGAAATAAGTGTCCTCGTTTGAGTAATCTTGGGTCCTTTCATGCCTGTCTAGATCTTTTCACAGGTGCTCAATGGAATTTAAGTCGGGGCTGTGACTTGACCACTCCAGTACACTGTTTTTTTGTTGTTGTTTTTTGTGTGGAAGTAGTCATGAATCAAATTGGAACAGTGTTGGGGATCGTTGTCTTGTTGGAAGATCTATTTTTTGAACATATTCTTTTATGGTGTCTCTGTAAACAAAACGATTCATGATACCCGATACATGGTGTAGAGGAGCGATGCTTGGCTAAATCCCTGCCTTAGAGCATGTATGACAGCCTCCCTTCTGTTTGCGGAGTATTAATTTCTGCCTGTCTTCGCCATACCCAATGGGGAATGTCATAAAACAGTCTATTAATGTAAACATTGGTCTTTAGGGAACTAATTTAAAATACATAGACATCAAAAGACTTTTGAGCCAACACCCCCCCCCCCCCCAAGATATTTTTCTTATTAAAAAAAAGTTCTTACTAATATCTCATGAAGTTCTGGTATGCTTTTGTTTCTCAACTCAGAAGCCGGTAATTGAGAATTAGGGGTATATTTACTAAAGTGAGAGTTTTTAGAAGTGGAGATGTTGCCCTTAGCAACCAATCAGACTCTAGCTATTATCTTCTAGACTGTGCTAGTTAAATGTTAGGTAGAATCTGATTGGTTTCTATGGGCAACATCTCCACTTCTAAAAACTCTCACTTTAGTAAATAAACCCCGTAATCTTGAATTTATATTAATTTATCAGGTGCTGTTTCACAGGAGATAGAAACTAGTATAGACAGGGACTGGCCTGCAAGGATCACTCCAAGGTACTGTACTACTAGAAGACTGCAATGTAGCAGACAATGTGCAATACTGTAATAGACTGTCCAACAAGATGAGTTGCGTGGGGTGTTTGGTACCCAGAGGTAAACAGTAACACAGTTTGCAGTGTACAGCAAAGTCAGTGTTGAGTCTAATAAAAGTTGGCAGTATGCATCAAACAGAATATTGGTTAAATGTGCAGCAGGAAGTGAGTCCAGGCGATAGACAAGGGAGGTTAGGGGTGACAAGCAAGAGGTCAGTTCAGGCAGCATACAAAGCAGAGCTGAGGTCATAAGTAGGGATCAGAATACAGACTGAGCGAGGAACACTGGAGTACAGGAATATTTTTGCAGGAAAGCCAGAGGATCTGGCCTGCACTTGCACATATGTGCTTTTGTGCAATACACATGGCTACCATCATTACAGCATACATACACGGAAAGAGGGGAAGAGACAGAGGGGTGATAGAGACTGATGGAGGCGGAAGGTTTAAACAGCGAGAGATAGATTAAGAGAGGATGACAGAGGGAGATGGGAGGTTTAAAGAGGTGGACAGAGAAAAAATAAACCCTGGACACAACAGCTACAGATATCCATGTAGATCATGTTTTTATGCATTGTGTGTGCTTCCAAAATACTAGTGTACAAATAACAGACTAAAGCATATTTACTTACTCTCCCAAAATGGCTACGAAACCACCCTCCTGCATCATTGCCTAGTGAAGTGGACTGAGGATAGGTTTGATGACACGCCCATTTGAGGGCTGGGCTACTATGGCAATAAAGCACACTGCCACACCCCATACATTTTCCCCTTCGACCTTCCCCCCCCCCCCCCCGCGTTTCCAGGAGTGGAGGTAAAAAATATCGACAAGTTTGCACGATGCACCCATACACACACACAGCTATTTTGTTTTGCAACAATTGTTATCATGTTAGATGAAATCTTACATTTGTTGCTGCCTGAAGTGCACAGAAAATATCTTGAAATTGTATGATTTAATGGAAAAAAAAATGATTCGCATATAGGGTCGTACAAGCTTTTTAGACATTTTTGTCGCCCAGTTCCTGATAAAAAAAAATTGTATACTTATGTGTGTGGGCACATTGTACAATCATAATTATTTGATCTCTTTTCTGTGTACAAGGTGTTTAGTGAAACTGATTTTTTTTAAAGAAATTTAGATAAACATAGAATTTCTACATAGTAATGCAGAAGGAGCACTAGCTTAATGTCATTGCCTTTGAAGTAGTTGAACCCAATTTAAATTCCAATATTGCAGAGAGACATCTACTTTAAGCATGTGTTGCTGATCCTTACATCCCCTCAGGCCCTGACTAAATTGGATTTCTTAGCTTTATTGGGCCGAGGTTTCTAAGTAAATACACTGAAGTGCAATAAATAAATATTTAAATATTAATGTAAATGTCATCTATTTCCTTTTACATTAAACTTGATATATATATAGCATCCTATATATTACCCTTTTAACTGGATACTTAAAGTAGTGTTAATAGTATTAAACAATTTAGATAGTATTCAATACCATGTGTGTGCATATGTAAATCATCCACATATGCTTTATATCAGTGTATGCACGTATACACTGCAATACACAGTGCAGTTATGGGATCTGCGAGGGAGTATGCAGAAAAAAGGCTGGACTGATTTGCTTTCGTTATGAGGCCGCAATAAATAAGGAAAAATAGAGTTCATGGATCTAGTTATGTCTATCATGGCAGGGATAGCTCCTATGCGATCTTACCTGAATAGCAGAAAAGAAGAAAACTCCTTCCATTGCCTAAGGGACAGTGATCAGAGTGAAACCAGGAAAAGCTTTGCTTTTAATTCAGTATAAGGGTGAGAAAGCCTATACGGTATGTGCTGGATATATTTGTCAGTAGGTGTGCTTGTGTCATGGTATCAGCCAGCTGGAAGACGCTCTGTTTTCTTTTTGCATTTTCCCTCTGTTCTCTCTTGGTTGCTGTGTGGCACTGCATGTAATAAATCAGCAGTGTGACGCCAACATCACTTCAGCCATGTACAGGTTACATGTATGTATGCATTATTTGTGAAATGGTTTATACCTTCCTTTTGATCATTTTTATTTTCATTCAGGGTGAAGTGAATAAACATTCTCACTTCGGAAAGTGCTGTGTAATCTGTAATGTGGTGCTATATAAATAATTACAATAATGGCAATTTATTTATCCCCTCCTTCGTTATGCATGCTTACTGACTGAATAACTGGCAGTTACTTTACTACATCCTTCCTCTAGTTTGTTATAGACACCAACTTAAGTCCATACAAACTTAATTTTGCCTGCATCTGCTGTGTTCTCTCCTTTGAAAGGGGAATGGAAAGAGAAATATATATATATATATATATATATATATATAGTATGCAGGCTTTGTACAGAATACCTCAAGCCAAGTGCAGGAGCATTATTAGTTCCTGGAATGCTTCTCTGGACCAAAATTACTTAATTGACTGTTTAAAATTAAAGACAACCTTTTGTGCTGCAGAGGTACTTTGGTATTTTGGCTCCTATTTGCAATGTACTCAGCATCCTGACCGTTAGGTTGCCGATGGTCAGAATACCGGCTTCACAATCCCGATGGTCGAATTCCCGACGGTAACTATCTGGGTTAGGCACTAGGGGGAGGTTTAGGGTTAGGCTGCGGGATTGGAGGGTTAGGGTTGGCCTCCTGCACTGAATGACGTTCAGTGAACACTGTTCAGTGTGGGCACCGCACCTAGGCGAAATGAAGGACTGAACGCTAGTCGTTCAGTTTTGCAGGTCTCCTAATGGATAGGCCCCTTAACTCTCTTCACAGAAATCAGCACTGCCCAACAATGAGTGGCAGCATCTCCTTTCTTTATAAAATACTAAAAAGCTACTAAATTTGTTCCCTCCAAACAATTTTCCATCTGCTTTCATTTTGTAGGTGCAATTGTTATATACTGCAAGGGGACAATGCACTATAGGAGGGATCTTATTGATGCAACTGAATGCAGTGACATGTCATTAAGTAAAGTTGATCCTGGCTTCCCCTCTTTGATTAAGTTACAGCAAACAGCAGCAATATTTCCTGTGTTTGTGTTTGAAACATTTACTTTGTGTCATTTATTTTGCGGTTTGTACCTTTTTCATACCAAGTGTTCCATGCACATTTTAACTTTTATTTATTTATAATGTTTTCGTCCAAAATGCTTTCTACATCAGGCTAAAAGATTTATGTTCACACATTAACGTATTAAAGTAATTAAATATAATTAATAGCTCTTGTTACTAAGTAACAAGTAGCAAAGTGACACAATATAATCATAGCAAGTAATTTGTCCATGTTTTTCTTCTGTGAAATACAAATTCAGCACTTGTTTACCAGAGTAAAGAACAATGCGCTAACATAAACTAATCAAATATAGATGTATAGAAAACCTCTATTGGGGCCGATGCAAACATGTCATATAAACCATAAATAATTATTAATATAGAAACATAAATTAAAAACAGTTTTGTTTTGTTTTTCAATACACAACATAAGGAGTATAAGTGGTGTGTAAAAAGTAATATTGACACCTAGGGGTAAATTTTTAGAAGTAGAGAGTTTTTAGAAGTAGAGATATTACCCATAGCAACCAATCAGATTCTAACTACTATCTTCTAGAAGGTGCTAATTAAATGTTAAGTAGAATCTTCAGTAAATATATCCCTTTACATTGTAATATTCAATAGTACCAATATAGGAATTAAACTACTTGCAATCAAGCACACAGTACATAATAAATTGTCGCTAGTGTAGCAGAACCAGTCCTTGATGAAAACAAGCTTTAAGCAGTCTATTATTGTTGTATATCACTAAGTGTATTGATTAATAGAAGTAAACAGTTTTGTCACAATCACACGGTACTGTATTAATAGTTCTTAATGGTCAGGGCTTGTGTAGGCTGCATCCTTGGGTGAAATCCACCAAGTTGCCACCTGCATGATGGGTGTCACAGACCAGTCGTCTGTGGGTAACTTACTATATACTTAAAGTTCCGCTCTAACCAACATTATGCATTTAATTAGGTCGCGTCTCAGTCCCCGTGATGGGTGTAGAGATGCTGTGAATCAGTCGCAGATGCAGAACAGTTAGCTATTCGCAGTCCCAAAGTTGGACATATTAGGAATGATTTATTTACCTCTATTGTGGTTCAGTTGCTGCACCAGAACTCTGCCCTACACAGTGTTCGCAAATAGGCGCTATAGCGCGTATTTTACCCACTTTTGAGGACCAGGGACTCACTATTTACAAATGAGTGGGTCCCCGGGGACGCGCTCCGCTACAAGCCAATCTCTTGCTGCCAATTAAGTGACTGACAAGGACGGGCTGGGCTGCGAAGCAGAGAGAGGGGAATATGCTTCCTGGACTGGACCCCTCCCTCTGTAATGTACAGTAGCTGTAACTATTGGTAGTTACAGGAGTGGGCGGGATATTGCACGTCTGCGCGGAGGAATTCTCGTCTGCCACGAGGTTTCTCCCTTCTCTGCTTGCTCCGGTCCTTCTCCCTGCGGCACTGTCAGCAGTGGGGAGGAGAGTGGCCACGTCGCGGGAGCTGCAGCACTGACTGCAGCGGGGAAGAAACCCCCCTGTAAACCAAATGTGTTTACTAGAGAGGAGACAGCCATGTCTCTGTCTCTGCCCCCGGAGGCCACCTGCAGGAGCGACGGAGCTATTACCGACAGAGAGCTGACTGGAAGAGCGTTCTGCACAGGATGTCTCCGCCCACATGGACTCCAGCAGTGATCGTCTACTCCTTCTCAGCCCTCAGTTTTGTAAGTACTGTATGCTGATGTGTGTGTGTGTGTATGTGTACTGTATGTGTGTATGCTGTACGTGTACAGTATGTACGTGTGTATGTATGTATACTATGTGTAAGTATGCTTATGTATGTATGCTGTGTGTAAGTACAGTATATGTGTGTATGTCCAGTATGTATATGTATGTATACTGTAAGTGTTTGTGTGTATATACGCAGATATGTATGTATGCTGTGAGTGTATGCATGTACTGTGTGTGTGTATACTGTGTACTGTATGTGTGTATGTATTTATGTATACTGTAAGTTTGTTTATGTGTGTATGTACTGTATGTATGCTGATATGTATGTACAGTGTGTGTAAGTTTGCTGATGTATGTGTGTGTATGTATGCTGTGTGTATGTATGTACACTGTGTGTAACTTTGCTTATGTATGTATGCATGTATGTATGCTGTGTGTGTATGTATGTATGTATGCTGTGTGTGTGTGTGTGTGTGTGTGTGTAAGTATGCTTGTGTATGTGAAAGTATGCTTGTGTATGTGTAAACTGTGTGTATGTAAGCTATGTGTGCGCATGCTGTATGTGTGTGCATGCTTGTGTGTTTGTTTATATACAAAGATCCATCTATCAACCCCCCTTTAAAAATCCTGCGTTTGTCCCTGTAGTGGGGAGCAGAGTGACTGTGCTGCGGGGATTACCAGCGCGGTGGAGTAGTGAGCTGCAGATCTACCAGTGGGACCCTGGAGAGTTGCAGTACGGGTGACTGGGGAGGTACAGTGTCTTCCAGGGAGTGTACACTGCTGGTGAGGGACTGTTTACAATGTAATGAAATAATGTCCTCCCACTATAATATTGTTCAAAATTGAGGGCACTTCTGTGTGTTACACTCTCTAAATGCATTGCTGTGTGTGGGCCACTATATTTATGGGGGTACTCCTTTGTGTGGTGCACTGTAAATATGCCTACCCCTAATCTCCTCTTTGCCCCAGCTGCTGTCTACCCTTACCGCCTCCCTACCCCCAGCACTGCCTGCCCCTTGACTCCAGTACTGCCCCAGCTGCTGTCTACCATTACACCCTCCTTACCCTTCAGCACCGCCAGCCACTAACCTTCTCCTTGCCCCCTGTACTGCCCCAGCAACCTGCACTTTCACCCTCCCTACCCAGCCCTAACTTCCTTCTTGCCCCCAGTACTTCCCAAGTTGCTATCCTCGCCCCCTCCCTACCCCCAGCACTGCCTGCCCCTAACCACCTCCTTGCCCATAGTACTGCATCAGCTGCTATTTACACTTGCCCCCTCTCTACCCTCAGTACTGCCTGCCCCTAACCACCTCCTTGCCCATAGTACTGCCTCAGCTGCTATTTACACTTGCCCCCTCTCTACCCTCAGTACACTTGCCCCCTCTCTACCCTCAGTACCCTAGCCCCCTCCTTGCACCTCAGTACTGTGTCAGCTGTTACCTATCCTTGCCCCCCAGCACTGTTGCAATTGCTATCTGCATTTACCCCCTCCCTAGCCCCAGCACTGCCTGGCCCTACTACCCTCTACCCTATCTTCTCCCTGACTTTCCCCCCAGTTCTAACCCAACTGCTACCTGCCCACCAGCACTGTACCAGCTGCAGCCTGCTTTCACCCCACCATAATATGTGATGGGACCCAGAAACGGTGGCGTAGGACTCCAATTTTAGAAAGCGAGGGCCAAATTTTTCCACTTTTCGTGATCATTGCCTACACAGCGCGATGGATTTCCGCGATGCTGCAACCCGGCATCGCGGGATCGCAGAAATCCAATATGTTGGATTTTGCCGATTTGATGATCATGATCAAAAAATCATTGCAATCGTCAAATCGTCGACATTTAACATGGCAAATGTCTGCGATCCGTCGCACATCGATGGTGGGCAATCAGAATTTACCGACGGGCGATCGGAAATTTCCGATCGAATCCCAGCATCGCGACGATCCATCGCAGATGTATGGCCACCTTTAGCTGATGAATTCCAATGACATCATGTGCCGCTCATTTATGGCTCCGACTGCACCACCATCAGTGGCAAACGCAGGATTTCTAAAGAGGGGTTTCCAAATGCTTAATTTTACGAGTTTGACCAGTCCATGGACATAACTACACTTATCCAGCTTTAGTATACATCATACAAAGTGTTTTGAACTTTTGAGTGTCATAACTCCAGCATATACAGGATCAGTGATCACACTAGGTTCTTCTGCTGCTCATATAGTATGCATATATTCTGTTCTATATGTTCACTCTAGCACCTTGGTCAGTATCTCAGCAGTTTGTTGCATCAACTGAGTGTGTATATATAAATTCACAATAATATATATATATGTGTGCGTATATGCATGTATATGTGTGTGTGTGTATATAAATATATATATATATATATATATACATACAGTCAGGTCCATAAATATTGGGACATTGACAGAATTTTCATATTTTGTCTCCTATTCACCACCACAATGGCTTTGAAATGAATCAAACAAGATGTGATTTAACTGCAGACTTTCAGATTTAATTTGAGGGTAATTACATCCAAATCAGGTGAACGGTGTAGGAACTACAATGGTTTCTATATGTGCCTCCCACTTTTTAAGGGGCCAAAAGTAATGGGACAAACTAAACAATCCTAAATCTAACTTTCACTTTTTAATACTTTGTTGCAAATCCTTTGCAGGCAATTACAGCCTGAAGTCTGGAACGCATAGACATCACCAGACACTGGCTTTCATCCCTGGTGATGCTCTGCCAGGCCTCTACTGCAAATGTCTTCAGTTCCTGCTTGTTCTTGGGACATTTTCCCTTCAGTTTTGTCTTCATCAAGTGAAATGCATGCTCAATCGGATTCAGGTCAGGGGATTGACTTGGCCATTGCATAACATTCCACTTTTTAGCCTTAAAAAACTCTTTGGTTGCTTTTGCAGTTTGCTTCGGGTCATTGTCCATCTGCACTGTGAAGCGCCGTCCAATGAGTTCTGAAGCATTTGACAGAATATGAGCATATAATATTGCCCTAAACACTTCAGAATTCATTCTGCTGCTTTTGTCAGCAGTCACATTATCAATAAATATAAGGGAACCAGTTCCATTGGCAGCCATACATGCCCACGACACTACCACCACCATGCTTCACTGATGAGGTGGTATGTTTTGGATCATGAGCAGTTCCTTAACTTCTCTTCCCATCACTCTGGTACAAGTTGATCTTTGTCTCATCTGTCCATAGGATGTTGTTCCAGAACTGTAATGGCTTTTTTAGATGTTGTTTGGCAAACTCTAATCTGGTCTTCCTGTTTTTGTGGCTCACCAATGGTTTACATCTTGTGGTGAACCCTCTATATTCACTCTTGTGAAGTCTTCTCTTGATTGTTGACTTTGACACATATACATCTACCTCCTGGAGAGTGTTCTTGATTTGGCCAACTGTTGTGAAGGGGTTTTTCTTCACCAGGGATATAATTCTTCTGTCATCCACCACAGTTCTTTTATGTGGTCTTCCGGGTCTTTTGGTGTTGCTGATCTCTCCGGTGCGTTCTTTCTTTTTAAGAATGTTCCAAACAGTTGATTTGGCCACACCTAATGTTTTTGCTATCTCTCTGATGGGTTTGTTTTGATTTTTCAGCCTAATGATGACTTGCTTCACTGATAGTGACAGCTCTTTGGATCTCATATTGAGAGTTGACAGCAACTGATTCCAAATGCAAATGTCACACCTAGAATCAACTCCAGACCTTTACCTGCTTAATTGATAATGAAATAACGAGGGAATAGCCCACACCTGTCCATGAAATAGCTTTTGAGTTGATGGTCCCATTACTTTTGGCCCCTTAAAAAGTGGGAGGCACATATTGAAACTGTTGTAATTCCTACACCGTTCACCCAATTTGGATGTAATTACCCTCAAATTAAATCTGAAAGTCTGCAGTTAAAGCACATCTTGTTTGTTTCATTTCAAAACCATTGTGGTGGTGAATAGAGGCCAAAATCTGAAAATTCTGTCAATGTCCCAATATTTATGGACCTGACTGTATATATGTATATATATATATATATATATATATATATATAAATATATATATATATATATATACACGACAGGCTCAATCCACGGCACTCGACCATCTGTGACCACACCATCTACATAAAAATTATCATACAAACTCGGAACTCACATGCTTTTCAAACTGCAACTCCTTTGAACATAGGGAATGTTGGTTTCAAAATATTGCAATAATTTGTTAAGCTGGCCACCGCTTCACGGTCATTCCCATCTAGCCAGTCCCTACACTGATTCTCAGATAAATGAACTTGATCTGCCATCTTGGCCTCAAGCTTGCATACATTTTAAACAGAAAACTGGGTCCTGCCTTAAAGAGACAGGACCACACCCAGGGCTATCAGTTAATAAGCACCTGGAAAAAGAAAAAAGTTTGTCTTACATTTGAAAAACAGGGTGCCCTAGCAAGTGTGACCACAAAATTTAAATAAACGACAGGCTCAATCCACGGCACTCGACCATATATATATATATATATATATATATATATATATATATATATATATATATACACACATACACACATAAAATATTATGTTGCTAGGGGTCCCCACAAGTTTGTTCCCCAGGGGCCCCCACAGACCTTAAGCCGGCCCTGTATGTGAGGTTTTCATTTAACTCCCTTTTTCTATTGCTGCAGACATATACTAGATTATCATTATGTTTTTTCTGGTGCTTAGGTGTTTCTTTCAGCACTTTTTTAGGCTAAATTATGAATAAATATCTTTACAAATTGTCTGAATCCTGACGCATGCCTTTTATATGTGTGCCATGTGCTTTCTACATGCATTTTATGGCAAAACTAAAATATTCAATAGTGAAATTACATACTGTTATACAGCGTAAGTGGGAAAGGAGACATCTGTCTCTCTCTTTACTCATATGCTTTGTATGGAGACAAAAGAGTGTATAATGTGTACATGTTATTTTAATAAGACTTTAGAGATACAGTAATACGATTGCTTGTATAGTTATGGATCTAAATCACATGGCTGCTCCTTATTTTTTCATCATAATTTGTGAAATAATGTATATTTGTCAAAGAACAAAAAGCTTCTCATTTGCCCAACTTCTTGGTTTGCAGTAATCAAAACCAGAAACATGGTTTAGTGCCGGATTCTGCCCCATAGTATACACAATCTGTGCACAGCGGAATTACTACAGACAATATGGGCTGTGCAAATTAGGGGCTGATTCTGAATTGCAGGCAATACTGTTATTCATGCAAATGGTCCATGTGTTTTAAGCGTGCATGCGTCTAAGTCGCTGAAAAGTCACACAGCGCCTGCGTCCCATGGTATGTGCATGCAGGACTGATTGGGAAACACGGTCTCAGAAATGTATTGGAAAATATATTGGGCGGTGACTGGGAGGTGGCTATTCAGACAGACAGAGATGTACCGTCGTATGAGCGTGTAATTGGAGTGTCACGGCCATGTCACTTAACTAGTTGCAAACTCAGATGCTTAATTGCTTACATTGGAGGCCATACTCTGATGGAGATTGTGCGCCTGGCAGAGTGCTGGTTCTAGTTTGGATGGTGCGACCAATTGTTGCGTCTAAAGTTGCCCCAAGTGAGATTGTTGCATCTAAAGACGCACAAAGTAGGTATCCCAGTCAGGGGTTTATCTAGGGGTCTGAGCATCCCTTGGTGAACCCCAGTACCCCCACCCTATGTGACTCCAGGCTCCCCTGTGTCACTCCAAGCCCCTCCCTCTGTGTCACTATAGGCTCCCCCGTGTTACTCCATGTCACTCCAGGCCCCCCACCCTATGTCGATCTAGCTCCCCCTGTGTTTCTCAAGAGCCCCCTCTGTCACTCCAACCTCTAACATCCCTCCAGCTACAGCCTCACTTACCTTATTCTCCTTCTGACTGCTGCTCATCTACACACCATGCGGCGGCTCCGCTGCTTCTCAGCGGCACAACGCGCTGTGTTGTCACACGTGCTGCACCACAATTTAAAAAAAGCTTTATTATACTGGCTGCCTGTGCTGGGTGGGGGCCTGTGAATCGGGCTGGTGGGGAAGGGATGATTCACCATAACCGCAGGTGCCCTCCCTCGCCGGCAAGTGTCATGCTGGCCAAGGGGTAGATACGCCCCTGATCCCAGTTCTTGCATATACAGATGCAGGATATAAACCATAGAATGGCTTATACTAGCATTTAGTTTAAATTTGCATGTGTGACTAGGGCAAAAGGCGAACACACGGATGCTGCTGCATTCAAGTCACAATCAGGCCCCCTAATGTGTGCATTTTTAGTCTAGATCCCAGTGGCGTACCTTTGAGACCCTCAACCCTGGTGTGCACTAGAATCCAAGAATCCATTATATGCCTCCTCCTCGCCTCACATTGGTCTGTGTGAGATATGGTGCATTCACACGGTCAGATTTTGAAGGACTATATAAACGATATCGTTTATCGTTGTATCATTAATAACGTCCATTTTTGGGCCCCTTTCAACCCCCAAACGACGGGAGATGCGCGGGCACAGATGGTTGATAACGATAACGACCATCGCCTGTGCATGCAGTCCAACCTGGTCGATATCGACCAGGTTACTATAGGGACCCGTGATCGTTGATCGCGGGTCGTTGAGTCGTTTGGGGGTTTGTGGTGTGCTGGATGATCGATATCGATCATCCAGCATGTGCAGGACGACCAGACAATGATATCGTTGTCTGATCTGACCGTGTGTATGCACCAATAGGGTTTATTCAGCAGGGCACTAGCCATGTATATGTGGAAATGCTTGGCTGTTTCTGCATTGTGCCTACAGCATTTAGTATAAATCACACTTACCTACTTGTTCTTCCTTGTTTCTGGGAGTCTGTAATTCATAAGCAGAGCCGGTCTACTGTCTTATATCTGCATCTTCTTTGTCAACCAGACTTTTCGCCGACATCGCTGGTTTTCAGTGCGAAAAAGTATTGCGCTTCCCGCTTATCTCCATATTCAATTAGAAATCGGCGAAACTGTAACGTGCGAAAAGTACTGTCAGATTTGGGGACATCAGCCTGACACACCCCAAAAGATGCACTGACATTGGGGATCACTATAGATACCCCCGAATAGTCCTGCTGAAGGTATTTGGGGTTCTTAAATGAGCTCAATAGCTGCTATTTAGCGTCTTTGCATAAGTGATGAAGAATAGCATTTAGTAGGGTTTTTTGGTGAAAATAAGTAGCCCCAGCAAATTTGGGGTACGTGAAAATGGGTGCTAGCATATTTTAAATTTTCTAAAGTGAACTTTTAAAAAACATAAAAAAATCCACCTGCCGCAACCACCTAACTTAAAAACACCTGGGGCATACTTGGGGGGGGGGCCCGTGGAGTCTATTTCGCTAGTTTTTAAGTATCCCCCAACTTTTGATTTTTTTTTCCCCCCAAAAGAAAGTACTTTTTTTGGGTGATCTAAAGTATTTTTTTTTTACTTTTTTTGACACAGTTAACCTTTGGGGGAATGTCCCAAGGGTGCAGGGAGGTTTTCCGAGGTTTGCACCCCAAAACCCCAATTCTGCACTTTTTTTCGAAACCTATTCATAGGCTAAACTATTTTGCAGGTTCCAATGAATTGAGTTTCCGGAATTGAATACAGAGGAAACTTTTCGCATGACGAAATGATGTCACTCGCAATACTTTATCGCAGAAAACGGCTTTTCGCACCTAATTGAATACGACCCCAAGTGTAGGTTGAAAGGGATCATTGATTCCTATAGTAAATGGCATATGGCATAGGGACAGAAATTATCCAAGTGATACCATTACTTTATTGACTTTTGGTATCTTTAATGAAGCATCTATAAAATGTGATACCATAAAAATGTAGCCTTCCCTGTTAAACTGAAAATGAAATTCCTGTGGTAAACCTCAGGCATAATATCTTAGTTTCTCATAACTGACTGGGAACCACAGCATTTGGAAACATGAATATTGGGTATTTTAAACTGTTACATTCTGCTTGTTTACTGTTGATTCTACCAGGGTTCTCATTTATCCCCAAGCTCCTACTGTATAATAGCTAAACAACTAATAGAATCTATTGGAGTACAATAACTCACAAGTGATTATTAAAAAGAACACCACAAATACTGTTAAATGGTAAATCAAAAATTACCAACACAGTCAAAACACTCTTCAACTACAATAGCAATTAAAAAAATGGGTTTATTTATATGCAATGTCTAAAAGAAGTGGGCACTTGTTCATCGTCACGTGACGTTGACTGATTGTATATCACTGAACCCAGAATTACATGTCCATCTGGAATCTCTTTTTGACAATCACACATGTAGGACAATGAGCAGTGAAGGACAGGGGACCTGTGGTTTGTACCCCCTGAGCCCCCTCACTTACCATAGTTCTGCCAATCTGTAGGTGGCTGTAGCCTCAATACAAATGTCCCACTGATAGCGCATTGCTACTGTACACTACTGCCCTTTGTCTCGCTACAAGACAAGGTTATCTCTAATTGTGAACATTGTTTATACAGATATTATTATTATTATTATTGTTATTATTATTATCACCATAGCTACTCAGAGCCCACTTCACTCTATGAACAAGCAAATTTACGTTCTAGAGCCTGTGGAGGGAGGCACATATAGAAACCGTTGTAATTCCTACACCATTCACCTGATTTGGATGTAATTACCCTCAAATTAAATCTGAAAGTCTGCAGTTAAAGCACATCTTGTTTGTTTCATTTCAAAGCCATTGTGGTGGTGAATAGAGGCCAAAGTTTGAAAATTCTGTCAATGTCCCAATATTTATGCACCTGACTGTATGTATATATATATATATATATATATATATATATATATATATAATCACATAAAAGGGAGGGCACTATGTAAATAATATAAATTACAATATTCATACAGTTACTCTTTATTCATTTGCAAGTAATGTGTGCTATATGAGACAGTATTTTCAAGAAAAAGAGTATCAATATATCAGTCAGTACTGGACCGATGATAAGATGTTAGAAGCCTACACACCTGCTGGATCTACTTAGATACAGGCAGCAACAGCGGAAGCCCTGACAGTGATGCTATGAGATAAGTACTGGGGGCACTACTTTATGGGGCACTGCATATGGGGCCCTTCATATGGAGCACAACTATAGGGGGCACTGCATATGGGGCACAACTATGGGGGCACTGCATAAGGGGCACTACTACAAGGGGCACTGCATAAGGAGCACTGCAAAAGGGGCACTACTACAGGGAGCACTGCATATGGGGCACAAATAGAGAGGGCACTGCATAAGGGGCACTACTACAAGGGACACTGCATAAGGGGCACTACTACAGGGGGCACTGCATTGCATAAGGGGCACTATTACAGGGGACACTGCATAAGGGGTACTACATAAGGGAGCACTGCATAAGGGGCACTACTACAGGGGGCACTGCATAAGGGGCATTCAAAAATGATTGAAAACAAGAATTGTCAAAAGTCCCATTAATAAAAAATTACAGCAAAGTAAAAAGGTAAAAAAAATTGTATTATCAATATGCTGGGCTCGCCCCCAGTGTGACTAAAAACGAGGGACACAGTTCAAAAGCAAAATACCTTATTTAAACATTTAGAGGACGGACTTTCACATTCAAGCAACCTGCTAACTCAAACTGTCTTAATTTGATTGAACATAGCGCACTCAGGAATTTTTTATGTGTGTGCGGTCAGGGCTGATGCTGTGGCTGGGGTGCCCGGTGAAAGGGCACCCCTGGCTATGGCATCAGCCCCCCGCTAGAAAGGGTCCTGTGCTGGTTTTAATTTTACCCCTATAATTAAAACCAGGACTGGCCCTGCAGCCTGCTGCTGGTACCTAATTTACGGTGGAACCCTACTCGTTTTGTTCCCCGTAATTTTAGGTACCAGGACAGGCTGGCAAGTCCGTGGCTGGTTAGTCTTTTGGGGGGGAAACCTCACGTCATTTTTTTTTTAATAATTAACACTACTTAAACAAGTTTAAAATTTGTGTATGTTTCACCCAAACTCACAGCTCAGGAGGTGAGTGTTTAAAACTTCTATTTCACAGTGAGTTTGCCACAATTTCAAACGAGATTGGAAACTCGAATCTTAGTAAATTTGCGAGTTGCATCTCTTTCATCTAAAGTACTTCCGATTTTGGCCAATGGTGAGTTTTTTCGAGTTTGCAAACTCACATGAGTTTTAACAGTGAAAAAAGAGAACTCACTTCCAAACTCACTCGAGTTTGTCTTTAGTAAATTTGTGAGATGAAAAAAATGCCTAAACTCACGTGAGTTTGCAAACTCACACAATCTCGACCCTTAGTAAATTTACCCCCATATGTTATATTAGAATGTCATTTGAGAATATATTTTTTTTCATTTATAAATACAATGCTTTTGTTATAGATAAACCATAGGCATAGATATATTTTGCAGAATGGGTTAAAACCTTTTTTTGTCTGATCATTCAGAGTCCAGAGCATCGGAATATATGTCCTATTAGCTTGGGTCTGTGTTCCATATTTGCTAAATCAAATTATAGTGATTTCAATTCTAAATTTATCTGGAGTGCAGCAGCTTTCTGCAAGCAAAAAAAGGTCACCGATTAAGCGCTGAAACTAAGGTGCATTTGAAAGGACACAGTTATTTAGGGGATGTACTGTATAAAGTTTTGTGCAAATGTCTTTTGAAATGTGGTTAAATCTGTAATGTAAAAATGGTACAACATGTGTAGTTATCAATTAAAGAAGTAGATGAATTCGTATATATATAGTTATACAAGAAAATATGCAGCTCTCAATCCAGATGCAGCGTCAGTGCAGTCGTGGTGCACAAGTCCATAAGAAATGAATAAGTACAGTAATACTTACCCCTCCACATGGAGACAAATGAAGAACCAGCACTCACTTCAAAGTACAGATGTGTCCTCAGTCATCTCTCGGTGCGTTGGGTCCTGTGAGACTCTGCTAGCGCCGGGCATCTTTTTTGTGTATTTTTTTGCCGAAAATGCGTCTTATCACAATGTAGTGCGACTAGGACTGCGCTAATTCATTTGATATGTGACACTGGTGGTAAGTATGACTAATCTCTAGCCCTCACCCTAGTGCCTAACCCTAACCACCCCTCCTATAGCATAACCCTCCACTGCCAGTCCATGCAGAATGTTGACATTCTGCACATGCCGACATGGTCAGTGTCGACATTTCAACAATGTTAACATAACTGTCAACACTATGACGATATCCTTTCCAGGTGTAACTCCCAAATGTCTGGATTCTTACGGAATCATTACCTGGTGATTGAACTGGATGAAATAGACTAATTACCCAGTCACCTCTGACATGACCAAGGAATGCACCTTCTACCTTGTACTGGTTTATTGTTTTCTCAGTTCAACATTGCACTATGGCCCTCATTCAGAGCCGTTCGCTATTTGCGTTCGTTCGTTCAAAAACAAGGGGTGGCTATTCAAATGATCCGTTCGCACATTGCAGTCTGTTCACACCTCTAAGTCTGAACGAGCGAGCAAAACATACGCTCGTTTATTTGTTAAAAACGCCCCCTGGCCGCTCGCACCATACGTCATGTCCGCTATTTATTAGATTAATCGAGTACATCGAACAGGATATGAACTGCTCGCTATTCTTGTGGTTGGTTTTTTCAACCGCTATTTTGCGAGCAGTTCTGAGTTAAAAAAAAACAAGTGACGTGGTCAATGACGCTGCTATATTAATTATGCACACCCCTAAAACGCCCGTTTTGACCTTTAAGCACGCCTGCGTTCTGATCTCCACTCCCCGTTTTCAAGCACCTTCCCCTGTTACCACCCACATACGCCTCTTTCTGTCACTCAAATTAGCAGGCATTCGCTATTTTGCGAGCACATGAATTTCGGCCGCACTGACTGGTTCGCGCATGCGTATAACGATCCGTACGCATGCGCAGTTGGGCAAACATCGCTCAGAGCGAACGAGCTGCCGCTTACGAGTGGCTCTGAATCAGGCCCTATATTAGTAAGCTTTTAGTTTTCCCACTTTTCTGTTAGATAGGGAAGATGGAGAGAGATAAAGTGCCAACCAATTAGCTCCTAACTGTCATTTTAAAGGCTGTTTGAAAAATGACAGTTGGGAGCTGATTTATTGTTACTTTATCTATCTCCAAGGCTTAGTACATCTACCCCATAGTGAAGGCAGAGTATATAAGAAAACAAGAATGAATTATTTTATAAACTATATACAATGTGTATATAATAAAACAGTAAGCTAAAGAAAGCTGTCCTAAAGTACAGTGTTACTGTACTTGTTGCTGTGTAAGAGACATGAATACAGCAGCTTTGTCTTTTGTCCATGACATAAAGCAATTACTCCCTTTCTCCACTTCTTGCCAAAAAGCATCTCCAGTCTCGGAGAAGGTTAATAAGTGGTGCTAATGCCGCAGCCTGACATATAGCAGACAGACATGGCAGACAGACACTCTTGTGTTTTTAAAATACAGTTTTCAAATTGTGTTTTTTTCACACAGGTCCCTGATTACTGACAGTCTCAAAGCTTGAATGGATTTTTGCAGTTAGTAACTACCAGTACTCAATATTGCAGAGCATAATGTGGAGGAGAGGGGTTGTCAGTGCAAATGCTGTATGGAAGGTCTCTGGGCCTGATTCAGAGCCGGACGCTATTTGCGCTCGCTCGTTCAGAAAAAGGGGCCGGCTATTTAAATTGAGCGCTCGCTCTTTGCGGTCTGTTGACTCCTCTATGTCTGAGCGAGCGCATGAAACATGCGCTCGCTATTTTGAAAAGACGCCCCCTGGCCGCTCGCATCCTACGTCATCTCCGTTATTTATTAGATTAATCGAGTACATCGAAAGGCGTCTGAACTGCTTGCAGTGCTTGTGGTTGGATTTTCCTACCGCAATCATGCGAACAGTTCAGGCTAAGAAGCAACCAAGTGACGTGGTCGATGACGCTGCTTTGTTAATTATGCACACCCTTAAAACGCCCATTTTGACCATTTGGCACGCCTGCGTTCGGATCTCCACTCCTCGTTTTCAAGCACCTTCCCCTGTTACCACCCACAAACGCCTCATCCTGTCACTCAAATTAGCAGGCACTCGCTATTTTGCGAGCACTCGATTTCCGACCGCAATGACTGGCTGGCGCATGCGCATTACGACCCATACGCATGCGCAGTTGTGCGAACATTGCTTGGAGCTAACGAGCGGCCGCTTACGAGCGGCTCTGAATCAGGCCCACTGTTTCCAACAGCAACCACAAAAATAAAACCCATGAGAAATCCCAAAATGGACAGGTAGCAGATTATCTCCCAGATGAATACACGGAAGCACCACATTCTAGTCACAGTTATGTGTAGGCAAAACGTAAATGACAATTGTTTAAAACTATTCCATTCAGTTATTGGGAGATGTATATGTAGTGCATAGTTATGTACTGTAAGCGCTCATGCTTGCTCCTGTCACACAAATTGAATG
The DNA here is from genome assembly GCA_031769625.1 of Taudactylus pleione. Lineage (NCBI taxonomy): Eukaryota > Metazoa > Chordata > Amphibia > Anura > Myobatrachidae > Taudactylus > Taudactylus pleione. The sequence continues at coordinate 9,608,007 of JAUIMM010000052.1, read as the reverse complement.
AGTTCAAGTAACTTTATAGAAAAACAGTCTGTTATTTTAGCTGCTCTCGGGAGGCAGTAGAAATCCCGGCTGTCGGGATGTCGGCGCTCAGAATGCCGGCACAAGAATCCCGACCACCGGCATCCTGATGGTAAGTAGTGAGGTTGGAGGAGGGTTAGGATTAGGCACTTGGAGGAGGGTTAAGGTTAGGCACTGGTGGGGAGTGAGGGGTTAGGTTTAGGCACTAAGGGGGAGGTTAGGTTTTGGGTGTGTGGAGGGTTAGGATATTTACCAACAGGTGTTGGTATCCTAACCCTGTTGGGATGCATGCCAGCGTCAGGATTCTGACCGCCGGGATCCCATACCCAACCCCTTTTTAACAAACAATAAATATAATAAAGATGATTAACAAGTTTAGTAACCTCATAATCACTATTTTCCAGATTGTCTCCAGTTACTGTATGTTGTCTTGTTTTTGTGTCTTTAATTCTATTTACAATTCAGTATAATGATGAAGCAGGAGCACAGTGATGACGTACACAAGCAGTGACAACATAGGGGGAAGCGCTGGAAACAATGGATTTAAATGTTTCCAATCTGTTGATATTGTAGGCAAGATTGTGTTTTATTGTGTTAGTAACATTAAAGATAATGTGTGTGTGTGGGCGTGTGTAGTTGTGTGTGTGTGGGGGTGTGTAGGTGTGTAGCTGTGTGTGTGTAGGTGTGTGGATGTCTGTGTGTGTGGGTGTGTGTAGGTGTTTGTGTGGGCGTGTGTAGGTGTGTAGCTGTGTGTGTGTAGGTGTGTGGATGTCTGTGTGTGTAGGGGTGTGTGTAGGTGTTTGTGTGGGCGTGTGTAGGTGTGTGTGTGGGTGTGTGTAGGTGTGTGGGCGTGTGTAGGTGTGTGTATGTGTGTGTGTGTTTAAAAATTCATATTCTTTAATATATCCAATAGCATTTATATCAAGAATTTTTATAATTATGATAATTTTTGATATCACATCCCATGTAGTGTTTAGGCCCATTCCTATTGTCATTGTGATAAGTGCCAGTAATACTGCATGAATAATGCGCTTGCCGTGACATGTAGTGCAGTGGCGTCACAAGGGGGGTGCGGGCTGCACCCACCGAGGGGTGGCACCAAAGTGCCGACTCCTCAGTGAAAGGAGCCGGGTGCTGCACTGTAGCATTACATGCAGCACTCAGCTCCTGACACAGTGAAGAAGCCGGCACTGCACACAGAATGGTCCCCGGGGGCAGTCTGCATCTCTTGGACCCCCTCGAAGTGATTAGAACAGGGGCTCAGGCTGCAAGGCCACACCCCCTGCCCACAAGGCCACGCCCCTACCTGCGAGGTCACCCCCTCTTTTGTTGGCACACTACAGTCCTCCCCGCACCGGGTGTCACTGCGGGGAGGGACGCCACTGTTGCAGTGGTTAATGAGTGCTTGCTCTTGTGGTCTAGGTTTGATGTGGAGTCAATAAAGGGTACTTTAGGCCTGATTCAGACCCAGTCACAAGCGCTGTGCGCTCGCAACACATGGTTGGTGGGCCAGTTTGGTGGGCCAGCCGGCTCCATCGTGCGCATGCGCGAGACCCGGATAGCAATTGGCAATCCGTTGCTCCGGGTCTCGCACCAAAGGGGGCGTGCTGTCGATGTTGAGTGACAGCATGCCCCCTTTGGTGGGCGGGCCGGGGGGGGTGGCTGCCCAGACAGAGGCGTTCCCATGAGAATGCCTACGGTTTGGGGGCTGCCCCACTGACATCACAAGTGATGTCAGTGGGAGAGCTTTCGGCTCTGTTTGAGCTGAACGCTCTCTGGGGCTTGTGGCTACGAGACCCTACCACAAGGGTCTCGTCGCAAGCCCGATGGTCGTGATGGTCTTGACCATCGCGACCATCATCCTGGCCGCTCACATTAGCTGTGGGTGGCAAACTCACAGCAATGCGAGCGGCCAGGAGGCCGCTCCATAAAAAAAAAAAAAAGACACCCTGATTCAGAGCGAGCACTCTGTCATAGCGTCCGGCTCTAAATCAGGGCCTCTGTTGGCTTAAATATGATCAGTTGAAAATATAAAAATATTCTAAATTGTTACATGAAAGGAGATCTATCTATCTACACACACACACACACACACACACACATACACACACACACATATATATGTATACAGTGTATATACACACATATTATATAGTAAAAACTTGTAGTAAATTGTATATGGTGACTAATGTCTTTATTAATATACCATAAGGGTACATTATTACTTGTAATGAACCCTTAAAAAATAATAATAATAATAAATCACACTGACACAAACATTTCGGCCACTCACCCCATGTCACATTAAATATACCTACCTGCAGCATTTGGTACTGATTTATGTAAATCATTTTTTTTTCTTTGAACGTCTTGCTGGCCTCTGCATCCCGTGACCATCTTTCATACATCAGAGCCAGGATTTGTTGTCAGAGCACATCAACTTGGCAAGATAGGTTGTGATCACTACCAATGGTTACTGTGGCAAAAAGCAGGGGAGGTAATGGTGTTTTCTGGCATCAGAACATGTAGATAATATTCTGCAATGAATGTTACAGCAGCATATGACAAATAGAATGTACAGCTGAATATGACAAATAGAATGTACAGCTGAATATGACAAATAGAATGTACAGCAGCATATGACAAATAGAATGTACAGCAGCATATGACAAATAGAATGTACAGCTGAATATGACAAATAGAATGTACAGCAGCATATGACAAATTGAATGTACAGCTGAATATGACAAATAGAATGTACAGCAGCATATGACAAATAGAATGTACAGCAGCATATGACAAATAGAATGTACAGCTGAATATGACAAATAGATGATAGGTGTATCACATTGTCAGAAAAGGTATAACACAAAAGTAGTTGTACAATATCAACAATTCAAACAGCTTTTGTTACAATATGAGATTTGGCAGCAAAACAGTCCAAAGGTTAAGAATAACCTTAAGGCGATGAAGATTCACAGAGAACAAGAAACACATTATATGACACCATCATCTTAATATATAGCAGTAATGACTGATAAAAATAATAGACAAAAGAGAGAGAAAAAAAAGGGGGTTGTGCTCGTCCCCTCCCCTTAAATCGCCCACAACTAACTGAAAGAGAAAACTAGAGGACAATGGGAGGAACACCCTCTACCATTCGGGACATATATCAAACACTATTGGACAATGAGCCGTGGAGTTGAGATCTAACAGCACTGGATAAAGTTGTAATGTAGCTTTCCCACACACCAAATAACTGTCCCACTTTCTTCTCTCCATCCAACACTACTCCCACCCATTCCATGACTTCCAATATCTTTAATAAATAAAAGTGCTAGTTTTCCAAATAAGCACTAACATTCATAAACCAGAGCTCACCAATTAGAAGTGTCAACATTAGAGCTAATTTTTTTTATGCAGATTATTATTTACACAGTATATAGATATATAATCAGTACTTTTGTATGCTATTAGTATTGTGAATTTAAATCACTTACCACTATATACCATACCTAGACAATGAATTACAGCATTATGTATTAAAGACTGTTAAACAGTGGCTTTCTCGAATTCCTGTTGGCTGATTTGGGCTCCTGGGGATGGCCCTTAAATATACTGGTGAAAGAATGGTAGAAATACAGTGTAGTGCATACTGCATATACATCTCAGGGGTTTTATATATATAAATTGGTAGGTGGTGTCAATGTACTGTGACATCTTGGAAATGCCCAAACCTGCATCAGTTGTAAACTGACATCTTGTGAGTTAGTTTGAACATCGGCTAGGATGGTCATGGTAAGGTAAAGTGAATTATCGAAGTCCGAGTGGGACATGATAGTGGGTGCCCAACAGATGGACATTACATTTCCGAAATTGTGTGGACATTCAACATTGCTCGATCTACAGTGTCACATGTGTACCGGGAATAACTCATGGAAGGAATTACTAACCACCATTGACAGCGCAGTGGCTGACCACGGGTCCTTAATGATTGTGACCAGCATTGTCTGGCCAGAATTGTCCGTGGTAACAGACAAGCGACATTGGCTCAAATCACATCCACATTCAATGCAGGAGTTACCAGATGCATATCCAGCAGGTCAGTGCAGCGTTCTTTAGCTTCCATGCTAGGGTATGTGAGCTGATGTCCCACCAGAGTTCCCCTGTTAAAACTACGACACAGCCCCTTTTGTTGGACCCTGGCAAAATGTGCCGTGATACAATGAGTCACGGTTCCAATTGTTTCGGGGTGATCGTAGGGTTCGGATGTGGAGCAGACCAAATGAGGCCATGGACCCCAGTTGTCAACAAGGCACTGTGCATTCTAGTAGGTTGGGTCCGCTGGTCCGTTTGGACACATCATTGACCAGTAACCGTTACGTTGTATTGCTTTATTACCATTTGCAGCCCTTCACGTACCTCCTTAATGACGGAATATTCCAGCAGGATAATGCACTGTGTCATGAATTGGTTCAAGGAGCATTCTGGAGAGTTCCTACGATGTGAATTGTAGTAACCCCATTGAAATAAATGGGCTATGGAAATGGGGAGGGTTATGGGATGCCGGCGCCCTGGGATCCCGGAGGTCAGAATCCCGATGCAGGCATCCCAACCAGATCACAATGCCGACACCTAACGGTAAGTACTCCTAACTTAACCTCTAACCCTCCCCCCCGCAGCCTAAACCTATGCTACCCCCTAGTGCCTAAACCTAACCCTCCCTCCTTGCACCCTAAATCAAACCTCCTTCCCCCACACAGCCTAAACCAAACTCTCCCCTAGTGCCTAACCCTCCACATAATCCCAGTACTTACCTTTGGGATCCCAGCGGTTGTTATGCTGGCGCCAGTATTCTGATAAGGGATTCCGGTGTCGGCATTCTAATGGCCAGAATCCCAGCGGTTGGGATTCTGACCACATCCCTTGGAAATGAATGGGAAAGATTTGTGCATAAATCATTTAAAATGCCAGTCAGCTTTCAACTAAGTTCCCCCTCATTCACAAGCTGCTCAACCAGCATTTGGTCCTCCTGTTATAGTGGAAATCAGGGTCAGCACATGATTTAAATATCTATGGAAGTAGTAGTATATGTTCCACAAAGTTAGTCTACCAAATTTGTGCACATGGTTCCTAATCGAATTGTTATTGAGGTAAAAGCACTGCCAAATACCTTATGTACCATTTTATTAATTAGAGAAAATATTATTCTTTTTTTTCTAATCAAATGTGAAATTTAACCTATAATCCAAGAGGACTCTTAAATATTACTAAATCTAAGGGAAAATAATACTACAAACTGCTCCTTAGGCGCCCCAGAACAGACTGATTGATTGTACACTGAATTGATAGGGAGTGTCATTAGCCTCTCAGCTAATCACAAGGGGTTTCACATTCTAGTTGCAATGTGATAGGCTGTCACTGTAGGGGTTCCTGTATTATCAAATATCAATAGAAACTGAGGGGTACATTTACTAAAGCTTCTAAAACAAACAAACAGATTATGTCTATCATTTTCTAGAATGCAATAAAGAAATGGTAGACAGAATCTGATCGGTTGTTATGGGCAACACCACAACACCACTACTTGTCTATTTTAAAAGTTTTAGTAAATCTACACATAATAGCGAAATATATCAAACCTTCTAAAGAGGACCAGGGGAATGTTGCACATAGCAACCAATCATATTTTGGCTATAATTTTATAGACTATACAGTACTAGATAAACAATAGTTATAATCTTACTTGTCCTCTTTAGAAGGTTTGAAAAATCTCCATCAAATGTAATTTCTCCTGGCATGTAGTGGTATGCTCTGTTCCTCGGTTAAAAATGGGAATCAGGGTACAGGTTTTAAACACCAATGAGCAAGGGACTTCGGGCCTGATTCAGAGTTGTATGCTAGGCACACAGCAGCTGCGTCTTTGGATGACATGTCCTCGTTTTTTAGAACGCTGTTCAGAGCAGCCTCCTCTGCGCCACCAAACGGCCACAGCCTATCAATCAGGCTTAGGGGGCACTGCGAGCAATTTCGCAGGATCTTTTCTGTACATGCGCAGTCCCTCCACCATCGGAGATGTACACAAACCATCAGGTGTGCGTTCATGTCTGAATCAGACCCTTTACTTCATTATTTAATGCTTCTTATGTTTACTTTACACCAGCAAGATGACCACCCATATTTTGATATGCACTTTCACTGCTTTTTGTTGTTGTTGTTACTTACGTTATCCTTTTAAAGTATTCTTTCTGCAGTGGTTGGAATTATCATGTCTTAGAGTGTCTGTGCTTTGTTAGTTCTAACAAGCAGTGACTTTCAATCTCGCAGTTCATTACAGACTTAACTGACCTTTACAGACTTTATTGATCAAAAATGTTGGCTGTACAAGAATTATTCCCCTATAACTGGATTTACTATGACTGGGTTCCAACTGCTACTGATGTATTTTGGCCGTTAAATGTATTTTCTGCTTCCTGTATTGCTGTTACTGTCTATTGCTGATCAGCTGTCTACACTATGCCATCACTGAAAAACAATTGACTTAGTAACTATTTCCTTCCAAACCATGTGACAGCCTGCTAAAGAAAAGTGCATCTCAAAACCCAGAATATTCTTTGATATTTAATAATAATATTATTATTGAGCCACTCAGAACATTTTACAGCAGATAGCTTAATACAGAGGTCTGCACTCAGCAAGTTAACAATATTGCACACAGTTATATGAACAATATATTTTAGTGTTTATCCTGTATAGAAAACTGTTTCCAAGTAAGAAGATACAGGGCCATGTTCAATTTTCAATTTGAAGTGAAAAGTCCGTTGCCGCAGGTTTTCAGGTCGAAAACTTGTCACGCTCGTCCCCGCGTATCCCCGTATTCAATTCCAAATCAGCCAAAACGGGACCCGACAAAAACGAAAACAGCACAAAATCTTCCCCATTTTTTTGGGGAAATCAGCCAGACACCCCCCAAAAGATGCTCTGACATGGGGGTTCACTATGGGTACCCCCGAATAGCCCTGCTAAAGGTATTTGGGGTCTTTAAATGGTCTCAATAGATGCTATTTAGCGTCTCTGAGCAAGTGGTGGTAATAATAATAATAATAAGTGGTGAAGAATAGTATTTACCACTGTTTTTTTGGGGGGAAAAATAAGTAGTCCCATCAAATTTGGGGTACATAAAAATGGATGCAAGCATATTTAAAAATCGGTAAAGTCAAGCATTAAAAAGTGCAAAAAAATGCACCTTCAACAAACACCTGCAATCAACAAAACACCTCCCCCATACTTGCAGACCCCCCTCCCCCCAAAGGCTATTTTGCTAGTTTTTGAATTTGAATTCCCACTTTGAACTTTTTCACCCACATTTTCAAAGTGCTTTTTTGGGGTTTCCTTTGATTTTTTTTTTAAGAGTTTTTTGACGCAGTTAGCATCAAGGGGGGTGTACAAAGGGTGCAGAGTGGTTTCCGCACCTCTGCACCCCAAAACTGCAATTCTGCACTTTTTTCCGCCGGGTAATCATAGACAAAACTTTTTCGCCTATTACATTGCATTGCGTTTTCGCACCGGCGAAAAGATGCTACAATTGGGTATAAGTGAGAAATGCAAAAATTATGTCATTGGCGAAAAAGTTTAGCCGATAACGGCTTTTCGCCGCTAATTGAATACGGCCCACAGTGTGTGAAGTGTGGTCCTTTTATCATGATATTACAAAGTACAAGACAGGCCCAAGGATAAGAGGAAGTGGCAGAAAGTCAAACAACAGCAATATGAATATAGCTGCCTTAGGGCCTGATTCATTATGGATCGCAACTGCGAATGCAATAGTGATTACGCACGCAGTCTCACTGCGATGATATGCTAATCCTCTGCGATCGCTATGCTGTCGCAGCACACATAAGGACGCCCACCTTGCCTTACAAACATCCGTAATGCTTAGCAAGACTGCAGAACCATCGGTAACATCGAGTTACCATCGCAGCCTCACGCACATTTGCACAAGCTCTGACCTTACTCAGGAACTGTTAACCTCGCCGCGCGCTGTGAGTACACAAGCTGCATATGGCATTGCAGTGGCTAATTTATGCATTGCCCTGCAACGGCGTTCAAACGCATTGGCACGCCTGCGTTTCGCCGACCACCCCAAACGGTACTACCTGTCAATCACTCTGCGATGGGTCTGCGTAGTCACTTCGATGCATGCGGAAAATGCAACAATCTGCTGATTGTGTGCGTAATAGCAGTAGTGATCCTTGCTGAATCAGGCCCTTTAACTGGCTAATATTTTTTCCAAAAAGTATCCCTTGATATCTTTAAATTATCAAATTATGTAAAAAATAGCTATTTAAATATGATTCAGTAGGTTATTTATAAATAAATATCCAGATTTGGTAATAAAATTATACGGAATCTAGGCAATATAGCTATTATTTACATAATTTGATCATTATAAAAATTTAAAATAAAGTTTGTGACATTTTGAAAAAAAAAGTTCTATACAGTTAAAATTAATTTTACTGTGATGAAGTTTTTTATAAAAAAAAACTACATAAAATGTATTCATACGAATGACTCCAATAAAGAGAAAAAAGTGTAAAAAAACTATAATACTACTTCACAGTCCGACAAGAAGACAGGCTACAGGGGATTGGCGATCCCAAGCGTGCACTGCTTAATCAGGCCCATGATGAGCAATTAGATGCATGGTTACTCATACAGTGGCACAGTAAGGATGAGTTATAGCCATCACGTACAAAAAGGAAGGGAGGTGTAGTATTTTGGACAAGGTTTTGGTTTTTAATCAATTTATGAAAACCTAAGGATCTTACATGATCTCCCTTGAAAAATGTTATTTGCTACTTTGTCATGATTTGAGACATTCACTACGGGCCTGATTCAGAGATGGATGCAGTGCCGATGGCTACGTCTGAGTCGCACTGCGCATGTGTCAAGTTTCAGTTTTGTTGTCGCTTGCAGTGAAAATTTATTTGCAAAGTGATTGATAGGCAGGGACTGTTTTTGGGTAGAATCTCAGCTTGTGACTGTGATCCCGTATGCAGTAAAATGGCTCTGGTGTCTCCGATTCCGTCGCTATTCTGCGCGGCCAAAGGGTTACTTAGAAGGCTGATTATCAACTGATCTGCGACCAATATTGCCTTTTTGTACGCAGTCGCTTGGAGTTGAGAAGCCGTCAGTGGACTTTTCAATACAAATCCAGGTGGCTATGACATTTGGATATTTTCGCACACCCACTGCCTATGAAATCATAGTTGCGATGGCATTTACGTCCATCTCTGAATCAGCCCTATGTACTTAGCGCAAGTGACATGAAATCAGACAATCTTTCTTATGCGTCCTTTTTGGTTTCAAATTCTGGAATCCTATCATAGTGATTTAATGCTGTTCATGCGTTTAAGAAATGGAATATAAGAGTTGTATGTTGAGTATTTTGGCTGGGAAATTTTTTTTACTGTCCTAGAAAAATACATACAAATGAAAGCCCTGTGTGTTATTAAGATGGCATTAAAATTTATTTTTGTTTGACATTCATTTAAATGTCAATGCCTTACTTCATTCTGAAAGACAGGTACATTTAATTATGACTTGATAATGTGTCTAATACTGTATGTTTAAAACAAAAGCATTTCATTCCCACTGTAATTCCGCAAGTTCACTTAATCCGTGAAGACAACAATTCATTAATTCATTTAATCATTAATTTGTTCACTAATTCACAGCATCCATCTGTTATGGTATTATGTAACATCTCACATTTTAATTACACCTGTAAAATAGGAAACATGATGGACTTTAGGACACTAGAAGAAATAATCATGCCTTAGATAGAAATTGATTGATTATATGTTTCTAATACAGTATTATACTGTACTTATTATTTTGGTTTGAGCAAAACACTGAATATATTATATTTATAAAGGTGCACTTAGTGAGGGTTTCCCAGTTACCCAGAAATGTCCCTTTCTACAATCAAATGATTTGCCTACTTCTACAATCCCCCCCTGTTAGTAACTGTACATTGTCAACAGTTACATATTTTTTTTGCGAGGTACAATGGTGCCCATGCAATCTTGGAAAGGTGGATACTCCATTGACCCCTTTGTGTTCATTTGGAGTCGGGTCATTCCATGTCAAGTGGACCAGGGTCTTAGGTTTAAGGAGGGGGAGATTAGGTTTAGGTACTAGGGAGGGGGTCTTAGGTTTAGGGAGGGGCAGGTTAGGTTTAGGCACTATTAGGTTTAGGCACCAAGGAGGGAGGGTTAGGGTAGGGAAAATACTTATCAGCCGTTCTTATGGGTGTCGGATTCTTGCTATCGGGGTGCTGCTGTCTGTATTCTGAACACCGGCATCCAGACAGCCGGGATTTCATACCCAACCCCTTTTTTTTTTTATAATGAATAGCAAATAGAAATAATTTTTTCTCTGATACAGTTATAAACTGTTTTGCAAGTAAAGATGGTATTTACCAGGTAACATAAGGGGATGCAATCTGGAAACCGGCTGACGTGATCCCGACAGCTGACTTCCCGACTGCTTTATCCTGGCGTGGGTTAAATTTCTTGACGCCGGGAGACAGGCACCCGGAATCCCGATCGAAGGGATGCCGGGCGCCATGAGCGGATAGCCGCGGGGGGGAGGTTAAGGGGCGACTTAGGGCTAGGCACCCCCCCGGGAGGGTTAGGCTAGGGGGAGGGAGTGTTAGCGTTAGGCACCCCCGAGGATGACTTAGGGTTAGGCCTCCCCCGGGGGACTTAGGTTTAGGCAGCGGGGAAGGGGGGGGTTAGGGTTAGGCACTTACAGGGGGGATTAGGGTTAGGCACTTACAGGGGGGTGGTTAGGGTTAGGCACCCCTAAGGAGGGTTAGGGTTGGGGTGGTTAAGTTAATATATTCTTACCTGAGGACGATAGGGATTTCCAGCGCTGTCGGGCTGCCGCTGCCGGGATCTGTCCATCTGTCGGGCTGCCGCAGCCGGGCATCGAACTGCCATGCGGCCGGCGGTATTTCATACCGATTCCAATATAAGTCCACATCTCAAAGGAAAGCATCGGGATTCGTGGTACTTTCACTATCTCTATTTTTTTTATATAATTACATTACAGTTAGATTTATCAAAGTGCAAAGTAGATAGCAAATTCCCTCTCATTGTGTCACAGATTTTCTGAAAGAGTAGTAGGTCCATTTCACAAAAAAGGAGACAAATTTAGAAAAAAATTAATTTTGACAATATTCATTTTGTGTGTCCCACAAATTAGATAATAGATTGATCAACATTAATCATAAATATAATGTTGGTATAAACATTATTAAGTAGAGATAATATTATGTAAATTTAACATATTTCTAAAGAAGAAAATGTTGACAAGGGATGCAATTTAATGTTTGAATTTCTCACATTGCAAATGGGAGTTCCACAATTTATCACTAGGTGGTGTTACCATTAGTATATATTGGTTGACCACAAGTGTAAGAGCAATCAGTGTTTGAAGCTAAATATTGAAGGTAAACATCAGTATAACTAACTGTTAACGTTAGTTACAAAACATGAATAAGTTTCCTACAGCTTTGTAAAATGTGTTTACATGCCATACGGTATATGAGGATTCAGGACATCTAACCAATACCTCAATGTTCACTGATGGCCATGAACTAAAACAGCTTATCTTATAAATGGTAACTAACGTTACACATTTTCACTGTAATTAACTTTACTGTCTTCTGTCACTATTGTTATATGTAAATTTAAGTCAGTATCATAGGCTACATAAATGTTATTATCTCCTACTTTGTACTTTTTTATAACCTACTAGGGATAACACATTGAGTGTGAAAATACAGCAAGCTCTAGAAAACGGTAGTTAGTTTTTTTGTTTTGTTAGGGATTTCGACGCCTATCTTTAGTCAGGGCCGGATTAAGGGCAGGGCGACAGGGGTGGTCGTCCCGGCGCCCCCACACATAGGGGGCCCCCACACACTGTCCCCGACCCCTGGCCACATGCCTCAGGTCAGGTCCGGCTAAGGTTGGTCGCGATCTACTAGAAGCTTGCGGAGCTCCTGCATGGAGATCGCGACCAACTAACTGGGAACACTGGCCTCTGATCGCTTCAGAGGCCAGCGTTCCCAGTGATGCATTGCACGGGTGACGTCATGAGAGCCGGCGCGCCTTTCTAGTTAGATCCAGCAGGCAGCGGCAGCAGCAGCAGTGACGGCGGGACCCGGGAGCCCTGACAACGTGGAGTGAAGACAGGTACGTTTTCACAGGGGTGTGGGCGCGGAGGGGAAGTTAGTATTGGGGCACTACTTTAGGGTGCATGACTACAGGGGCCATTGAAGAAGAGGCACAACTACAGGGGGCACAACTACTGGGGGCATTGCAGGGGGCACAATTACTGGAGGCATCGGACAAGGGACACAAGTACAGGGAGCATTGAATAAGAGGCACAACTACTGGGGGCATTGCAGGGGGCACAACTACTGGGGGCATTAGAGAAGAGGCACATCTACTGGGGGCATTGGTGAAGGGGCACAACTTCAGGGGGCATTGCAGAAGGGGCACAACTACTATATATGTGTATATATTATTATTACATTGTATTTATAGGGTGCCACAAGTGGTCCGCAGTGCCGTTAATACAGTAAAGATATATATGTGTATATATATATATATATATATATATATATAGATCCAGGAAGGCGGCACTCAGAGACTTGAAATGTAGTAAAACTCCAGTTTTATTGATCGACGTTTCGGAGGACGTACCTCCTTTATCAAGACACTGACATACGTAGGACTAATATATATATATATATATATATATATATATATATATAAAAAAATATAAATATAAAACCGTTATTTATATATATATATATATATATATATATATAAAACCTTTATTGATAGGGGCCCCCACATGTTTGTTGCCCAGGGGCCCCCATAGAGCTTAATCCGGCCCTGTCTTTAGCCCTATGTCGGGATATCGGCGGGCAGGATAGCCGGGACAGCTGGTATCCTGACTGCATCCCATTGGAAATATAAGTATAAGTAATGACAACTTTCTTACTTTACAATACTTGAAAAGAAAAGGTGGTCTAGGTTTACAGGAATAAGTTTTCCTGAGAAAGGTGACATTGACATCTTAAGTACAGATTTAGTGCTGTGTATTTTGGCAAAGCCACGTGAATTGCATGGCAAACATTATTTCTCCATGCACTGTAATATTATTATTATTATTAATAATAAACTTATATGGCGCCACAAGTGTCTTGCAGCGCCTTACAAAGTACATAAATAAGTGAATAAGAAGCCAGTGACTTACAGTACAGTACAATACAATACAGGACAAGGAAAGATTTATATGCATTGCTGCATTAGCGATCATAACACTTAAGCAACAGGGCGAAAGCAACCAAGCGATAGGGAGTGAGGAGTAAATGAAAGTCTGTGTAAGGAGAAGCACAAGAGGGTAGTGGGCCCAGCTTGTGAGAACTTACATTCTAATGGGGAGAGGCAGACAACATGTGTGACACAGATGGGGTAGACAGGGAGGAAGGAGCATGTAGCAGCGGGTTAGGATGAGAGCTGGAAGATTATGAAGTAGTGGGTCTTGAGAACCTGTTTAAAGATTTGTAGAGAGGTGGAGAGCCTGATGGGGAAAGGGAGAGAGTTCCTGAGGTTGGGAGCAGCTCAGGAAAAATCTTGGAAGCGGGAGTGGGAGGAAATAATCAGTTGGCAAAAGAGGTGGTGTGCATTTGTTGAGCGAAGAGGGTGGGTGTGAATGTGAAGGGAGATGAGGTCAGAGATGTAGATAGGAGAGGAATGGGTGAAGGCTTTGTAAATGAATATAAGAACTTTGAATTGGGTCCTGAAGGGAAGGGGAGCCAGTGGAGGGCTTGTAGGAGAGGGAAGGCAGATGTAGAATGTTTGGAGAAGAAGTAGAGCCGAGCAGCATTGAGAACAGAATACATGGGAGAGAGGTGGGAGTCAAGGAAGCTAGATAGGAGGAGGTTACAGTAGTCCAATCTGGAGATGAGTGGATGAGGGTTTTAGTAGCATCCTGTGCGAAAAATAGTCTGATCTTGGAAATATTTTTGCGATGGAAATGGTAGGACTGCGAGAGGTGCTGGATATGTGGTTTGAAGGAGAGGGAGGGTCCAGGATAACACCAAGAAAGCACACTTTGTGGCTAGAGGATATAGTTGTGCCATCAATTGTTAAAGAAATTGTGGGAAGTGAGCTTATTCGGGAGGGTAGGAAGATGATCAGCTCAATCTTAGACATATTAAGTTTAAGAAAGCGGTGGAACATCTAGGAAGAGATAACAGATAGACAGTTGGCAACATGAGTTAGGAGAGGGGAGGAAAGGTAGATCTGAGTATCATGAGCATAGAGCTGTTATTGGAGGTCAAAAGAGTTGATGAGTTTGCCTAGAGAGGACGTATAGAGGGAGAATAGGAGAGGTCCAAGAACAGAACCTTGGTGAAAACCCACTGGGGGAAGGAGTCATGAGAGGAGACAGAGAAGGAATGGTCAGAGTGGTAGGAGGACAGCTAGGGGAGGGCAGTGTCACGTAGACCAAGGGAGTGAAGGATTTGCAAGAGGAGAGGGTGGTCCACAGTACCAAAAGCAGCAGAGAGGTTGATGAGAATGAGCATAAAGTAATGGCCCTTGGATTTGGCAGCAAGGAGGTCATTGCTGACTTTCGTGAGGGCAGTTTCAGTGGAGTGGAGAGAATGGAAGCCAATCTGAAATGGGTCAAGGAGGGAGTGGAAGGAAAGAAAGGCAGCAAGGTGGTTGTAAACAATACGCTCAAGGAGTTTGGAGAGAAAGTGAGGAGAGAGATAGTTGGAGGTTGTATTTTGTTAAATGTTTATTGTTATACTGCACAGAGTATAATGTATAGTCTTTTACGCTCAAGGAGTTTGGAGAGAAAGTGAGGAGAGAGATAGTTGGAGGTTGTATTTTGTTAAATGTTTATTGTTATACTGCACAGAGTATAATGTATAGTCTTTGTGTAACATAGTTATATTATGTGATAGTTATAAAAATGTATGCCTATTTTGATAAATATAAGGCATAAATATTACTGGAAATTTATGGTATTTCATTTAACTAATTAAACCAACATAATCTTATGCAGTACTATTGTTTTTGTAAAGGGAAAAGTTGCCATTTACATCATTTAACAAATTTATCAAAAAATACATTTTAATACAGGAGTTTTTTAATCATTCATGGCATGTAATCCTGTTAAAAAATGTGTGATAACAAGTAGAATTGAGTTTATTCTTATTTTACTATACAGAGAACAATTTTTCCTGTATTATATTCTCTCTGTGTAATGCTAGTTACATGTGTGTAATGTTAGTTACAAGAACATCTATTTGATAAATATGAAACACAATTCAAACTCATGGTATTTCATGTAAATAAATATACCAGCATGATCATATTTAGTGCTGTACTAAAGAAAAAATGCTATTTACCTCAACTATATAGAGAAGCAGAAAATTAAATTGTAACAAAGGCTTTTACTTTTAATCACTCAGTACGTGTAATGTTAGTTACAGCAAACCTAAGTTTTTCAGCAAAGAAAGTAAATTACACTTATCAAAGCACATTAAATTCCACTTACCTTGTAATACTATATTTTATACATCTTCCATCTAATTGGAAGCTATGCAGTATTATTCACACAATGGACAGTGGATATGTAACGTTAGTTACTTTGAAATGGACCAGTAGCAATAAATGTGTTCTATGTGTAAATACCAATCTGACAGATCAGTATTGAAAGTTAAAATCGTGTGCTATGTTTGTTGTAAGATCATAGGATCTTATTTGAATTATGTGAAAGTGTCCATATGATATTTAACAAAAAGTCCCCTTTGCATTTATCAATAGTTTATTTTGTTGGGACATATTGGTATTGGAAGCATATGCTCTTCCAAAATTACCACCTCTTTATTTAATGGACTCCTTAAAGATGGCATTGCTGAATCACATCCCTTCCGGTCACATGATACGGTACTTTATATGAATAATTGTCAACCATTTTTTTGTAGTACTTTTAGACTTTTACTACATTACTGTCCAGAGTCACTGTGGTATTTTTCACAAACATTTTGATAGGTTAGTCAATTATTACTGCCCTATTTAAACACCTACATACACCACATGAACCACATCTCTGATAAAGTGTTATATGAAAAGCGTTGGTGTTTCCTGTTGGAATCCTGTCATTTCCCACAATGAAAGTTGCACCATGAGTGGATCTCCCACTCTCTGAGTGTTGTTGTGATGTGTACACCATCTCTTCCTCTTTGGACTTGGTGAATTATATTTAATGCATATGTGTTACTATTTACAAATACAGGTTTTAATACCTTTTTTACTATTATTATAATTTTTTTTAAGCACTACATTATGTTATTTTGTGGTTTTGTTGGTGCTGGCATTTATTGTAGACCTATTGCAAATGCTTAAACCATTGGAGTTTGCTTATATGCCATTGCTGTGATGATAAGCCGGCTTCAATTATTCTAAAAGTATGCAGAATATGAAAGTTATTATCCTTGACTTTTGGAGAGTTATTATCTCCCTGACTCACTGAAGAGTCTAG
Source organism: Taudactylus pleione (assembly GCA_031769625.1). Lineage (NCBI taxonomy): Eukaryota > Metazoa > Chordata > Amphibia > Anura > Myobatrachidae > Taudactylus > Taudactylus pleione. The sequence goes on along the minus strand of JAUIMM010000052.1, from coordinate 9,591,351 downwards.
GAATCTCCCTGATAGCACATTACCCCCATTATGTAGCTGTTATATAAAAAAAATAGAGATATATACATTTAAATAGGATCATTAGTATAATTACCCTGCATTGGTTATAAGGCACAATGATCTCTGTGGTTACATGCATTTTCTGAAAAGTATCAGTGTGTTTTCATCAACAAGTAGATCTTACTGCTTTGGGGCTCAGTTACATTTGGATGCAAATCAAGTTTATGGCACACCTCTCAGATGTAGCAGTAGAAGTCCACTTTACCGCCGCGCTCATAGGTGTTGCTTTCACAATCTCCCTGAAATGCTTTTTCAAAAGTAGGCAAGTACTGTATGGTTTGGACACGTCTGTTTCACATCTAAATCTCTCTACACATTTTATATATGTGCCACCTGCAGTGCAGCAAGGTTTTATCAAGATCCAGTTACTTGCTCTATTCCAAAATCTGATTCAGACCCATAGCAACTTTCTTCAATAAGTTCCTTTTTACATTTTTATCAGCTATCAGTTATCTTACTTGTAATCCTACCACTTTTTTTTTACTAGTAATTCTTGTGTTATTGGCATTTTTATCTAATACTAGCTGAAGTACCTGGCATTGCTCTGTTTTACATTTTCAAGCTATTAAGTTATCAATGAGTTGGAATGTAACTGTCAACATTTTAAGAATGCTTAGCTGCTCTTCAAACACACCCATGAGGAAGGTTCTGCCCTTCGCACTCCGCAGTGAGGTCTGACCAGGACCCAACCACTCCATTAGGCATCCCAGACCAACTGCCACCCCTCTGTAAAGTTTTCATCCAAATTCATTTAGTGGAAGGCCCAGAATAGGCTCAAAGTTCTGCCCAGCGTACCCCAATGTAAGGTCCGACCGGGATCTCAACCACCTAGTATGTCTTCAGGGATCCAATGTTACCACTCTGCTAAGTTTTCATCCAAATCCATCAAGTGAAAGGCTCAGAACAGGCTCCCCAGGTCAAAGTTCTGCCCAGCGTACACCAACGAGAGGTTCGACCAGGACCCCAAGCCCCCTAAAACCTGGCCAGGATCCAAAAGACTGACTGGCCTCCTCACCTCCGTCAGGGGCGGACAGCTGCCAATTTCTCTCTCTCTCTGTTTGGTTTCTCCTCCTGGCACTTCATCTTGGGCACACCACACACAGAGAGTGAACATGTGTGGCATGACGTCATCATGTACCTTGCACATGTAATTGCTGGTTTGCTTTACTATTGCTTACAGGGGGATGTAGTTAAATCCCAATGGCTGCAGCCCGACAAGGGACTTAAGATAGGCGTTGAAATACCGATGCCTATCTTAATCCCGACACCGGAACACAGAAGGATGGCTGCACGATCGAGGTAAGTCCGGGGCGTCCTTAGTGTTAGCAGCGGGGGGGATGGGTTAGGTTTAGGTTACATAGCAGGGTCAGTGTTAGTTTTTTTGGGGGGGTTAGGGTTAGGCACCCATAGGGGGGAGGTTGAGGGTTAGGCACCCCTAGGGGGGAGGGTTAGGATTAGGCATCATGGGGGGTTAGGGTAAGGCACTAAGGGGGGAGGGTTAGGTTTAGGCACGAAAGGGGGGAGACATAGGTTTAGGCACTAATGGGGTGGGTTAGGGTGCGGGGTGGGGAGGGTTAGGGCTAGGCTACATGAAGGGAGGATTAGGGAGGGAAGGGGGGAGGATAAGTATATTTACCCGATCCCAGTCAGGATACCAACTATCGGGATGCCGCTGTCGGTATTGTGACAGGAGGCATCCCGACAGCTGGCATTGCATACCGACTCCACTTATAAGGCAGAGGAGGTGGAGCTGTGGCACTACTTAGACAAATTTGATCCTTCCGTTCAGGGGCGGGCAATGGCGGGCAAGTAAATCAGTTCCTGACTGGGTGAACGTAGACATAAGTTACATTTAAATTCTGACGGATCATCCCATTCACTGTCTCTCTATGCTTGATCGGCTGACTTCCACATGCACTGTAATGCTGAGCCAGTTCCGATTCCCACCCCCCTCTTGCCAAGAGGGGGGTGGGAGCGGGTACTAATTACCCGGGCCTGTGCTGATCCCCCCATTGGTTTGCACCAGGCTGTGGGGGCTTACAGTGCCCCTCACCCCAGCGCACAGCTGCGCTGCAAGTAGGGAGTTTTTTTGTGTGTTTTTTTCTAAGGGGATGTGGCCACATCTCCCACGGTTAGGCCACACCCCCGTGGACCCGGGCCAGCTCTCTATGGCCCTGGTCACATTGCACCCTCCTTGGCTGTTATGCAAATTTGTCATTTTATTGGGCATCTCCGTCATCATTGGTGACACCGAGTAGGGTTGGTACTTAATGGTATGCCATCCTGCCAGGCACTTTCATCTTCAGGTTGCTCTGGTTATCCTGTCGCAGACATTTGAACAAGACTGCAGGAAATAGCTGGGATTTTAGCAGCTTTGATTTGATTTAGCAGCTCTGAGTGCCCAACCGCAGGGTTTATAGATACTCTGATACTAAGATGCTTTTTTATACCTGTAGATACATACAGTTGTGCTTCAGTCTTAAGCTGGGCACACACTATGCAATATGTACCCAGCCGACGGGATGACACGATGTAACGATACATTGCCCTGTCCATACACACTGCACAATGTGGTGTATGACGGTGCAATGTACACCAGCTCTCGGGAGAGTAGGCATGTATGCATTAGGATGGCATTATATATATATATATATATATAGACACGGAAAAAAGGTAGCACTCCATGGACTTAAAGGAAATAACAGTCACAAGGTACGACCAGGTAAACCAATGTTTCAGATGTTTACTTATATATATATATATATATATATATATATATATATATATAATGGGATTGTATCGCTGGTGGCTCCCGGCCGAAGGGAGGAAATCCTGACAGCGGAGGCAAGTATAGCTAACCCTCCCCTCCCCCCTAACCCACCTTTAGGGTTGCCTAACCCTAACCTCCCCCCACTAATACCTAACCCTAACTTCCCCCGGTTAGTGCATAAACCTAACCCCCCCCCCTCCCCGCACCCTAACCCTAACCTCCCCTCGGGGGTGCTTAACCCTAACTATCCCATCCCCTAGCCTAACCCTCCTTGGGGGGTGCCTAACCCTAAATCCCCCTGGGGTGCTCTAAACCTAGCCCTCCCCCACACGTGGCTAAGAGGACGGGCCCCCGTACTTACCTCGTTCGGGCCCGCGCCGTTCTTCATTCCGGCGTCGGCATTATGACAGGCTTCGGTATCTTGACGCCTGTCATAAATCCATAGCCGGCATTCCGGATTGTGACCATCACATAACTACATCCCATATATATATATATATATATATATATATATATATATATATATATATATACACATCTATACATATATATATATATATATATATATATATATATATATATATAAAAAACATGTTAATTATGCTGCATTAAATGTACTTAGATACAGTTTGTAGTTTAAGCTTTCTTGATTGCATTAGAAAGTGACATATGAAATTGAGAATGTTTACTGAGCTATTTTAAGCCATTGCCATGTGAATCACAGACTTCTGAAAATCATCTGACTATAGAATAGAAAGCCAACTGCCCAAACAATAAACTGCAAGATTCAAATACAAGAAATGTAAAATTCAAAAGTGTGACAGGCATCCAGTAAATGCTATCAGTATTCTGCAGTGATTGTCTCCTCTAGTTCTAGATTTCTATTCTTCCTCCATGAGGGAAAATTTGCTGGAATTTTGTCCTTGAGTGTCTGCATTTACTGTTCACTTAGATTTTATAGAGCCTACCATCACCTCTGCACATCATGAGGATCATTTACAGTTGGATACAATTATAGTCTGAATGTATGCTGCAAAAAAAGTGACTTATCTGTAGATACCTCCAGCACAAAAAAGCTGTATTTGTGGCAGGTGTACAAGTGTACTGTATATGTTTACACCTAAGGATAACATGAAGATGTGGCTTGACAGTCGTAAATTCTAAAGTCTCATTACCCTATTAGTACACAATATAATAATGTAATGTAGTGTCGTATACACAAGAGAGAATATTGTCTTGACAGTTCTTAATAGATGCGAGAGTCCAATTTTATTATAAAATGTAATGAAATGCAAACATCTTCACATCTGCTTTGAAGATGAAATGGGAATCTTCTGCAGTAGCAAAAATGGATATGTCAGTTAAGTAATGTGAGTGGAGGGCCACAAACTCAGTATAATATAGACACAATGCCACTGATTTAAGTACTATAAGCATTATTATGTAATCAACCAATAGGAACAGGCAAGAGTGCTATTAATAGTCAGCATCATCATTGGGTTCCTTCAGTACCCATAAAAGGTGCTCTTCCTCAGAGATGTATCTGGGGATGTGTATTGGAATACGCAATTACTATACACAGTATACATGTTCACTCTTCACCTAGTCTTTTTCGCCTCTCCGGTCATAAGAAAATCCTAATCAACCTTATGGAAAAATCAAGATAAGGATTTACGAGCATGCATTTTTGGTGCGGACCCCCAGTATCTTACTATAATTAAATTGTCATATGTCCAACTGTAAGTGAGCTCCAGTATGTTAACTTGGTAATAACTGCTGTGTGGAGATATAATATATCCTTTAAATATATTGTATAGAGACATAGGATTTTGCTTCAAGTTTGACATTTTGTCTCACCCCAGCGACTATTAGTTCAAGATTCAGCTCTAGCAGCAGGATTACAGGATTAAGCAGCTGACTTCCTGATGTATCACACACATCCATAAGCCTTTAAAAATAACTGAAAATATAATTTGTGTTGATAAAGAACAAAATATTCTGAGTGTACATGTTACATGTTTGTGGCAGTTACATTATTGGAATACCAGACATTTAATATTTAAGGGAATAAAAAAGTAAGAAATCGGTTTAGATTTAAAGAGCACCCCAATAGTCCTGATTTTGGTGGAACAATCCCATTTTCCTGTTGGCAAAAAGCAGTAGCATATTAAAGTGTGATGTGGACACAATGCATAGTAGGAATGTCTGCTCGTATCAGGGGTATGACTGGGGTGGATCTGGCCAATGTACCTAATTTTCCTCCCAGGGATCCAGGAGGGAAAGAGCCAGGAGGGAGGGGCATTGTGCTGATAATCCCACAAATCCTCCACTCTGACACAATGTATCAATTTGTTGTACTTAGTCTTGGGGGGCAAGACCATGATGACACAATTCATAGTGAAAATGCATCATCACACTACTACCAATTCCACAGGAGTAGTGAGCAGGATACCGGAGGGTTCACTACTCTCCCGGGATCTGGGAGAACTCCCCCATAATCATGATATTTCTGGGAGAGTTGGCAACTTAATCCTAAAGGTGCATACATGGAATCGGTATGAAATACCGCCGGCCCCATGGTTCGATTCCCGGCAGCGCCTGGTCGACAACAGCAGAGTTCCCAGCAGCGGAAGCCCGACAGCGCTGGAAATCCAGATCGTGGATAGGTAAGTACTAACTAACCTAACCTAACTCCCTAACCCTCCTTAGGGGTGCCTAACCCTAACCTCCCTCTAAGTGCCTAACTCTAATCCCCCCTCTAAGTGCCTAACCCTAACCCCCCACTTCCCCGCTGCCTAAACCCCCCCGGGTGCCCTAAACCTAACCCTCCTCCCCCGCGGCTGTCCGCTCGCGGCGCCCGGCATCCCTTCGATCGGGATGTCGGGCGCCGGTCTCCCAGCGTCAGGGAAATGTCAGGCGTCTACATCTAGACGCCCGGCATTTCATCCCTCGCCGGGATATGACAGTCGGGAAGCTGGCTGCCGGTACTGAGATAAGTGTGGCCAAATCTAGGAGGAGTGGCTATGTCTCTCCAGGAAAAAAGTAAATCAGCTGGCCCGTGTTTTCAGTACCCACTCCTCGCCCCCTCTCAGGGCCCCTGGGGGGTAGGGAATTGTTTTTGGGAAATGTTTCTAATGAAACCCTACAAGTCTACAGTGGCTCCAATCTTCTACCTGGACGTTTCCAGCTGCATTCATCCATTATGTTTATTTTGGAAAGAGAAGCTACAATATGATTGGGGCCAATTACATCCCCCCATGATGGTTTATAAGCACTGTTTTGGACTTCTGAAAATGGCTTTCACAGACGTTGTCTTCAGGCGCAATAAACAAAAACAATTTGGAAGTTGTTTGTTATGGATTCATTTGTCAGCAGTTTACATCTTTCCAGTGACTGGCTTGATAACATATGTTTCTTATAAGTATTGTTATAACATTGTCAAGTTACACTGACGGTTATATATACTAAAGTGTGGGCAATGTAATTGGCAGAAAAGTTTCGCCTATGAATAGCAGGTCGGAAAAAAGTGCAGAGTTGCGGTTTTGGGGTGCAAACTTCTGGAAACCTCCCTGCACTCTTGGGACAGTCCCCCAAAGATAAACTGTGTCAATAAAAATTTTAAAAAAGACTTTAGAACACCCCAAAAAAGTACTTTCATTTTGGCGGTGAAAAAGTCCAAAGTTGGGGGACAAAGGTAAAAACTAGTGAAATAGACTTCTGGGGGTCCCCAAGTATGGGGCAGGTGTTTTTATGATTGCAGGTGCTTACGGAAGCTGGATTTTTAATTTAAAACTTCACTTTAGCAACTTAAAAATATGCTAGCACCCATTTTTAAGTACCCCAAATTTGCTGGGAGCAGTTCTTTTCAAATAAAATTACTGCTTAATGCTATAGGCTCCAATTGTCACAACTTAAGCACCCCAAATACCTTCATTAGGGCTAATCGGGGGCATCTATAGTGATCCCCAATGTTAGTGCATCTTTTGGGGGGTGCCAGACTGCGTTCCCCATTTTCGACAGGAATTTTTGCCTGTTTCAGTTCCGCCGGGTGCAGTTTTCGCATCCTTTCTAATTGAATATGGTGAATAGTGGGAGTGCGCCCGATATTTTTCCGCATGCAAAACATGCGATGTAGGCGAAATGTCCGGCATGTGAAAAAGTATCGCGGGTGCAAAACTAATTGAATACGGCCCTAAGATGGGAAAGCTATAAAATATTCTCTCTAGAAGAAATGTTGTATTACTTCAGTGCATTAACCTACATTTGTATATTGGAGCAAAGTTTATTTATGTGACAACTTTAGTTAATTTAACCAAGTCATTTTGCGTAATAAAATATTTATTTAGTAGTTATGATTCATTTACATCATTAAATTATATATTAATACAACATTTGAAAATGTTACACAAAAATGAAAGAGTATACTAAGAAATAGACCGTATTAAATGTTTTGTTCTCATTCTCCTATATTTTTTTTTCTATTCCTTCTTTAAGATGTTGCTATATTTGGAAAGCTTTTAGTCTAAAGTAGGCACTTGACATCACAAAAGAGAATTTGTTCTGCACATTTTCACTCTGCCGTAAATGCGCCCTGATGGAGTCAGACAATTTGTAGACTGGACATGTATCCCTGAAAATGCAGTCTTAAAAAATTGAGATAGTAGCAGCTCTGATGCGGACAATTTCCCTGTGCATACAATTGTATGCAATTAACCAGGGCAGCAAAGCTCAGAGGGCCACATTTTTTTACTGAATGTAAAATAGCCACCAGCAATATAACCACGTTTTTGAGCTTTGTTTTATATTGTGGCACATTTGAACCCAAATTTATCCCACATATGTTTGCCAGGGGCATAATCACACAAGTGGACAGGTCACTGCCTCCCACAAGAGCACTGCACTCATTTCCTGAAATACTCTGTGTCACCATGAACATTCCAATTATCTGATTTACAGGTTGTTCTGTCCTCACCCACTCCTAAACTGGGGATACAGTAGGGGAAAATGAGAAACCACAAACCACATCATATGCTTTATTTACAATATCATCTGTTCTAACCTCTGAATCTGATTGGCTAACAGAATAACATATTGTTTTACTTATATGGCATGAAATTCTAGTTTTTAGGACATATCCAGTTCCAGTGTTTACAATCTCTTGTAATAACTCGGCACTACTAGAGCCTAATACAACAAATACTAGTTTGCATTTTGCTCGATTGGCACAAATTTTATAGCATTTGGTGCGCTGGAATTTTAATCACAATTTTTTACATTAATAAGTAGTTAACAAAATTAGTTTCAGTTTTATGATCCATATTTGAAAATACATAAACTTTATTTATTTTTAAAAAATTCTTTATTTTGAATGGTCATTCAAAATAGAAATAAACACGGAAAAAAGGGAGCAACAGCGCAATACAGACCAATTTTAAATACAGTAATGAGCAAAATGAAAACAACAAAAGTCAGGTGACTAATGGAAGGAAGAGGGGAGTATGGGGGTTAGGTCAAAAGAGTGGAGGGGGGCCACAAAACAGTATGATAAGGGCAAATACATAAGAGGGATCCAAAAATAAGAAAAAAGCAACATCATAGGGGTGGAAGAAGTGAAGAGGAAACGTCATTCGCTGGGTGGGGTATCACAACATAAATATCCATATCCAGGGATCCTTTGGTATTGGAGCATACAGGAGGGAATTCAAGAGGCCATAAACCGTATCCCAGAAGGAGACAATAATCTGACAGGTCTACTAAATATGAATCATAGTACCCCTACAGCCACAACCCACCAACAATCGGGAGAGGAGGGTGGGTACACTTTATTACGTCTCTCGGAAGTATAATACCAACAATAATAAATTGGGTTTGCAGTCTCTTTTATTTTGGTTGCAATATAGCTTTTGGCTATCCCCGGGCTCAGGTTGCCCTCGAACTGATCATCTGGAGGACGTCCAAGGTTTCGCTCCTAAGCAATTTCATAGGGCCTCAGAGAGGGAAGGGTGATGACCAGAAGAGGGGCATAAAGCTGGGAAATCAAGCCCTTGGACGATGTTTACACATACTCTCAGATGGGGTAAGGGCTCAGAGAACAGAGAGTGAGGGTAGGTAGTATAGAAAATTACACATTTGAAGAAATTCAAAAAGGTTTAGTATCTGGGATGGGGATTTCTGTGTAGTTCAGACAGGGATAACCATTGACCCTGGTCGGAAAAATCTGTGGGGAATTTAAACTCTACCTAAGACCAATTACAGAACCTCGTGGTAGAAAATCCAGGAGGAAACAGGATTGTGCCAAATAGTGGTCATGGGAGATGCAGGAGAGGCAAGATTCACCTTAAGAAAGTAGGAATCCCAGAGTTTGGTATTAAAATTGATAGTGGGGAGCAGTTTGGATGCAGGAGGTGGGTGTGCGGAGGATAGATCCCATAGAGTGGGGTCAAGTCTGGGAGGTTAACATAGGCTGATTCGATGTCAGCCAGGAAGTAGAACCCGGAGAGGGAGAGTAGGAAGCAATAATATGGCAAAAATGGGAGGCCAGATAGTAGAGTTTAATGTCAGGAAGATCTATACCACCTCCTAGAACCGACCTCTCCAAAGTTTTGGCTGCAATCTGTGGGGGTCTGTGGTTCCATATAAAGCCAATAAGGGCTTTTTGAATATTGCTGAGGAAGAAAGCAGTATCAGCTACAGAGAGGGTCTGAAAAAGATAGAGCCATTTTGGTATAATATTCATCTTGATGGCTATGATCCTACCCAGCCATGAAATGATAAGTCAATTCCAAGTTGTCAAATCGGTCTGCATTCTGGTGAACAGAGGTGGAAATTTTCATAGAAAAGAATAATAGCGGGAGCTCAGATAAATGGATAAATACTTCATCTTCTAGGGTTGCCATTTGAAGTTAAAATTAGTTCTGAGGCTTTTGGCTTCCCTAGGGGAAAAATGGAGCAGCATCGCTTCCTACTTAGAATAATTACTCTCATAGTGTGAGACAGTGCTGTAAGACTGAAGTACCAAAAAAAAGTTAGGGAGAGTAAACCGCTGGTTGAGTCAGGGATAGGAGAATATCAAACACGAAGAGGGAAATCTTGGGACTGGTATGTTGTCTCTTGCCTGGCTCCATGGGATAAATATTACCTGGTCATAATGGATTAGGAAAGGGACAAGTGGATTCAGATGATTCTCTAGAATTTTAGCAAAAGTCAAGATTAAGCAGGGAGATGGGTATGTAGCTAGCATAGTTAAGAGGATCTTTACCCTACTTAGGGATTACTACAATTCTCGCTACTAGCATCTCATGAGGGAAAATCTCCCTATTCTAATCCAATTTAAATCCAAAAATAAACCACTTTGCTTCAGTTAAATAGTGATACTGAAACATTCAGATAATAGCAGAAATGCTCTGTTTAACAGATTAATAGGAAAATGTAAGTGTGCTTATGTTTGTCACACCTGCAGTATTGCGGGCGATATTGGCCAGTTGGCCAATATTACAGCTCAACATTACTACTATTACAGCTCAACACTACTACAAGTCACGGCCGGATTTCCCGCTAGGCATCCTAGGCACTCGCCTAGGACCCGGCAGGACCCAAGAGGCCCGTGGACAGACTCCTTTGCCCGAAGAAATCAGCTCGATCACATCGCTACCAGAGGAGCACTGCGCGAGATATGGCATCACTCGGTCCCACCTCCACTCCCAGGGAGACCCGCGTCACTGCACAGTGCTCTCTCAGGGAGTGTATGTGCAGGCAGCAGACTGTCAGTGTGCAGACTGTCCGCCTGCACATGAGGGAAGGGTGTGCGCACAGACTCACCATCACCGGCCCGCCCCAGCAGCCACTCTGCCAGCCTGCCAGGCCCCCCGCCGCCCACCAGCAGCAAACAGCAGCAGCAGCAGCAGTGCTGCACCCAGCAAGGCCAGCCAGGTAGGACCGGTATTACCCTGTTGAGCTGCCTGCAATAAACTAATAACTACATATATCACAGGTGGTGTCAATATGGCAAGATACACATACATATCATATATATACACACTATATATATATATATATATACATACATACTGTACATATATATATTTACAGTATAGTGTATATATGTATATGTGTATCTGTCTCAATGGGAATAATCAATTTCCCCATTACTCTTTTGTGTTTGTGTATATATATATATACACACACACACACATATTTGTATATATATATATATATATATATATATTCATCTAGTGACATTGTAAAAACTGCACATATCCAGTGGGTGTCACTAGGCCAAGACTTGACCTAGTGACACCTACTGGATATATGCACAGTTTTTACAGTGTCGCTAGATGATTATATATATATATATATACACATATATATAGAAAACCAAGTATCCGGCACGCCGTTGGCCGCTGTAGCCTATAACACCTTGCTTGGGTGCCTTCCCGGGTGTAGCACACCCCTAATACAGCAACCAGGAATAAGGTGGCACTCCAAGACTTGAATCCTTGTGAAACAAATGGTGCTTTATTGCAACGCTTCGGGGTCCAGCACCCCTTCCTCAGGACACACACAGTGAATACAACTCAGTGCAAACTTAAATACCCATTTTACAGAACTCACCTGTCCCGTCTCCCGCTAATCGGCGTCCTGCGCCTCACATCCGGTCTCAGTACTGACCTCACACAGGAAGGTACGTCCACCTGAGCCTTTAGACGAGAGAACGGGAGAGGACAGCCACAGCACGGAGCATGCCGTGTGTATATGTAACCTTGGAAGCCAGTCACATGACCACACTCACAGCTCCTAAATGTGGACACTAAAACATGTGAAACCCAAAAACAGTTTCCATATCATTAAAATGACAGTGTAAGGCTGGAGTGCACATAATAAAAAGGACATACTGTGCCTGCAAACTTTGTGTACAGCAAAAACAGATAATCATAACACGAACAATGGGCCTGATTCAGACCCACTCGCGAGCGGCTGTCCGCTCGCAAGTGGGTCGATGTTATGCACTGAGCATGCGCACGACGGAGGGAGCTCCGTCGTGCGCATGCGCCAGACGCGACGAGCGAAGGAAAGTCCTTCGCTCGTTGTGTCCGATCAAAGGGGGCGTGCTGTCAATGTTGATTGACAGCACGCCCCCTTTGGTGGGCGTGCCTCCCTGACGGGGGCGTTCCCACGGGAACGCCTCCCGTCAGAAGCCGGCCCACTGACATCACTAGTGATGTCAGTGGGAGTGATTTTGGCTCTGATAGAGCCAAAATCACTCCGGAGCTTGCGGTTGAAAACCTCAACCGCAGGCTCCGGCTCGCAATTTCGATGGTCTCGACCATCGCGGCCATCACAAAGCACGCTCGTATAGCCTGTGGGTGGTGACCCACAGCTATACGAGCGTCCAGGAGGACGCTCCATGAAAATGGAGCCCGGCCCTCATTCAGAGCGTGCGCTCTGCTCAGAGCGTACGGCTCTGAATGAGGGCCAATGTTTCTAATCAGCTGTGTCACACATCGATCTGAAACATATATTAAACTTCACTTGTGGCAAAAAAATAAATATATGTACATACAAATACACATGAGTGACCCCTAAACAAATACCACTCTTCATAAAATAAATAAGCAAATAAAATGGATTTAGCAATCACTCAAAAAATACGATGGATTTAGCATACACTCAAAAAAACACTCCTGGACAAATCTAATCCAAAGAGTGCTAAAATAATCTGCAGACTAGGTATATAACAAATTATCTCAACAGTAATTCAGTGTAGACTAATTGAATACTACAGGTAAAAATATATATATGTCCATGCTACTTAATAATTTGAAGTAGTAAGTTTATTGAATGCATATCTAAACCCAATGGGTTACACCGACCTTCATATTAAAGCGCGTAATGTACAAAAAAGACTAAAAGATAACCTTACAGAAAACAGCCCAAATGTATTGCCTTATTTAAGCCCTTAGGACTAACTGTATCCAACCAGAAAATCCATTTACATTCCAACTGGAGCAGTTTACATGACCTATCCCCTCCACGCAACATATGTGGTACATGATCAATAATACGGTAACGCAGCACAGCCATGTTGTGCCTGGCCTCAGCAAAATGCCTGGCCACTGTTTGTTCACTGGTGCCAGACATCAGTGCTGCATGAATTGCTGACCTATGCTGCGCCATTCGCTCCTTGAACTGCCTGTCTGTCTTGCCCACGTAGTGTAACCCACATGGGCAAGACAGAAGGTAAATCACATATTTCGTAGTGCAGGTCAGTGGAAATTTAATAGAGAACAACTTGCCCGAATACGGATGAGAAATGTTTTAGCTGGCACTAAGTATGAACAGGTCGCACAACCTGTACATCTATAGCACCCACCCTGTTTCTTGGCCACTCACTGATCCCCACTCCAATCAGTGATATCAGTCTTCACCACTAGGTCCTTGATTTTAGGACCCCTGGTGAAGCTAGGCATCAATTTACTGTTCTTAAGGCAACCCAACTCTGGGTCGGAGGTAACAATCGGCCATAAACATTTAGCTTTTTTGCATGTCGCATAGCTCACAGATCTCCCATATGCATGCAGACATCTGTGTCTCTGCTATCACGCACTAAAGATCGGCAAAATGTTAGATCTTGCACGATAGATCTTGTGTCACATCGTGCAGCTTTTGCTGCACATCGTGTCCTGGAGTGCCGGGGAGCTGCTGGGGAGAGTTCAAGAGAAATTGCTCACGATATCGCATCGTGAGCACATTGTCTAGTGTGTAGGCAGCTTTACACATTAAAATAATTGGAATTCAAAATACTCAGCAACTATGGCCCTCATTCAGAGCCGTACGCTCTGAGCAGAGCGCACGCTCTGAATGAGGGCCGGGCTCCATTTTCATGGAGCGTCCTCCTGGACGCTCGTATAGCTGTGGGTCACCACCCACAGGCTATGCGAGCGTGCTTTGTGATGGCCGCGATGGTCGAGACCATCGCGACCATCGAAATTGCAAGCCGGAGCCTGCGGTTGAGGTTTTCAACCGCAAGCTCCGGAGTGATTTTGGCTCTATCAGAGCCAAAATCACTCCCACTGACATCACTAGTGATGTCAGTGGGCCGGCTTCTGACGGGAGGCGTTCCCGTGGGAACGCCCCCGTCAGGGAGGCACGCCCACCAAAGGGGGCGTGCTGTCAATCAACATTGACAGCACGCCCCCTTTGATCGGACACAACGAGCGAAGGACTTTCCTTCGCTCGTCGCGTCTGGCGCATGCGCACGACGGAGCTCCCTCCGTCGTGCGCATGCTCAGTGCATAACATCGACCCACTTGCGAGCGGACAGCCGCTCGCGAGTGGGTCTGAATCAGGCCCTATGTATGATCATCTATATTCACAAAATATCAATCAAATAGCAAGTTCCGTGCACAACTAATTTCATATATGGAGGTCTAATATATGAAGGTTAACATATTTGTAACATTATAAAAAAAATTCTTTACGCAGGGGATGGTTATACAGTATCTGCCTGTGTGCACTCACTTGACTGAAGTTGTAGAGGAGCTTTTCTAAGATTCCTTTGTAGATCAGCAAGTTCCAGAGAGTTCCTCAATCTTTTTTTTTTCTTCTTCTTTCTTCAAGTTTTTTGTGTGATGTTCATCTGTTTGTGCTTTTAAAAATAAAAAGGCGAAGACCAGAGCAGTCAGACATATCTTTTATGATATGAAGTCAGAATAGTAGTAATGCCTCCTACAAGCTCATTGTTCCTTTTTTTCTATTTATTCGTACCGGAGTCTCACTTTGAAGTTTGTACTTTAGTAATAAAGCTATATAGGTTTCCATGGAAATTGTTTGTTCTTTTTACAAACCTAAGTCCTGCCTGGTGGGAAACTTGGTATACCTTCTGAAATTCATCTATGCGTTTCAACTAGGGGTGTGCACCGGCCACTTTTCGTGTTTTGGTTTTGGATCTGGATCTTTCTTCGTGTTTTGGATCTGGATTGGTTTTGCCAAAACCACCCTTCCGTGTTTTGGGTTCTGGGTTTTGTGTTTTGGATCTGTATTTTTTTGAAAAAAAGCATAAAAACAGCTAAAATCACAGAATTTGTAGGTTTTTCTGCTCCTATGCTATTATTAACCTCAATAACCTTAATTTCCACTCATTTCCAGTCTATTCTGAACACCTCACACCTCACAATAGTGTTTTTATGTCCAAAAGGTTGCACCGAGGTAGCTGGATGACTATGCTAAGCGACACGAGTGGGCGGCACAAACACGTGACCCATCTAGGAGTGACACTGCAGTGGCAGGCAGGATGGCAGTTAGAAAAACTAGGCCCCAAACTGTACATAATGCAAAGAAAAAAAGAGGTGCAAGATGGAATTGTCCTTGGGCCCTCCCACCCACCCTTATGTTGTATAAACAGGACATGCACACTTTAACAAATCAATCATTTCAGCGCCAGGGTCTGCCACACAACTGTGGCTGAAATGATTGGTTCGTTTGGGCCCCCACAAAACAAGCTGGCAATTAATGTGTCCCTGCACAAACTGGCTCTACGGAGGCAAGATGTCATCCTCATCCTCCTCATCCACCGATTCCTCACCCTCTTCAGTGTGTACATCCTCATCCTCACAAAGTATTAACTCGTCCCCACTTGAATCCACCACCACAGGTCCCTCTGTACCTTCTGGAGGCTGGTCTCCCTGGAAGAGCTGATAATTCATTTTGATGAACATCATCTTCTCCACATTCTGTGGAAGCAACCTCCTACGCCTTTCGCTGACAAGGTTCCCGGCTGCACTAAACACTCTTTCGGAGTACACACTGGAGGGGGGGCAACTCAGGTAAAATAGAGCCAGTTTGTACAGGGGCCTCCAAATTGCCTCTTTTTCCTGCCAGTACAGGTATGGACTGTCTGACATGCCTACTTGGATGCTGTCACCGATGTAATCCTCCACCATTCTGTCAATGGTGACAGTATCATATGCAGTGACAGTAGACATGTCAGAAATTGTTGCCAGGTCCTTCAGTCCGGACCAGATGTCCAAACTTGGTCCTGCCTGCCCTGCATCACCGCCAGCGGGTTGCTTAGGATACCTAAGTTTTTTCCTGGCAGCCCCAGTTGCGGGAGAAAATGAAGAAGAAGCCGTTGACGTGTCACGTTCCGCTTCAGCTGACAGTGTGTTCACCAGCAGGTCTTTGCACCTCTGCAGGCTTGTGTCGGCCGGAAAGAGAGACACCACATAGGCTTTAAACCTAGGATCGAGCACGGTGGCCAAAATGTAGTGGTCTGATTTCAACAGATTGACCACCCTGGAATCCTGGCAAAGCGAATGAAGGGCTTCATCCACAAGTCCCACATGCCGAGCGGAATCGCTCCGTCTTAGCTCCTCCTTCACTTTCTCCAGCTGCTTCTGCAAAAGCCTGATGAGGGGAATGACCTGACTCAAGCTGGCAGTGTCTGAACTGACTTCACGTGTGGCAAGTTCGAAGGGCTGAAGAACCTTGCACAACACGGAAATCATTCTCCACTGCGCTTGAGTCAGGTGCATACCCCCTCCTTTGCCTATGTCATAGGTGGATGTATAGGCTTGTATGGCCTTTTGCTGCTCCTCCATCCTCTGAAGCATATAGAGGGTTGAGTTCCACCGCGTCACAACCTCTTGCTTCAGGTGATGGCGGGGCAGGTTCAAGAGTGTTTGCTGGCGCTCCAGTCTTCGGCACGCAGTCGCTGAATGGCGAAAGTGGCCAGAAATTTTTCGGGCCACCCAAAGCGTCTCCTGCACGCCCCTGTCGCTTTTCAGAAAATTCTGCACCACCAAGTTTATTGTGTGAGCAAAACATGGGACGTGCTGGAATTTGCCCAGATGTAATGCCCGCACAATATTGGTGGCGTTGTCAGATATCACAAATCCCCAGGAGAGTCTAAGTGGGGTAAGCCACTGGGCGATGATTTCCCTCAGTTTCTCTAAGAGGTTGTCGGCGGTGTGCCTCTTACTGAAACCGGTGATACACAGCGTAGCCTGCCTTGTAACGAGCTGGCGTTTCTGAGATGCTGCTACTGGTGACGCTGCTGCTGTTGCTGCGTAAGGTGATACATCTACCCAGTGGGCTGTCACAGTCATATAGTCCTTAGTCTGCCCTGTTCCACTTGTCCACATGTCCGTGGTTAAGTGGACATTGTGTACAACGGCATTTTTCAGGACACTGAGGACACTTTTTCTGACGTTTCTGTACAGTCTCGGTATCGCCTGCCTAGTGAAGTGGAATCTAGACGGGATTTGGAACCGGGGACACACTACCTCCATCAATTGTCTAAATCCCACTGCACTAATGGCGGATACCGGACGCACGTCTAACACCAACATAGCAGTCAAGGCCTCAGTTATACGTTTTGCTTCAGGATGACTGCTGTCGTACTTCATCCTCCTCGCTAAGGACTGTTGGAGGGTCAATTGTTTAGTAAAAGTAGTGGTGTTCCTACTTCCTCTCTGGGATGATGAACGACTCCCAGCAGCAGCAGCAACAGCAGCAGCGGCAGCAGTAGGCGTAGCAATGCAGGATCCTCCGGAGGAATCCCGGATAGGAGAGTCAGTCATGCCAGTGATATGGCCTGCAGGACTACTTCCGATCCTGACTAAGGAGGAAATTGACGAGGAGGGAGTTGACGGTGTGGTTTGCAGGCGCTTGGATACAACAGGACAACGGGATTTAGGTGTCCCTGGACTGCTTACGGTCTGAGCCAAAGTTTCTGAACTTGACAGTAACTTTTTATGAACGCGCTGCAGGTGCCGTATAAGGGAGGATGTTCCTAGGTGGTTGACGTCCCTACCCCTACTTATTTCACCTTTACATATGGTACATATGGCAAGACAGTTGTTGTCCGGATTTGGATAGAAATATTGCCAGACCAAAGAGGTGGAATGTTTGGTCTTCTGCCCAGGCATGACCGTGATGGGCTTTTTCATCCCACGGACAACAACTGTCTCCCCCGGAGCCTGATTTAAACAAACCACATCACCATCAGAATCCTCCTCGCCAACTTCCTCCTCAGCACCAGCTACACCAGTATCCTCATCCTGTTGTACTTCAACAGTGACATCTTCAATTTGCATATCAGCAAGTGGACTGTGGGTGCTCCTTTCAGCACTTGCAGGGGGCGTGCAAATGGTGGAAAGAGCCACCTCTTCCCGTCCAGTGCTGGGAAGGTCAGGCATCGCAACCACCACCACACTTGGACTCTCTTTGGGGATTTGTGATATCTTCTTAGAAAGCACAGTTCTTCGCTGTGCTTTTGCCAGCTTAACTCTTTTGATTTTTTTAGTGGGAGGAGTGCTTCCATCGTCATGTGAAGCTGAACCACTAGTCATGAACATACTAGGGATCGACCTTAGCCGTTCCTTGCCACTCCGTGTCGTAAATGGCATATTGGCAAGTTTACGTTTCTCTTCAGCTGATTTATATGTCTTTTTCAAGGTCATTTTCCTGAACTTTGCCATTTGGGATTGTATGTGCCCTCTACTATGACATTGGGCATCGGCCTTGGCAGACGACGTTGATGGCATGTTATCGTCTATGTCATGACTAGTGGCAGCAGCTTCAGCACTAGGAGGAAGTGGTTCTTGATCTTTCTCTATTTTATTTTTATCGGAGAAAGTTTGGTCCTCCATTTATGTTATATCGATTTGATATATACGTGCGGCTAAACACAGAAAATAAATTTTTTTTTGGTTCGGACTGGAGTGTACTTTGTGGGTTACAGCACCCTTTAACGGTCAAGCCAGCCGGCCCTTTACTTATGACACAGGCGCACTCTTGGCACTACTTTGTTGATGCACGTGCGGCTACTGCGCACACAATTCACAAACACAGAAAATAATTTTTTTTTGGTTTGGACTGGAGTGTACTTTGGGGGTTACAGCACCCTTTAACGGTCAAGCCAGCCGGCCCTTTACTTATGACACAGGCGCACGCTTGGCACTACTTTGTTGATGCACGTGCGGCTACTGCGCACACAATTCACAAACACAGAAAATAATTTTTTTTTGGTTTGGACTGGAGTGTACTTTCGGGGGTTACAGCACCCTTTAACGGTCAAGCCAGCCGGCCCTTTACTTATGACACAGGCGCACGCTTGGCACTACTTTGTTGATGCACGTGCGGCTACTGCGCACACAATTCACAAACACAGAAAATAATTTTTTTTTAGGTTTGGACTGGAGTGTACTTTCGGGGGTTACAGCACCCTTAACGGTCAAGCCAGCCGGCCCTTTACTTATGACACAGGCGCACGCTTGGCACTACTTTGTTGATGCACGTGCGGCTACTGCGCACACAATTCACAAACACAGAAAATAATTTTTTTTTTGGTTTGGACTGGAGTGTACTTTCGGGGGTTACAGCACCCTTAACGGTCAAGCCAGCCGGCCCTTTACTTATGACACAGGCGCACGCTTGGCACTACTTTGTTGATGCACGTGCGGCTACTGCGCACACAATTCACAAACACAGAAAATAATTTTTTTTTTGGTTTGGACTGGAGTGTACTTTCGGGAGTTACAGCACCCTTAACGGTCAAGCCAGCCGGCCCTTTACTTATGACACAGGCGCACGCTTGGCACTACTTTGTTGATGCACGTGCGGCTACTGCGCACACAATTCACAAACACAGAAAATAATTTTTTTTTAGGTTTGGACTGGAGTGTACTTTCGGGGGTTACAGCACCCTTAACGGTCAAGCCAGCCGGCCCTTTACTTATGACACAGGCGCACGCTTGGCACTACTTTGTTGATGCACGTGCGGCTACTGCGCACACAATTCACAAACACAGAAAATAATTTTTTTTTGGTTTGGACTGGAGTGTACTTTCGGGGGTTACAGCACCCTTTAACGGTCAAGCCAGCCGGCCCTTTACTTATGACACAGGCGCACGCTTGGCACTACTTTGTTGATGCACGTGCGGCTACTGCGCACACAATTCACAAACACAGAAAATAATTTTTTTTTAGGTTTGGACTGGAGTGTACTTTCGGGGGTTACAGCACCCTTAACGGTCAAGCCAGCCGGCCCTTTACTTATGACACAGGCGCACGCTTGGCACTACTTTGTTGATGCACGTGCGGCTACTGCGCACACAATTCACAAACACAGAAAATAATTTTTTTTTTGGTTTGGACTGGAGTGTACTTTCGGGGGTTACAGCACCCTTAACGGTCAAGCCAGCCGGCCCTTTACTTATGACACAGGCGCACGCTTGGCACTACTTTGTTGATGCACGTGCGGCTACTGCGCACACAATTCACAAACACAGAAAATATATTATTTTTTTAGCACTTGGGGGGAGCACCCCTGATGGACAGAGCACCCCCTGGACAACACTACAGCACCCCTTTAGGACTGGGACACTGCACAGGACTTTGGAACTGACTGCACAACACAGTCCAGCCAGCCCCTATGGACTTTGAAGTAGTGGACACAGCCCCTATTAACAACAGCAGCACAGCACAACACAGCCAGCCCCTATGGACTTTGAAGTAGTGGACAACAGCAGCACTACACTACACTACACTACACAGCACTAACTCCCACCCTCCCTCTTCACTGTCCACAGCCGAGTGAGAAAATGGCGCCGACGCGGGTACCTTATATAGGATCCAAAACCCGCGAGACTCGGAAGGCGGGATGATGACGTTTTGCCTCGATGTCAGATCCGAGTCAGGCGGGAAAAGTCGAGCCTGACTCGGATCGGACTCGGATCGGGGGGGCTCGGGGGGGTTCGGATTTCAGAAATCCGAACCCGCTCACCCCTAGTTTCAACCCTTTTATGGTGGGTACACACTACACGATATGCTCCCTGAGCGATATCGTGTAGTGTTGTCCCCGGCAGGCTGTGCTCAATGTCGTTCATGACATTGAGCACAGCCGCTGAACGATATCATTAACGATATCGTTCAGCGCCGGGCTCTCTCCCTCATTCCCTGACATGCAGCAACCTGACAAGATCGTCAGGTTGCCCTGCATGTCAGCCCGATGAACGATAATGACGAATGACCCACGGGAACGCGCGTTGTCATTATCGTTCATCTTTTTGGGGTTAAAAATGGACGATAAAGTGGACGACTGAACGATATCGTTATCGTTCAGTCGTCCACTTTATCGCCCAGTGTGTATGCACCTTTAGACTTTTTCTTGAGGTTAACGGGGTTTCAGTTCATTTGGACTATACATGGTCAATGTGGCATGTTGGCATTAGTTGGGCACCAGCATGCCACTTTAGGTGAGCACTGTGTAATATATGCCACACAATCATCCTCCCACAAATGTAAAACCTCTAAAACTCTGTAAAAGGCAATTTGAATTTATAGGCAAGTGTGTCATCTCACCAAGGACAAGGTTGTTTAGAAGATCTACTGGAATGCCATCTCTGTATAGCACTTGGACCCAGTGAGCAGAACTGTCATTGCTGTTCGCATCTTGAGTTTCCCTTTGGTGATCTACAATCACTGATGATGGTGGCATTAGCTGGCACATAACTTAACTAGAAACAAGAATTAAAGCAATGTCTGGGGGATGGGGTTAGGAGGGGTAGCCTATATCCCAAGAAATCCCAGAGGGGCTGTGTCGTGATTCATGGCAAATCATGCAAGTGCAGGGCGGCAGTGGACACCAATCCAGGAGACTAGCCTTCTCTTGCAGGGGGCCAGGAGCGCCACATGATTTTAGGGAGCCTCCCGGACGTTACAGTACAGTAGGCAAGTAAAGTATGCCTGATGGTGAGTATTAAGGTAATGGTTAGGTTTAAGGTTAGGGGTTAGGCACTAGGGGGAGGATTAGGGTTAGGCTGCGGGAGCGGAGGTCTAGGCTGCAGGAAAGGTGGATTAGGGGTAGGGCAAGGGGTAGGGTTAGAATACTTACCTGCATGCATCAGGATATCCACCATCGGGATTACACTGCCAGGATTCTGACTGCGGGCATTATCAGTGGCAGGATCGCGTACCCAACCTGTAAAGCTTTACATTGCATTTTGATCCTTTATAAGTAAATGTGAATAAAATAAATATACTACATAGTAGAATTTCCCATATCTTTATATGGACATGCCTTGTAATCTAAACCTGTCACTTGCAATGGTGTCACATTTCTTGTTATCATATTTAATTTTGTTCTAGCATTTTGAAAACCTACAAAGTGTGAAATGCAATAATTTATCACTAAATCAAAGCCAATTAGAAACTGATGCGTGAATATGCCAGGTGTTTAAAAATAGGATGAACATGTTTTAGTTCTGACAGGCAGATATGGCAGAAACATTACTGGAGTAGCATTTCTGTGCCTTGATTCTAAACAAGGAAGTTTCAGTCCAATTTAGGTTGGATTATATTTTGGTTACTTCCGAG
Organism: Taudactylus pleione; assembly: GCA_031769625.1. Taxonomy (NCBI): domain Eukaryota; kingdom Metazoa; phylum Chordata; class Amphibia; order Anura; family Myobatrachidae; genus Taudactylus; species Taudactylus pleione. Next base: position 9,569,147 of record JAUIMM010000052.1, on the reverse strand, counting down.
GATTACAAAAGCCAATTTGGGGAAGTTAGATTGAAAAGCATGCTAGTTTTCCTTATTGGGTCCTGAAATGCTATTAACATTTTCAGGATATCCTTTTTTCAGTTCAGCTGTTTTCAGTGACACGGCAAATGAGTCATCCACTAATCAATTCTGCTCTTCTCATCTAGGGATTAGGCATGTAAAAATTGTTTCATTTCAGTAATTACTGTATTTTCTGCCTTTTAATTGTTAACCTCTCAACTGTCTCTCTTTCAGACTGACAGTCTGATTACCACCCAAATTGCTCTGTCCCTCCTTTTCATCTGATATATAGATTTATATGGCAAAACTGTTAGGGGGCCATTTATTAAAAATAAAAATACAGCCAATCCACCATGAACTATTTCATGGCTATTTCTAAGAAGGTTATCATTACCACATGTTACAGTATCTGGGCCACTTAGCATGCAGGTAACGCAGAAGATATCTCCAATATATGCTGTGGTTCCCCACTATGCACTTGCAAAAGCAGTCCCCATAGCTTTGCATGTGGCGTGGGAAAAAGACCCATTTACCAAGCTCCAAATAGCGTACCCTCTTATCCGTTATCGGATCCAGCGATGTCATTTATTGTCCATTTGTTCACCCGCTGGCTGCATGCGGTGCTCCCAAGTCCCTATGGGGTACACATAGGCAAACAGGGGGCTTTCCGTCTGCCTGGAAACCCCCCTCCCCAGCCCACACCATGACCAAAATAGAAATAGTAATGTAATAGAATGTTACTAGTGCTGCATGTTCTTCACAGTATCACAAATGAAATAATTAGCACCACCTGTGGATCTTTTAACATGTATCAGTCAGTAACAAATAACCTGTGCACCAACTAGAAGATCTGGAAAACATTCACTGTTAGGGATGTGCTGCTATAGAGCCCAATATGTACATATATGTCAAGGGCAGTGCTAGGTTATGCTGCTGCTCCCCCAGACTCCCAAATTTGCTCTAATAATCTGGAATGGTACCCACATCTAAAATAAAAACATTGGGCTCAGGCAGGATGGCCCTACTGCCGCATTTAATGGCTTACTGTGATTGCTGGTCCTCTATATGCTGGAATTATGACACACAATATACTTTGTATGACGCATATTAAAGCTGATTAAGTGCTAATTCTACCCTCTTCATGGACTGGGCACACTCACTCTAAAATCAAGCATTTGGAAACCCCCCTCTAGAAATCCTGCGTTTGCCACTGGTACATGTACTAAGCCTTGGAGCGAGATAAAGTGAAGAAAAATAAAGTATCAACCAATGATCTCCTTACTGTTATATTTCAAACAGCCTATAAAATGATAGTTAGCTGATTGGTTGGTCCTTTATCTCTCTCCACTTTCTCTCTCCAAGACTATGCACGCAATGATCTTGGAATTACATCACCTGGGCATTTGGCCAATCAGCGTTCAGCAGGTCTCATTCACATGATCAACTCAGCCAATCAGCTTCCAAGGTGTCCTATTTAAAGCAGGAAGTACTGGAGGAAATCACCAGTGCAACTTCTCATATAAAGGACCTAGCACCCTGGCTCCTGGTTCTGTATTGCTCCCCAGCATTGTGTTCCAGTTCATTCCAGCAGTATGTTCCAGTTTTATCTTCCCAGCAATCTGTTCTAGTTTTGATTCCCAGCATTCTGTTCCAGTCCATTCCAGCAGTCTGTTCCAGCTCTACTACAGCATTCTGTTCCAGATTCTCAGCATACGGGCTAATCCTGAAAACCTACACTTGCCTAATATTCTAGCATTTAGACAAATCCTGAAAATCTGCAACTGTCTATAATGGGCTATCCTGTAAGCCTGCCTCCTGCCTCAGTGTCTTTCCCTTGGCCTACCCCTCTGCACTCTGGCCGTGGTTCCCTTTCTGTAGCATCAGTCTCCCTCTTCTGCCAACAGTTGTCCACATGAAGGCTCCCTAGCTTGACTCCTACAGAAGTATGGCAAGCTAGCCCAAGGGGCCCTGACCCGAATCTCAATCTTCCTAGTGTGATGACATCAATAAAATGTTTATATGAGATCAGCAGGAAATCTGGGCTGAAAGTTGCAGCAATTTGAGTCAATTATGCCTAAACTAACTTAACTGTTGGCATCACGCTGCCTATGTGCAGTTTAACATGACTTACAAGGATTTTGCAAAATAAAGGTAACATAATAAACTTCAATGGCTACTATCAGACTCTTTGAGTCAAATAAGTCACAATTTATGGGCATAGTCCTGATTTCAGGTTACTGTTCCCTGTTCCCAATCAGGACAGCAATGTCACTCGGACCAGAAGGTTGGGAGGAATGTCCCATCCGGTGCTGTACTGCATAAAAGGGCAGCTGTGAACAGGGCCATAACTAGGAGTGTGCGAGCAGTGCCGCCACAAAGAGCACAGAGCCCTGTGGGCAGTACCGCCGCTTCCCCATGGCACCTGCAATTTTCTTGCAGGGTGCCTGGAACGGCACCATGCAGCCACTAGCGCTGCTACAGCACTGGCTGTGAACTTGTGCCACACAACCACCTGCCATTTGGCAAGCACGCCATTAGAGGGGTGTTTTTTGAAAGGAGGCCTTCAGGAAACACAGGACATACCCTATGAAGTGTGACCACACCACATGATTGTGTGACTCTTTGTATCATGTCACAAATCCTCCACTTATAAAGTTGGGAGGTAGGATCCTGTGTTGTGTATGCTGGCACGCACAACTGTCAGTTTCAGAGTTATCTCCTTGCTAAGGTGCAAAACATGTTAGAGGATCTTGGATGGAGGATTGAGGTTCCTGGAATGCACCACAGTGAGACAACTTTAGTGTTTGATGTTGTTGGGGAGTGCTGAATGGATTATTTATGTAAGCTAGTGTTCGTAATTAAACCTCTAACTAAATATTGCAAAACATATGTAGGACAGGGTAACAAAAATAATACAGTATGTTTATTTTCATGTTACTGTTTTATACTCTATGTTTCATATCGTATTTGTATTTTGCAGCAGAATATTACAAACTATGTGTAACACATGGAGTGATTTGCTGTATATCTTAGCAAATCCGGTGTATTAAGAGTAACTTGCTGAGTTTGGAGTGTGCAGCTCTGTCTGGTGTTAGCAACAATGATGAAATTCTGCTTACATGGCTTATCGCCATTATTATATTTAAGAAACTTATGACCTGAATCCTGGTACTTATTCTGAGGCGATCAGACAGCTCACAGAGCCGTCGCCAATTCTACTAGTAAAACTGTTAGAGAAATTGTTAATAAAATGCTAGCTACATACGCACCAATGTTACTGACAACATGGAAAAATAACATCACTGGCATTATGGATTAATGGGAAGCAAAGCGAAAATCCCATGTTTGGCTGGTTTTATTCAGCATTATTAGTCATTTCCTATTGATATTGTGAAGTTATTGTGGCAGAATTATTAATAGGGTTTTTTTTTTTGTCCTGTACATCAAATGGTTGCCACTGGCAATTAAAGTGCTAACGTCAGCAATAGCCTTGTCGGATGCAAGATTCTTCGCTTGGGGAAGCAAAGTATTGAGAAGTTACATCTAGGATGGTGATAACAGTTTAAATCATTATACATTTTATAAAACTTTTTTGTAATCGATAAAGGTTTTTCAAATATTTTTTATATTATTAAATAAATGTTATTTTTATTTCTACTTAATTATTTGTAAGTTTTAGGGGGAATGTCAGTTAGCCGTGATAATGCGGTAATTTTTAACCAGCTAAGCTTCCGAACCCTTAGGGTGTAAATTCTGCTTATCGCGTCTATGCGCTCTCCCATTTTTTGCACAATTCAATTATAAAAGTCTCCAAGCGGTATTCGCACAAACATTTTTCCTGGTTTTACCTGCGGTAAGTATGGGTGAAAATAGGGAAATCTGCATGTACCCCCAAAAAGGCAAAGTGACATAGGATAACAATATAGAAGTGTATTAGTGACCCTAATAAAATTATTTGAGATTGTTAAATTGTGTCAAATGGCTGTTTTATGCATATTTCTAAAGCAGTCAAATAATTATAGAAAGCAAGGGTTTTTTTTTTGCAAAATAAATGTTCTTTTTAAAATGGGGGTGCATAAACATTCCTATAGGTATATATTTGTCTCATTTAAAGACTATTTTTAAAAAATCATCCAAATACGCCTCTAACATTCACCTGCAATCTTAAAAACACCTGTCCCATTCATATAGCAACCCCCATATACCTGTTCCACACAAATTAACCCAAATTCCTGCACTTTGCACTTTTTCAGCACAAAAATGACTTCTCATTATTGGTCAAATTAAGCTAATTAAAAAGTAATTTTTGCCTAATTAGGAGGGTCCCGACATTTTTACCTTGAAATGATTTTCCCCAACTTTTCACCCTGCTCAGGAGGTGGTGAAAACTTTTCATGACTTTATGCTATAGATAATTTGCACCTGCAAAAAACGTGGATAATAGGACAGCTTGATAAGTATACATTTGCATGATAAGCCATTTTTCTGGAAAAAGTGGCTTATCACGGCTATTTGATTTCCCCCACTTTACCTTAAGTGGAACTGAAAGACCATGGGCTAAATGTAATAGCTTCCGATCTTCAGCCACTGTGAGGATTTATGCGAGTCTCCCCGTATTTTTAAAGTGGCAATTATTTTAAAGGCTTAACCAGCTTGGTTTACACTTTAAAATGATTGGCACTTCAAAAATACGGGGAGACTCAAATAAGTTCTCACAGTGGCTGAAGATCGGAAGCTATTACATTTAGCTCCATATCTGGGATCATGTATACTGTACATACATATGCAAAGAACAGCCTAGCAAAGTGGTAAATTAACCTTTACCATTCTGGGCCAAGCCCAGCATCACTCAATTGCCCCAGCTAGATTTTTTATAAATTAAACTGCAGCATAGCTGACTTATACAAATATAATGGCAATAAAACATGAACTCCTTACTGCTGGCCCATAGTCTCATTTCATAGTAATTGACAGCAATATGCAGGTGGTATGGTTAGGTTGTGTACTCCACAATCATCTTCAGTGTATTGTAATGGGTCTATAAGTCAGTCAGCTGTAGGGGTAAATAATGCCAACTACTGTGCCATGTGTATACCAGCAATAACAACAAAGCCCACACACATGCATGTTAATTAAATCAACAATCACCAATCAAAGTGCACTGTGAAAATCAGCAATTGATTCAGCATATAATTCAACACATTGGTATTCCTTTGCTTGCCAGTATCTATGTGTATTTACTTGTATGCCTATTTCCTAGAGCCTATATAGCCATCTTGTAGAGCAGGCCTGGCCAACCTGTGTCTCTCCAGCTCTTAAGGAGGGGGAGGGGGGGGATGGGCTGCACAACCTAATTACAACATTATCAGAGGTGCTCCCATGCTTAGACCTGTAGTTCTATTGCAGAAAAAAAGGGGGAAGCTGATGCACACTCTTAAGTACTAAGAATAATAAATATAGAAAATATATAATAAAATATCAATTAACATGGTGTTATATAGAGGTTCTTAGTACATGTTTGGCCAAAGATGTTTGCCCACCTACCACTTCACGGTGACCTCATCAGGTTGGCCCCTAAAACTACAAGTCCCAGCATGTCCTCCCACCAATCAGCCTGTAAAGCATGCTGGAACTTGTAGTTTCACAAAAGCTAAAGAGCCACAGGTTGGCAAGGCCTGTTGTAGAGAGTAGATGTTCTTGCTCACATACTCCTTGGTGTCAGACAAGACCTCCCCTCCACCACCAAGAGGTCCTTGTGTGAATCTGTGAAGGTTCCATTCACCCACTCTATCACAACCTTTTGTGGCTGGCCGCAGAGATTTTCTGCCACTGTGTGTGAATAATTGTTGGCTAAACACATAAAACAGCTCATACCTAGTAATTGGTGGAGGTGTGTTAATCTTTCCAATGCAAAAGATCTTGCAGCATAGAGGCCAAGAGGGCTAACATGAACGTCCGAGGTGGGAAGCAGATGGCAGAAGCCCTCACCAGCTGTTCCAGCCCAGGCCAGTAAACAACCTCTGGCCTAGATGGCCTTTAGTCTCCTTTATGTTGAGTATGTGGACTTTAATCATTCCACGTAACATTTTATGTGACACTCAGAAACTTGGGATTGATGACAGGATTATAATTACACCATTCAATGAAAGCTTGCATTGTTTAGGAGACTTGACCCTTCTACCCCATCGTTCCTATTTAGATTTTCCACCATATGTTTCCATTGTTTAAATGTATAATATCACAAATGTATATATACATATTATACATACATATACATACATATATATATATATATATATATATATACACATACATACATACATACATATATACATACATATATGTATATATATATATATATATATATACATACATATATATATGCACACATACATACATTCACTCACAAATTTTGATTATAGCTCAGCCTATAAGTTGTAAAATAAACACATTCTAATGCAAAAATAATGGGTGATGTAAATGCAAGTTATTTATAAAGCTGATCTGGACAGTGCAAAGAACAATTGGATACACAAAAGAAGTTGCAAAATGTATATCATGCTTTTGGCAAAACAAACTGAAGCAGTGTGTAATGTGCTACAATCTGCAAAATAGGTTTTGTTGCTTTTCCATTTTTAGGTGCGCTGCACAGGACTTTTAAGTGGGTGACAATGTAAGCAACTTTAGTTGGACAGCACAAAAGGTGTAATGGTTAGCATTACTGCCTCACAACACTGAGTTTGTGGGTTTGATTCCCACCACGGGCTTACATGTTTGGAGTGAATGAAGCTGGACGGCTACTCCTCACGCAGATCGGCTACCGTGGGATGCAGAGCGGTTTTGGAAACCACCTTGTGGCCTGGATATAGCAGAGTGGATTGACCACAGACTGAGTCTGACAGATGAATACTGGGTCTGATTGGTGAATGCTGGCTGCGCTGGGTCTGATTGGTGAATGCTTGGTGCGATGGAGGAGACTGAGTCTGAGGCACAATAGGGGCCGATAGCAGAGTGTTTGCTACGTAGTACGCAGAGCCTAGACAAATGACAGGGATTTGCTGGATGTTGTGCACAGTCTGACACAGTGGCAAAGACTTGCTGGGTATCTGCTGAATATAGCACACTGTCTGGAACCAGTGACAGATTCTTGCTGAGTACAGTGCACAACCTGAGACGGGAAAAAGTCGGGAAGCCGGCGGACGCAATGCCGACCGCCGGCATCCCGACTGCTAAATCCCGGCAAAGTTTAAATATCTCGACGCCTATCATTTTACCTACACCGGGAGACCGGCGCCCGGCATCCCGATCGAAGGGATGCCGGGCGCAGACAGCCGCGGGGGGAGGGTTAGGTTTAGGGCTCCCGGGGGGACTTATGGTTAGGCACCCCCCGGGAGGTTAGGGTCAGGCTAGGGGAAGGGGGGGTTAGGGTTAGGCACCCCGGGGGGGAGGTTAGGGTTAGGCACCCCACGGGGGACTTAGTTTTAGGCGTCGGGGAAGGGGGTGATAGGTTTAGGCACTTAGAGGGGGGATTAGGGTTAGGCACTTGGGGGGGAGGTTAGGGTTAGGCACCCCTAAGGGAGGGTTAGGCTTAGGGGGTAGAATAGGTTAGTTTATATAGTTACCTTTCGACGTTCGGGATTTCCACCTGTGTCGGGCTGCCACTGCCGGGATTTGATGCGGCCAGCGGTAAATCATACCGAAACCCCTGAGACATATGACAGAGTCTGCTGAGTATAACGCACAGCCTGGAACTGATGACAGAGTCTGCTGAGTATAGGGCACAGCCAGGAACTGATGATAGAGTAGCCTGGAACTGATAATAGAGTCTTCTGAGTATAGCGAACAGCATGGAACTTGAGATAGTGTCTGCTGAGTAAAGCGCACAGCCTGGAACTAATGAGTCTGCTCAGCCTGGAAATGATGACAGCATCTGCTGTATATAGAGTACAGTCGGGAACTAAACTGGAACAAATGTACGGGTACTCTGATCCAGGATCCAGGGAGCAAGTCTCATGGAGAGAATTTGTTCTGGCAATGAGTCCATTGCCAATCTGGACTTAAGTAGGGTGCCCTCGTCACTAATAGGCTCAGCTGAGCATGTAGTGGAACCCGGTTGTCAGGATTCATTGAGGTGATAGCAGCCGAGATGGTGGCACTCATGCTCTGCCAGCGTGGGAGAAGACACTGGAATGGATGCTACCCACCCTGCTGGTTGGCAAGCATGGAACTCTGCTTCCCGCGGCCAGGAGGGACACGGATGGCAATGAGATGGTACCTCCGTAACTGGTTATGGGGCCCTGAACCCTGATGTGTGATATGTGCTATATAAATAACTGGTAATAAATAATGCTGCATAAGTGGGGGCACAGTTTGATTTGGATTCTGTTTTGTCATGTAATTTGCATCAGTACAGATGTAAACAACCAGTCCATTCGGAATGGTATTGTATCGGCTGACAAGGAGAGACCAACAGGCTGAAATCCCGACAGGCTGAGGTAAGTACTCTAACCCTCTCCCCTCCTAACCCTAACCCACCTTTAGGGGTGCCTAATCCTATCCTCCCCCCAGTGCCTAACTCTAACCTTCCCCCGGGGGTGCCTAAACCTAACCCCCCTCCTCACTCCCTAAACCTAACCCCCCTGGGGGGGCCTAACCCTAACTCTCCCCGGGGGGGTTTCTATCCCTAAGTCCCCCCGGGGTGCCCTAAACCTAACCCTCCCTCCCTCACGGCTAACAGAACAGACGCCCGTACTTATCTCGATCGGGCCCGCAACATTCTGTATTCCGGCGTTGGGATTATGACAGGTGTCGGTATCTTGACGCCTGTCATAACTCCTTAGCCGGCGTTCCGGCGTCGTGATAGTGCATTTGTGCAAAGCAAGTCTCGCAAATTGTCAGTCACCTCCTCCGACCATGGCAGCCTGATACAGAGGAGTGAAAGGGAACATAGTGGATTTATTTAATTAATTATAAAAAAATAATATCATTATTTCAGTGTTACATAACCAAATAATACATAGTTTTTAATACATATATATATATATATATATATATATATATATATATAGTATTAATGTTAATGAGTGGATTTACTGTAAGCTGCTATCTAACTTAAAAGGCATGGTAGATTTATATGCATTCATTATTGAGAACATTGCATATTTCGGTTCTATAATCATATGTATTTCCCCCATATGTGTCAAGTTTTGTCGAATTGATGAGATCTATATTATGTTATTGAGTTCTCTGATTTGGTCTCTCAGATCTCTCCCAAACATAGCGACTTGTAAAGATTCATTACTACTGACGTTCTCAAGATGTTCATCTTCAATCTAAGAGACACAGTTATTGTTTAAAAAGCACTCAAATTGAAATGATCAGTCACATTGTCTTCACTGTAGCTCTCTCAGCTTGCACTGCTTTCAAGTGGTTCATAATTTCAGCAAAATCATTACCTAGCGAAGACAAATCTACCAAGTGATAGAAGTATCCATGATGTCTAGTGTTTTATTTACAGCTTATTGCACAAAAGACCTTTTTGCTTATTTCTATACCATATTCTGTATTGTAACGGGATCTCAGTGTTCCAGACTAAATAATTTAGTGAGATTTTTGCAGATGTTGAAAGTAAGAAGTCAGTTACACATTGTTTGGCAAGTCTTATGTGTTCTGTGTGTGAATTATGCAACATTTTGTACAGAATTAGAAACCAATATTTAGCATTATATTACATTGGATTTGGCATAATTTGCTTTGGAATCCAATTACGAAGCTGCTAGAAGTATAGGGAATGCAGCCAATATCAGATTCAGAAAAACTGTGGTCAAAGTTGTGTTGACAAACTATTTTGTTTGTGGTCAATTAGTGTTGTCAACGGGTTTTGAGATTCTGTGTGCTGTTCTCGGACCCAGAATTGTGGCAACGCATATCTCCCAAGGGACAGCCCCAATTCTAGGAACCCTTGCTTTGCAACTAGTGCTTGCGGCAATACTGGGGTGCTCTGGATGAATCAGAGATAGGTTATTGGCAGCCTAGCCTTTCGGAAGCACTTGGCATGGCCATAGGACACACCCGATGTAGCCAGACTCCTTGTATAGCATGTGAAAAAATAAATATGATGTGAGTCACGGCGCTAAAATTCTAGTCACCTTGGAGTGAATGTATGTATCAGATATATACTTGTACTTATCTTTTCAATATAGACAAGGATTCTGTATACTGTTTGGCACGTCCTCAATGTGGGTTATATTCACTAAGGGTTTATGCAAACAGATAAATAAATTAAGATAATATAATAACTGAAGAAAAACATAGAATCAAATAGTCTCTTTACTCACTGAGTAAAGGGAGGTGATTTTCCCATATAGGTATCTTATGAGGACAATAATTAAAGCTCCTACAGATTAGTAGTATCTCTGACTTGTGAGTATAGTTGATATCTAGTGTATTTCGCAGAGGTGGTGTACCTCACTTACACTAATACGCAGGTAATGAGGCTTGTAAAGGTATCTGTATAGGTCATTCACAATAATGTGTACCGATACTCACGAGTTATCATGGTGGTAGAAAGCATGTAGCGGTATCTTTAATAATGATGTTTTATTCACACAAAGATAAAAAAACAGTAGAATAATTAATCAAAAGTTAAATTAGACTGAAGGGGTAGGCAACACTTAGGGAGAGGCAGACCAAGTAACGAGAAGTATAAAAAAAAGCCTTCCGAGCCTAGGCTAGGAAGACCTAGTACCTGATGGGACTTTTTTTTAGACACACTACTGGAGTAATGGTATGACCATTTAAATTTCTCGTTAGTTGGTCTGCCTCTCCCTAAGTGGTGCCTACACCTTCAGTCTAATTTAACTTTTGATTAATTATTCTACTGTTTTTTCATCTTTGTGTGAATAAAACATCGCTCTTTTATTAATATTGGAGTATATTCGGGAAACAATCATTTTTAAAGATACCGCTACATGTTTTCTACCACCATGATAACTCGTGAGTATCGGTACGCATTATTATGAATGACCTATAAAGATACCTTTAAAAGCTTTGTCACCTGCATATTAGTGTAAGTGCATATTAGTGTAAGTGAGGTACACCACCTCGCATTCGCAGAGACAGAGCTTTATTGCAAGCTCAGTCCCAGCAACAGATTCTGAATAAATCCCTGTGATGTTGCCGAATTCGCAATGCGAATTCAGTCGGAAATATCACACTACAATCTGCATTCTAAATGCGGACTGTAGTAAATAGAGCCCTATATGTGTTAAACATGCTTAAAAATGGCATGGTTTTAGAAGTAGTGAATTTCAATGAGAAAACTCTGTAGCATTAACAAATCCAAACTTGATATTGTAGGACTAAAACATGTCAATTTTCTGGAACATATAGAGACACGAAGGGGAGAAGACCTTTATATAGCTCAAGACTGGAAAATAATGGGACCTGTTTGTCATGCGATGTTATGGTGTACCATACAGTGGCACCATACAAAATCCCTCTATTTTAACATTTCTATTACACTGTCATTTGGTCTTATTGGTCAATTAGCACAGACAAAAAGGTAAAATAAAAACACATGTTCATTTGTGTCTGACATTTAGGCACCTAAGAATTTGAATTGCCATTAGGAACTGTCAATTGGGTTTTTAGTTTTGGATCAAGTTGTCCAAACACACAGTTTCATTTTCCAGTTTGGTAGTTTTATATCAAATTTATCACAAATCAGTGAGTCCATGCAGACATTCTATTCTGATTAGCATCTGTGGGATCATTCGAATAATGATATAGGCTAGCAGGAAAATTATGGCAGCCAATGGTCGCAAACTACAATTTTGGGTGGTCATAGAACAACCCTTTTAAAGATATCCTGTTACTATGCGACCAGGCCAAAAAAAAACATCTGGCCATAGAAGCATAGCACAAATATTATGCTAAAATGGAGAGGGATCCACCTTTGTAAACTTCAATTCATGTGCCCAATTGACACCCTAACTAAGCATTCATGCATCCAGATCTATATGCTAGCACAGCAATATGTAGAAATTACACATACTTTGATACCCAAAAATGTTCAATACCTTATATCACTCTCATACAGTGTAGGTGCACCATAGCTAAACATTCTATAGTACATTTCAGTGATTCAGAACAAGTGATTCAGAACAAGTGCCAGTATACATTTGTGACACTACACAAAGCGGGATACAGTCAGTATCCTGGCGGCCACGAGCCCGGCACTGATATTACCGGTGCCAGAATCCCAACGCGTATCACAATCCCATCACCGACATCCCGACCGCCGGGATATTGAAGGTAAGTAACGGAGTGGGGGGGACGGCTAGGGTGCGGGGAAAGGGGTAGGCACTAGGGGGAGGGATAGCTTCAGTTTGCAGGGTGGGTGAGGTTAGGTTCAGGCACTAGGGGGGGAGGTTAGGGTTAGGCACCAAAGAGGGAGGGTTAGAGTTAGGGTAGGGAGAGTGGGAGGGTTAGCATACCGAGCAACAAGTGTCAGTATGCTAGCCCTGATGGAATGCCGGTGTCAGGATTTTGACCGCCAAGATCCCGACTGCCGGCATCCCATACCAGTTTCCACAAAGCTGAATGTGTCACGAGAATTTCTAGGTCGAGGGAAGATTATTAAAACAGGCTGAGGGTATGCAATAGAGATTTTGTGCCCGATTCAGAGTCGCACCAAGTCCACTGTGTAGACCAATCTCACATTTTCTAGCAACAGTGCTTGCGTCATAGCCTGCATACACAGCTTTGAGCAATTACATGCGAGTGCTACGCTTCTCAGCTGCAGCTACACTTGTGGCTTAACATGTGCAACTGAGCTGCAGCTCTGCATTGGCACATAGGGTTCTGTGGGTATGTATATGGAATTGTGGATAAGTGCAGGCACAGATTAGTCTGATTTCAAAAGGATCTCTTGCTCCAAGGATAAGTATTGTGCAAAGCTGCACTGATAGTGATGATGGCTACTTTCATAAGCGGATGGATGGGGTGGTGCAGTCTAAGTATAGGTGGAGATTCCCATTTATTTCCAAAGACGCAATGCGGGCGAATTATGTACGACTTTGAATTTGGCCCTATATGTGAACTACATATTAATAACAATTGATACAAATAAGCTTCAATTAATTTACATATTAATGATTCTGGTATCTGTTTCAATATTGGTATGTTGCAAAAAAATAGTGTGCTATTGGTTTCAGCTGGGCTACCACCTAGAAGACTGGGAAGCCACCACTATACATGAGATGGACCTATTTTATGAGTTGGGTTCAGGGCCGGTGCAAGATTTCCTGGTACCCTAGGCAAAATGTCAGCCCCCTCTCCCCACACACACACACCATTTACACACTTCCCAGCCAGTAAAGTAGCAGTGTGGCATCTTATAATGTAAGTCAACCCCTCTCCCCACACACCAATTACCCACTTCACCTTATACTGTAAGTCCCCCACACACGCACACACATACACAAATTACCCACTTCCCAGCCAGTAAGGTTAAAGTGCGCAACACATACACACATACACACACCTTAGCATACAACTATAAGTTCTCCCCTCCTACAACATGCAAGACACAGCCAGATACAGCTTGCTTAATATGCTAATGCTACAGGTGCCTTACCTACAGGTGCCCGGACCCGAGAGAAAGACTGTAGCGCAGTGATGATGAGTCACTGAGCACTCAATGGCACATGGCAGCTGTCTGGGAGGAGCTGAGCTGCACATGTCAGCAGCTCCCCTAGATGACTCACTGGCTACAAGGTCGTTCGGAGCTCAGGTGCAAGCTCTGGCTCACAAAAAAAAAAAGGCGGTGCAGCTGCGGCAATGAATCTGTGGGCACCACTATTGTGAAGTGTTACTGACTCTGCTCCAGGGGCATATCTACCCATTGGCCAGGATGGCCCTTGCCAGGGGCATCGACCAAGGGTGGGTGCCGTCTGGCGGTGCCACCCGTGGCCATAGGGTAGAATCAGGCCGGGACTGCCAAGAATGGTGTCCCGGCTCTCGGGTACGCCCCTGGCTCCTACCTGGGGCAGATGTTTAGGGCCTGGTAGCCGCTGGCACTTGTCGGCGGCTGCCTGGTACAAGCAAGCAATTAATTAATAACAGGTTTTTTTTACACAAGGCGTGTGTGACATCATGACGTCACGCGTGCTTTATTGCTGCACACACTGAGGAGCCTGCTTGCCATAGCCAGAAGAGATGTGGGCTGGAGGGGCTGAGTGCAGGGGGGGGGGGGGCAAAAGGGGGATGGCTGTAAAGACATAAGGGGGGTGGCTGGGGACACAGAAGGGGGGGCGGCTGAGGACAAGGAAGAGTGAATGACTGGGGACACATAAGAGGGAATGGCTGGGGACACAGAAGAGAGATGGCTGGGGACACATAATGGGGATGGCTGGGGACACAGAAGAGAGATGGCTGGGGACACAGAAGAGGGAATGGCTGGGGACACAGAAGAGGTATGGCTGGGGACACAGAAGAGGAAATGGCTGGGGACACATAAGAGGGATGGCTGGGGACAGAGAAGGAGGATGGCTGGAGACACAGAAGAGAGATGGCTGGGGACACAGGAGAGATGGCTGGGGACACAGAAGAGAGATGGCTGAGGACACAGAAGAGAGAATGCTGTGGACACAGAAGGGAGGATGGCTGGGGACACAGAAGAGAGATGGCTGAGGACACAGAAGAGAGAATGCTGTGGACACAGAAGGGGGCTGGCTGGAGACACAGAAGAGAGGTGGCTGAGAACACGGAAGAGGGTATGGCTGGGGACACGAAAGAGAGATGGCTGGGAACACAGAAGGGAAATTGCTGGTGACACAGAAGAGATGGCTGAGGACACAGAAGGGAGAATGGCTGGGGACACAGAAGGGAGGATGGCTGGGGACACAGAAGAGAGATGGCTGGGGACACAGAAGAGAGATGGCTGAGGACACAGAAGAGGGATGGCTGGGGAGACAGACGGGAGAATGGCTGGAGACACAGAAGGGGGATGACTATGGAGAAAGAAGGGGGATGGATGGGGAAATAGAATGTAATTATTCAGAAAATATGGAGGGAGGGGGGCACCAGTCCGTTGCATTGCCAGGGGTGCTCAGACGCCTAGATACACCCCTGCTCTTCTAAGCTAGGCAGCCCTGCTCCTCGTCTCTGAAAGGCAGAGGAGGAGCTAATGGATTGAGAAAGCAGGCCAGGGGGCAGGCGCCTTAAGGGTGATTCAGCGCTGACAGACAATATGGATGGATGCATCAGGGAGAGGATACCAAGCACTAGTATGACCAGTGCATTTCCGGTGGTGAGATGACTTACAGCGGTGGCTGCGGCTTTAGGCTAGGCCAACACCTCAGCGGCGGGCTGCGGCGCCCTCCAGTGACCGGCATCCTTAGGCAGCTGCCTAATGGTGGCGCCGGCCCAGGTTGGGCTGTAGCATGTATTGCATTGACATTTTACACTAAGGAATACATAGTAAAACTGCTTACATATCTGGGTGACTGTGCAGCCATTTGCTCTGCTCAGGGGTGTATATACCCCTTGAGCAGGATGGCATTCGCCAGGGGCACTGGGCAAGGGTTAGTGGGCACCCGGCGGTGCCACCTGCGGCCAGTGGAGTGAGGTATCGCTTCCCGGAGCATGAACATCAGAGGGGCTTTTATCCATGCTCGTTCTTCCGGGCTGTAGCCCTTCCAGTCAATCAAATACTGAAGATGACCCATATGATGTCTGGAATCAAGAATCCGTTCCACCTCAAATTCAATCCCACGTTGAGTACGAACCTGTGGAGTTTTAGATGGAGTGTGATGGAATTGGTTCAGAACTAAAGGTCGAAGAAAGGAAATATGAAACGTATTACATACCCTCAACTGGGAAGGTAATTCCAATCTGTATGCCACTGGGTTTACCACCTTTGAAATACGATAAGGACCAATGAAACGCGGAGCTAGTTTCATACTTGGAACTCTCAATCTCAAGTTTTTGGTGGAAAGCCAGACCCTATCTCCAGGTTGTAGAAGAGGAACAGCCAAACGTTTGCGATCAGCAAATTTCTTGTAGTTGCTAGATGCATTCTTTAACGAAGAATGTATTTTCTTCCAGATATCGGAGAAAGATTCAAGAAGACCGGAGACTGGGAAACTCTGGGACATGAGGATGCTTTCCAAAATCGGTGAAGAAAGGAGTAGAATTCGGTGGATGTGTGGTAACGATAATTATGAGCAAATTCTGCCCAAGGCAGCAGATCAAACCAATCATCTTGAGAAGAAGATACAAATAGTCGGATGAAAGTCTCCAATTCTTGATTAATTCTTTCTGACTGTCCATTAGTCTGTGGATGTTAGGCAGAGGAAAACTTTAATTTTATATCACAGGAAGAACACAAGGCTCGCCAGAATCTATCCACAAATTGTACACCACGGTCAGACACGATTTCTGTAGGTAGGCCATGCAGTCAAAATATCTCTCGAAGAAAGACTTTGGCTAATTGTGGTGCCGACGGGAGACAAACCAGAGGTATGAAGTGAGCCATTTTAGAAAATCGGTCCACCACTACCCAAATCGTATTGGGACCCTTGGAAAAAGGTAACCCAGACATTAAGGGCCTGATTCAGACCCGGATGCTATTTGCGGCCGCGTGCACTACAAAAGGGGCCGGATATTAAAATTGAGCGCTCGCTCGTTGCGGTGTGAGGACGCCTCTATGTCTGTGCGAGCGTCCGCTAAATGCACTTGCTATTTTTTCAAGACGCCCCTTTGCCGTTCGCAAATCACGTCATCTCCTGTTTTTATTAGATTAATCGGGAACATCGAACGGCATCTGAACTTCTCGCAGCGCTTGAGGTAGGAATTACTTCCTGCAATCACTGCGAGCAGTTCAGGCTAAAAGACAACCAAGTGACGTGATCGATGACGCTCCTTTGCTAATTATGCACTCCCATTAAACGCCCTTTTGACTGTTGGGCACGCTTGCGTTCGCACAACCACTCCCCCATTTTCAAGCACCTTCCCCCGATACCACCCACAAACGGCACATTCTGTCACTCAAAATAGCAGCCCCTCTGTGTTTTACGAGCGCACGATTTCCGACCGCAATGACTGGTTTGCGCATGCGCATTGCGAACCATACGCATGCGCAGTTGGGCAACTATCGCTCAGAGCGAGCATGCGGACGCTTACAAATGGGTCTGAATCAGGCCCTGAGTCCATAGATAAATGAGTCCATGGACTTGACAGAATCGGTAAGGGTCGTAAAGGACCTACTGCTTTTCTTCAAAAAGATTTGTGCTGAGCGTACTTTGCACAGGAGACAATAAAATTACTGACATTCTCTTTCATGGATGGCCACCAGTAGGAACGTTGAAGGAGTTATTTAAAGGTTTTATGAATTCCAGAATGACCTGAAAATAGAGAGGCGTGGGCACAAATAAGTAATTTTTTATGGAGATTGGGTGCCACAAACTTTGCCAGGAGGAGGAACAGAACTAACTTGAGTGTGTGCAAACACTAGAGGGCTGAGAATAGAATGTTTTTTATGTCGATTTTCATCTTCTTCGAAATCCAATAAAAAATTTCTAGAGAGTGTATCAGCTTTCCGATTCTGTACTCCCGGACGAAAAAGGACCTTGATATGAAACCTGGAGAAGAAGAGAGCCCAGCAGGCCTGTCTGGGATTAAGACGTTGAGCCGTCATCAAATATAGTAGATTCTTGTGATCTGTAAAAATAGTTACTGGGAACTTGGCTCCTTCCAAAAGATGTCTCCATTCCTCTAGTGACAATATAGTTTCATGGCCAATAATTCCTGGTCACCAGTAGTGTGGGGAGGCAGCAGTAAACAAGGAGGAAGTACATACGTCTTCCTCATAGGCTAATTACGGGGTTGACGAGACCTGACCAGAGGCGTGGAGTCTAACTTATTGGTAGTTTTCACCAGTGACCCCTCCAATTGGGATATGGGTTTAGCTGCGTCCAATGAGCAGGTCGCAGCCCCCTGATCAGGGACCCAGAAATTAGCAAATTAGCAACTGACAGAGAGATAAGGAAAGACAACCGAGTGGCTGGAGATTATCAATGGTGAATATCGGTAATCACTGATGTTAGTAATACAGAAGTACATTGGTAGAGACCGATGTAGAATATCACTGGAGAGCATTGGTGGTGACCGAAGTTGAATACCACTGGTAGTGACTGATGTTGAATTTCACTGAAGTAATTGATGTTGATTATCACTGAAGAATATTGAGTGACCGATGTTGAAGAATATCAGTAGTGACCGATGCTGAATGTCACTGGTAGTGACTGATGTTGAATATCAGTGAAGTGACTGATGTTAAATATCACTGAAGAATATTGGTAGTGACCGATGTTAAATATCACTGGTAGTGGCTGATGTTGAATATCACTGAAGTGACTGATGTTGAATATCACTGAACAATTTCAGTAGTGACCGATGCTGAATATCACTGGAGAACAACAGTAGTGACAGAAGTAAAATATCACAGAGACTGGTGAAGCATACTGAGAATACAACAGCGTGGAGCCTGAAACAGTGATACCCTTAGGTAGCTGTCTATTGGAGGAGAGAGTCAGCTGAGAGGTGACCAGGCTATCATTGGTGGAGGGTCCGGTCAGGTGGGACAGACAATATTGCTGCGTCCATGAACGCCGCAGCGGGAACTCTGGTATGGAGAGTTGCATGGAAGTCAACAGGGCCCTGGGGATAACACTCAGCTTGTCACCCACCGCCGCACTTGGGGTCTGACCGCATGGCTAGTCAGGGTAAGCCAGCACCGCAGTGAGTAACGGCCGATCCCAGTCTGAATCCTGACATAATACATGAGCAAGCCCTGAAAAGTATCAGTGTGTTTTCATCAACAACTAGATTTTACTAACTGCTTTTGTGCTCTTTTACATTTGGATGTAAGTCAATTTTAGGGTACGCCTCACAGATGTGGCAGTACATGTCCACTTTACCGCTAATCTCCCTGAAATTCTTTTTCAAAAGTAGGCAAGTATGAGCCGGAGGGATGTAAGGGGCTGGAGTGATACGGGTAGGCCTGGAGAGACACAGGGGGACCCGGAGATACAAAGGAGGTGCCTGGAGAGACACAAGGGGAGGCCTTGAGTGACACAAGGAGGGGACAGTAGGTGGAGGCAGTGGAGATGAAAATGCAGGTTTGTCGCAACAGATTTGGCGGGGTGTTGCAGATTGCGATCCTGTGTGCAGTAAAAATGGCTCCAGCATCTCAGTACCAGAGGCCATTCTGAGTTACCATAGGGTTACTCCGATAATCTACTGATCTGTGACCGAAGCTGCATCTGTGCTTGGATTTGTGAAGCCGCTGGGGGGCGTCTCAATACAAATCCCGGTGGCTGGGACATTTGCATGTTTTTGCACAGCCACTGCATAAAGATTTGCAGTGCATTAGCGTACATATCTGAATCAGGCTCGCTTAGCCTAGGCACACAGTGTACAGCCATTTGACTCCTATATAATGACTGTTAGTGAGTACTGCTAAGGTGTTATGTTATATAATTCACCTCAGTCACTTGATATTTGAATTTGTTTGTCCATTTCTAAAGGAGTCATCACTATAAAGAATTACTTATTTTCATGTAAAACACATTTTTAATGACCTCTTACTGTATATGATTTGTTGGTAATGCTTTGCAAGTATTCTAACTTTTCTCACTAAGATGGCACCCTTGGGTGGCACTGTTTTACTGCTGTGGTAGAGAAAACAGTAGAGAAGTTCATGTCTTCGATGACATTACGGACAGTGCCATGGCAAAGGTTATCTAAAGAGTAAACTGTATTCCAGTTTAAACTCCCAGCAAAGGCTGACTGATTTATGGGTTAAATTAAGCAAATAAATATATACAATAATCTGCATTTGACCAACCGCTGTGTATACTATGTACACATGTGCAAGGGCACACTGAGTATTGGCATCAATAGTCACTTAATTTACTGGCCCCACTGTTACAGACACAGAAATGAATGTGCATACTGTGCGCTGAATGCTTTCTTAGCTAACACATAATCTACCAGTCAGAGAAGATTCATCATGCTCTCCTCACTCTTTAGTTGGTCTCCTTAAAGGCATAAACCATCCTTGTAGTAGGCATTCGTGAAGTTACCTCCCACACCTTTACTTTCCATTCCCTAACATACAGGGGTCTCTGCTTTGGGAGCTTCTGTACCTTTGTGTTTAGGTTCCCCACAATGGAGGGCCCATATCCTAAAAAGCCTCAAACTGAGCCTTATATAGGCTGTACCTCCACGCAGTGCAACGCTTGTGGCACTGAGCCGTCAAACATATCTGACCTGAATAGACATGATACCATGATTCAAGTAACGGGTGGAGTTAGTCTTTACAAAAAAAATACCTTTATTGTAGTATTATTATTATTGAAATGCCATGTCTTGCTTACAATTTGCACAGTATGGTTCTGATTTACAGCGTTAATATATTATATACAGAACATAAAAGGTTGCAACCTTTTCTGGAAAACTAATATCAGTCTTCCTACATCTGTTATATTTATGCTCCATTAATAACATTGATACTAAGTTCCATTTATACCAGGCAGATCAGTAAAACACAGACCACGTTGCAATCCTATTTACATAACATTAGAGTGGAGAGCTTTGGCTGGATTGTAAATCAGCTATCAGCAGTCAGTAGCAGTACTGGTTTACAGCCAACTGCAACACAAAGCAGAATCCTGCACTGACCATGAATTCACTCTAGGTGGTCTGAGCTACAGACCAGTGATCTTTGTTTGAGACTTCAATACTTAGAAAAGTCTTGCCTTTATTTTTATACCGTTAGACATATCCACATGGGCCTGTGCAATACTTTATTAGCATTTGGTTGAAAATTGGAAACTGAAGATTTTTTGATAGAAGCTAATTGTGGAGATTTGATATTGAGTTTTGGGAATACTTGATTTTGTTAATGGTATGTTAATTAGCTGCTGACAAAAAAGGACCATATTGTGTGTCTTTGTTGGAGAAGGGTCTATTTCCCATAGAGAGAAAACGCTAAAATCTGGTGAAAACAGCTGTTTTTGCTGGATATAGGCTTCACTTTTTTCCATGCCCCAAAGCCGGCAAAAGCTGTTATCGGGTATTGCCAGTCAGCTAGAACTATAGTTTCCCCATGCCTGAGAACCAGGTGATAACTTTTTTTGTAAATAAATCTGTTGGTATTTTGAGTTGATGTCTCTTAAAAATATGGCAAGTGGTTTTATGACTCACTTTTTAATATTAAGGTTAATACACAATGGAGTATACACATTTTTTGCTTTACTAACAAACTGAAGAATATGCCTGGAAAATAATTTAATTGATGTTGAAACTTAATATTCAGGGACCCGGGGCACTAGTTTAACCTAATTATTGTAAACTCTACAATTTAAATCCAAAGTAATTAACATGCTTGAAAACATATGCTGTTTCTCCAGGCAGGAGACGAGCCTGCAGTACATATTTGTATTACATGGGTTTGGTCACTTGTTTGAGAAAAATAAGCAGTTTGGGATACAATTGATTGTATTATATGATAGAATTGATTGTATTATATGACTATGTTTTTGTTTCCTTTACCATATTCATGGTAATGTTATGTCTCTATTGTGGGTGTGTTTTCGCTGGTTAACATATAATTTCTAGTTTCCTGTAACTTCTCTACGTTTCACTTGTAGTATATATACTACAAGTTTATTACTATATATGATGTTGGTTGTGCACCTGGGCCCATCGTTCAGGAACGCCCGTGCTGATTCTATGTGCGTGTGTGTGTGTATATATGTATATATATATATATATATATATATATATATATACTGGTAGTCGGTATGTGACCTTAGTATGATCTTATTACTGGTTTATATAGCCTTTTGTTTTTTATTTCTTTAGATTTATTAATTTCAACATCCTGGTCACGAAGCTAAAAATTCCCTATGTGCATGTATTTCATACTGTCTGACGGTTGTTGTTACTGCTCAACTTGCTGATTGCACTCACTGGAGGTTAATTATGAAGCACCTGATGTGCTCTGCAAAACACCTGGATGGTCCATCCAGAGCTGCTTTATGATTCACTCCTATCTTCCTTGGGAGACACCTTTGCAACCTAGAAGGGGATCGGTATGATTTACCACCGTGTGCATGTCCGGCGGTTCAAATCCAGACGCCGGAAAACTGGCACCAGTGAAGATCCCGACAGCAGCTAAGGTAAGTACTAACTAACCCAACCACCCCTAACCCTAACCCTCCCTTAGGGGTGCCTAACCCTAACCTCCCCCCAAGTGCTTAAACCTAACCCCCCTTCCCCGCAACCTAAGTCTCCCGGGGGGTGCCTAACCGTAACCTTCCCCCACCGGGGTGCCTAACCCTAACCCCCCCTTTCCTTAGCCTAACCCTCCCAGGGAGGGGTGCCCAACCCTAAGTCCCCCCCGGGAGCCCCTAAACTAAACCTCCCCCCCGCGCGGCTTCGGTCGGGATGCCGGGCGTAGGTAAAATGACAGACGTCGGGATTTTGACACTTGCCATTAGACCCTTGCCGGGATTAGACAGTTGGGATGCCGACGGTTGACATTTAGACCGTCGGCATCCCGACTGCATACCCCTAGGGGTGCATCTAGATAAACAGAGAGACAGAAACAACAGATACAGTGGAAAGGTGTAAACATCAAATAAAAGTGCAACCACCAAATACCACCTTTTTCATAGAATACACTTTTCTATCTAAAACTTTGCTGTTTTGCCTAGCTTACGGCTTACATTGCGCATGAATATGTGTGTTGAAGTTTTTGATAATATACTCAGATTGTGCCTTTAAATGTGCTTCTACGCCAAAGTGCAACATGGGATGGAAAAATTGGTCTCATTAAAAAAATTAGGATGAGGCTGTACTCCTCCATCTCTACGCACAACAGGAATGTCTCAAATGAGGACCCTTTCAACAATCTGACAGGTCAGATCAGATTTGTCTGACAGGCACTGGATGATAACATGAGATTTCATCAGCTTCCAGGCATCACCTTCAAATAGCTAACTTCCATTATACCAGACGTACGAAAGGGTGGGACAGTTTTACCAATCATGTTCTCAGATATGTGTGTTAAAATCTGAATATAGCAAGCAGGCTTTACGATTAATACATGATTTCCCAATCCTGCCTGAGAGGTCCACGTTACACTATTGTCAGTTTAGGTCGGCAAAATCGTATTCTCATCCTATTCTCCAGAACTTCAATGATATACATGTAGAAAATAATATAACATCTGAAAATGATAGGCACTATAATTCTGTTTTATACTACTGTTGCCCTGGGCTTCCCACAAGTGTGATAATATTGCTTATATCATGTACTGGCATTTTTCCTCTAATAATATGCGTTCTTTTTGTAAATTATTCAGTGCACTATATTAAATATATTTCATTAATTCCTAGATTGAGGATGCAGCTAGTCAAGGATCAAAGTTTGCTGGGATAGTACAGGGATACTACATATCAAAAGACCTGCCATACAGCCTGTCTGATAGCTTGAGTCAGACAAGCTCTCCAGAATACACAGCCATCAATAAAGCATGCAGTGATACTGAGGATCATACTTCAGCGGATAAGTCGGATTGTACTAATGGAAGCACTTCGCCGGCAAAGAGCAGGGAAAATGCTGAGCAGCCTAAAGCAGTCGATGGGCTGGATGCTATTGAACAGCAAAAAGAAGAGTCTGCTCCTCTGGACGAAGTAGATCAATTGGAAGAACTCAACTTCACCATTTCAAATGAGGATGTATTCATTCAGGACAAGATAACAACAGAGTCTAGTCTGAATGATAACTGCAGCATTAGAAGTAAGTACAGAACATGGTACTATAGTGTTAAGGAATAAAGGGCCTGATTCAGAGCCGTTCGCTATTTGCGGTCGTTCGTTCAAAAACAAGGGGTGGCTATTCAAATGATCAGTTCGCAAATTGCAGTCTGTTCACACCTCTAAGTCTGAATGAGCGAGCAAAACATACGCTCGTTTATTTGTTAAAAACGCCCCCTGGCCGCACGCACCATACGTCATGTCCGCTATTTATTAGATTAATCGAGTACATCGACCAGCGTATGAACTGCTCGCTATTCTTGTGGTTGGTTTTTGCTACCACAATCTTGCGAGCAGTTCTGGCTATAAAATAACCCAGTGACGTGGTCAATGACGCTGCTGTATTAATTATGCACACCCATAAAACGCCCGTTTTGACCTTTAAGCACGCCTGCGTTCGGATCTCCACTCCCCATTTTCAAGCACCTTCCCCTGTTACCACCCACATACGCCTCATTCTGTCACTCAAAATAGCAGGCATTCGCTATATTGCGAGCACATGAATTTCGGCTCACTGACTGGTCCGCGCATGCGTATAACGATCCGTACGCATGCGCAGATGTGCGAACATCGCTCGGAACGAGCGTACTGCCGCTAGCGAGTGGCTCTGAATGAGGGCCAAAGAGAATATGAAAATAGAATACTTTTTATATTTCAGAATATTTTCCAAATAAATCTGCTTTTGGAACTAAGCAGACTGTGCTATTCAGTGTTTGACAGACTGCATTATCCTGTATAGCTGCAGACCGAGGCATATCTATAATGGGTGCAAGATGTGCGGTGCACACGGGACCCTGGGTCCAGGGGGGCCCATACACCACATATCCTGCACCCATATAAATATACTTACCACTACATCGGACCAGTGCTGGCTGCAGAAATCACTGGGAAAATGGCCAATGGGCCCATTTTTTGGTGATTCAAGCATGTTCAGTAGAGATGTCCCAGGAACGTGGCGTGGGTTCCATGTTCCCGAAGACTTGCACATGTGCAGTAGAGATGTCCCGGGAACGTGGCGTGGGTTCCATGTTCCCGGAGACTTGCACATGTGCAGTAGAGATGTCCCGGGAACGTGGCGTGGGTTCCATGTTCCCGGAGACTTGTACATGTGCAGTAGAGATGTCCTGGGAACGTGGTGTAGGTTCCATGTTCCCGGAGACCTGCGCATATGCAGTAGAGTTTGGTACAATGCCAGAGTCTACTGCACCATAGGAAAGGAGGGGGCCCAATCGAAACATGCATACGGGCCCCCTCCTCACTGCATCTGGCTGCAGATGTGTCCTCATACACTAATGCCGCAGTCACACCAAACAGCCCTTCTCGACGTGGTAGGTCCCAAGCAACTTGACCTGCGCCAGTCATCTTTTTTATGTCTTTTTTTGCTTGAATATGTGTCTTAGTCACGACAAAACCGCTTCACAAGACTGCACTGATTAATTTGATGTCCTACACTTGTATATCTGAGTGTGCCTGAGGTTGAACCTGTATATGAAGTGCTACTCCAAGCTCTGTTGTACAGATTCACACACAGATATACAAATTGCGACTAAGATGCACATTCAAGCAAAAATGATGAGAAAATACAATACACTGCTTGGCGCAGCTCACCCGTGCCAAGCGTCTCACGCCACATGGCATATTATGGCTAGGTGTATGAGGACACATCTATATGTGCTAGGGGTGGTGGTGTCTTACTGCTAGGAGAACACAGAATCCATTAATTATTTTGTGTCTTTTAAAGGATTTCTAGCAATAATTGAGTTCAGCCAAATCCTAAGATACCATGCTCTATTATTAATTATTATTCAATGGAAATTGATCAGATCATTATCAGTCATGTTAAATGTCTGTAAAGCCTTTAGTGCAGGCCTGTGTGTGGTCATTTTCCAACTGCGCTAATGAAGCTCCAGTTAGGCTGGAAGTGATCTGCAGAGGCCCTGAGAATTGTGTGGGGCAGTTACAAAATCCCAGGCCTCATTTGGGGTTGCCGAGTATGGGAGTGGATGATGCTCAAAACCTATCCCCGACCCCAGCTGAGCCATAATAAAGTCTAGGCAATGTGACTGTACTTGCCAATAGTTTCCTATTGGTGTAAACAGACACACCCCTCCTAGGCTGCATGAGAAACATTACCAAAACATCAGGATCAGTCAATTTTTGGACTATGTTAGGCATCTGCCAACCAAATCAAACTCTTGATTTCCATGAGAGTTTAGCGCTGCAAATACAGTTTTATTATTTAGCACATCTTAATTTTATATTTTCAAAACAATTTTCTCATATTCTGCTGAATGTGTGGCAAAAATATTCAAAATATTGGGACATTGACAGAATTTTCATATTTTGGCCTCTATTCACCAACACAATGGCTTTGAAATGAAACAAACAAGATGTGCTTTAACTGCAGACTTTCAGATTTAATTTGAGGGTAATTACATCCAAATCAGGTGAACGGTGTAGGAATTACAACGGTTTCTATATGTGCCTCCCACTTTTTAAGGGGCCGAAACATCATTCATAGGCCTATTAATTCAATGGTATCTCCTGATTTTGGGTGCACATTACCGATTTGCTGACTTCGATAGGGGTGGAGTTTGACCAAAACTAGGTATTTCTAATTGGATAGGGGGTGTTTTTTTTGTGCAGATCGGGACTTGAGCATATTGGGGGAGCTGTTTATTTTGTTCCAATTTTACATGTCTAAATATTGCGAGGAAAGTGTTTATGATATGCCTCAGTGTTGCCTGGTTTCTATATTTTCATGAATATTGGTTCAACACACAAAATGGCTGCCAAGATCGTGTGTAGGTGATAGGTGCACTTTAACTAGACCAGAGTGGAAACCAATGTGAAAAATGATGCAAATTACAAGTGAAAAAATAAATAAGGATGTTTTCCCAGTCTTCAAACCAGCACAGATGAATCAATTTACACTTAATTTCAAAGTGTTTGGGGAATGTATTTGAGTAAATGTGCATTTTTTTGCCATATGACAGAAAAGTGAAAGCTGTAAAAGACATCATTCTGTGTAGATTTCTGATTGAAACATGTCTATGCTAACTTCTGTACAGCCATGGCCAAACGTTTTGAGAATGACACAACTATTGGTTTTCACAAAGTTTGCTGCTTCAATGTTTTTAGACCTTTTTGTCAGATGTTACTATGGTATACTGAAGTAAAATTACAAGCATTTCACCCTGGCATGCAGTCATTCAAATTCTGGGCCACCTGACTGTATACTATCATATGTTTATGTTGACTATTGCTACTATTTACTATTATATGTTTATATGTACTATTGCTACTATTTACTATCTTGGTAGTCTGTGTCCAATTGCATGTGATGTACACGCAGATGCGAGTCATCGCGACAACGGGTGCACTTGACGGAAGCCTGAATATATATAAAAGTGTTCGCAGCCCTATAGGGCTCTGAGCAAAATTATGCGAATTCGGGCTCGGGGCCAGCTGTGAGGGGTGCGAGATGCAGTGCTGTCGCCAGCGTTTTAACACCATTGCAACAGCAACTCACACCCTTCGTGACTAATTAGGTTGAGCCCATAGTGTTTAAATCTCAGTTGGTTATGATATATCCTAGATTCTCCAGACACTCTACAGCCATGGCCAAAAGTATAGAGAATGACACAAGTATTGGTTTTCACAAAGTTTGCTGCTTCAGTGTTTTTAGACCATTTTGTCAGATGTTACTATGGTATACTGAAGTAAAATTACAAGCATCAAAGGCTTTTATTGACAATTACATTAAGTTTATGCAAAGAGTCAATATTTGCAGTGTTGACCCTTCTTTTTCAAGACCTCTGCAATTCGTCCTAGCACGCTGTCAATCAACTTCTGGGCCACATACTGACTGATGGCCGTCCATTCTTGCCTAATCAATGCTTGGAGTTTGTCAGAATTTGTGGGTTTTTGTTTGTCCAGCTGCCTCTTGAGGATTGACCACAAGTTCTCAATGGTATTAAGGTCTGGGGAGTTTCCCCAAAATTTTGATATTTTTTTCCCCCGAGCAACTTAGTTGTCACTTTTGGCTTATGGCAAGGTGCTCCATCATGCTGGAAAAGCATTGATTAGGCAAGAATGGGCAGCCATCAGTCAGTACAATATGTGGCCCAGAATTTGAATGACTGCATGCCAGGGTGAAATGCTTGTAGTATACCATAGTAACATCTGACAAAAAGGTCTAAAAACACTGAAGCAGCAAACTTTGTGAAAACCAATAGTTGTGTCATTCTCAAAACGTTTGGCCATGGCTGTAAATAAGTTAGCATAGACATGTTTCAATCAGAAATCTACACAGAATGATGTCTTTTACAGCTTTCACTTTTCTGTCATATGGCAAAAAAATGCACATTTACTCAAATACATTCCCCAAACACTTTGAAATTAAGTGTAAATTGATTCATCTGTGCTGGTTTGAAAACTGGGAAAACATCCTTATTTATTTTTTCACTTGTAATTTGCATCATTTTTCACATTGGTTTCCACTCTGGTCTAGTTAAAGTGCACCTATCACCTACACACGATCTTGGCAGCCATTTTGTGTGTTGAACCAATATTCATGAAAATATAGAAACCAGGCAACACTGAGGCATATCATAAACACTTTCCTCGCAATATTTAGACATGCAAAATTGGAACAAAATAAACAGCTCCCCCAATATGCTCAAGTCCCGATCTGCACAAAAAAACACCCCCTATCCAATTAGAAATACCTGGTTTTGGTCAAACTCCACCCCTATCGAAGTCAGCAAATCGGTAATGTGCACCCAAAATCAGGAGATACCATTGAATTAATAGGCCTATGAATGATGTTTCGCTCAACACAATGACTGCCTTCAATGTGTGAACCAGACAATCAATATTTTCCCACGTCATTTTGCTTTATCAGGTTCCAGTGAATCCTTTTTCATAAATGATGGGAAGCAAACCTTGTTTTTTTTTTCTTTTTCAGAAGCTGAGATTTTGGCTATTTTTAATAAGCCCAAAACCCAACAAAGGTACAGAAAATATTACACTGTGAACATCCCAATGAAGATTTCAAAGGATAAGAGTACCATTAATGGTCTGGAAGCAAATTGGTTGGAGCACATGACAGATCATTTCAGAAAAGGATGCGCTTTAGTGAATGCTGTCTTTTATCTTGGAATGGTAAATGGTATGGAATTTTACATATGACAAATATCTCTAGTTAATGCATACAAGGCCTCTCATTGACATTCCCTGTTATAGTCAGCTGGAAGTAAATATAAGAGGTAGAATTCCAGTTTTCAAGAGGTGTCAGTATTTCTATATTTTACCCTGTTGTAGCATATAGTATGGTATGATTAATATTAACATGGTACTAGGAAGTAATCTCTTCCAGATACAGGCTTAAGCTTGATGTACTAAGCAAAAAGAGTGAAATACAGATAATTCACTGCTGTAAAATTGGTTCAGTCTTGTACAAATGCTGTGTGTTATTTATTTGCACAATTATCAGAATAACTTATCAGGATCATTTGTTTAAGTAGGAAATAATTAATAAAATTACACAGGTAAATTAAAGCACAGTGGAGAACACCAATGTCAGACATATCCACAGGATGCGGGTACAATCCCGACAACCAGGATACCGTCTGCCGGTACCCCAGGACCGGTATCCCGACCGATGCCATATCCAACCTCGGGAGGTTTTTGAATCAGATAGATACAGCAGTTAGTATTGTAGGCTATGTTTATAATACTAGTATAATGGACCCCGTCCATCCCTATTACCCCAGCCGCAACTGTCTTCTCTGTTTCCCTTTGCCTCGTGGTGTAAGTTGTTAGCAGGGAATGGGGTGGGGGGTCCGGTGCCCTTGTTGAGAATGTGAATGTCAGTCTCAGGAAATGCCATTATGCGTTATTATATACTGTAGATTTTGTAATGGTTAATAAAAATATTCCCTTATATTTGAAAAGTAGTGATGTCAAATGAATCACATGACATATTTTGAAAGTGTTCCTTGATGAAATGCCAGGGAGCTTTAAACAACTGAATATGATGGTCATTGATACACTAGATCTAGGGGACAGTTATAAAAGCTGTAACTGTTCAATACAATGGCCTCATAGCAGCCAATCAGACTTCTGTATTCATACTGTTTATTTTATACATACTATAATAATGACAATTATCATTGTATTAGCTGCTATAGGTTAAAGCTCCTTTCTTGTACAGTTATCTATAAAGGAGTTTCCAGCAATACATTATAGTAAAATCATTCTTGCCTACTTATTTTCTTCTGGATGATAGACGCGGGGAGTGGGCCGGGGCGAATCGAGTCATGATGACCCTACTCCCAATACAGTGGACTGCAGCACCACACAAAGGTGGCAGAGTCATGATTATGCGATTTCTCTCTTGGGAATCTATGAAGGTCTCCCTGAAATTTGTGGGGAGAGTATTCTATTATTAGTAGAAGCCTCCTTACAAACAGAAGGTATTCACACACGTCCATTATTTGATAATAGTATATATGAAAGGATGTGTGTTATTGAGAAGAACAATATACATAAAATAACTGGATTGTTTATCCCTATTGTGCACTATATTCTCTTCCATGGATCTGAAGCAGGTATCCAGCAGGGAAGTGCTTCTCCAATAAACAGGCAGAGGTTTAAGTGACTGTCTTGGCCTGTTGTTATGTACTAGGTAGATTTGCGACATGCACAGGAGCCCAGATAGTGATGAGGAGGTAAAAATGTACTTTTTAAAACAGCTACTTTTATGGTTCTCAGTGAAAATGCTCATTTGTGGTTTAAGGATCGTTTAAGAAACTGCGAATTGTCAATTTTGATCAAGAACAGTTGGTTAACGGCACAATGCACATAGTAATGTAGACCTATAGCCAAACAGTATACAGCTGTTTCAAACTTATTAGGTCTCATCAGTGCAAAATATGGAACAATGGGCATGATTCACTACCGATCGCAATTGCGAATGCAATAGCGATTATGCATGCAGTTCAACTGCGATAGTATGCTAATCCATTTCGATCGCAATGCCGCCGCTACACTACATAAGGATGCCCACTTTACCTTGCACATATCTGTAATGTTTAGCAAGACTGCGAAACCAGCGGAACAATCGAGTACCATCGCAGCCTCACACACACTTGCACAAGGTCAGACCTTACTCAGAAATTGCTAACTTCCACACACGCTATCAGGCCTCAGGCTGCGTAGGCAACGCAGTGGATAATTTATGCACACCCCTGGCGATGAAACCCACTGGCACGCCTGCGTTTCCCCGACCAACCTCCGTTACCACCCACAAACGGCACTTCCTGTCAAACAGTCTGCAATCGGTTTGTGTAGTCACTGTGATCGCAGTCCCGATTGCAATGGCTAGTTCACGCACGCGCACTGCGATCCTTACACATGTGCAGTACGCAAAAATTGGCCAATTGCGTGCGTATTAGCAATTGCGTTCCTTGCTCAATCAGGCCCTATGGCATTTGTATAGTATAATTTGCAATTAACCTATTCAAAGCTACCATTAAGGGTAGGGTAGGTGAGAAAAAATTTGCTAAAATGTTCTCAAAAGTATTTAAAGAAAATATTTATTATAGGAAGAATAGCCCAGCGTGATATCCAGCTGTCCTCCTATCTATCTCTATCACCTTCTCAGGATGGCGATAACCAAGGTACAGGACAAGAAAAAATGGTTTATTAGTAAAATAACCCGTTTTCCAAATGTATTCATTTTTTTAAACAATATTTAGTTAATTTAATATTTTGTTAATGAATCTGCAACTGTAAGCCCAAATCCAGGCTTCCAGTGCAGTGTACATGTGTGGTCACACATACGTGTAGGGGGACATGGCTGGCAAGAGAAGCTGCGATACTCTTCTTACCGCTGCTAGCCAGAATTGCGGGCAGTGTATATGTGTGGCCACACATACGTGTAGGGGACATGGCTGGCAGGAAAAGCTGTAATACTCTTCATACCGCTGCTAGCCAGAATTGCGGGCAGTGTATATGTGTGGCCACACATACGTGTAGGGGACATGGCTGGCAGGAAAAGCTGTAATACTCTTCATACCGCTGCTAGCCAGAATTGCGGGCAGTGTATATGTGTGGCCACACATACGTGTAGGGGACATGGCTGGCAGGAAAAGCTGTAATACTCTTCATACCGCTGCTAGCCAGAATTGCGGGGAGCTGGGCATCACTCACCTTCCGCAGCCAACTTTTTTTTGGTAAATTACTATCGCCGCAGATTGAGTAAGAGACCTTTAAAGTAAGTATACATTTTTTATTATATAAAGTTTACATTTTCCTTTTAACTGAGTCACTGTAAGTACTTCTTTCAGATGACCTGTTAAGCTGCCGTTTCATGGTGTCTTCTGTGTAGACTGCTTATGGCTGTTCTTGTTGATTGATATATAGCACTTGAAAAAAGAAATCTGGGCACAACAAGCTGCCTGTACTGATTACATTCTTACCATATGGATACAAGAACTAGTGTAGCTGTCTATAGAAATAGGCAGACAGTAGGAGAATATAATTTGTCTCCCAGGTTGCTTCTATGCATGGGATGCACAGCGGGGTGACACAAGGCCATGCCTGGCTCGTCACATAGAAAAAGATCTATTATTCATTTTCTTTGTGTGTTCTTGAGTGCTCTTTATATTCAGTCATTTCTTCTTACATTACTTTACAATAATCATTCTAATGTTCTGAGCTGATTCATTGTATCAGTAAATTAACATACACATATCCAATTTCTGACTATAATAGAATTTTTTTTTTCCAGAAGTCATTTTGCTTTTGCTGCATATCAGAGGACATTTAGCAAAACACCATCTACTGTATATGCTCATTACTATGGTTTTTGTGTATTTTTTATTTTTTCTTATTACTTAGGACAAGACAAGAGACATTCAGCACTGGCTCATTTAGACAAAATACGCAGATGACAGAATAATAATTTCAATTTCCACACAGCTGCTCATTTTTCTTTATATAATTCCTAATCATGCATTTCTTTTTTGGTATCATCAGTATGATTATGGTATTGTGCTGGACCGAACAATTGCATTATGTAAATTGAGCATGTTAACCCCGTCCGTGCCTGCAGCTCCAGTCAGTGCAATGCTGCCACAGTGAATTGAGGCCTGGAACACGGACACAATATATTCCATTGTTGCGGGGTCCAGCAGTGCTGTGCAGGAGAAATAAGATTAGACACATGAGTAAAAATTATTAACTGTAATAAGTGTTAGAAGACTAAGCTTGTATGACAGAATTGTGGCACCATTACACCTCACAGCTTGAAAATTGATTTTGGGATTGTGACAGAAAAAACAGCATGTGTTTGCTTATAATGCTGCTGACAGGTTTTACATGGTACATTAAATATAGCATATAAGTGCGAACAGCCCAGTGAAATTTACCTCAGATGGATTATTATTCCCCTCTAAGTTTTTCAGGGCCGTACAGTGTGAGATAGTCATGTCTGATCATGATCTTTTTTTGAATGTTTATCCTACAAAAAAATGTTTTTCTGTTCACAGAGAGATTGTTACATGGTCTAGCTTCAGTGCATAATAGTAATAGGGAACAGAACACAATATTGGGACATTTTTTTCCATATAAACAACAAAATTAAAAAATATATATAAAACATGTTTAGGGTGGGGTTTGATGGGTTAAAATGAAAAAGAAAAATACAATTGTTTAGTTACCTTTCAAGCTTCATTCATCACATCTGCAGGGCCCCTAATACCTGTATCCCACGCCGCTATATTTTCTACTCTAACCACTTGGCATGTTTTAAATATGATAAACAGATGTCTATTGGGTCAATTTAATTAGGAGCAAGTTTGTTTTGTGACACTCATAGATATTGCGTGAAATACGCGCCCTCAAGAAATGCGAGATTCAATTATAAATGCCAATTCACAGTACTTCCACAGGTTGTATGACTTACAAAGAGCGACCTGGGAGAAGTGCATGAAAAAGTGGGGAAGACATTCTGGACTCCCCCCCCCCCCCCCCCCCCCAATTGGCAACGGAGAAACCATATAGAAGGCTGTTATTTGCCATAAGGAAAGTAATGGAGGTTGTTAAAAGGTGTCAAATGGCTGCTTTTTGCACTTTTTATTGAGGCTTATAAGATGATGGCCAGCAAGTGTTTTCAGCAAATATAGATTCTTTCCAGCATTTTGAGGGTCCAGAAAAATGTTTTTTTATATACAAGTTTGTAAAAAGTTGGAATAAACACTGTTACCTCTCCCATCAATACAACACCTCCACATACCTGTCCCACATCATGTACACATCCACATACTTGTCCCACATCATGTACACCTCCACATACCTGTCCCACATCATTTATACCTCCACATACCTGTCCCACATCATTTACACCTCCACATACCTGTCCCACATCATTTACACCTCCACATACCTGTCCCACATCATTTACACCTCCACGTATCTGTCCCACATCATTTACACCTCCACGTACCTGTCCCACATCATTTACACCTCCACGTACCTGTCCCACATCATTTACACCTCCACATACCTGTCCCACATCTTTTACACCTCCACGTACCTGTCCCACATCTTTTACACCTCCACGTACCTGTCCCACATCATGTACACATCCACATACTTGTCCCACATCATTTACACCTCCACATACCTGTTCCACATCTTTTACACCTCCACGTACCTGTCCCACATCATGTACACCTCCACATACATGCCCCACATCATTTACACCTCCACATACCTGTCCCACATCATGTACACCTCCACGTACCTGTCCCACATCATTTATACCTCCACGTACCTGTCCCACATCAGGTACACCTCCACGTACCTGTCCCACATCATGTACACCTCCATATACCTGTCCCACATCATTTACACCTCCATATACCTGTCCCACATTATTTACACCTCCACATACTTGTCCCACATCATTTACACCTCCACATACATGTCCCACATCATTTACACATCCACATACATGTCCCACATCATTTACACCTCCACGTACTTTTCCTACATCATTTACACCTCCACATACCTGTCCCACATAATTTACACCTCCACATACATGTCCTAAATCATTTAACCCATTATTGAGTTTTTCAGAGAAATTCACCTGAAAACTGACATGTATTTATTGGCCAAATTATGCTATTTCAACCTTTCCAAGTGCATGATTTTTAATTGGATGGGGTATAACAGGAGTTCTGCAATATGTGACGACATTATTACCTTAAAATAAAGATTTTCACTGGTTGAGTCTCCCAAATCCAAAATGCTTGGGACCAGGGGTATTTTGGATATCAGAATATTCCGTATTTTGGAATATTTGCATACCATTATGAGATATCTTGGGAATGGGACCCAAATCTAAACACAGAATGCATTTATGTGTTATATACACCTTATATACACAGCCTGAAGGTAATTTTATACAATTTTTTTGATAATTTTGTGCTTTAAACAAATTTGTGTACATTGAACCATAAAAAAGCAAAAGTTTCACTACCTCAGTCATGCTAAAAATATTCCGTATTTCGGAATATTTGGATATGGGAGACTCAACCCATATTACCTTCCCACCTGCTCAGGGGGATGCGCACAAAAAAATGCAAATATCCTATGAAAAATTTATTTGAGTTTAGAATTGAATTGCAAATGGAATTCACAGTACGAGTTTGTTAGGGGAACGGTTTGCAGGACCCAACTCGTACCTAATTGAATTGACCCCAAAGTGTCTCAGTCGTGAATTTACTCTGTGTGGAACACACAGAAATATCACCATACTGGCCAACTGTTGTTTTCTTTGTGATCCCAGAGCAATTGTTCATGTCTTAACCCCTCCACTACAAAGCTGGGTACACATTAAACGCTATGTCTGATTCGCGTATTGAAGCGACATATCAGGTACATCGTGTAGTGTGTACCCATGATATACGCGTTCTCACGGGTCACTAGTGATAGTGCACATTTGCTCTACTGCAGGGCCAATGGGGGATGTCGCCACGGTCGCCGACAGACGCGCGGGGCCCAGGTGACAGGGGGCATGGCCTAATCGTGGGCGGTGTAGAAAGAAAAAAAACATTTGTTTATGCTGTAACCACACCAATTATAGCTTGTTTTAAATTAGAAGACTTATGATACAATGGCATTAGTTTGCTTACATTTCCTCACATGGTTAATACAATTTACCCAAGATGGCCAAAATAGTGGGGGGTTTTTAATTGAAATTGCAAGAGAGTGAACTATAAGCAAATATGTGTATTTCTTTTCTAACCACCACCAAGAAATACTTTGTGGTCAGTAACATGCGGTGAGGTCAATGGCTGGGGAGGAACATATGGGGGTGGGTCTGAGTGCCGGTAGCCTGTCTCAGCCCCTACTCACTGTAACTCTCCCCTCACTACACTAAGCTTCAGTGTCTATTGATTCTCCTACCTGCATCACAAACTGTGTCTCTTCTCTTCCTCCCCCTGCTGCTGCTGACTGAGCTCCGGTGGGTCTATAAGCAGTGCACTTCCTGGTCATATGACACATCCAGGGTGTCCATCAGTGCTCAAGGCACACACCCCCACAGTGAGCCATCACTCTTTTGGCTCTCTTTCTGTGCAGTATTACTGTCCATGTCATGGCCCCGCCTCCAGCTCTGCAAGCAGTGTGAGAGGTGAGGTTGAGCTCTTGTTGCCTCACCACTCGTCTCCCTGCAATTTTAGGGAGCTCTGCAGATTTGGAAAGTTTTAACTAAGAAATTATTACAATAAACAAAGAAGTTATAAATATCTTCTTGTATTATTCTAATTATTTTTATATTAAAACTCTGGAGCATGACAGGGAGTATGATAGGGGAGGCTCTGCCTACCCTGACCGCACATCCCTGTTTGTGGTTCTTCTGCCCATTGTTTCTTCAAAATGTTACTGCATTTGCTAGCTTTAATGAAATTAATAAAATGTGTAGGAATAATATGGTAACCTAACATAGCAAATGAAGACTTCTCTTAGTTTAATTTTGCCAGAATGAGTTATGATTTGGGCATTAGATGCCCCTATTCGCTGTACTTCTTAACACCTTCTATAGTATTGTTATTGTCTGGTCAATCACCAGTTGACAACTATCAAGGAGGCACATTGCTTGAAAGAGGGGACTCCCCTCTTTCAAACAAGGTTAATCTCAACTGTGTAGAAGAGTTTGGGAACCTTAAGTGCCTCCCCCAATCTCTTGATGTTTGTAGTTTTTTTGCAGTGCAGAGTGATATTGAGCCTAATACTGATATGTACGTAAACTCAATGGTTTACGTACATATCCGATGTTTGGGAGTCGCGATGGTTATCCGAAGCAGCATCTACGGACACTGCACTCGGATCGCAGATACATGCAGGAGATGCGTATTTCCTACTGACAGCTCCTGCTGCATTTGCATTTTAGTTTGGAGTTGGACGGTATTTTTAGTTGAATGGTATTGCACAGCCGCTTCCTTGCCGATGTGCAATACCGTCCACATCCGAATCAGGCCCAATAACCATTAAGAGGCCACATCATTTGAAAGAGGAGACTCCCCTCTGATGGTTCAATATGTTGATTCCCTAGCTTGATAAATCATTAATCCTCTCCATTGTCTGAGCATGCCCACCAATATCAACATCTGCAGCCATAAATTAATTTTAATTAGATTGTCTGAATATGGTGCTACAGTGATACAGCCCATTTCCGATACACATCTCTGGCTCTTCAGTTACAATAATATGAAATAATATGCCACAGCACATTCTACTCAGAGCTGTAAGCGGTGCAATAATGTTGTTATGACTAATATCAGGAAATAAATGAGTTTTTAGTAATGAATTAGCTAGATGTTCCAAGCATGTACATTTAAAGATTATATCTGAAACAGGAAATTAGATGTAATGAGCCTGTAGAAATATTGTGTGACTTCATTACTTTTCTCAAAAGGAGACATTTCCTCTGCTGCTTAATGGAATCCTTAATAAGATTGTACTTTGCGTTAGTCCTTAATAAGATCGGACTTCATCAAAAATATTTGAGCAAGTATAGTCAACCACAAGGAATATAAATAGCAAATATTGCAGACAATCAGTTGGCAATGCCTGTGTTGAAAACCTCTTGCTGTAATAACCAAAGGACCTTTCACCTGCTTTGAACATGTGCTCATTGCTACAGCTCATACTGGAAGCAGCCATTTTGTGGGCTTAACCAATATACAGCAATTTACTAGAAACCTGTGACATCTGACTCCTATTGAATCAACAGAATTTTCTTACCTGTGTGCAGACAGCTAGAACACTTGAAAGATTAAATTATTCTATATCAAGTATATAAGGATAAAGGTCTTCCTTTTCACTCATTTTATATAAAAATGTTCAATATAATATATGATATGAACAGAAGACATTCTGCATAAAGAACCTTACCTTGTTTTCTCTAATGTAAAGTAGAACACCAACATTCTAATTATTGATAAAAAAATTGCAGACTTTTTTTTAGCTTTGCTAACAACTTGCTTGTACATTGCATATATGTGAACTCCTATGTACTTTTATATAGATACGACAGACTCCAAGCCCCTCCCACAACAGCAAGTCATTTAACTTAGCCCAACCCAACTGTACCAAGTTGGACACATGACCCAACTCACCCCTCCTACTCTGGATAGCTAGATACATGAACCTAGCTCATCCCTCCTGTCCTGGGCAGTCACTTATTAGGAAGTGATTAGAAAGTTTTCCCTCCATGCTCAAAATACCTTTCATTGCCTTTGAGTGTAGATTCTGCTTTTCTAGCAGTAGAAGTAATACCAGAGCAACACGTTTTGAGCCAGCTCTGCTGTTGCTTCCAAATCCCCTATACTTAGATGAACCGATGATGGCTGAGGTGAGTTACTGTATTCTGTGCTGCTTTTAAGATTTGAGTGATCTAATCGTATTATTCCATTCAGTTTAATCAACTATCTATTGCTGTTTCCATGTTTTGAAGAATTAATGTAATACATGTTCTAACCATAGAGAAACACATCTAATAAGCAACCATTGTCAATAGTTTGTTACTTCAGCACTACTTTATACTTGCCAACTTTTTATATTTGGCCTTTGGGAGATACAGAGGCCAGGTATAGTGGAGTGTGGGAGGGGCAAGCATCAGTCAGCTGGATGGAGGCGGAGTGACAAAGAGGGGCCGGAGCACTGCGGTGGACACAGCGGGGGGCGGGGTGGACTAAGCTGACCTGGCATATGTCGGGTCTCTTTTAATTGTGTATTTTATGTTTCAAAATAGTATTTGTATATGAAGTGTATTTTTGTATTTATCCCATTCAGTACAAAATTGTATGTAATATAATACTAAGCATTATGTAGCAACCTTTAGTTCTGTCCAATTACTGAGATTTAAGGGACACATATAAATATGGTTGCATGCAACTTTGTTTTGCATAACATTTCCATTGTGTACTTGTTATGCCTAGGAAGCCAAAATGGGGGAGGGAAGTGGCAGGTCAGCTTAGGTCTAATACAGTAAGGGCGTGTTCACACATGGATGCAGTTAATATGCCAGCGGACGGGATGCCTGCCGCCGGTACACCGACGCCGGAATCCAACCGCCCGGAAAAATGCAGGCGCCGCTATCCCGAAGGTGATCAGGATATCGGGTACTCCGGATAAGTATCAGGGTTAGCCAGTGATGGGGGGGTTAGGTTTAGGGACCTCCAGGGGAAAATTAGGGTTAGGCACCCCCCTGGAGGCTTAGGGTTAGGCTGCAGGGAGGGGGGGGGTTATGGTTAGGCATCACCGGGGGAAGGTTCGGGTTAGGCACCCCTCTCAGGAGAGTTAGGTTTAGGGTGCAGAAAAAGGGGGTTAGGGTTAGGCACCACCAGGGGGAGGTTAGGGTTAGGCACCCCCCAAGAGAGGTTAGGGTTAGGCACCACTATGGGAGGGTTAGGAGGGAAAGAGGGCAGGAATAGGGTACTTACCTACCCCTGTTGGGATGTTCACTCATCGGGCTTCCGGTGTTGGGATTTGATACCAATTCCGTCCACACATACGTATATATATGCGCCTGTCAGGAGGCGTTTCTCTTGTGTTTGCTTCACTCCTGTAGCAAAATACACGCACATGCTGATCTGCAGACGCTTCTGATTTGCTGATTGTCTAGAAAACCTTTCCACTGCATAGTGTGGTTGCTATATACAGATTATTCAAAGTCACAGCCATTCTATACTCAATTAGTGTTTACGTTAAGAACATTCCAATTTGATCTCTAAAGCAGAAGACAATAGATTTTTGTATTTAACTAAATTTGATTTGTACTTTTGTTTTGTATTTGTGTCTGTGTTTAATTGTATTATGCATGGTAAGTGTTACTAGCATAATAACACTGGCCACACACTTCATTACAGTATTATATTGTGGACAAATACTGTAATGTGACATTAGCATTGACAACTAACACAGTCAAACTACTTTGCCTTGCGTCAACCAAGTACTGTGCTACTTCTCTCTCTTTGCGTAAATTTAGCGCATATTCTATTATTGTGGAGTTGGTGACCTCTTGAGCTGCTTCGGGATCAGCACACATACACTGAATTGCATCTTTATTTTGGACACATTTCATGCATATGCATTTCATGTAAACTTTGTTCACCTCTATATGAGCCCCTAAATATCTACACAAAGGGTCCTGTTGTTATATAATTGTTCAAAAACTGGAATTACTTTGATCTACAATACTTACTACATTTCTTTAACAAGATAATTTACTACTGAACATTTCTTATAGGTACTGCTTCACTGATGCCACTAATCCATGTGCACAGATAATGGACCCACTTTAAAATAATGAAGTTGTATGGCATAATACCTATTGTACTATTAGAGAACACGTTATCACTACATTTTCTATGCATACAGCAACTCACAGATGACTTTAAGAGGATTTTTATATCAATTAGACTGAGATTGTCCAGTGATATTAGTTACTGAGTGTTATATACTTAGTAGGTTCAAAAGCCTGAAAATATGCGTCTTATATTTAGTATAAGTACAGTCAGTATGGTTTATAGCCACCGCCTTCATGTCCACACTGTGTGGGGAAGCAAGTTTTATTTTAACCAGCTGTCTGTAATACTGAACTCAGAGAGCTTTAAAGTTTTAATAATCTTCTATGGCTATTATTTATTTCACACATTCTAGTTTTCTAGTCTGTTACTGGTAGAATGGAGACTCACTGTAGAGCACTAAAAGGCTATGAAGGTCTTTGAATGAACAATAATTAATACATTATTAAAATGGAGGTCAGTAGGCTTATGCTTCACTACCTTTCCTACATGCTAGAGTAACGGCTTACACAGTTTACCAAGCCCGACTTTAAGAAAACATATATGTAAATGTTATAGTACAGTAACAGAAAAGTATACTGCAATGCTATTCTATATACACAGTGGGCGTGTATTTCATGAGTACAGAATTTTACCTTTATAAAGCCAGTTCTTTACTGCCTCCAGACTATGCAGACATGCAGCACAGGTAGCGGCCTATGAAGCTCCCTATCTCCAGCATTGCCTCTGGAGTGGAACTTGAGCAGCTTGCATACAGTGGGTTACAAATATACTACATATAGACACGTCAGATCATTTGATTAATTAAAGAGCAGGAAGTCACTCTTATTCATCAAGGCTACGGACCACTGAAATGTTACTAATATTGCAAGAGATTTGCTTTTTTGAATATTTAGTTGTCAGAAGATCTCTATATGGTTTTGAAGATTCAAGCAATAAGTAGTTCAATAAAATGCTAGGCAGACAGGCTTCAGCTGGTCCAGCTCCCATTGATCGCTGACCTTCATCCCTGCCATCCATTGCTAGACTATGCAGTAGCAGTCACTGGGGCCAGACACCTGCCATATTAAATATTAACGTATGTTTATTTTCATTTGCCTTTGCACCTGCTCTTTCACAAATTTTAGCAGTCTTGAGATTTGCCTCAGTGTGACTCCAACATCTATAAACATGAAGCTTAAGCTGACCACACAAGCAAACTAAAACCACTGCATTTAGATGAGTTACTTTAACCCTGTCCCTGAGAAAAATGTAACTGAAAAAATATAGCCTCTATCTTTCAAGAAAATCTATCTAGAAAATGTGGCTAGGTATCATCTTTATTGCAGAATTGTCTTTATAATACTATACTTCGTATTAATTCTTGTTGTTTCTGCAAAGAATTAGCAGATCTTTATGCAGAAAATATTAAAATTACTTACTATTTCCTTTGGCCTCCTTATCTGCTGGTAGGAACATACATACCTTTACTAGCATGGTTTAATGCTAGTAAACGCAAGTGAACGGGTATGGGAATAAACCAATTGGTTCCACTGACTTCATACCCACGGGTATTTGCACTTGTGGTTTTTATTGTGGTACAATTTTTCCAATATTACCTTATCCATTTTGTTATGTTCATCTTTCCATTGATCACCCCAATCATATGTGCAAACGCTTGTTTGCCTTTATCACGTGACACTCTGTCATTGGCATTTAGCACCTGTGGGTAATCACTTTACATTGAATTTAACACTGAAAAAGTATTCTTAGAATTTGTTTTGTACTGCTATGATATATGCTTACTGC
This sequence comes from Taudactylus pleione, assembly GCA_031769625.1. Classification (NCBI taxonomy): domain Eukaryota; kingdom Metazoa; phylum Chordata; class Amphibia; order Anura; family Myobatrachidae; genus Taudactylus; species Taudactylus pleione. The sequence continues at coordinate 9,526,561 of JAUIMM010000052.1, read as the reverse complement.
TTTTATGACCAATGGTAGTAACACTATATACGTAGTATAAACTACAAAAACTTACTTCTAGCTAGTAATTACATAGGAAGCATTGGAGAATTAATGTACTTTGATCACACTTCCCAAGTCCCCTGGAATGTTTGAGATATGCCCGGGAGAGTCTGGCAGTATTCCTGTGGCCGGCCAGACAGAGAACTCATAGTACATATGTGTCCACATACAGCTATCTTCAAGTTACGCCAAACAGCCCCGATTAGCATGCCACGGACTTTGCCTCGACAAAGCGATCATCCTAAGTACCTAGTACACTATAAGCTAACTAGGTTGCAAAGTTGAGGAAAAAGTGCACAAGAGAGGTTCGATACGAGTGACCTGTGCCATGTATACAAATCAACAAATTCTAAGTACATATAGTTCTAAAGGGATAGGTGTATGAGAACACATCTGTAATTACACATGTGTAGTAATTAAATAATTTGCATATTCCTTAATGCAGGAATCCACTGCATCTTGTGCATGACTTTGTTAACTTTCCAAGTCACATCTATAAGAATTTTCTTGCATGGACATTGCATGACTAATTATATAACATCACTATAAGTTTATAAGTACAAGACAATATGTCATATTTTGATTTAGCAAGAGTCGTAAAGCTTAGCTTTTCACCACTAGCTAGCGCCATCTCAGGATGGCATTAGCTATAACCAGCTAGGCTGGTGAGGCTTTACTGGATCCCAGTCGGGTAAATTACTATACACATGCGCAGACATGCACGCATCACTTTTTCATTTTCACCCACTGTGTTGGACTGCAGGTGACAGTGAGAAAACGCTCTGCATGAACCGCATAGGAATCTATCACAGAAGTGCCCTGGCATGGTAAATTGCAACAGTATAAGTAAGCAATATACATCTTCCTGTTAGGCCCAGTCCCATCTCCATGTTGCAAGTACTACAGAGGCACAGGTGTTATACCATAAGTGCCTGATCATGCTAAGCTATGGTGAATAATGGTGATACGGTACTGTTCCCCCTATCTGGAGAAAGTCCTGTTGAACAGAGGGTCTGATTCAGAGTTGTATGCAATGCCGATATTTACGCAGTTGAGCAATTTTTTGGCAACTGTGCATGTGTGAGACTCAGAGGACAGTCTCACTGTGCACGCGCAATCTATAGTTTTTCACGGCATAGGCAATGTCTCCGCGATCACCACTGCGATCCATGGGTGTTCCTGGGTGGAGTGGGGGGGTGGGCGAAAGTGTTTGCAAAAGAAGTCCATCTGTGGGCATGTTATGTGAGTTCCAGGGGTGTGTCCGCGACCGCAACTGTGTTCCCATTCACAGAACATTTTTAGTGAGAAATTTGACCCGGAATCTGCCCAGCCCAGGACTTACTCCAGGAATCAGTGTGAGCCTGATGTGTTGTGTTGATGGTGGTATATTTTCAACCCCCAGAGGATCTGCACACAACGCAGATAGGGGAAGTGAGTATAGCAACAATTGCTCCGTCCATCGCACACTAGTTATGTGGGGAGTCTCTTAGCAGGTATTAGCATTTTTTGCACATAAATTGCGAGCGCAATCTCAGCTGCGAATCCAATAACGTAGAATTCTGAATAAGACCCATAGTAGATGGTAAATGAAGCCTATAAAATAGCACAGTTTTGTTTTTTTTTTGATCCCCAGCTTCATATTTTCTACAGACTTAATTCAAAGACGCAAGGCAGCGAGTGCTTAGTAGACAGTAAAATGTGAATTTATACTCCTCTTATAAATCAAAATACAGAACATTAATGTGGCATTTAGCCAACAGAAAGGCATTAAATATTTATGGACACCAGTGAATACAGCTTTCTGTGCACAGTAGGGCAGCATCTTTACCTTAATAAAAAATGTAGTGGCATTGGATCAATTTAAGAAACAAAATATGTGAGATTGGGATGTAATATTGAAGCTCCACCAACTGTAATAGAGGTGCATGAGGAAGGCAGGTGGAGACAGCAGATGAACAGAATGAGAGATGTCTTCAGCTGCTGGCTAGTATGTCTGACATGTTTTTAATGAGCCTGCATTGTCTGCCTGCTGTTCTCAACGTATCCTTAAGGAACTGGTGAAGACCGTAAAAGCCCAAGTATTAGCAGTCGACTGTACATCATACAAATGTGAGGAACCAATCACGTGCACAATCTCTCACAAATGTGAGGAACCAATCACGTGCACAATCTCTCACAAATGTGAGGAACCAATCACATGCACAATCTCTCAAACTAGAAAGAATGTCAGCACTCACTATATTTTTTCTGTAACGTTTTCTTAATTTTAGTATCGATCTCACAAAATGAATTGTTGCTGGCAGAAAACAGAACTTTCATTGGAAATGTATTTTATTATGTAAAGAAGTGTTAGAGAGACATAGGTGAGTGCAAATGTCTCAGCCGTCAGATTGTTGCACAATTATGTAAATCAGATTTCTAAACATCTCATTGATTTTCAATTTTTAGGGAGGGATGTTCTTTTTAAATGCCAAACTATTCCTATATGCACATACCTATACAAATGGAAAAATACCCTGGTGGGTATAAACAGGCGCTGAAATGTGTTGTTTTACTAGCAGCTACTAAGAAAAAAGAGGAAGTCATTCCCTATAGTACATATAGAATCACACACAAAAGAACAAGTAGCGCTGGTGAAATTTAAATGACATATATAGCATGTAAACTGTGGTATTTAGTAAATAAAAGATTTAATACATATAAGAATGCTACTGATTCCACAATAGGATAGATACAGTCAGCACATAACATTAAAATCATGAATTCTCACCCATAACCTCAAGTCTGTAATGTAACTTTCATATAAGATCTTTGTGGGGTACCATCGATATTACATTGAGTGGGGACTGTTCTTTAAGTGTTCTCCCTGGTTGCTGCTAGAGGAATGTCCCTTATGGTCTTGTAGTCCAATTGGTGGGTCCTCAAATAGTGCGGTGTCCTATAAGCGCAATTGGCTGCTTGATGCGATGCCTGGTTGCCGCTAGAGGAATATCCCTTACATATGATGGTTCCAATAATGGGTCCTCAGCTCATGCGGTGACTGGGCAACAAATTTCTGTATGCAGCACAGATGGTGTCTCTCATATCACTCAATCCTTATCTTCAAGGGCTACTGGAATGCGGTGAATAGGCAGCAGCATCTGCTTACAATGAGAAAGTTTGAGTCTCTCAAGTCGCTGAGTCCTTAGCTCCAAGAGCTATTGGAATAGAAATGAAAACTCAAACGATGTCCCAATAAAGATCATTGAGGTGAGGGTGATATCCAAGAAAAGTCTTGACGCGTTTCCCTGCGTCTAGGCGCAGCTTTATCAAAGGTAAATAATATGTGTCAAGCAAGGTGCTTTTATACCCTTAAGTAGGGTTATTAGATGGCACCTGATTTCAATTAAAAATACAACAGATAAAATCCTTACTGGTTTTCACCAAATTTACATGTAAAACCTACATACATAAATACAAGTATATACAGTTAGAGTGCAGACCTATTTTTCAAAAGAACCTTTGTTCCCGTAGTATATAGAAACCATTAGTAGAATTTCCAGTTTTCCCGGTATTTCCAGTTTTTCCGGTCACGTGTCTCTGTCACATAGGAGGATTGAAACGTGACCGGACTATGAGAAGTATCGATCGCGGTTATGGAGATCTGTAATCTAAAGATGAAGGTAATCATGATCTAGTGACTTTGTACAAACCCCCTTATGAGAGAACATCTAATTAGATAGCCGCGATCGGCGGAGAACAGGGGACAAAATACAAATAGTATTCCCTTGTTTACATCACGTGATGAGATACCGGGAAACCGGAAATTCTATTAATGGTTTCTATATACTACGGGAACAAAGGTTCTTTTGAAAAATAGGTCTGCACTCTAACTGTATATACTTGTATTTATGTATGTATGTTTTACATGTAAATTTGGTGAAAACCAGTAAGGATTTTATCTGTGGTATTTTTAATTGAAATCAGGTGCCATCTAATAACCCTACTTAAGGGTATAAAAGCACCATGTTTGACACATATTATTTACCTTTGATAAAGCTGCGCCTAGACGCAGGACTTTTCTTGGATATCACCCTCACCTCAATGATCTTTATTGGGACATCGTTTGAGTTTTCATTTCTATTCCAATAGCTCTTGGAGCTAAGGACTCAGCGACTTGAGAGACTCAAACTTTCTCATTGTAAGCGGATGCTGCTGCCTATTCACCGCATTCCAGTAGCCCTTGAAGATAAGGATTGAGTGATATGAGAGACACCATCTGTGCTGCATACAGAAATTTGTTGCCCAGTCACCGCATGAGCTGAGGACCCATTATTGGAACCATCATATGTAAGGGATATTCCTCTAGCGGCAACCAGGCATCGCATCAAGCAGCCAATTGCGCTTATAGGACACCGCACTATTTGAGGACCCACCAATTGGACTACAAGACCATAAGGGACATTCCTCTAGCAGCAACCAGGGAGAACACTTAAAGAACAGTCCCCACTCAATGTAATATCGATGGTACCCCACAAAGATCTTATATGAAAGTTACATTACAGACTTGAGGTTATGGGTGAGAATTCATGATTTTAATGTTATGTGCTAACTGTATCTATCCTATTGTGGAATCAGTAGCATTCTTATATGTATTAAATCTTTTATTTACTAAATACCACAGTTTAGATGCTATATATGTTATTTAAATTTCACCAGCGCTACTTGTTCTTTTGTGTGTGATTCTATATGCACATACCTATATCGTACAGCTTAATAAAAACAATATGAAGTGGTTAGCCAGAAAAAAGTTTTATATTAGCCAACTTTTTTTTTTTTTTTATAAATGTATTTGGCAGTTGTCTACCTGGGATGACCATTGATTCGGTAGAAGAAGCATATAGAGTTCAGGGGCCTGTTTCAGAGGTATACGCAGTGTCCATGGCGCATGCAGTTGGCCGATGTTTTATGTCTGCGCATGCGACTAAGTTATACTGAGTCCCGCCGGAAGACGCAGAACAATTTTGGATGCAAGAGCCGTGGAGTTCAGTGGGCGTTTCTGGGAGGTAACAGAGGGGCGTTTAGGCAGACCCGGGCGTGACACCGGTGCAGTGGCGCTGACATCAGAAGCCATGTTCAGAAGGAGAAATTGCACCTGCATAGGGCTGGTGATGGTTTGTATGGTGCAACCGAGGGTGCACTAATGGTGCGTCTAAAGATACAGAGACGGATCAGCGTCTCTGCAAGTGGGCATCTCAATATGAGCAGAAGCAGTTGCGGCATTAACATAAAGACCAGCACGTTCGCATCCACCTCAGAATCGGCGCCTAGGTGTGGTAGATTATTATAATAGCTGCTCCCATATTTGATCTGAATTTGGCGATGACCATATATCACAATATTTCATATACATCAGTGTTAGGACTGTTTGCATGAACCTCATAGAAATCTATTCAGATCAATAAATGGAATCCTGCCCAGCACGTCAAAAACATTGATAAAGCACACTGACAGCACTTATGCTTTATATGGAAGTTCATGTATACAACTTATTTTTGTTTTGTTTTGTTTTTTTCTCCAGTTTTGGAATAAAATACTTTGGGGTCTATGTACTAAGCGTTGGAGAGAGATAAAGTGGACGGAGATATGTAAAGTACCAACCAATCAGCTCCTAACTGTAATTTTGCAAAGAGCCTGTAAAGTGACAGTTAGGAGCTGTTTGATTGGTACTTTATCTCCGTCCACTTTATTTCTCCAATTCTTATCAGCAAGTGATATTTTTGTTATCATTCGTTACTAATCTTAAATGGTAATCCAACCAATCAGCTCCTTGTAATGTGTTTGAAAAGTGACAGGAGCTGATTGGTTGGAGCACTATTTAAGATTAGTAACAAGTGATAACATCGGTTAATCTGTGTACCATCGGCTGGCTGCGGTGACCCATAGGGTCCCGCAGACGGCCGCCGTAGTTTAGAGGAAGAGGCCAGGAAATCTCCGTCAGCCGACGGAGATCCTGGTCTCTTCCCTCCCCCCCAATGGCGGCGAATCATCTTTTCGGGTAACGGAGGCTGTCGCTGTCCCCTCCCCGCCCCCAAACGGCAGCAGACTGTTAATCACTGACAGTTTGCAAGCGAATTCACAGAACGGGTCTGGCGCCTACGCAGATTCCAGAACATCGGGAATCTGCGTGCACTGCTGAATCAGGCCCTTAGTTCATGGACCCCTTTATCACTAACCCATGAACAAGAAAATAGATATCCATGATAGCATTCCATCAACCTGAAAAAAACTTGAGCTGGGAAAAAACATTTAAAACTGCATTACTACCTAGCAAACATTTTGGACTGTCCTGATAGCTGGGAAGAATAAAGGTGCTTACACACGGGACGATTCGCTCCGTATGTCCCCGGCAGGGGTGTGCTCAGTGTCGTTAATGACACTGAGCGGAAACACAGAACGAAATCAAGAGCGATTTCGTTCAGTGCTGGCCACCCTCCTTCATGCCTGAACATGTTCAACCTGACATTATCGTCAGGTTGGATGGGAGGTTCGGGCGATGAACAATAACTACCAACTACAAACGGGAGCGCGCATTGATAGTTATCATTCATCGTTTTGGGGCAGAAACTGAACGATTTTTTTGGACGACTGAACGTTAACGATATCCAAAAAATCGCTGCGTGTGTACGAACCTTAAGTCACAAGCCACATTAAAAAGAGAGAGGTCCTAATACATCCCCTCTGCAGCCATTTAAAATTTGATAATTATATTAATTTGATGGTTATGTGCAACTATTTTACACAGCAGACTGAGCTTTTGGTAAAAAGGGCAACTTTAGGAAAAACGTATCCTAGGTGGTAGTATAGTTTTAAATACTTATATGTGCAAATCAAATCCCTTTAGTCTTTTGTCAGTGAATTAGACAAGCAGTGACTGCTGTCTGGGTGAAAAATTCATGGGTTAGACTACATTCTGTTTAAACATTTCACATCCATAGATGTTCAGCCAACATACTCTAGATCTTCAGTGTTGACAGAAATGGAAAGTCTAATTTAACTTGTTATTCATTGTATAAACAGAGTGCTTTTCTTATGAGATGCTAAGATTTTGTGATGCTAACTTTTATTTCTTTACGGCTGTAAGGGTTCTTATACTGTAGGCTTTATATTTTTAGTTAATTGTTTTGCATGAAAGTAGTCTTTGTGGTGAGACCTCTATCTGAACCTCTTTAAGATTAAATAAAACAAAGAAATAGCTGTAGGGTTTTTTGTTTTTTTAAATAAAAACCAAATACAATAACTACTTATTATACAAACTAACATATTAATTCAAGTATTTTGTATTCACTTTATTAAAAGTATTTAGTAGGATAGGATAGTATTTTTTTTTTTTTAATGTTTGTACTGTGCATGCAATTCTTTACAGTACTATTTCTACTCACCATCTTCTAAATCATACATTGAAATTATTGGGTGGCATTAGGCTAAATGTGTATTTGCAGAGGCGATTGGGAAGAGCGAGGTTGTTTCTTAAGAGCGGGCACACAGTTGCACTTTGAGCCTCCTTGTTGCACTGTGGTAGTGAAACACATTTTTGTGTACACGCCATACGTCACAAATAACAAATGGCCACTTTACGCCTGATGTCCTTATTCTACCATATTTAATGTAAACCGTAAATTCAGTGTATCTACACTAAGCAGTTTTTTCAGGAGAAAAATAAGAAGGTTATGGTAATGAAAAGGATGGTGCCAAGGCAGCAGGGGTTGGAGTGACACTTACAGTTTTCTGCCATCTGCCTCTGGAGATTTCCCCACCTCTCTGCACTCTCTGGGCGCGCTAGCAGCTGATGTTTTCAGTTTGCACATGCGCCAGAGTCGCACTGCGCATGCGTCCCGATGGTTACGAAATTGGATACAAAGAGAGGCAATTTCAGTAGGCATTTCTGGGTGGTAATGGGGGTGGCTAGCCAGACATGGGGCGTGTTGTGGGCATGTCGCGGTCAGCGACTGCGTCTTTTGCGGCAGTTGCACTGAATCCAGTGGCCATGTTTACACAGAGGTTTTGCGCCTCCATAGGGCTGGTGCAATGGTCGATGGTGCGGCCGATGGTGCATCTTATGTGCACAGGGCTGATTAGCGCTGCAGCCAGTGGGCGTCTTTGTACAAATCCCATTGGCTGCAGCATTAGGATAAAGACGCAAATGCACTGTGGCAAAAGACTCATTTGGAACTGCAATGGCGGCACTGTAGGGAACATACACATCTGTGCATATCACTAGGAGATTCTGAGTCAGGCGAACATCTCGGCCAAGAAATGGGAGAACCGTCTTGTGTAGCCAGAATTGCGCTATACCCAGCATGGGGTAGGTGTAAGTCCCAATACTAGTGATGACAACTGCATGTGCGACGCAATATGTGCAAATTAAGATGCACGTATATTTGCATTAACCTTCCATTACTAAAATAGCCGCATGCCGAATGTGGACACATAAGTAGCTGCATGCGACTCAAAATCAGGCCCATTAGATGCGGTTGCTAGTCATGTTGTTGGTTGACAAGGAGATTCCAATATAAAGCACAATTATTGCACATGAATATGCAGGTCTGATCATCCTATAGACATCTCTAAAGCTCAGCTATCTGGGTCATTTGAGAGTGGAAACAAATGGAATTCCTCATATGCTGGCACCTGCAGATTAGTGACAAAGCGTCTCGCAAAGAAATCTGAACAAAGACCAATATTGTTCATAGTGGATATTATTATATAGTGTAAATGATGACTTCTGTAACCTCATAAACGCACATCAGATAATACTGTATATTTCTCAGTTATTATTGTGGTTTTACATTTTCTTCTTCTCCATTTAAACCTGCATTGTTAGCTGAGCTACTTTCTTTGTCATTGTCTCTTTACACACTCAGGAGAATAAATCAGTTTTAAATGGGAAAACAATCTGTTATTTCAGATTTGGAATATTGCCTTCCATGTTTATAACGCTATATAAAAAAGCCCATAATCCTAAATCTCATAATTAGCAGAACAGTAAACAGTATGTTGTGTCATCAGCCATTTAAAACGCATCAATTAATTTTTATTACTATTTCCATAGTTTATCAGCAATGTTGGCCATAAAAATTTACATTGAGTACACACAGCAAAGTTCAAACTGCTAAGCAAATTGTTTTTATCAGGTTATCCTAGTGTTTTGTTTTCAGTGACCCTATGTATTTCATTATACAGAATAACACATAGCAAATGATGGGATGGGTCTGTTTATTGAGTACAAAAAATAGATCAGACAGTTGGTATGGGAGAAAAGGTTTGTTCACTTTTGCTACTAGTTTGTGCAGTAATGTCAGAAATATTATGGAAGAAACACCCTCTCAGGCAATTGTAAAATATGGTGTTATGTTGTCCCTGTACACAGCTGGCTATGAAGTCACAAACTTGTATTGTATAATATATTGTACTGAATAATTCAGGTAGACAAAAGTTTGAACAAGTATTACATTTAAAATTACAGGTTGCAAAATTTGTAGTAGTAATTAATAGTTTACATTTTTATCTTGAGGCCAATAAAATCCTTTTTACATTTACTGAAGATTTAAATGTTTCGTTTTGGAGTAGCTTTAAATCAAATTTTTCAGGGGTGTATTTTTAATGGCAATTTTAAAAAGAAGCCCTTTTATGTAACTTGAGATCTACCCATTTTGTGTTCATTTATATGTGATTTTAGATTTTGCAAAAGCTGATGAAAATGACAATATCTTTTCAGCATATCGTGTTCATTAAAGGTGCGTACACACTGGGCGATAAAGTGGACGACTGAACGATAACGATATCGTTATCGTTCAGTCGTCCACTTTATCGTCCATTTTTAACCCCAAAAAGATGAACGATGACGACGACGCACATTCCCGCGGGTCGTTCGTCATCATCGTTCATCGGGCTGACATGCAGGCCAACCTGACGACCTTGTCAGGTTGCTGCATGTCAGGGAATGGGGGAGAGAGCCCGGCGCTGAACGATATCGTTAATGATATCGTTCAGCGGCTGTGCTCAATGTCATGAACGACATTGAGCACAGCCTGCCGGGGACAACACTACACGATATCGCTCAGGGAGCATATCATGTAGTGTGTACCCACCATAAGTGTCATTTTAGTCCATTTGTGCCCCAATCCACTGTTATGCTGATGGGTAGGATTCTGAGATACAGATGACTTGGCACTGCGCTGGCCATGCCATGTGGCTCCACAGTCCAATTTTGCTTGTATTTGCCACTACTTGGCAATCTGGTGCATTTACCATAGGGCGCCCATTACGTGTCAGACCATACTCTCTAGCTCTCCAAAATAACCCACATGGTGGATAAGTTTATAATATACTGCCATGGATATTTATATAATAAGGTAGAGGTGCCCTATTACATGGTTACCATTTTACTTTCATTCCTAATATTTTTGTTTGCTTTCATAGATACCTCATCGGAGTTTACAGATGGTGTGTTTATTTTTGAAGACTTCCCAGAACAAGATCCAAAGACTGTAAAGCGCTACGATGCGATTGTTGTAGAACAGTGGACTATCTTTGAGGTAAGTGTTTCATTCCTTGCTTTTGTTTTCTTGCACAGTACTTACTGTTTAGCTACTTTCTGGTACATAGTACATAGTAATATTTTATTATTAAAGACTAGCCAAGTAACAAGATACTGTATGTGGACACTAACCCTAACATACAAGTTACATATGTGTCCTCATACACTGTAGCTTCAGTCTCGCTACACAGATCCTCTCATCGCAACAGGTCTCTGGCCACTCGGCTGCGCAGAGCATCATTTTCACTCATATTGTGATTCTTATTCGCATAAATAAAACAACTGGAAGTGACCAAACTATTCTGCTAGATTGTACTGATCAATCTGATGTGCGACATTTGTATGAATCAGTCTGGATCTGTATAAGAGGTACTACCATGCATCAGTTGCTGCTTTTTCTCACGCCAAGGTCCATCGTGCTTCATCTGCGACTTATACATGTAAAACTAATTCCTGTGCAGCCTAATGTCTGGAGTACACTGTGAGAGGTGTTTTGCAAAATGTAATGAAAAAGACGCTGTACCAGTCGCGCCTTATGGCGTATTGAGGCTAGGTGTATGAGGATACATCTGTAACTGTTCTGCATACTGTAATTTACTACAGTATATTCTGTAATCACAAGCATGTGCTCCTCCAGCCATAGGGGAAACCAGTGACAGGTGCTTATATGGGGGTTACAAAGACGGCGTATTTAGCAAGATTTGGCCTGCGATTATGTCACCCAGTGGTTGTCCCAGAATATTGGATAAGAGTCCCTAATACCCCAGCCTATTATATGAAGAGGGCAAAAAAGTCACAAATGTTTTCCTAATCTGGAAACATGCATTTGGCTGGCTGTGAAGGAGGGACTCCAGGATACCTGGATTTGAAAGTGTGTGAATGGGTTACTTGTTTTTCTCATATTTACTAAAGCCATTGAGTGTTTTATGTGATAAAGTTTATTAAAAAAATGTTTTGTTTTTTTTATTGTATTTGTATAGTAGGCAGGGACTATATTATACTGGGACAATTGTGGTTGCAAAGTTCCCAGTCTTGGATATTAGCCTGGGCCCTGTAACCCAGGGTGGTCATAAATAACCCAAGCCCTTTTCAATGAAGAGTTCGGAGGTTCTGAGAGGGCGGTGGAAGGAGGAGACTCACTGTTTTTTTTTTTATACTCTATCCTCCATCATAGACACAACAGTCCCACACTAGCAAGGCAGGCCAGCTTTTCACTCTACCAGGAGATTTCTACTACAATCATGGTTTTTCAGTTAAATAGGAAGCCAGCCCTGGCTGTCCAGCCCCATGGCAGGTTGAGGATATAAAAAAGTGCATAGTGCTTAGGAGTTGCTTGTGTTTCAATAAAACTAGTCATTGTGCAGAGGGGAGATGCCTCTGACAATATACTCTTTCCACTCCTTTATCTCATATCAATAATATCACTTTGAAAAATATCATCTTGTTTCTGAAGTACTCTGAAAAACGAGGCACTTTGGTGCTCCTCTTCCATACTTAGATAGGAACGATCACTCCAACCAGCTCTCTCTCCCTCTACCTGAGCAGTTTTCTGCTATACACAAATATTACCATTTTACTCCACAAACCATGCTCCTCTGTGTAAATCTACGGACATTTGAGAAAAAGATGGTGCAGCTCCAGATCTTTATTTGCGCTGTGGAGCGGCCGTTTGCACTTCTAACTGACTTTCTGTCGCTACCGGACGAATTTTCATCAAGTTCTACAAATTATATACTGTAAAGTTTAGTCATGTTTTGCAAATCATTGGAGAGTCATTAGAGCAAAGTCACTTTGGCATAACACCGTATAAGGAAAATAACTTTCCCACACCTGGGAGCCAATTAGCTGATCATTTGCAGTTTCTAGGTCACAAGTGCCATTATTCCAGTATGACTGGAGTCAACATAGTAATATGGTGCTTTGCCTCTCCTAGATGTGAAGCAGTCCATAAGGCCCAAAAAATATGAATTTCTTTGCCCAAATTTCAGAAAACCTTATGAATATAAGTGTCCGCCCAGCCATCTATATATTGCACCACTTGCTGTGGGGATTCTCATAGCTCTTAGAGCTCCAAATAGTCCTTCCCAATTTTGTTTTCTATGCTGAGAGATGGAATTAACATTTACATTTATATAGATTTATTTTAACCTTGTCCTTCTCAATTACTACAGTATTTCTCATCCTATGTGTCTGGAAACATTCATCTATCATGAGACAGATTTGATGCAACAAAAATCATGGATAGTGGGAAAACATTAAACATACCCAACAATTCTGTAAATTTTAATTGTGAATTCCATCTATAAACAAATGCCCACAGAAGATACTGCTCATGATTGTTCAATTTACTCACACACATAAATGATCCTATTGTTCTCGAGTACTGAATGATTAAAATTTTCAGACTACTTCCCAGAGCCGATGGACCAGCCCCCTAGGTGTGACATTATGACATATCACTGGTTTAGGGGGCAGGGCTGGCACAGGGCGTACTGCTGCCCTGTTACAGCGCTGACATACGCATCTCGAAATGTGAACAGCTCTGCATATGTGCTAATATACGCTATTTTTCAGAGCACATTTGTTTTGAGAAATGTATGCCTGTTTAGATACAACTCTGAATTGACTCCCAGGTCTGATGTGATGGATCAAGTTAGTCAGGGTAGAGAGATTTAACCAGGAAATGTGCAGTAACTATGAAACACATTGCAATAAACATATTTCAGCACTTTTCAGTAGGGATGTGCAGGCTCTGATAGATTCGAATTTTCCCCGCCAAAAAACGGGTCTCAGAAAGAGGCAAAGCGTCATCTTTCATGGACAAACATCATAATTTCTGGACAAAAGTTCATGGAAGATGATGTTTGTCCATGAAAGATGATGTTTTGCCTCTTTCTGAGACCCGTTTTTTGGTGGGAAAATCTGAACTTGGCGGGAAAATTCAAACCTATCCGAGCCTGCACATCCCTACTAAAAAGTGCTGAAATATGTTTATTGCAATGTGTTTCATAGTTACTGCACATTTCCTGGTTAAATCTCTCTACCCTGACTAAGTTGATCCATCTCATCAGACCTCCATACTTTTTTAGACGATCTTGGGTACATTGTCAGGATACTTCTAACTGTTCTTTGGGCCAAATAGGAAGCACCACACAATTTCGTAGATGTACCTATTAACAGTGATTTGCGGTCAGGTGAAGCAGAGCCTTTCCTGTCATAATTAGGAATACTGCACAGTTTTAACTATAACAATTATAAGAAAATGTAAAGAAAATATTCTAAATATCTTCTTTGTATTATTCTAATCATGTTTATAGTCAAAACTGTAGAGTAAAAGGTGTATGGCAGGTGAGGCACTGCCTCCCCTGCCTACCTTTTCCGCACATCCCTTATCAAAACACACCAAATTTCCTGCACTATATACAGCTGCACATTTGTATAATGCCCACATGAACCCTCGGGTTTATATATGTATCTGTAAATCTGGCTCCGATACTAGCCAGTGCCTCCCCAGTCATTTACCTCACCGCATGTCACTGCCTTTTTAAAGTGGCCACTCAGTTTATATATTAATTATATTAATATATAATACTATAATATATTAATTTATAATTAATTATATTAATTATCAAAGAAAATAAATATACACAATAGCTTTAATTTTTAAACATACAAACATCAACAATTGTGATTTTATTTATTACATTATTTTAGATTGGTATGTTACATAAAAAAGAGTCATGTAGCTTATGTGTTAGCAAAAAGTGCACCGACTCCCATGTTTTGGTTTTGGTTTTGAATCTGTATCTCCTTCAAGGATCTGGATTTGGCTTTGCAAAACCACCCTCGAGTGTTTTGATTTTGGTTTTGGATCTGGATTTTTAAAAAAACGTAGATAAAAAGTTTTGAAAACCTCTAAAATCATGTAATTTATGCAATCCAAAACCCGAAATTCGAATTTAAAATCCGAATTCCGAACCGCAAAAAGATCAGAACCGCGACCCGGATTAACCCGGATCTCCTCAGGAGATCAGAACCGCAACTCGGATTTACCCAAATTCACGAAATTCGGGTGGATTCAGATTTCTGGAGAACTGAACCGCACATCTCTACTATACTTTTGGTTTGGTTTGACTTTGTTCTTTGCCTCAGCAGCCTCTCTAACATAATGGTAAAAATAAATTGTAGAAAAACAAAACTTAAACAGCGAAGAAAATTCTGAAAATGATTTTTAAAAATGTTCTGCGCCACAGTCTGCCCTATCGTACTGGTGTAGTTACGTGTGCTTTACTGAGAGAGGATACAAGTGATGCTGTCATGAAAGTTGCAAGACAGGAGCTGGGAGGCAGCTGGTACGTTTCCTGTTACTATAATACTGTGTGTTTCTGAGCAGACACCACAGGCTCTGCTGGCTACAATTATGTGGTGTTAGCAGGAAAAGCTGTAAATATAGGTGTATTGGTTTTTGTAATTTCAGCTGACTACATCAAATCACATTCTGTAAATACATTTTGACACATCATTTTGCTATTCCGGATTCACAGGTGTTTTTTCCTCGATGCACTTTACTGGCAAAGAATCCCGCTGAAAATAATTAGAGTATTAAAACTGGAATGAACATATATTTTAACAACTTAGACATTTTAGGATGCTCAAAATGATTGTTTTGACAGCATGTGTATGCAAATCAGCAAACTCCGAATAGCTAGCATAAAACATATATTATACAGATGCTGGTTATCACAGAGGATAATGATGTAAGGGAAATATACCTTCTCTCTAGTACTTTCTCAGGTATATTCTTAGCATATATACTTTCGTTATTTGATTGAATGAAATCAAAAAGCAACAGGTTGCACAGGTAGTCAGCCAAGCAAAAAGGCAGGAGTACAACATAAAAGCCAACAGAAAAAACAGTAATCCAGCAGTTTGTCTGCCTCATCTTGCGAAACAAAGACATACTTGTCGACTGTTCCTGAATGTCAGGGAGACTTGCTGAAATAGTGGTGATCGCCCTGTCTCACGGAAGAGACTAGCAATCTCCCTGAAGCTGGGCTGGGTGTGTACATCACAGTGATCACATCATCAATAACGGCTTCTGCTCTCCAGCACACTCATAGGTACTGGATCAGGGAGGTCAAGGGGGCGGCTTGCTCCCCTCTCCTAAACATTTCAGAGGCTCCAGTGGACCGGCGGCCCCGGACAGTCGGGGGCGGTACATCATAGCAAAAGGCTGCACAGCCCCTGCATTGCACGGAGGAGGTAGAGGTGTAATGTGCGGCCTTTAAGTTAAAAGACCACATATTACACCTCTTCCTCCGCGCAGTGCAGAGGCTGTGCAGCCTGTTGTTATAATTCACAGCCCCTGCCTCCTGCTGCTCCACTATGGTGCTTACTACTCCTCCCTGGTGGTCCCGCCCATCCCTCCTACCAGGGGGCCGGCCTCCTCCTCCCCCGTGCTACCGACCCGCCTCCACCCAGCAACAGGTAAGTTGGGGGATCCCCAACATAAAATCATTCTGACGCCCCTGACTACACTGATGGCTACATGTGTGGCTGTGTGCCCAAGTATGTGTGATACATTACAGAAGGATATGTGCTGATGTACTTAAGATGCGTGCTCTATTACAGGGAATGTGTACTGCATTACAGAGTGTCTGTGTTTCATTACGGTGGGTGTGTGGTACATAACAGGGCATCCTTGCCCATCAATGTGTGCTGCATTACAGTGGTGATGTGAACAATTACATGAACCTAGTGGGAGGTAGAGAGATAGAGGGGGGTCATTTAAGATGCTAGAAAATAGTGCAAAACATTTTTGTGGCACAGTCACGTTTATGGTAAAACATCTCTTGTTAGTGGGTTAATAGGCTTAAGGAGCAGGCTTATTGGTTATATGTAATGGCTCTTCTTTATGTAGCCATTGCAGATTTGTTTTGTTTATTTACAATGACTTTTGCAATTGGTTTACAAAGCTTAAATACTTAGTTCAAATCACAGCCACCCGCCATATTTGCATTTGCACCTTACTGCCATTATCTAACTGTGAAACATGTAAATAAAAATCAGCACTGTCTTTTATTCACTTACAAAGTCCTCAACCACCCACCCTCACTCCTACATCTCCAACCTGATCTCTACACGCACATTCCTTCTCGCCCACTCCACTCAGCAAACGGCCTCCTCCCTGATCACTTCCTCTGGAATGCCTTTCCCGATCAATCAGACTTTCGCCTAACCTACCAGCTTTTAAACATACCCTAAACCCCCCTTTTTCACTGAAGCCTAACACCCCTTTTCCTAAGGCTATGAATTTTGCACCCCACCACTATGCTCCCCACACCTTCTCTGTTCCCCTATTGCCATTTTAGAATGAATTGTGATCGCGCTCCCTGTGAGGAAACACTCACAAATGATTGACAGGGAGAGACCGTTTTGTGAATGGTTACAGGGAGTTCCGGCCAAAACACGGGAGCGTTTCGGACAGTTTCCTGGGCATCTGCTAGCCAGCGTCTGCGATTGTGCAGGCAGAGAACAAAGCTCCAGCGTCTCAGTTACCACGTCCATCCTGAGTTACCATAGACTCACTCGAGCAGCTGCGAGGGCTCCGATGGGCGTCTCAATACAAATTCTGCTGGCCGATGCATGGGCATATTTTAGCAATTACTAAGAAGCAAAATTCAGGCCCTATGTTAACCATCTTACCTCTTAAATGTCTGTTAATATCCAATATATATAAGGGGCTGGGCGGATGCGGATCCCGGTCACATGACCGGCCGCCGCCTGGCCATCCGCTGCGCTGCCCGATCAGAAAGCTCCGATCGCGGCAGCGCGCTGTGGGAAACAATGGGTAGCTGTGCTCTGGGTAGGTGGAACTGGGAGCAGCGGCAGGCGGGCGGCAGGCGCAGGCAGCGCGGGGGGGGGGACAGACAGTCAGAGGCAGCCGCACGCAGAGCTCAGCCCATTGGAATGCCTCCAGCATGCTGAGTCGCCACTAGGCATTTGCTTATAATGCCTATGCCTAGGGCCGGCTCTGTCTACATAGCCTACCACACCCATATGCTGTAGGTAGGTGTTCTGTACTTTATATTAGTAGCATAGACTTAGAGGGACAGATAGATTTAAAAATACTCCCAGTTAAATAAGTTTAGGCCGTCAACAAAATCTGAATAAAAACTAGGTTAATGACTATGAAAAATTTTATTTTTTTTAGATGATCAATTGAATTTATCCATCTTTCTAACAGCTATTGTACTAATTGGTAGTTAATATTAATAATAATATTTATTCAATAATGTATAATTTAATTTTTATAGTAAAATTACCAATGAAACTGGGGTTGGCCAACCCCAGAAACACTGATGAAAATTTACATAGTATTGGGAGTCTTTGTATATTTACAATCACTGTTACAACTGTTGAAAAATGGGATGCTCCAGGTCCTATCGTAATCCTTGGCCTTTTGCCTCCCCCATGAAAATTTTCCTACGCCCCTGACTGTAGGTAGCTTGGGGTAAAAGGTGATTAATGAGTGATTTGCTTGTGGATTACTAGGTGGTTTGGATCATACTTGCCTACTCTCCCACAATGTCTGGGCGACTTCTGATTTTGGATGGCTCTTCCAGGATCCCAGTAGACAGCCATCCCGCATCTCATCCATTTCTGCAATGAGGTGGGACAGTGATGACAGGTTTTGCTGTGAGTCGCATCATTGTGCTCTCGCCTCCCACTGCACAATGTAATGAATTGCAGGGAGCTGGGACTATGATGATGTCATTCACAGTGCCATGACTCCCCCAGCTTCCCGTGTGCCCTCTCCCTCCAGGATCTTCCAGGGGCAGTCCCTCAAAATTGGCAACTATGGTTTAGATTTGTTCTATGAGTTAAATACAGGGTGAACAATTAACAGTAGTGTGCAGTTATTATTTTCCTCTTTTAGATGCCTTTTTTCACCTAGCTTGGTGGAGGCCGCGTGTGGTTTTTTCATGTTCCTGTTGTTCTGCTCTGGGTGTGGTTAGATGCCCAGACCAGTGCTGGGAGCACGTGGCCAAAAAGACTTTTGTGAGCTGCTGTTTGTTGTGAATAAATAAAATAATATTAAAAGGGAAAGGGTCTAACGAAAAGTGTGTTCGAGTTATGGTGAATAATTAATGCAAAATGGTTTCTAGAACATTTTACGAGATTATCTTCCAAATTGAATCCGGTATACAGAGTAAAAATACTATCACAGGAGTCAGCAATTTCATAATTCGACTGACGAAAGTATAAAAGCACCTACTGTACTGTACTTTGTGTTGCTCGTGTGGTGTCTGTTGCTTGTCTACCAGCGTCTGTGCAAAGCTTCCGTCTGCATAGACAGGAAATACTGGTGGTTTAGTGAGTGGTTGATCTCTGTAAATAACATATATGGTATAGTAGTTTTAGATTTAAACATTTCCACCCAGATAAAGCACAAATATTGTTCAGCGTGCCACTAAAGAACATCTTTCCACATGTCACATGCTATCCATAAAGCTAGTAGGCCCCACTATTACAACCATGACTTGGGTCTGTGTGTGTTTATGTCTTACTGACAGTTTTCATGACAAGTATAGACAGACAAGCTGAATTAAGATCTGTTTATGTGAATTCATTTAATTGTATGGGTGTTACTGGACATTTTTGTGCCCTATAGCACCATTTTGCGAGGGCCCTCATCTACCACTCAATGGTGAAAAACACATGTCAGGATTGGCCATTACGCACCACGGCGCTGGCTTCCCCTGACTAGCCGCACGGTCAGACGCCAGGTGCGGTGGCTGGTGACATGCTGAGTTTTATCCCCGGGCCCTGTTGACTTCCACGCAATCCTCCATATTGGAGTTCCCGCGGCAACGGTCATGGGCGCAACCATATTGTCTGTCTCACCTGACCAATGGTAGCCTGGTCAGTGGCAAATACAGGATTCCTAGAGGGGGGTTTCCAAAAGCTGGATTTTAGAGTGCGTATGGCCAGTCCATGAATAGGGCATAATTAGCACTTATCCAGCTTTAATATGCGTCATACAAAGTGTATTGTGAGTCATAATTCCAGCATATACAGGACCAGAGATCACAGTAAGCCATTAGATGCAGCAGTAGGGCCATCCTGCCTGTGCTGAATGTTTTTATTTCAGATGTGGGCACCATTTCAAAGCATGGGGGCAAGTCCGGGAGTCTGGAGGAGCAGCAGAAGAACCTAGCACTGCCCTGGACATACAGTATATGTACTTATTGGTCTCATCATGCACTGGATAGTGTATTATTATATGGTATTAATAAATAAGCCTATTGATGGTCTATACATAGCAGTGTACCCCTAACAGTGCATGTTTTGCAGATCTAATTGGCGCACAGGTGTATTTATTACTGGCTGATATATGTTAAAAGATCCGCAGGTGGTGCTAACTATTTCATTTGTGATAGTGAGAAGAACGTGCAGCACTAGTAAAATTCTATGTTACTATTTCTGTGGGCTGGGGAGGGGGGTTTCCAGGCAACCGGACCCCCCCTGGTTTGCCTATGCTGGTCAGCTCTCAGCTGACTCTCTCCTCCAATGGACGGCTACCTAAGGGTATAAAGCAGGACTCCAGGAAACAGGAAGTCGCATGAACAACTTCTCTTCTCCAGTAGCTGCTAGCTTCGGATCGCTGTTCCAGGCTCCACACTGTTGTATTCTCAGTACGCTTCACCAGTCTCTGTGATATTTAACTTCAACCACTACGTGTATTCTCCAGTGATATTTAGCATAGGTCACTACCGATATTCTTCAGTGATATTCGGCATAAGTCACTTCAGTGATATTCAACACCAGTCACTACCAGTGATAATCAACATCGGTCACTACCGATATTCTTCAGTGATATTCGACATCTGTCAATTTCAGTGACATTCAGCATCGGTCACTACCGATATTCTTCAACATTAGTCACTATCAATATTCTTCAGTGATACTCAACATCAGTCACTTCAGTGGTATTCAACATCGGTCACTACCGATATTTCTCCAGTGATATTCTACATCGGTCTCTACCATTATACTTGAGCATTACTAACATCAGTGATTACCAATATTTACCACTGATAATATCCAGCCACCCAGTTGTCTTCTCGTCTTCCTGTCAGTTGCTAATTCCTGGGTCCTTGACCTGCTCATTAGGAGCAGCTAAAAGCCATATCCCATTTGGAGGGGTCACTGGTGAAAACCACCAATTAGTTAGACTATGCGCCTCTGGTCAGGTCTTGTCAACACCCGGAATTAGCCAATGAGGAAGTTGTATGTACTTCCTCTTCATTGCTGCTGCCTCTCCACCTAGTCATCCCGACTCCCAGTCCTCTGACTGGAAACCTCAAGGGCCAAGTCGTGACAACACATTTACATAAAGAGCTTTGAAACTAAAGGTGGTCTTCCCTCACTTGTCGGTCCCATAACAGTGACGCCCCCTGCAGGTATGACAGATACACCCTTACATTTGCATAATCATTCTGTTGAAAAGATAATTTACATTATTTTGTATCATTATCATAACAAAAAGCAAAGTCATTAATTTGAGATGATTCACATTTCAACAGGTTTGAGTTCACTTCAATGACTTCTGTAAATTGGCACATTTTTAATTAATCCAAATCTGCATTCTATTTGTGGCATTGCTGAAACTAACAATATTCATATTGATTGATATTCAAATCCCTCTACAGTAAAGTAAAACAACGGATCCACTTTTTTCCCAATTATGGAAAACCTATATTATTTCTTAATGTCAAAGAGTTTTATTTTAATAAAAAATGTATAAAAGCAAAGTATATTTTCCTTTGAGTTTTATAAATGAGCCCGGTATAGGTAATTTATGAAAACCAAGTGCACATATTGTTAGTGTAGTGTATCCATAGGTGCATGCACACATTTTGGTTTAGCCCACTGTCTCTGGAAAATCAAGTTTTGCAGGTCTTACTGCAAGTGTGCAAGGAGGAAAGTGTAACTTCAATGTCCGCCTTACCACCACTTTTTGGACCACCCAATAATTAATGAATTAACTCTTCTAAACCATTGCTCATCATATTCCTATTTATGTATTAAATTATTCTTGAATTGTGGGACATGTATGAATGTCTTTATTACACTGGAATGAATGTGCCCAGGAATGCACTGTCCCATAATAAATGCCTCTGGAAGGTACAGAAAGCATTATATTTACAGTAGGACGACACCCAAATAACAACAACTTCTGAGCACTCTAAAAAGCTCCAAAAATACTTTGATGATCATTAATTCTTTAAACCCACTCTCTGAAAGAAACATCCCCCAATAGCTGTCACCAGAAAATGCAAATTGTTTCCCCACCCCAGACATTGCCATGTTGGCTCACATATATACATACATGCTTATGGGTGTGGTATATTTTGTCAAAATTCATAATGTTAACGTGAAGATTGTAGACATGCTTGGCATGTGTACATATATCTTGTTGATACTAGTGAACATGATTAGAATGTTTACAAAACGTCCCTGGTAGTCTAGTGGTGACTTACCTGGTAAGGTGGGTCTGGTGGTGAAGTGACGTTTCCTAAGTCTCTTCCAGTGGTAAGTATGACTAACCCTAACCCTCCCCATAGTGCCTAACCTACCCTCCCATAGCCTAACCCTCTCCCTAGTGCCTAACCTACCCTCCCATAGCCTAACCATCCCCCTAGTGCCTAACCCTAACCTATCCTCCCATAGCCAAACCCTACCCCTAGTGCCTAACCTACCCTCCCATAGCCTAACCCTCCCCCTAGTGCCTAACCTACCCTCCCATAGCCTAACCCTCCCCCTAGTGCCTAACCTACCCTCCCATAGCCTAACCCTCCCCCTAGTGCCTAACCCGAACCTACCCTCCCACAGCCTAACCCTCCCCATTGTGCTTAACCCTAACCTTGACATTTTAACAGTGTCGACATCGTACTTGTCAACATTATGAATGACGGTGTTTCATGCCAAATTGATAGCATTTATTAAGCAGTGGCTTTGCTGTCTAAACTGAAGCCGCTGTCATTCCCCGGCCGTTCCTAAATGACAACTCATTATTGATTTGACATTTTTTCTTTTTTAAATCTATTTCTATCCTTTTAAATATAACAAATCCTGCAGAGATCATAGTATTCTGTGCAATGCTTCACCCAAATGCCAGCGGATTTACGGCATATTTCAAAACCCCAGCTCTATTCTATTCTACTTCCATGGTCTAAAACACTGATGGTGCTTTGACATACAATTCTATTCCTTTCTATTCTAAAGAGTGTGTCCCCAATGGTTATATGGGATTTAGAACCTGGCACTTAGTAAATTGTGCCCATGGTGTGCAAAGATGTATTTGTCTGGAAGAATAGACTTGGCTACCGAATTCTGAGGTTGCAACAACATAAAAACTTCATTTTAGGAACAAAATCTGATTCAAATATATAAAATATCTCTGTAAGACATGAAAACATTCACAGCCCAAGCTGTGCTTCTTAATTTGTCGCAAAGAGCAAAGTACATGTGTGTGGAGGAAGGTTTAAGCCTTGCAGGAGGTCATGAAGTTCCTGCATCTGAAAGTCAGGTTGATAATTTGTTGCACTACCAAGTTTAAAATCGTGACATGGGTTACCCGAAGACCACAGGCTTTGAGGTTTTGCAGCACGCTCTTACCTCCCTCGTAGTGTCAAAAGATAATAACATGCTACCACACCAGTCATTTAAACCTTTTCTTTACTAGCTTTTTGCAGCCACTGACTTGTCCAACACTAAAAATAAGACTTGAAAGAGCAATCAGAGATATCAGCAGGGGGGGTTTCACAAAGGATTGAATCACACAGTTAAATTATATACCACATACAAACTAAATGTTGTGATTGTTTGGAAAACTGTGGTCACCATTAAGATGTGTTTTCTATATAATGTGTGGGTGCAACATCATGTGGGTTGGAGTTACCTGCATCTCTGCTAATGTTGTGTACTGCAGCTTCTACAACATGATTCACTCATTTATTTTTGTGCAGTGTTGGATTAATTAAGAGAGTTACATAGAAAGTTCCATAAAAACATACAGTTACATTTATATTTTCCAAACTGTATTTGTACCATGATGTTCTTTATGACTTCTGTTTTACTTGCTGGTATGATTTTCAATGACAGTACCCGGTGATGAGTAACCATGTCGACATTCATAATGTTGGCATTAGACTGTCGACATGGTTCAGCATGTAGACTGGCACCATGTTGACATCCTCAGAATGAGGACATGTTTAGTGTCATCAACATCTGAAATGTCTCAATGTCATCAACATCTGAAATGTCACCATGTGAAATGATGACATTCAGAGGATGCCAATGGTTAGAGTTAGGGATAGGTTGCAAGGGGAGGTTAGGGTTAGGCTGTAGGGGGGGAGGTTATGGTTAGGCACTAGGGGTAGTGATCAGGGATAGGGGGTAGAATAATCACTGGAAGGTAGCTGCTGAGACATAGCTGTCAGAACTGCTCCGAATGTGACCACCGGGACTCGGAAGAAGATGGTGGAGCTGCCGCCTCTGCTGCTGGGACAAGGTAAGACACCACTAGACCACCAGGAACGGTTTGTTGACAGCCCATTATGTCGACATCCGTATATGCAATCATGTCAACATAACTGTTGACCAAACATACCACACCCTTCCATGACTCATGTGTCTGTTATGGCTTCTGTCATGCTACTTACATTTATTATTTGAATTTTTCTAAGTTTGTTCTTAGCTCACCTAAACTCCCACTCCAAACACCCACACATGCTCATGCACCCAAACACACAAATGCTCATGCACAAAAACACACACACATGCTCATGCACAAAAACACACAAACATGCTCATGCACCCAAACACACACACGCGCTCATGCACCCAAACAAACACACACATGCTCATGCACCCAAACACACACACATGCTCATGCACCCAAACACACACACATGCTCCCAAACACACACACAAACACACACATGCTCATGCACCCAAACACACACTCATGCACCCAAACACACACACATGCTCCCAAACACACACACAAACACACACATGCTCATGCACCCAAACACACACACACACATACTCATGCACCCAAACACACACATACTCATGCACCTAAACACACACACACGCTCATGCACCCAAACACACATGCTCATGCACCCAAACACACACATGCTCATGCACCCAAACACACACACATACTCATGCACCCAAAGACACACATACTCATGCACCTAAACACACACACATGCTCATGCACCCAAACACACACACACATGCTCATGCACCCAAACACATACACACATGCTCATGCACCCAGACACACACACACACATGCTCCCAAACACACACATGCTCATGCACCCAAACACACACACGCATGCTCATGCACCCAAACACACATGCTCCCAAACAAACACACACATGCTCATGCACCCAAACACACACACGCATGCTCATGCACCCAAACACACATGCTCATGCACCCAAACACACACATGCTCATGCACCCAAACACTCACACATGCTCCCAAACACACACACACATGCTCATGCACTCAAACACACACACGCATGCTCATGCACCCAAACACACATGCTCATGCACCCAAACACACACATGCTCATGCACCCAAACACATACACACATGCTCATGCACCCAGACACACACACATGCTCCCAAACAAACACACACATGCTCATGCACCCAAACACACACACGCATGCTCATGCACCCAAACACACATGCTCATGCACCCAAACACACACATGCTCATGCACCCAAACACTCACACATGCTCCCAAACAAACACACACATGCTCATGCACCCAAACACACACACGCATGCTCATGCACCCAAACACACACACGCATGCTCATGCACCCAAACACACATGCTCATGCACCCAAACACACACATGCTCATGCACCCAAACACTCACACATGCTCCCAAACAAACACACACATGCTCATGCACCCAAACACACACACGCATGCTCATGCACCCAAACACACATGCTCATGCACCCAAACACACACATGCTCATGCACCCAAACACTCACACATGCTCCCAAACACACACACATGCTCATGCACTCAAACACACACATTTATATATAATGTGTGGGTGCAACACACACATTTTTTATTTATTACCAGTAATTTGTATAGCGCACACAGATTCCGCAGATTTACAGAGAATATTTGGCCATTCACATCAGTCCCTGCCCCAGTGGAGCTTACACTCTATATTCCCTATCACATGCGCACACACATACAAACTAGGGTTAATTTGTGTTGGGAGCCAATTAACCTACCTGTATATTTTTGGAGTGTGGGAGGAAACCGGAGCACCCGGAAGAAACCCACACAAGCACAGGGAGAATATACGAACTCCACACAGGTAGGGCCATGGTGGGAATCGAACCCATGACCTCGCTGCTGTGAGGCAGTAACGCTAACCATTACACCATCTGTGCTTCCCACATACACACACCTGCTCATGCACCTAAACACATACACACACACACGCTCATGCACCCACACATCACTCACACCCACACTGCAAACACACACTGCAAACACTCACACACCTACACAAACACTCACACACCTACACAAACACTCACACAAACAAACTCCCACGTTGCAAACACCTACACACACACTGATACACACATACCCGTGTTATATCTCACTATCTTTACCTCAAGTAGAGAACTTGGTTTAGCTGTCTAAATGGCTGCAAACGAAAACACCATGTACATACTGCATACCTTCCCCAAATGGCCCGATATTGGCAGGACAGTCTCAGTATGAGGCGACTGGCCATCTATTACCAATGTCAGCAATACTGGGAAGTGCGAATATGAATCATAGTTGTGCAGAACTAGTCACTGTTACTAGTGTGGGAAACACAAAAGGAAAACAGATACAGGGCTGTATTTATAAAGGTGTGAAAACCCCTTCTTCATCTGTTACGTGTATATGAGGGGCTATCACAGCGTTGAATTATATAGAGGGTTTCTGCAGAGAAATCTATGATTTTGCTTGTGGATCCCCAAAGTTTCCCACCACATTTAGGTACTTACCACAGTATTATATTACAGTATCATAATGCTGGTGCTATGGCATTGAATGTGTTATAAACATGTGCGTTTCTCTTCAATAATATGTTAAAGGATAATAATACAGTATGATACTTCTGCATAGACTATAAGTGGACTCTTCAGGATGTAGGAGCGCCTGTAAGAAACTAGTTATAATTTGGGTAAATGGGTGTTTTATTGTCTGTGCTAATGGTAACAAATTACTATTTGCCCAGCTGCCCAAGGTTATTTACCTTTAATATTTGCCTCTTGAACCTGCCTTTTGCCTCCTCTGCGTTTTGCTGTCTCTCCTCCTCAGCGCTATAGCATCTCTCCACTCATGTGAGCAAGACGCTGGCAGGCTATGAAGTGCGCATATACTTACTTCCCATCAGGCACATGAGCCAGATGTTTTTTTTTAATAGCTGATAGCATAATTTTTTTTACTTTGCCGTTCCGCATTCAGCGATTCCATTCAGCTCTTTTCAGGGGACCTCACTTTTCAATACATTTCATGCGAGAGGTGATTGATAATAAATTACAGCAGTAATGCTCAATGTAATTCAACAATACGATGCAGTGCAATATGCGAATTACCACTGTACAGTATAAATCGAGGACCAAATGAGATAATCTCTCCTGCGCTTACAAGCAATGCAGCTTACAGGCAGTGACACAAAATGGAGTCTTGAACTTTGACCTAAACTGCTGAGTTAGCAGACAAGCAAACATACACAAATGTATAGAACTATTAAATACATTAGCTGAATGCAGAAACTTACATTCTATAGCTTGTAGAATAGGACATATTACATGTCAAAAGCACAGGTGTAAAATACATCATGTGTGTGTTGAGCTGGGCGAATTGCTAGATTCGTCCAGCTCGGCACCAGTTCCATATACCCCAGGAGAAAACAGTGGCATATGCCAGGAGCATCAAAGTCTTATGTGATGTGACAGGATTGGTACAAATTCAGTAACATTATCAAATGTATGCACTATATGATATTGTAATAAACTGTCATCGATAGAATACTGTCAGTCAGTGTTATTAATAAATACAAACATCACGTAATGTAATAGATTCTTTTAAACTGGGACACTACAGGCAAGGCTATTATTTATCTAGTACAAATAATGAATCAACATTAATATGTATATGAAAAAGAAAAGAAAATACAATACATTCCTTTTAAGGCTACAATTGCAAGTAAGTGTTGTCCTTCTTTCCTTCATCCACTCCACTTCAACAATGATAACATCCAAGTACATAAAATTGGAAAAATAAAATATGCAATGGGTGGTATTGTTTGATAGCACACATAATTCTATTGCAGCATCTATTTTTCAATGAAGATTCACAGGTTTCCCCAAATGAGTAGCGTACCGAACTCACACTGAGGGGTCTATTTAAAAGCAGTTAGGAGACAGAGTGAAAAGTGATAAGAAAGTGATAAGATGCCAGCCAATCAACTCCCAACTGTCATTTTTCAAACACAGTCTGTGAGAGGGCAGTTGGGTGCAGATTGGCTGGCACCTTATCACTTTTCACTCTGTCTCCTAACACTGCTTAGTAAATAGACCCCTTAGACACTTGATGCTTAATATATAAAGGCATTTTTTTTCAGTGATAAATAAATTCCACCAAGGAATGTATAGGAAGACAAGCGTACCCCAACTCACTTGTGCGATAGTAGAGATGGGTATATAAAGGTTTTTTTCTAATGCAATTTGGAAGAGCTATAATATTAGTTCAAGTGTATCACACTCACAGGAAAATATACCAGTTTCCTCCTATCTGGGTTTCTTTATGGTCGGTCACAATCCATGCTTTTTCCCTCTTAATGAATGCAAAAAATTTAATATATGCGAACTAAAACCAAAAAGAAGCGAGGTGTAATCCAAAATGTGTGTATGTGTATTTATATATATATATATATAAATGTATTTTACATATGTAGTCCTATAAATATAGATGCATAACATAAAATGATATTTAAAAGACAATATGCTATAAAAAAAAATGTGCAGTTTGGGGCAACCAAAAGCACCCATTATAACTAGGGATGTGCAGGCAAAAGGAACCCGGACCAATTGAATATAAAAGGGTGGTAGATGGAAAGTTACCTCGGAATTTGCATGGATAAAAATAAAATCCTCACAGCACCTCAGGTCAACCGGTTTCAGCTCATCAGGAGCCTTTATCAAGATGTGTGAGGGCTGGTGTTAAACACTTGCTATTTAAGTGGGGAATAACCAATCAAATTTCTACAGGAACCTCATGATTATTACATACATGGATCACATGATACAAACATATTATATAAAAAAAGTAATTTTTCATAGTTACATAAATGAGTTTGAACTTTGATACTTTAACAATGTTCCAGAACCACCAAAATGACATGGGAAAAGTGCAGGTACATACTGTTAATTGTCGTGAAACGCTTGTCCACAAGATTGGAAGCATAATTTTTTTCCGTATTCAATTCGATTCTTATTACTTCCATTCACTCTTGTATGAGCTGCCGGTGGCGGGAAACATTCAGGTGGTACCGCTGCCGATGTTCTGGCTAAGTGGGACACCTGCGTTCCAACCGGGATGTCTGGTTTGGTCCCATGACCGGACGTGACATGAGTGTATCTCTTGCGGTTCACGGGTATCGCTATTGCTTCCAATGCAAAGGAACCAAGCAAATCCTTAGCACATAACAGTAAGGAGATTTCATCATTTATACATAGCGCTAAAAACATAGATTCCAGATCAATAAAACAATCATTGATAAATATTGCATTAAATAAAAATAATACATTAAATGATTAAAACATTTTCACATCACTGATCCTTAAAACTACTTGGTTATTTCAAAGTCCCCCATGGACTTGTATGTCATCCGGGACCAGATATCCACAGTGTGTAGGAGTCTTCAAGTGGGGATAGTTTTCCCTTTAAAATCAGTCATCCATAGTTCATACATTAGATACTCCAGCAAGTGATTCATCGATGTGTATGGAATTAACCTAAAATGACTTAAATAGATACAAATGACACTAAGATATTGATAAGAACATAGAACAGCAAATTATTCCAGGAGTATACACAAAGGACCATTTTACAAGAACCCTTTTAATTCAAAGTCCTTGTTTAGTCCGTGTGGGACCAGGGTTCAATACGAATAGATACACTTCATTTCAGTTTTTCCTAATAATTTAGATGTATCCTTGCATCTTACATTCCCCTTAATAAGTCAAATGCCATAAAAACCTATGT
Organism: Taudactylus pleione; assembly: GCA_031769625.1. NCBI lineage: Eukaryota > Metazoa > Chordata > Amphibia > Anura > Myobatrachidae > Taudactylus > Taudactylus pleione. The sequence continues at coordinate 9,496,538 of JAUIMM010000052.1, read as the reverse complement.
ATGTATTAGAATAATCATCATGACATTCCCTGAAATGTGAAGACAGAGCATGTGTGTATATCTGTTTCTTCACATTTCTAAGGTGTTCCCCCAGACGGACCTTTAATGACATTGACGTTCTTCCTATATAAAACTTTTTACATGCGCATTGAATCACATAAATGACGTTCTTTGAATGACATGTTACAAGGTCTCTTATCTCTACTTCAACTCCATTAATTGTTATTACATGCAATGCATTCCTACATCTATGAAAGCCTTTATATATGGGGATATATTGGTTGTTTTGAGGGTACTCAACATAATTTTGATTTTAAGTTTGGTGCACCATGTAAAAACATTAAATATTAGGGAATAAATAAATTTGAAAAAATAACAACTCGCAACTCTAAAAAAAAAGAAAATGAATGAAGTACACCCATTGGCTTCCACTTAACAATTAAATTGGAATATCCTTAATTGCGACTGTTCGAATGCAAATATCAATTGAGTAATGTTAATAAAAAGCACAACTTCATATAGCAACTACACTAATGATTTATATATGATCAGAGGAAGAGGTCCAGATCAGCCAAACAGCAAGAACTATTGCAGTGCATGATGTGACACTACGGTAATTACTTACATAACAACATGAACATTGTAATGTATATAACATAGACTATAGTGTGCTGTGATAGTACATTACCCATTTTAACTTCTGCAGCAGCACAATGACCATTTTTGCCCTTGTTGCTGCCTTTCTCCAAATGTACAAATTCACAGTTGTGGAAAAGTGACAGATGCTCTACCTCACACCTCTGTGAAAGGATTTGTGCCCAGTGCCTCCATTTTAAATGGTGCTGTTGAGAGGGAAAGAGAGCATGGCCTAGTGGTACTAGTGACTGACTTTCATCCAGGACCACTATGTGCTGTAAGCTCTATCAACCTAAATATTATTAGTGTGCATTAAGGTTTTGGGTGCAAGAAATACATTGCTGCCAGTACTTGTCCTACTCCTATGCCCAGCCGTTAACATCCCATCGGAGAAGGTAGGTGCTCGGGTACTGCTGGGGACCATGTGAGCAGTTTGGAGCAATGTGCTGGGGACCTGTGTAGTTTGCAGTGGGGATTAATTGTCTATTAAAAGTGGTTAAGGTTGGGTGCTCTATGCAATGTGACTGTGGGTTTGTGTACTAGTTGGTGGAGTGGTCTGTGCAAAGTGTCTGGGCAGCTCTGTGCAGTGTGGCTTGGGAGGGGAGTCTATGTAGTGTGGTTTGGATAGAGTCTAAACTGCCCTAGACCTACATTTTTGTTCTACCCAAACCTGCCTCTTTATACAGCTATAACAGTTTGCCTCATTGTAGACACAACCCTGTACATAGTTCGACAACATCTAGATCTGCAATGGCTTTGAAGTAGTATGAACATTTAATTGTGGGGTTTATTTACAGTATGATAACAGTGTTTTTAGTATGTAGAAACAGTTTTGTGAGTGCTAAAGATCTCTGCTAACATTCCACAGTTACAGTTGATAACCTTCTGGCCCCAGCTGCCAAACCAAGAAAACATAATGCAAGCTCCAATACATTAATTAAAAACTGTGCCTCCGTGAACAGACACAAGCTGCATCTATAAGCATAATAAGAGCACACTTGCCTGCTTTTGAAAAAGCATTTCAGGGAGATTGTGAAAGGAACACCTACGATCGCTGCGATAAAGTGGGCGTGTACTGTACATCTGAGAGGCGTGTCATAAAATTGATTTAGATACAAATGTAAATGAGCCCCAAAGCAGTTAGAAAGATCTACTTGTTGATGAAAACACACTGATACGTTTCAGAAAATGCATGTAGCCATTTGTGAAGACAAAGAAAATATAAGAAGCGCTATAGTGGTGTAATTAATCACAATACATATTGTTTATTAAAAAATATATAAAATATTCTCTTAATCAACCTATAATCATAAGAATCCTGTACAAAAACTTATTTGTAAACATACAGTGTACATAAGAATGACATCAACCAGTGTGTATAACAAATCTGTATGCAAATATATAAAAAAATCTATTCATAGTTAGCTCAATGATTGTTAAGTTCGGTCCAGAGCAATGTAAGAAAAAAGGCAGAAAGCAGTCTTCGCTAATAAATATGTAAGCAAAATGATTGATAGAGCCGGCTTGCGACCTGCCGTGTGCTCCGATACAGTCACTCACCACCGGTATCCAACCACTGTGATGTAATAAAGGGGCAAACGGAGCAGACTTGCGGCCTGCCAGATGACGCTCCTATGCGATTGTATCCCCTGATATCTCCGGTATACACACTCGCTGGTCTCCAGATATTGAGATGTGTAGTAATGAGGGGGCCAGCGGAGCTGGCTTGAGACCTGCCAAATGTAGCTCCGATGCGACTAAGACACCCCTGGTCTCATATATACTGGATCTCTATTGAGCGGAAAGTAGCGTAACCTCAGCGGTGTGACAACATGCAAATAATTATGCTCCTGGATAACAGCACACCAGCGTGTATACTGTCATGGATAGCAGCAGGTAGGAATAATGAATTTCCCACGCACACCTTCTGACCGGTTTCTTCCGACAATCGGATTAATAAAAAAAAAAATAGGTGCAATACCCCTAATTTCTTTGAAAACATCAGTGTCCATGTGGCTCTTAATCCAGCTCTGACCAGCTCCCCCTCCCACCTCTTGGCGCCCCTGGCGTCTGTAGCATCTGATTCAAAATTAAAGCTACTGTAAACAGGGGTGCCCTCCTCTCTCCCTGATGGGCGTTAGCGCACTGACAGCAGCAATAGACTCCGGGCACTAGTTCGTGCATGCTCAGATCACCGGGAAAATGGCGTGGTAGCAATTTTCCCGGTGATTTCCCTACTGCGCATGCGCAAACCGCTGGGAAAATGGCCGCGCCGGTCATTTTCCAGGCGTTTTGTGTAGCACTGCTCAAGCCAACGTGGGACTTCATATTGAAAAGTATGGCTGCAGGGTGTGTGGCGTGGGTCCTCCTGGACCCAGGGACCCGTGTGCACCACACACCCTGCACCCATTATAAATACGCCCTGATTGTAAAGCAAACATCTAAATGTTTAAATACCTTTGTTTTCAACATATGGGAGTTAAATGGAAACATTGACATTTCCAGCTGCCATTTCGCTCCCTAATCAATATTTTTGTCTTTGTCTGAAACTGTATAGTACTGTATTGACTCTAAGACGTTGTGCTTTAGTTCTTCTAAAAAATGGTCTAATGGTTAGTCATCCATTAATATTACAGTCACAGCTGTTTAATTCTATTTGCCATGTTCCCTGAAATGAATATCATAACTATATACATGTTGCTCCATTAAGAGAAAAAACAATGTTGTTAACATTTAGCAGACATGCCAGTATTGCATGATGGTCTTCAGGGAGAATTTGTGTTGCAGCCTTAGTAATGTGGCACGTGCTGCTTCTCATGGGAAGAATGGATAAAAAGAAGAGCTGCTCGTATCCATCTGCAGCCTGGTGTTCATGTGGGTTTGTTCCTTTATTATACAATGAAACATATTAAAAGCAGGAAAGTTAGTATTAAACATAGGCAAATATGCTCACTGTAATAGTCAGAGTACAATAGTTGCTCTATATTAAAGAGATTGGATGTATTGGTTTTTATTCGAGTTAAACAATGGAGAGCAAAACTGGCCAGAAGAATACCCATCTTCTTGTGCTTACGTAGAGGGGGCCCAGTATAACTCACTAAAGGTCCTAAACCCCTCCAGGAAGGCACACTCCCAAAAGCTGCACAGAAAGTTCTAATCCAGCCCGACAAGAATTGATATGATTTAATTAGTTTGAAGGTACGATTTACAAAGAGCTCAGTCCCCAGTGACCAATGTATAATACAGTGCTCATTCCTCAATGGCCAATTTACCCTACAATATTGAGCCCAGCACCCTTTTTGCCCAATCTATCAGGCAGAGGCCAGTCCCTGATAGACTGTTTATAGCAAACAGCTTAGTTCTGGTTACTGAGTTCAGACTATGAAACCCTTTTGTTCAATACAGGACCCAGCCCCCGGTGTACCGTATATAATACAGAGGTCAGTCCCTAGTGGCCTAGAGTGTGATAGACTACCCAGTTCCTGATGTGCAAGTGTGTCCTTTGTAGCACAGTCAATGGTGTCCTAGTGACCAACGCTGTCCAAACTCTGATAAACTAGTGGTTATTAACCTCCATCTGTTCCTCCTCTGATTCTGGTCTTCTCTGTTTCTACTACTTAACTGAACTCCAGAAGCCAAGCACAGATCACTGGTTGCTAATGCTACAGTATAAGCGAAAAATCAAACAGACTCAGTGTCCAGTTTCAGGTCTCCACTGAATGGAATAATAGAACAACTTTCTGCAGTCACTGAAGTTTGACTCTGCTGTCAAAATTTAGTGTGGGAGAAGAAATGTTGCTGTATTTTAACTGGCAGTGATTAAGGGCCTCCACTAGGTAAAGAATAGCAGTGTCTCCTGGCTGCTCTAAAGCTGGGTACACACTACTAGACGATATGTCATCTGATCCGGCAGATCGGACGATATATTGTCCACATCGGGCAGTGTCTACCTGCTTTGTCGCTGACGATGCGATATTGTCAGCGGGGGCCATGCTACCGAATGCAGCATGGCCCTCACTGTTGTGCCGTTGCTCCCTGCATCGGCAAGGTTGTACGCACTTGCCGAGGCCAGCACCTCCGCTGGGACCCGCCGCACGACACATTGGCTGGGTACACATCATTAAGTGTGTACCCAGCATTAGAGTCTCACCCTCTATTATAAAGTCATAGGAAGGTACAGTGGTCGACATAGTCCGAATGTCAACATTAGGGTTAGGCTGCCGGCGGGAGGGTTAGGGACAGGCTGCGGAGGGGGGGGGGGATATGGAAAGGCTGCGGCCGGAGGTTAGGGTTAGGTACTATAGGAAGGGTTAGGGATTAGTGTTAGGGATAGTAGAGAAATACATACCGCAGCGCCGGTGGATGAGAGCTCTGACCCAGAAGTGACTGTCACGTGACCTCCAGGACTTGGAAGATGCCGCTGCAGCCGCCAGGAGAAGGTAAGTCACCGCTAGGCTACCAGGATGAAATGTCAACATTCTATCATGACAACATTTCATCACTGTCTATTTGATAAATATGGACATGGTCAATGTCCACATTATGACCATGTCGACATGGTGAATGTTGACATTATGATTGTCAAAATTTTATACCCAACCCATTTGCAAGCACTTGTGGTTTCAGTGGTTCATATTTTACATGTAAATAAATACAAATGCAGCATGCTAATCAACTGAGTAGCGCTTAAGGAATGTTAGAGTTCCAGGTTCCCCAACTGTGCCTGGAAAGCCCTGATCAGGAGATGTGAAATGCAGATCAGCAGGCTGTAGATAGGGGTAAACTGTTGGAATCTCCTGCATAAAATGGGAATGGCATATACAGGTATGATTTATATTTTACAATTAAATAAAAAATATATAGTTTATGTAACTTTCTACTCTTGAGGGCAATATTCAATTGCCGGCTAAAAGCCGTTATCGGTGATACTTTTTTGACGATGATGTCATTTTTGCCAATTTGGACTTATACCCGTATTCAATTCTTCCGACTTTTCGCCGGTGTTGAAAGTCAATGGCTAGAACCCTGCGAAAAAGTATCGCCTATGAATAGGCGTTGAAAAAAAGTGCAGAATTGGGGTTTTGGGTTACTTACTTCCAGAAACCACCAAGCACCCCTTGGACTGTCCCCCAAAGGTAAACTGTCAAAAAAATAAAAAAAGCTACCCAGGACACCCCAAAAAAGTACTTTCGTTTTGGGGGCGAAAAAAACAAAAGTTGGGAGACAAACTTCTAAACTAGCGAAATAGACTCAGGGGGGGTCCCCAAGTATGCCACAGGTGTGTTTTTTTATTGCAGGTGGTTGCGGCATGTGGATTTTTTATGATTTTTAAAAGTTCACATTAGCCACTTTAAAATATGCTTGCACCCATTCTCATGTACCCCAAATTTGCTGGGACTACTAATTTTTCTACAAAAAACTTGCTAAATGCTATTCTTCATCACTTTTTCAAAGATGCTAAACAGCATCTATTGAGACCATTGAAAGACCAAAATACCTTCAACAGGGCTATTCGAGGGTACCCATAGTGAACCCCCATGTCACAGCATCTTTAGGGGGGTGTCGGGCTGATTACCCCAAAAATTACAGATCTTTTCACTCACTTCGTTTTCGCCGGGTCCCATTTTCGCTGATTTGGAATTGAAAATTAGATAGGATATGCGGGGACGAGCGCGATACTATTTCGCACCCAAAACCTCCGATGTCGGCGAAAAGTCAGGCAACAAACTTTTCGCATCTAATTGAATATGGCCCTAAGTATCTCCCCCAGTCACAGGAAGAGCTACATAAACTATTTATTTTTTTTGCTTAGAAATGAAGAATGCAAAATGATATTTCTAAGCATGACCTAGGTATTATTCACATTCATATGCCTGCTCCTCACTGCGCATGCCCCGGTGTCCAATAGCAGCAGGTCAGGTCAGATCTGCTGCAATGGATGGTGGGAAAAGGGGGTGGAGCCAGCACAGGTGCCAGGCAGACAGCAGGGTAGTATGCTACTTCCCTGCTCTGTACGGTCTGCGGTACAGATAATGCCATCTTCAGATGGTGAATCTGTACCGCAGGAGAGGATGGAAAGCTGAGCTTTCCGTTCCTTCGTGAATCGCACTCACCATACATAAGTATGGTGATGCAATGCAGGCATGGAGCAGGGGTGCCGCTGGAGAAGTAATACACTTTTCCATGGTAAACTAGCTCCATGAATAGCACGAAGCAGAGAAGAGCCCTGATTTCAGCTAAACAGAGCTCTTCTCTGCTTCATGAATAGACCCCTTAGAACGTAAACTCTGTTTATGTCGGATAAGGGAAGAAGTGGCTGCTGGATGTCAGGATATTAAATAAAGTAATGGGGGGAAGGGAGTCACTGTGAAGGGTACAATCTTCCTCCTGGATGATGAATATGTAAAGTCACACCAGGACTTTGATGGATACAGTATGTATTTATAGACTAGCTGAAGTGCCCGACGTTGCCTGGGTTTAAATCGTCAAGTTATTAAGTTATCAATGAGTTGGATGTAACTGTCAACATTTTAAAAATAATTAGCAGCTTAGCAGCTATTCCAACACACCCATGAGGTGGCTGCATAGTGTCGTTTTTGTTTTTGGGGTGTCGCCAGTAGCCCTAATCCCCAGCTTTCCTTTCTGTTCAGTTTTATAATCACTTTTATAGTGCGAGATGGGTTTAAAGTTTTCCTTCTGTTATCGATGTTGCTATCCCAAGGTTTTTTGGTACAAAGTATGTTTTTGTCTTCCTGCCTGCATTTCTGTCAGTTATTTTAGTTAAATGATTTATGGTTATTTTAGTCAGTTTTTTTAGGTAATTGAATTAAGGTTATTTCTGTCAGTTCATTAAAGTTTTCATCCAAATTCATCCAGTGTAAGGCCCAGAACAGGCTCCCTGGGTCAAAGTTCTTCCCGGCGCACTCCGTCGTGAGGTCCGACCAGGACCATAACCCCCCTAAAACCTGGCCAGGATCCAACTGGACCACCTCACATTGGTTTCATCCCCATCGGTGCAGGGGTGTCTGAATGCAAACAAACAAACAAACAAACAAACAGACCAGTGATTTTTATATATAAGATAGTAGATCCAACAGTATCATTTATCTCCCTAATGTCCAGATTTGGGCAGGACTGATCCGTCGTTCGGTGATTTTGGCATGGATGTCCCAAGTTGTTAGGCATGTCCCCACTATCATCATTATGGAAAGCGAGTGACTCTGGCGAGTGCTTTAATTCCAGGAAGTATTTAGGAGAGTGGCAGTGGTTGGGGGCAGCCTAGAGTGTCAGAAGCTCTGAGCATGCCCTCAGGTACAGTGCCCACCACATCATGGCATTGCTATGATAAATTTGTCACCACTACCTCCAGGACAGTGTCGGGATGTATGCTATAAGACAACGTTTTACCACAAACTGCCTTTCTGAAGCGATCAATACAAACAGATGTAAGTGCTAACACAAATACAGTACTTTAGTCATTTGAAGCTGTCATAATGACGAGAGTAAAGCTGCTGGTGGCTATAAATATAGATACTGTACTTTGCATCATGTTACCACAATATCTAGAGAAGTAAAGTTTAGCCATTATGATCTGTGTTATATAGCACAAGAAAATGCAATAAGCGTCTAAAGAGAGAAATGAGAAAATAAAACTTGACCTTTGTTAGTTTCTCAATAAAAAAGGGTAATTAAAAGTGCTCATTGATATGCATTAAAAAAGCATTTATGGGAGTTAAGTATTATGATAGTTTCGAAGCTAGATATTATAATAACGCTATTATAACTATTGTCATCTGTTTTTTTGGGTGATGAAATGCAATGCAATTAGAACTGTAAAACCCAATCAAGGAAATACATTTTCTGTTGAAGAATATTCCATCAAAGTTATTTGCAAATCTCAATTAGTATCTATCTCAGATGTGACTTTTGTGATAGAGGTTTTTAGAATTTGCTAAACCACACACTTTTGTGCTGACTAAATTATTTACCAGTAGATGCAGATTATCTTGATACACAGGCTGTATACTGTATATTAGAAGGAATATATATATTGTCTCTAAAATCTTATTTCAGTTTTACTCCTTCAGCGATACAGAATAGTTCATTTTACATACGTTATTCTATATCAACACGGGATACATTTAATATCCCGACAGCAAGGATTCCGGTGGTCACAATGTAGACACTGGAATCTAGACACTTATCAGAATACCGGCGCCGGCATCCCGAAGGTTGGTAGGGGGGTTGGGGGAGGGTTAGGGTTAGGGGTTAGGCATTACAGGAGGGTTAGGCACTAAAGATGGAGGGTTAGGTTTAGGCACTAGGAGGTGGAGGTTTTAGGCACCAGGGAGGAAGGGTTAGGGGTTGGGTTAGGTATACTTACCTTTAGCCGTCGGGAAGCTAACCTAGTCGGGATGCCGGTATCGGGATTCTGACCATCGGCATCCCGAACGCCGGCATCCCGTACCCAATGCATCAATACTAATGGCGTTTTACATCCATATTTACATTTATGTTTGTTTGATATGCCTTTTTTTTACGGGAATGCATTATAAATGTCTGCAGGGTATCAGAGCCCGTTCCTGCAAAGACAAAATAGTAAAGTAATTGCTTATGCTATCAGTTTACTTCCGGGTTTGGACTCAGGATTCTTCCTACACATACAGTCAGTTGTATAAATATTGGGACATTGACAGAATTTTCATATTTTGGCCTCTATTCACCACCACAATGGCTTTGAAATGAAACAAACAAGATGTGCTTTAACTGCAGACTTTCAGATTTCATTTGAGGGTAATTACATCCAAATCAGGTGAACAATGTAGGAATTACAACGGGTTCTATATGTGCCTCCCACTTTTTAAGGGGCCAAAAGTAATGGGACCATCAACTCAAAAGCTATTTCATGGACAGGTGTGGGCTATTCCCTCATTATTTCATTATCAATTAAGCAGGTAAAAGGTCTGGAGTTAATTCTAGGTGAGACATTTGCATTTGGAATCAGTTGCTGTCAACTCTCAATATGAGATCCAAAGAGCTGTCACTATCAGTGAAGCAAGTCATCATTAGGCTGAAAAATCAAAACAAACCCATCAGAGAGATAGCAAAAACATTAGGTGTGGCCAAATCAACTGTTTGGAACATTCTTAAAAAGAAAGAACGCACCGGAGAGCTCAGCAACACCAAGAGACCCGGAAGACCACATAAAAGAACTGTGGTGGATGACAGAAGAATTATATCCCTGGTGAAGAAAAACCCCTTCACAACAGTTGGCCAAATCAAGAACACTCTCCAGGAGGTAGATGTATATGTGTCAAAGTCAACAATCAAGAGAAGACTTCACAAGAGTGAATATAGAGGGTTCACCACAAGATGTAAACCATTGGTGAGCCACAAAACCAGGAAGACCAGATTAGAGTTTGCCAAACAACATCTAAAAAAGCCATTACAGTTCTGGAACAACATCCTATGGACAGATAAGACAAAGATCAACTTGTACCAGAGTGATGGGAAGAGTATGGAGAAGGAAAGGAACTGCTCATAATCCAAAACATACCACCTCATCAGCGAAGCATGGTGGTGGTAGTATCATGGCGTGGGCATGTATGGCTGCCAATGGAACTGGTTCCCTTGTATTTATTGATGATGTGACTGCTGACAAAAGCAGCAGAATGAATTCTGAAGTGTTTCAGGCAATATTATATGCTCATATTCAGTCAAATGCTTCAGAACTCATTGGACAGCGCTTCACAGTGCAGATGGACAATGACCCGAAGCATACTGCAAAAGCAACAGAGTTTTTTAAGGCTAAAAAGTGGACTGTTATGCAATGGCCAAGTCAATCCCCTGACCTGAATTCGATTGAGCATGCATTTCACTTGATGAAGACAAAACTGAAGGGAAAATGCCCCAAGAACAAGCAGGAACTGAAGACATTTGCAGTATAGGCCTGGCAGAGCATCACCAAGGATGAAACCCAGCATCTGGTGATGTCTATGCATTCCAGACTTCCGGCTGTAATTGCCAGCAAAGGATTTGCAACAAAGTATTAAAAAGTGAATGTTAGATTTAGGATTGTTTAGTTTGTCCCATTACTTTTGGCCCCTTAAAAAGTGGGAGGCAAATATAGAAACCGTTGTAATTGCTACACCGTTCACCTGATTTGGATGTAATTACCCTCAAATTAAATCTGAAAGTCTGCAGTTAAAGCACATCTTGTTTGTTTCATTTCAAAGCCATTGTGGTGGTGACTAGAGGCCAAAATATGAAAATTCTGTCAATGTCCCAATATTTATGCACCTGACTGTATGCTGTCATCGGACCCCACATGTGCTTCGGCGGCTATTAGAGAAGGATCCTTTGGATCTCCCTCCCCCCAAAAAATATGGTAGGCAAAAAAATTGTGGTAGGATAGTGTAGCCCATAAGCCACAATGACTACCGGGGTTAAAAAGTATGCTTTCAGGAGCTTGTTACATTTCATATTTTAGCAGAGCCCATCGTAACCTATAGGGGGATGCTTTTGTTAATGAAAACAGAAAATATCTCTGATATACAGTATGCTGCAGTTACCCTTTCTTACATTTAGGGGATACTTCATTTTTGTGTGTATCCCTGAAAAAAAAACAGTTTTCATATCATAACTTCAGTTTGAGTGTTAATAAATATACTCCTAATGTTATATCTGGCAATATTCCTGAACTGAACAACATTTGTGTTTCTAAACCTTTCTCAACTATACCACATAGAATTTATTGGCTGTCATCATCACAGTTCCCTTGTGCAAGATGAGAATATAATCATGTAGATTGGCATGTTGCTGACTGGCAAAGCAAAAACAGAATTTAAAGATTGTAAAAGTAAATATTTATTTAGCAAGGGCAAATTACTTGTTTAGTTCATAAAAAATGTGTTGATAAATTTAACAAATTAAGGGCCAGATTCAGACCCACTCGCGAGCGGCTGTCTGCTCGCAAGTGGGTCGATGTTGTGCACTGCGCATGCGCACGACGGCGGGAGCTCCGTCGTGCGCATGCGCCAGACGCGACGAGCGAAGGACTTTCCTTCGCTCGTTGTGTCTGATCAAAGGGGGCGTGCTGTCGATGTTGATTGACAGCACGCCCCCTTTGGTGGGCGTGCCGGGGCGTGCCTCCCTGACGGGGGCGTTCCCAAGGGAACGCCTACCGTCAGAAGCCGGCCCACTGACATCACTAGTGATGTCAGTGGGAGTGATTTTGGCTCTGATAGAGCCAAATCACTCCGGAGCTTGCGGTTGAAAACCTCAACCGCAGGCTCCGGCTCGCAGTGGCGATGGTCGCGATGGTCAAGACCATCGCGGCCATCAAACTGCACGCTCGTATAGGCTGTGGGTGGTGACCCACAGCTTTACGAGCATCCAGGAGAACGCTCCATAATTATGGAGGGCGGCCCACATTCAGAGCGTGCGCTCTGCTCAGAGCGTACGGCTCTGAATGAGGGCCTAAGTCCATGTAAAAGCAATATTTATATTTCAAAGGGCCCAGCTCCTGAATCTCCCACATAACAGTTACGTCCTGAGATGAATTAATTTACTGAGGAAAGAGGTGATTTTGTTATCAATTCAATAACTCAGCCCAGGTATATGTGATCATGAAATAAGTGAGATATTTAGATTTGCATCATTTTATGTTGAGTGGAAGTAGTCAGAGGGTCTGCAATGTATGTTCATATATATGTACTACTCTGCATAGACCTTCATGCAATCATGTGCAGTTTTAAATGTATGTGATATGTCATCTCTCATCCTGCCTACTGCATATATACTCTGCATAGACCTTCATGCAATCATGTGCAGTTTTAAATGTATGAGATATTTTATCTCTTGCACAGATTTGTTTTTACATGTATAGTCTATATTGTTCAGTGAAGCATAGTTTATGGTATATATCTGGCCTGGTTTTTGCTCCAACTCATAGCAAGTTATCTCCTTTGATCAGCAGGTCAATTGAGTCAGATGTAGCCTGTATTCATCAAGGATACCACTCCTTTATATTCAGTATAGGGGCAGCTGTGGCTGTTTGGCAGCTGGGGTTAAAGGCACAAAGTGTGATAACATAACAGTTAATCAAACAGTTGAATAAACATTGACCAACATCTAAGGTAATTTCAGATTAAAAAACTGAATTCCTTAAAAATTTGTCTAAGTAACTTACCTAATGCTCACCATGTACTACACATTTATTTTCATCAAATCTATTCTTTATATTTTCTCTAAGGATATAACATCCTTAACTCTCCCTGCATATCACCTCTCTGTGCTCATTGCAGCCGTATTGAATCACTCCCCTCCTCTTAAAACTCATGAGCTTTCTTTTCATCATACATTGACTATTACAACCTCATTGTGTCACTATAAAAAACTTTTACACACCTCCTGCCACTACAGTATATCTACTTCTCTATCTTTCTGCTTTTATTATCTGGTGACATATCACCAAATCCAGGCCCCACACAAACACACAGCGGATTTACTATGGAATAAATACCCTGCAAACCCCACGTGTCCCCCATTACCCTCCAAATCAATAAATGTGCTTATGGAATCCATACTCTATCGCAACTTATCATTATTTTACAGCTGAACATCTCTTTACAACAACTACTTTCACCAATTTCTACATTTACCTGAGACTGCTGGTTCACACCTTAACCGTACAGTAACAACAAAGGCTTTCCACTGACACCTACAAATACTGTTATGTAAAGTAGAATGGCAGAGGTGTAAATCTTACTCCATCTTACTTGCTCACATAAAACAGGAATCCACCCATCTGTCATTCTAACTCTCTGTTCCATGCTCACTCTCTACCCCATCTGTGTAACGTTTGTCTGTCTGCCCTTGCCCTTTGGAATGTAAGCTCTCAAGAGCAGGGCCCTCTTCCCTCATGTGCTTTTCCTTCCTTTACTTATATTGTTATCTACTCTATACTCCTTATAACAGCACCTAACCCTTGACCAGTGGCGTATCCAGGGCAGGGCGAGCGGGGCACGTGCCCCAGGCGCCGTGGGACCGGCGGCGCGGGGGGGGAGGGGGGCCCGCCGGCCACGGTCCCGGCCCGCCCTAGTTAGCCAGTGTAGTGCCGACCGCAGTGTGTGCGGTCAGCACTACACATTTACACAGGACCGGCGCTAGGCTTCCAGTGCCGGTCCTGTGCTGCACAGCTGAGCCCTTCCCTCCGCCTGAGGGCTTGCCCAATAGCGCCAGGAGGAGGGTGGCAGGCGGGCGGACTCAGGCTGTGCTAACACACATCGCTGCCAGTGCTGGCGGCGATGTGTGTGTTAACCAGCAGTCAATGAGCGTCAGATAGACGCTCATTGACTGCTGCAGCCGCAGCGCCCACTGCAAGAGCCGGCTCCCTTCCGGCTCCTGCAGTGGGTAATGGGAGAGACGTCATGACATCTCTCCCGTAATGCAGAGCACGCCAGCCCGGGAGGACTGACATGCGGACGGTGGCGTGAGCGTGGATTCAGGTAAGAATTTTTACTTTATTCATTGATTAATTTCAGTGTGTATTTATCGGGGGGCTAAGGAGGGGACTACTACTGGGGGCACTGCTTCTGGGGGGGGGTGGGGGCAGATTCCACTACTGGGGACTACTACTTGAGGGGATACTACTGGGGGCACTGCTTCGGGATGGGGACCACTACAGGGGTCTACTACGGGGGGGGACTATTACTAATGAAGGGGACTACTACTGGGGGCACTGCTTCGAGGGGGGGCACGGGACCACTACTGGGGGGGGATACTTCTGGGGGCACTGCATGGGGGGGGACCACTACTGGGGTCTACTACAGGGGGCACTGCATTAATGGGGACTCCTACTGGGGCCACTATAAAGGACACTGTGTAGGGGGGACTACTACTGGGGGCACTGCATTGGGGGTGACCACTACTGGGGACTACTACTGGGGGGGGCACTGCATCAAGGGTGACTCCTACTGGGGTACTATATAAGGGTCTTACTACTGGGGGCACTGCACAGGGGGGACCACTACTGGGGGCACTGAAAAGGGAGAATCACTACAGGGAGCACTGCATAGGGGGGACAACTACTGGGGGCCTGCATAGAGGGGACAACTACTGGGGGCACTGTATAAGGGGCACTACTGGGGGGCTGCATATGGGGGATCACTACTTGGGGCACTGTATAAGGGGAACTAATGGCGGGCTGCATAAGGGGGAACTGTGTAAGGGGCGCTGCATATGGGGGATCACTACTGGGGGCTTGTATAAGGTGAACTAATCGGGGGCTGCATAAGGGGGACCACTACTGGGGGTACTGTATAAGGGGCACTACTGGGGGCCTGCATAAGAGGGACCACTACTGGTGGCATTGTATACTGGGGGTACTATATAAGGGGGACCACTACTAGGGGCACTGCATAGGGGGGACTGTATAAGGGTCACTGCATTAAGGTGCAAATGGAAAAATGTTCCCAGTGACAAGAAAGGTGTCTGTGTCATGTTGACACGACCCATTTTTCAGTGGCCACGCCCCTTGTGACCACGCCCATTTTGTTGCCGTGTGCGCCTATGATGCGCGCACATAGTGGGGGGGGTCTCCATTTTCAAATTTGCCCTGGGCTCCAGATACCCTAGTTACGCCACTGCCCTTGACTTTTGCCATCCTGCTACTGTTGCAGCAATGTTTATATACCATGTACTTGTCCTGCAATGTCTTATACTGTATGTCAGTGTTTTGTTTATGTACTGTTTCTGTACTTTGATTTTGTACTTGTTAGGTGCTGCAGAACCCTTGTGGTGCCAAATAAATAAAGGATAATAATAATAATATATCATGCATATTTTTTCCATTAGCTGTGTTGCTCCCTTAGTACAGGGATTCCAACCAGGGTGTCAGGACATAGATGTCTCACAGAGCTTGTCAAATAAAAATGTTATAATAGCAAAAATGAATGATGTGCAATACCAATAATGTGTAATATAAACTTAAATTGAAAGCGAAAAAAAATTTTTTTTCTGTAAATACTTATGTTCCATAATGTGAAATCATGTTCCCGCATGTGAGTACATGTCCATATTCCGCAAGTAACACCCAAACCCACATAACTCCTGGTGTCAGTATATAACAACATTTAGCACATCACAGATGCCGTTATTTTCACTTGCATCACTAACATCAGTGTGCGTAGCGTAAATTGGACACGTGTGCACAAAAACAGGCACTTCCAGGGTGGGATTTACATTTTTTTTTTTCACTTTTGTACATAACCCGTATTGTAAGAGGTAAAGATGCCAAATACACTTGAAAAACTTTGGAAATCAACAAAATGAATTTGCAATATTTCTATATGTATTTGATCTTTTATGGATTACGTATGTTTAAGCAATTGAAGTAGAAATTGAACATGGTGCTCAATCATGGTGTTTGTTTTTGTAGGACTTAAAAGTGCAGACAGACTACATGCCGCTCCTGAACTCTCTGGCTGTATACGGTTGGCAACTGACATGTGTCCTTTCTACTCCTATTGTAAACACCAGTAGGTAGGTACAGTATGAGCTACTCTAACATGAAATATCAGTGTTATATTATTATTATTATTATTACATTTTATGTATAGGGTGCCACAAAACTGTCCGCAGCACCGTATATACAGTAAAGGGTACACAGAACATTACATTACAATACAGTAACCAACTTATAAAAAGAGCACAAGTAACAATTAGCAACACAAATCTCCATACACAATACAGCTGGGAAGGTGAAGGCTGTCATAGAAGTGCTAGAGAAGGCTGTGAGACAGTGGGGAGGAGGACCCTGCTCCTAGGAGCTTACAATCTAGGGGTATACATTTTTATTTACAAGTAACACGGTAGAGGATCAGCCTGCAGCCTTTATTCATAATACATTTCAGTAAATGTATTGTTAAAGGGAAAACTACAATATTTTAGGGAAAGTAAAGGGATTGTTCATTGTTGGACAACTTATGTCTTTATCAGATCATGCCATTCAGCAGCACACAAAGAATGCAATGCTTAGTTCTGCAAGATCGGGATTCTGCAATGGTTACATCCTGCTATAGACAGAAAGTAGATTCAGCATGTGGTTGGATGGCCATTAAATCTGCCTAATCCAGTGTCACATTCACTACACATCTTGTTAATATACATTGAAGATTTAATTTACTTACCAAAGCCACTTTCCAGCTCGTCAAGCTGCCTTCAATGCATCCAGTGAAACAATGTGGTCTAGTGGATTCTTTCAGTAAACAGAATCCTAAAGTAATGACTAAAATGCTGCTTGTGCCAGTTATTAAAGGATAGAAATTCAGATTAGGACAAGTCACTGGAAGGGGCTGTCTGCTTTTGGACAGTTCTTTCTTTCAACATACCTCGCACTTCATATAATAGGAGGGGAAAGTGTTAGCCACAATATCCCATATACAGTATGCCAATGATATTGTGCAGCAAAGGTTTTATACAGTAGACTCAGTAGGGTCTTGCACATTATATTTTTCGATAGTGTGGACCATAGCGTATACAGTATCAGTTGTAACTCAAATATCATGACCTACCTTATTCCAGCGATCAGAATGCCGGCGCCAGTATCCCGGAGGTAAGTAGGGTGGTTTGGGAGGGTGGTAGCATTAGGGTTAGGTACTAGGGGGAGGGTTAGGGTTAAGCACTAATGGGGGAGAGTTAGGTTTATGGTGCGGGGAGGGGGAGGTTAGGTTTAGGCACTAGAGGGAGGTTAGGTTTAGGCACCGGTAAGGGAGGGTTAGGGGTAGGGAGAGGGGGAGTGTTAGGATAGCTACCGACAGGTGTCGGTATACTAATAATCATGTTGAGATGCAGCTGTCGGGATTCTGACCCGAGCGCCGGCATCCCGTACCCATCCCCACATACCAGTTACAACATGGTTTATAACCATTTATTTAGTTTCCTTCGTTATTAGGCTTCAATAAGACTTACACATTTTCTCTAATACATCAGATACAGATCTCCATCCTGTGCACTTGCCTGCAGCCACTCTCATACAATAGGACTTTCACGTATATGCATGTGTATGCCGGTCTGCATGTGTCTGCAACTGTACAAACGCGCCCTTATTGTACCATCCATTACTGTGCCGCCCTGCCAGATGCAAGCAGGTGAATGTGCCAGAAACACTCATATCTGCACAGGCACAATGCATGCGGAAGGTTTTCTGGGCAGATTTTACGCAGTTTACATTACAGTAAGCAAACTCGCATAGGTTACACTCTGCATCAGTCACTAAGTCTTCAAAGACAGAGAGAAAATTATTACTGAATAAAAATTATGCATTTTATTACAGTCCCAGATTTCTGTGACTCATTTGCTGTTGGTAGACAGAGGTCAAATTAAACTCATTTGTGAGTTGTCAGCTTGCAGGAACATCCGTAGGCTGCATGAGCACATGGTAAATTAAAGTCCATCGTCTGTAAGTGGAAAGAATAATTGTCAGGATATTTCTCATCATGATGATATTCTTAATGTGAAAAGGAACATTGACTTCTCTCTTGCTTAAGCATCTGCCTGCAGTACAGGTATATAAGGCTTTAGTCATATGCACATATATGTGTTGCATTAGCTCTGGAACTATGGGTGATGCAGAACGTAGGCATCTGAGCTCCCAACTGAAGGGGTGTAACTGGGATGTAATGGGGCGTTCTCACATAGGCAATGTTCAGTGAGGCCGTGTTATGGAATTGCGAGCTGTGCAAAGTTGTGCAAGTCTGCACTGATGTAATGGGTATCAAACCAAGCTCAACTCTGCATGATTAGTTCAGTGCACACAATGCAGGAACAAGTACAGCCGACTTGCAATGACCTGTATATCAGCTCCTTTAAGTGTTATGGTGGTGAACACTGATCTTGTGGGTTCTCAGTCTGCCTCTATAGCATTCTCACAGGCTGGAGGTTCCAAAATGTATTATCAAAATGTTTATTTTTATCATGAAAATCAATTCAAAGCTCCGTTATATATAAGTTTGCACAATAATGTTTCTTATTTTAACCCTTTTTACTTCAAATACACATACAGGTACAATGTTTCCTGATGTAACATTAACAGACCAGAAACCTATATTAAAAATGTTACTACCACATATCTTTTACTTTTAACCAATTTTAAACCTTTAGCCCTGCAGGTACAGTGAGAAGCTCCTTGTCTAGAATATAAATATGCATTTTATTAACATCAGAGCAGAATATTGAGTTCCCATAGTAGTAGTTCTTATTGTAGTACTGCAGATGTTGCTATAGCCCACTGGGTACAAATAATGAAGGAAAATGTGGCATGAAATTAGAACAATTTCATATTATTCCAGAATAATAATTGAAACATTTCGTTAACTATTTTGTCACCTGGCATCTATGGACCATATAATAATAAAAGTTTGAAAACATTAATACAAGTATATATTTTCATTTACAATTAAACTACTTATTTAAGTATTCGTTTTAGTTAGAATTTAGCAAATCAGGGTCCAGTCTTTTATAAGTGCTGACTAAAAGTATACCTGCTACCTTACACACTCAATAATTATTGACAATCCAGCCTAGGACCCATTGATATCTTGTTGATTCAATCCAGTAATGGCTGCCTCTAACGTGTAATATTAAATATTGTTCTTTAACTGATATAAGCAGTTATTGGAATTTTGCATATGTCGTCTTTTGTTGCATAATCAGTAATTATGTAATATTATATGTGATTTTAAAAATGATAATAAATGTCATGTCTTTGGTGTACATTAAAGGATTTTTAACCCTAATTAACATACTCCCTGTGTTTTGGTGATTTTAATTTCAACCTTAGTTGTGTATTTATAAAATTTGCAACAAATCTGATTAGAAATAACTGAGAAGTAACTGTCATAATGGGAAATATAGAATAATAAGAAAAAGATATAGTAATGTTCAAATAAAAGATGGTAAAGATAAATAAACACTAAAAATAACATTTTAAGTCATTTGTTTAGTTTTAGCAATAAATTTTATATTAAACTTGTTTGGACTGTGCTAGATTTATATTTGCTGTTATACAGTAGCGTTACATTAGGATCTCACTTCAGTTTGTAATCAAGGATGATCTGTTTGTTTGACATGTGAGAGGTGAGCTAAAAATTACAATTTCAAAGCAGGAAATAAGGTGATACTTTTTCCGTCAAGTTCCATTTATATATTTGAGTAATACCTGACATGGCAGTCGGAGAAATGGGTTATGCTTATCAAGGTTTTTTTATTTTTCCAGTGTAACTGGTTACTTAATGGCATCTTGGATTTAAATAGATAGGCAGTCATATATCTATACAAACACTTAAGAAATAAATTGTGTTCCACTTGTATCCTTGTGCTAAATTTCTCAATTCTTGGTCATTCCATTTCAACATAGAATCAATCTCATATAAATGGAAATTCAGGGTGCAATGGCAAACTGTTGTTAGGTTGTGTGACTCCAGCATAGTGGAGGCTGATAACATGCCTTTTCATGAATCTCTTTCCCAGGGATGGTAATGTCACTACTAAGCAGATCGTGTTCCTGCAGAGGCCGGCACTGCCCCATAAGTTAAAGAAGAAAGAGCCAAAGGTAAGTTTCTTTACTCACCTTCATTACTTAGGGACAATATATGCCTTACAGTACTTAGATTACATTGTTAAAAGACAAAGAGGAATTTCATGATCGGTAAGCCTTAGCAATCTGTGGCTATTTGGGCTTTATGCTTTTCCAGGTAGATGATAGCTGATCGATGGCAGGGTATTATTGTGGTTTTATTTTGTTCATATGGCGCTGCAAGGTGTTCACAGCATTATGCAGAGAATAAAATATAATTGTACATCAATACATAGGATAACTATAACAAAATGATACAAACAAATGCAGGGTGGAATGAATGGGAAAAGTGAGAGGATGGTTAGAGCAACTTTTTATGGCTAGTAAAAAAAACTGTTGGGGGAGGGGGAAGAGTAGAAAGTAGAGTAAATAGTAAATCAGTGTTCAGTGATCCTGTATCCAAAAACTGGATGAGCACAAGGAGGCCCATGTTTATTCCCCATCCGGGGCCCCCTCCTCCCTCCCCGGGGGCTGGCAGCGCACTGACTTTGGGCACAGACTAGTGTCCAGAGTCTACTACGCATGCACAGGTCACTGAGAAAATGGCTTCCCTACTGTTCATGCGCAAAACGCCAGAAAAATGGCCACCGCGGCCATTTTCCAGGGGTTTTGTGTAGTGCTACTACAGCCGACGCAGGACTTTGGAGAGATAAGTATAAAAAATATGGATGTGCAGTGTGGGCCCCCCTGGACCAAGGGGCCACCGCACACCCTTCACCCTGGTGAACACACGATCAGAGTTACATATTGGGTATGGGAGACAGGATAGTGCCTGGAGTACAGAACTAGGGAAGAGGGCTGGGTATGCTGTGACTTGTGAATTAACATATATTGAAGCCATGCCCTCCAGTAGCTTACTTGACATTTTTTATAATCATTGATGTGAAAGTGTATACATATAATAGCTCATAGCTACCAATCAGATATAAAAGATTTTAGACTGCAAAACCTAAAACTACTGAATAGCAAAAGTGATATGAGTCATAAAAGTTTGATGCAATTCATAGCACGGCACAGCATGTCATTACAACTCCACCCCCTTGCCAAGAGAAGGGTCTGCAACTCTGCATGCAGTTATTGGGGACGGGAGAACCACCCCCCAGGAGATACTGGGAGAGAAGACAACTATGCTCTTTTGACTGTCTAAAGAATGAGTCAAGGCAAAGTGTACATTTAATTTTCTTTAAAAATCATTCCCAAGTGCACTGTATAATTTGAAGTCCTGTTACAACATCCTGTTCCTGACTCTGTTGACCTCAATGACAGTGCTTTCCCTATAGAAAGTAATAGATATTGCTAAATTTGAGCTGGGATTAGGAGCATCAGTTTTATATTTTGCATTAATGCAGCATTAAAAGATGCCCTATATTTATTTTTAAGATCAATAGTGTTTATTAAAAGAAATTATTTTGTAGAAGGGGTGCAAAAAAGAAGAGGGGGGCAGAAAAAAAAGGATAGAACATAATACAAAAAAATGTATAAGCTAAACATATGTAAAGGCACATCTTTTGTCACAGTGGAGAAATAAACATCATTAATCAGTAAAATATAACAAGACATCAAGTAACAACAATATCAAGGGGACTCATTTAGATGAAATTGAAGAGGGTAGACTCAGATGTCTGCGTTATTAACTGGGTGCCCTATATTTTTTAGATAGGCAATACATATCCATATCGGTTTCCATAAAAAGTTCTGTAGTGGTAAAAATATTAATTGCACAAGACCAAATAAAGCTGCATGCTAAAAGCCTTCTATAGGTTAATGCAGAATTATATTACACCCCACCTTAGAATGCAAGTTTAACATTCTTGCTTTTTACTATTAGTGTAATAAATATTATTTGCATATTTGTATGAATTTACTGCACATCTATATCCCAGATGCCACCTAGGGGATGATTTATATTAATAAATTACAATCATATTTAATAAAAAAATATCTCTGAATAAAAATAATGTTTCTACTTATCCATTTCAGTTTCAGTGGAAGTTTTCCAAAGATGACAAACATGGTAGGCACTCAAAAAAAGGGAAAGGAAAAGTTAATTCCAAAGACAAAGAACATGACAGAAACAAGAAAAACGAAGAGCAGATGAAATGTGATGATACAGTAGAAGTACATGGGAACCACCAAACAGATGGGAACATCTTGCCCAAGAGTGGTGGTCACCACAAGGAAGTAATAAACCATCAAAAGGAAGAAGATGTTGATGAATCCCAACTGTTACTGGATACTAATTCTACACTACATGTGGAAGAGGTAACAGAAATCATGAAGGGCGAAGAGTCAGGATGTATTGAGAAGATTCAGTGTTTTGAAGGAGAGTCAGGTAATGAAGGTGTTGGAAGTGCTGGAAGGCAGGCAGACACCGATGCAGTTGAAGCTGATATAGAAGTCCAACCAGAAGAAACTTTCCAAGAAGAAGAAAAATAATCTAAGGCAAAACCACTTGTTACAGGACTCGCTGAGCACTTTTACATTAAAATTGTACGGTAGATTGGGGTGTTATCCTTCAGTACTTGAGCCGTTTCTGTACTATTGTATCCACAATATTCAGTCAGCCAGTGGTTATCTTATTACAAGAGTGGAATTTATAACCTTGGTGGCCATAGTAGGCAATATACCTTTGGTGCTTTCGAAGACCCACCAAACTTCCTAACAAGCAGGTTTATTAGTGAAGGGTGTCATTAAGGTTTCGGGTGGACTTAGAAATATTGTAGTCAGAGTAGGACACAAATTGGCCAAGTTAGTATGGAATAGAAAACTGAATGGCAAAGTGAGTGTGGATCAGGTGTCTTTATTTGCTATATGCTATAAGCTACTGCCTAGCTATACAATAAGTCTGGTCCTACTGACACTTCTTAAAGTCATAATACTGCAACAACTGGAAAATCCTTTATTATGTGGTCCCAAGAACCTGATATTTTACTAAAATATATAGTCCAAACCACAAACACTCATGTTTAGCAACATGTAGAATATAAACTGCCTTCAACAAATATGAGGTTCCATGTTTCTTGCTTCACCACATTTGAGATATATTTATATAGATATATATATATATAAATGCTTAAATTATCTGCACAGGTACAAATCTAAACTGTTTTGTATGCAGCGTTTTGCATATAGTTGCACTTCATATTATTTTGATATAGTTTTGTTTACTGTTTTGTACAAAGCGTTATTCTGTATTGAAGGATTTAACCGTCAGATATACTGAAACTGGTGATTATTGTTATATTCAGCCTTACAACACATAATGTGATGATTCTGTGTGGGAGGACTTTGTTATAAATAGAGATTTACCAGTCATTTTCTACTGGACAGAAAAATGCATTTTATTATCAGTTCTAATTACTGCTTAATACAAATTGCAAAGACAAGTCAATGAGCAAATCAAATAAAATACAATTAAACATTTGCCCTACCTTCTCTGTAAAATGACGTCAACTGTTTTATTAAACATGCACAGATTTATCCGTACTTATATTTATAGGGCTTAAGAATGAGCATGCTACTGAAATGCCATGCACAATGCTCAATACAAAGTGATATAAGTACATATAGTACAATGTATAAAACACAAAGATAATATTGTTAGTTAATTTGTAAGCATCCAAAAGGCACCAGAATTATGGGGGGCATCCACTAGACGATTTTATCCCTGTCCAACCTCTTAACGATTTTCCCTTGAAGTTTCCCTTGAAATATGATCTTCCACTCTGAACAATTTGCAAAGGATTTGCAAAAGATTTGCAAAGGATTTGCAAAAGATTTGCAAACGATTTGCAAAAGATCTGCAAACGATTTGCAAAAGATCTAACAATAAACTATGTTGTTTTAATCTGTAATTGAGAGCTTTCAGCTATAGTGGGCAGACAGTGGTTCATCGTTTGATCGTTCAGCATGAACGATGTGTAAACGATGTGTAAACGATGTGTAAACGATTTGTAAGCAATCAAGTGAAATTGACCTGCATGTTCAGTCGATGGAGGAGACGATCAAACGACCAGCGGGAGCGCGCATCGTACATCGTTAGAAACAATTAATGCACGATTTGCAAACGATGTTCAAACGATGTTTGAACGATTATCGAACGATTTTGTCATTATCGTTCAATCGTTCAACTTTATCGTCTAGTGGATACCCCCCTTTATAAGGTATAAATACTTCTATAGGCAAACCCAGTACACCTAAGGGACAAACAAATGACTCCACATATAGTGAATATGTTGTATATATTATATATAACAAATAAAGCAATAGCATTTTTGTTTAAAACAAAACAATGTTTTTTTTCTTAGTAACTCTTCTGTTAGTGTTGTAAATACAGAAAGCACTGGTGTGATTCATTAAGACCATATTACTCTTGCTTCATGTGAGGATGTTAGTCTGTTCTATGTAGGGGCAAGTGACGCCTTTATTTACCTGCGGACGGGCCAGCTCACCCCACTTCATCTGCAACCACAATACAGAGAATTTACCATGCAGATTTAAACCACCTGATATCATGTGCCCTGATTGACCTCTTATTATATACAGTGTGTTCTTTTATAGCTGTTGCGATGCCCATTAGGTTTTTTTAAGACAAATTAGCTGTAAATCTCTGCATGTTTGTGTGGTTAAGACATTATCAGCTTTTGATTATGATTGGCAGAAAATGATCTCAGCATTTTCTGCTTGCCCTAAGTTTCATATATAATATGACGCTACTACAGCTGCAGCTACAACATGCCGTATAAGAGACGGAATGTAGCTGCTTCGCATACCCACTGACAGCAGCTCCTCCTACCAAGTCTGCTGTGTGTGTGTGTGTGAGGATCTCAGCACTCAGGGCCTGATTCAGAGCCGGACGCTCTGACCAGAGTGCTCGCTCTCAATCAGGGCCCTCCTACATGAAAATGGAGCAGCCTTATGGACGCTTGCATAGCTGTGGGTTACCACCCACAGCTTATGTGAGCGTCCATGATGATGGTCGCGATGGTCAAGACCATCGCGACCATCGGGCTTGCGACGGAGACCCTGCGGTAGGGTCTCGCTGCCACAAGCCCTGGAGTGATTTTGGCTCTATCAGAGCCAAAATCACTCCCACTGACATCACTAGTGATGTCAGTGGGGCCGGCTTCAGATGGTAGGCGTTCCCATGGGAACGCCTCCGTCTGGCAGCCACGCCCCTGGCATGCCCACCAAAGGGGGCGTGCTGTCAATCAACATCGACAGCACGCCCCCTTTGGTGCGAGACCCAGAGCGACGGAGAGACCGTCGCTATCCGGGTCTCGTGCATGCGCATGACGGAGTTCCCTCCATTGTGCGCATGCACAGTGGGGCAACATCGACCCGCTTGCGAGCGTCCTGCGCTCGCGAGCGGGTCTGAATGACCCCCTCAGTCAGTGTGCCGACTAGGGAGCAGCTGCCAGCATGAAAAGGCAGGTATCTAACGATTAGGTGGGAGAAAGCTCAGTTCTGTTTCCTACTGGTTATATTATGTATCTATGTACTGTATTATGGGATGTTTAACCTTTTCCTGACCACTTAATATGTTTGATACAGAAAGTTCATTTTTTAGACTCTCTCCTCTACAGCCTATAATAGACCAGTGTTTCCCATACTTGGTCTTCCCAAAATTAAACTCCCCTCTTGAAATCCTGTGTTTGCTCATATGTGCAAGAATAATTGGACTTACTTCTGATCAAAGGTTGCTTGTTTAAGATCTTTAAGAGTATTAATTTCATTTAGCAAATGTTTGGTTTAAAAAATATTATTATCCTCCTGCTATTAAAATCATAGGTTACATGTTGGTTATATATGAGATGAATCTACCAATAATAATATGTTTCCATTTAACCAGCAGAATTGTTGGTAATACTGCACCTAGACTGTTGGAGACCAAATTTACTGCTAGATGGAAAATGTGTAGAAGTTCTTGTCGGTATTAGTAAGGCATGTCAACACCCAGAGAAAAGTATTTTTCGTTCAACAACTTTCATTGCTAAGCACAGTTCAACAATTTTCAATAAGATTCACGCCAAAGGAAAAATCAATTTTCAAACACGTTTGACATGTTTAAGCTTAAAAGAAATTGGTGCCGAATATCACGCAGGATATTTTCGAACTCATGTTTCTTGTTCATATTGCGCCACCAATACTCTGCTAAATATCTGGGTGGCAAATTTTCAAATGTACCTATCATTTGTTGCATTATTTGATTTTTGACGTGACCCCAGTGGATTTCGAATCTTTGGGTGTGGTCACCAGTAATTTGATAAAGAATGTTTTCCAAGTGTAGTTAAGCTGGTCCATTTTCCAATATTCCAATATGCTGCCCATTCATCAGACATGATGGTGGAACCAGGGACAACTTGACAATGAATGATGGCACCCGACAACTTGACAATGAATGATGGCACCCAAAGTGGCTTTGAAAGTGAAACATGCACAAGTCTTGCTTGACATCAAGAAGTTTCCATATTAAGCCAAATACATAAAGGCCAACCACACAATTTTCATAATTTTTATTTTGAAGGGAAACATGGTTTAGTTTGAGCAATCGGCTCAATTTGAATGATCTGCCCTGGACCACACTTTGTTTTGGCTTCATTCAATGCCCGATTGCAAGCCTTGCGCAAATAATTGCGCTAATCCTCCAATGTTGGATTAGTGAGATGGCCAATCAGGGCTTGAATCTTTGCCAAAGAGCAAAAAATTGTGGTTTGTTGCTGCTTTTGCTTGACCATGTATGACTAAATTTTTTGTAGAATGGTAGTGGCTAAGCATTCAACGGATGACTCAGTAGATTGTGTCCATTGACCATTGAAGTGTAAATCATACCTTGACAACCCACTGTTCCCATTGCACAAAGTCCTTGTTTTGATTGAAGATTGTCAGGCCGAATTATCAACACATTGTTCCGCGCAAATTCCATGGCTTCAAATTCAGTCATTGTTTCTGCACAAACTTTGTATAAAGATAGTTCTCTTCCTTGAAGTTCCATTTTGGAAACCACTACTCTCCTCCTCCTCCTCCTTCTCACTGTACCACTACTCTCCTCCTCCTCCCTGTCTTCCCCTCCCGACCAACTGCTACTCACCATTACAACTGCCACTTTGCCTTACCACTTACCTAACCCTGCTTACATGGCACCCCTTTTCTCTTAATTGCCTATGTCATGCCATGTTTTTCTATCTATGGTGTTGACATGCTTTACTAATACCATTCTTGTCTAAATAAGCCCACAAATTGAGAAAGATATACAAGATTGTTGAACAAAGTGGTTTTAAGTCATGTCAACTTTGATCTGAAGGTCAATAAAAATAAGTAGAATGGGGGTGGCAAACATGGAGTGAAGAAGCCATTAGCTAAGTGAGTATTGTACAAGCCCTTCCCAGTTGAAGGTTTTACTTGAACATATATTTAATTTTTTGCTCTAGATAGATAAATTAATAATTATTGCTATGGGCGGGATGAATGACGCATCGCATTCGGGATGCAATGCATCCCGCTGCTCTTCATATGCATGCTGGACTTAGCAACGCTGATATGCATGAAGAACACCGCAAAGAACCGCTCTCGGTAAGAGCAGCCCTTTGCAATGGAGGGACTTCTGGGTCTATGACCCAGAAGCCCCTCTGGCATTCTTCTGCGCATGCACAGAAGGACACGAGTGCCATGGCTGGTTCTGGGAGTGATCTGATTGGATCCTTCTCACAGCGCTCTCCCAATAGAAGCCCATAGGTTTCTATAGGGTAATGCCATCAGGAGACAGCGTTATCCCCCGCAGCCAAGCCCCAGAGTGAATCGCATTCTGGGGCATGGTGCATATGAGAAATTAGGTCAAATCAGCATTTTCGGGCTTTGACTGCATTTCTCCCTTTGATGCACCCCGCCCTATGTCACAAATATGAAACCCCACCAGGTTTGCTCGGACCTAGCAGGGTGTCTTGGATTTCTTATACGATGCTAAGGAAGTGGAGATCATGTACATAAATATTGTACTGTATCATTACATCCGATGGACCACATGTACGGTTTCTAGCTAAAATGAATTTGAGCTCAAAGTTGTGATAAAGTTTTCTCAAATAACGAAGTTTGAAGAACTGCATGAAATGCCCTTTATTTCAATTAAACATACCTCCAAAATAATTTTGTTAAAAACACAAAAATTGCAGCCGTAACAATGTCTTCTGCTTCATAAACTACATTTAGGCTGCAGCTGGGTTATTTTCATCTTCTCCCTGTTATGAGGACTAGCGTCAGATACTGTGCCCTAGGAGAAGTCAGTCCTAGTACTCGCTACTGTATAATGCTCACTGTGATAGCGCCCACTGGGTAACTTTAAATACAACAATAACACTTAAAAAAAGAAAAGAGGGAATCACGCCTACATGACAATCAGATGAGATTATGTCTACTTAGATATCACTGTGAGAATAGCGACATGGGACCATGGAGTGGGATTATCAACACTGTGGTATATTTACATACGCTTCTTTTTATTTATATAGCCTTGCAAATCTGTCTTAAAGTAAAAGACGAAATCACATTTTATTAACTGTCCGTAGAGACTAATATTGTATATGTGACACAGATATAGAAAATCTCTGTGTAGACTGGTACATGTTTGTGTTTAGGTCATACTTGAATATTTTTGAACCTCCCCTCCGAGAGATCCTGAAGGAGAGGTCCAAGAGACAAGTGTGGGTGGCTGAACATCACAATTCGCACCATCGTGATCTAGCCCACGCTGTGCAATGCTGCAAATCACGTGATCACACAGTAAGGGGCGGGGCCATAATGCCGCCATTTGCAGAGCATTGATTCATCACCGCTTCGCCCATTTTACGAGAAGATTTGGTAGAATCTATGAAGGTGGCCTATACTCTCCCAGGATCTTCCTGTAGAAAAGGGAAGTTCAGTTTAGGAATAATGCCAATTTTATTCAATTTATTTTCAAAAGAAAATATATATGTTTGAGGTCATCTGATTTAGGTTTGTTTATCTTATACAAAAATTAATTTGTAACATTTGCAAATATATACAATATATATTACTATTATCCTTTATTTATAAAGTGCTGACATATTACGCAGATCTGTACATTGAAAGAATTATGATACAAATAAAAGACACAATTATATGAAAAAGGAGGTGAAGATGGCCCTGTGAGTTTACAACCTAAAGTCAGCCATATACCAGATCAACTTTCCTCCAACCATCCAACTAGTTGGTTGGTTGGAATGAAAATCCAGTCATGTATGGGAGCCAATGACAATCAGCAATTTGCTCCCAAACACCAGAAAACACGAATAAAGGTCGTTCAGGCAAGTTGGTTAAATCTGTTTGAGTTAAACAACTTGTCCCTATAACAGCTTTCATCCATTTTCCGGTGTTTGGAGCAAATAGCTAATTGTCATTTGCTGCCATACATTATTTTAATTCCAACCAGCCAACTAGTTGGATGGTTGAAGGAAAGTTGGTCTGGTGTATGGCCGGCTTTAGAGGTGTGGGGGCATGTCATACCTAACGTAGTGTAATAACAGTTGTTGCTGCTGTTTGGGAATGTGTGTGTGGCTACTGTAGGCCAGAACGGTTATCAGCCCCCATTATTAAAACCAGTGGGGAACAGGCATTTATGTGCAAGCAATGGTGCTGTGGAAGGAACCATTATAGAAATCATTGTCGAAATGTTAAGATAGTCAGCTGCAGGCAACCATGATTGTCCTTTACCAGTATATGTCATATATAGAAAATTACCACATTTGCCGGTCAAAATGTACAGAGTAGCAGCTCAATGTTTTGGCCCGGCAGGGGCCTTTCTCATTACCTCCCCAATCCACAGACATATATTATATACACTAATATATCGGTCACTGATCGAGGGTCCCACCTCTCCTCCAACCCCTAAACTTATCCTGTTGGCGGGGAGAAAACAAGGAGCTACTGTGCATTAACCCTTTCAGGACATGCTATCCTCGATATGTATAAATATATGTATGTATGTATGTAATCCTCTCATATGTACTAGTGCATTTTGCAATCTGCTATTTTATATTGGAATAGCTTCTTTTCTTTATGTTCCCATAATAAAGTGTATGGAGGTGATGTCTTGTCCATAGTGCTATTTTTTTTTCACCAGTGCATTGCAGCAAGAGCTACTGTATGTAATAGGTGGGGGTACTGTGCATTTGCAGGGCCAAATGTCTGTTCCTGTTTGTCAAGCACAATACTGCACAATGTCAAGTATGGAAATTTTGGGGAGGAATGTGTCCCAACCAATGTTTGTATGTACCGTAAAGTCACCAGTGGAACTGGCAAGTAGAAAAGGCATTGCTAATAGGCAAATAAACATCGCCTATATACTGATACAATGCAGGGTAGTAAAGAGTACCTGAACCATATTAAAATGATCCTTCGTAACTGCAGTATACTAAATGCCTTTAACCTCTGGGAAGCTTGTAACACCATTATAATGTCTTAACAGACAGTTAGCAAATCTACAATGTAATGTATATAATATCTTATGTATGCATCAATGTAAGTTCTGGGATGTTTTTTACCCAGTCGGTTACAGTATATTATGTACGATGCTATATTGTGTTTTATAAGTGACTGATTTCTTTCAGAATGTAATGCATTTCTTCTGTGTTCTAGAGCTACACGTACTGAAGCAGATAAAAAAAGATATAAATATTGTACTGGAAAATGATGATGACCACTGGTTGGTTATTTTTGCTGGCTCATTGCATTTTTTAATGTTGCTGAATAAATTTGTTCTTCACTTGTCCGTGTTTTGATGATATTTATTTTGTGGCATGTAAGTTAATCATTTCAGGTAAAAAAAAAAAAACAGAAAAAAACCCCCAACATACTGAGAACGTCTTTAGAGGCTGAAATCATAGAATCTCAGATAGACTAAAATATTTTCTTAATTTGAATGTAGTTACTGGGATGTCACATGAGCAAAATGTAATACTATTTTTTCCTAATGTGTACTGATACAGGAATGCTGAAATTTCAGTTTTTTAACGGGAACCTGTGAAAAGTCCTTTTTGTTATCAAGCAGTAATAAAACAAACAGTCCACCTAATCAACTCAGACATGACTTGTCCTGCCATTGTGTATTGGTCTACAGTTTATTTTTGCAAAGTAAGGGGGGGAATTCAATTAGCCGCACTACTTACTGTGGCTTTTTAGAACCTGGGTTAAGTGCCCGAAGATATTAAATCATATCCCAAGGTAAGCCCCATATACCGCACTAAGGACCTCATTCAGACCCGCTTGCAAACGCCTATGCGCTCGCAAGCGGATCGATGGTGGGGCACTGCGCACGCAAGCCCCGGAGCGAGAGAGAAATTCTCTCACTCCGGGGCTCACTACAAAAGAGGCGGCTTTCGATGTTGATCAACAGCTCGCCCCATTTTGTAGGCGTGGTGGGGGGGTGGCCAGACAAACGGAGGTGTTCCTGAAGGAACGCCTGCCGTTTGTAGGTGGCCCTACTGACATCACCAGTGATGTCAGTAGGGAGCTTCCTGCTCTATTAGAGCAGGAAGCTGCCTGGGGCTTGCGGTAGACAAGACCCGACCACAAGGGTCTCGTCACAAGCCCCGATGGTCTCGACCATTGCGACCATCACCTAGTGACTCGCTAAAGCTGTGGGTGGTAACCCACAGCGAGCGGCCAGGAGGCCGCCTTTCAAAAGAAAAGCGGCTGCCCTCATTCAGAGCGAGCGCTCGCATTTTGCGAGCGGCTCTGAATGAGGTCCTAAGCCCCGTGGCTAATGTGTGGTAAGGCATAGATTCAGGGTTAAGTGCCCAGAGCCAGGGGCATCGAGATACTAGCGGGTACTAATTATCCAAGCATGGACTTTCTGGAGGGGTCAATTTTGGCAATCCCGTTCCCCCAGTAAAGCTTCTTACCTGTCAGCTGCAGCATCATCTTTCCACAGCCCAGCACATGAGTATGGTCCAGGGAGGCTGCTGCCTCTGAGTGAGGGAGGGCGATCACAGTTATTGCCCCCCCTGGATCTGCACACAGCTGTGGGGCACCAGGCACCACAATTTTTTTATTTTTTGTAGGAGGCATGGCTAAGCATCCTCTATTTGCCATGCCCCTCCAGTACCCCGTCCTGTCCACACGCTCCAAGGCTCTGTCCGGAGCTATGCAATTGCCATGCAATTAATACACCCTTGAAGCTAGTCATGGGCTCACTGTACCTTCCTGAGGCATGAACAGAAATAAGCATGAACCCACAGGACTTACCGTGGGCCATAATGGAATAGCTCTGGGCTCTTAACCCAGGAGCTAAAAGCCCATGGTAAGTCCCACGGCTACTTGAATTCCCCCTAAGTCTACAATCTGTCACTCACGCTCTGCTGGCTTAAACAGAGAAGCACCAAATGTGGCATCTTGTAGCAAACAGGTGCGAGGAAGCAGGATCCATCGCCATGTTTTGCTTAAACACTTCATGTTTTTCATATACAGTATATTATTGAGCTCATTACCTCCCAGCCTTTGATTTGTAGTATGTTTCATAATAGTTTTACTGTATTTACTTTTCAAAAGGTGTTGCCAAATAGTTTAAGTTCTACATGTTATATATTCTAAACATGTTAAGGAATAGCAGCAAGTTGTCTGTTCATTGTGATATCAAGCCAAGTCTACATTTTGTAGAAGGAAAATGATATAATTTTTGTACATGCGCTTGAGAGGTAAACATGGCCATAAACAAGGGGATGTGTGCATGGAGTCTAGGAGACAGTAGTTGGAGGGAGGCCCAGCATTGCAAAGGTCTATCTACTGCCAAGTCCCCTCTCGGTTTGGTTAAAGAGTCACAGGGAGTTGTCAGTAACATCATAGCACACAGCTTTCAGTGTCCAGAAACTGTTGCTGGAGTCCACCATGTAAGTAGCTTCAGCATTATGACACTTTTAACAAATTGGAACACAATCTGCTAGATATTAATGAGAGTTTATAGTGGTTCATTTTCCAAAGCAATAACAAGGCAACAACAGGGTGAACTCCTCGTGGGATGGGTGCTGTCATTTTCAACACTTGCCCCCTGATTGGACGTATGTTTATACAAGACACCAATTAAGAAGTTTGCTATATGGTACCTACAAGAATAAAGGTCAGTTGAACACTACATCACTAGGTAGAAGACCTCTTTAATAAACTCTTCACCTTTTTGGAGATGTGCTTTTAAAACTAACCATTAGATTGGATGTGTGATATGATAAATGTCCGGGCAGCAGATTTTTCACATTATTTGATTTTTGGTGTGACCTCATTGGGTATCAATCCTTTTGGTGTGGTGCCCAGTAGTTAGATCAACAACATTTTCCTGATATTTCACTGTCAAGTGAGAGTAGTTTAAGCCATTTTCCAGTAAAATACATGATGGTGGAACCAGGACCAACATGACGTTGAATGATGGCATCCAAAGTGTTTTAATTTCTGTGAAGGACGTGAAACATGTGCAAGTCTTCCCTGCCATTGAGAGCTTTTCTATACTAAGCCAAATGCTCGTGCGTCAACCACATGATTTTCATAGTTTTTAGTTCGAGGGGGAGCATGGTTTTCTTTGACAATCGGTCCCTGTTGTATTTGCGATGTCCCCTCAATAAACTCTTGTCTACTTGAATGACCTTCCCTGGTTGAATTAAACCCTGCCCATTATTTGGGCTTCATTCAATGCCCAATTGCAAACCTTGCACAAATAATTGCGCCAATCCACCAATGTTGGATTAGTGAAATGACCAATCAGGGCTTGAGTCTGTCCCAAAGTGTAGCCCTTTGACCAAAGGTAAATGATCATCAAGTCATCTTAGATTTTAATTTTAGTCTGCAATTCTCCGTCTTGGCATACTGTAGCAAAGAATGATTGAAGTTAATTGTCGTTTATTGCTGCTTTTACTTTACCATGTATGACTGTTTTTTGCAGAACGGTAAAGGCTACGCATTTGACAACGGATGACACGGTAGGTTGTGTCCCTTGCACGGTTATTGACCGTTGATGCATAAATCGTACCTTGACAACCCATCATTCCCATCGCACAACTCCTTGTTGTGATTGAACATTGTCAGGCCGAATTATCATCCAATTTTTCCGTGCAAATTCCCTGGCTTCAACTTCAGCCATTGTTTCCGCACAAAATTTGTGTAAAGACAGTTCTCTTCCTTAAAGTGCCATTTTGAAACCATTGCTCTCCTCCTCCTCACTGTAAGAAAATGTTACCGTCTCCCCCCCAACCAACTGCCACTCGCCATCACAACTGTCACTTACAACCCACCTGACCCTGCTCATGTGACATGTTGCCCTTGACCCCTTTTCTCTTAGTTGTCTGTGTCATGTCACATTTTTTTTTCCCTGGGGTGTTGACATGCTGTAATAACACCGTTCTTGCCTAGATAAGCCCACGAATTGTGAAAGAAATACTAGATTGTTGAACAAAGTGGTTATAAGTCACATCAGCTGTGATCGGAAAGTCAATAAAAATAAGGAGAATGAAGACTGCAACCAAGTAGTGAAGAAGCCATTAGCTAAGCGAGTATTGTACAAGCGCTACCCAGCTGCAGGTTTTACATGTATTAGTTATTTGCTCTAGATAGATAATGAATAAATGATATCTATGTCACAAATCTGAAACCTGCACCAGCTTTGATCTCACATAGCAGGGTGTCTTTGCTGAAGCTAAGGAAGCTAGGCTCATGTACATAAATACTGTACTGTAATCATTACACCACATGTACGGTTTCTAGCTAAAATGAATTTGAGCTTGAAGTTGTGATAACGTTTTCTTACATGATGAAGATTGATGAACTGCATGAAATGCCCTTTATTTCAATCAAACATACCTCCAAAATAATTTGGTTAAAAACACAAAAATTGCAGCCTTAATAATGTCTTATGCTTCATAAACTACATTTAGGCTGCAGCTGGGTTATTTTCATCTTCTCCCTGTTATGAGGACTAGTGTCAGATACTCTGCCCTACGTGGAGTCAGTCCTAGTACTCGCTAATTGCAGAATATACTGTGCATTGTTGCTCACTGTAATCGAGCCCACCGGGTAAAGACTTGTATTTAAATGTTTTTTAATTTTTCAGATTTTTACAAAAATATCACCTAAAAATAGAAAAGAGGGCATCACGCCTACATGACAATCAGATGAGATTATGGCCCTGATTCAGAGGCGGACGCTCTGACCAGAGCGCTCGCTCTGAATCAGGGCCCACCTCCATAATTATGGAGCGTCCTCCTGGACGCTCGTATAGCTGTGGGTCACCACCCACAGCCTATACGAGCATGCAGGTTGATGGTCGCGATGGTCTTGACCATCGCGACCATCGCCACTGCGAGCCGAAGCCTGCGGTTGAGTTTCTCAACTGCAAGGCCCGGAGTGATTTTGGCTCTATCAGAGCCAAAATCACTCCCACTGACATCACTAGTGATGTCAGTGGGGCCGGCTTCTGACAGTAAGCGTTCCCTTGGGAACGCCCCCGTCTGGGAGGCACGCCCACCAAAGGGGGCGTGCTGTCAATCAACATCGACAGCACGCCCCCTTTGATCAGACACAACGAGCGAAGGAAAGTCCTTCGCTCGTCGCGTCTCGCGCATGCGCACGACGGAGCTCCCTCCTACGTGCGCATGCACAGTGCACACCATCAACCCACTTGCGAGCGGACAGCCGCTCGCGAGTGGGTCTGAATCAGGCCCTATGTCTACTTAAATATCACTGTGAGAATAGCAGCATGGGACCATGGAGTGGGATTATCTACACTGTGGTATACTTACATACGCTTCTTTTTTTATACTTATATATTTTGAGAATCTGTCTTACACTAAAAGTAGAAATCACATGTTATTAACTGTCCATAGAGACTAATATTGTATATGTGAAACAGATATAGAAAATCTCTGTGTAGACTGGTACATGTTTGTGTTTAGGTCATGCTTGAATATTTTTGAACCTCCCCTCCGAGAGATCCTGAAGGCGAGGTCCAAGGGACATGTGTGGGTGGCTGAACATCATAATTCACACCATCGTGATCTAGCCCACACTACGCATAGCTGCAAGTCACGTGATCACACAGTAAGGGGCAGGGCTATGATGCCGCCATTTGCAGAGCATTGATTCATCACCGCTTCGCCCATTTTACGAGATTTGGTAGAATCTATGAAGGTGGCCTATACTCTCCCAGGATCTTCCGGGAGAAAAGGGAAGTGCAGTTTAGGAATAATGCCAATTTTATTCAATTTATTTTCAAAAGAAAAGATATATGTTTGAGGTCATCTGATTTAGGTTTGTTTATCTTATACGAAAAAATTAATTTGTAACATTTGCAAATTTATACAACATATATATTACTATTATCCTTTATTTATAAGGTGCCGACATATTACCAAGATCTGTACATTGAAAATAATTCTGATACAAATAAAAGACACAATTATGAAAAAGGAGGTGAAGATGGCCCTGTGAGTTTTCAATCTGTTTTGTCGGAGAACGCCGGTTCCACGCCCCTCGCGCCTTAAACATGGTGTTTAGTCACGAGAACCGGCATTCTCCGACTAAACTGCCCGGCGCGATGCTGTTTCTGCGGCGCTAGGGGCATAAAACAGCATCACGCCTGTAGTTTTGTTGGATTTCTGATCACACCCCAGGAAGGATGCGAGAAGAAATCCTTAGTTGAGCTTAACAGCGCACTGAATTGAATAGCTCTGGGCAGTGCCAGATTAAAGTCCACAAGGGCCTGGAGCTGAAATTTATGAAGGGCCTATTGTGTGCTGCTGCAAGAGGTGTGTTCAGCACTGCAGTTGGGGGATGTAGTCAAAATACAGACGGCCGGGATTCCGTCTGTTGAAATCCCGGCACTAAGGGGGGGGATGGTTAGGTTTAGGCACCAAGGGGGGAGGGTTAAGGTTAGGCACTAACTGTTAGGGTGCAAGAATGGAGGGTTAGGAAGAGAAGGGGGGAGGGTTTGTATACTTACCTGACCCCCGTCGGAATTCTGAGCATCGGGATACCGCTGTCGGCATTTTGACAGCAGGCATCCCGACTGCTGGGTAATCATATCCAACCCCTGCAGGTGTGACTAGTGATGTGGGGGTGCAACCAGTATTGTGGGGGTGTTGTCTGCACAGTATTGTGGGGGTGCAACCAGTATTGTGGGGGATGTGGCCTGTCCTGTGTGGTGTGACTAGCCCCTACCTTTAAAAGCCTCAGGGGTCTATGTACTAAGCAGTGATAAGTGACAGAGTGAAAAGTGATAAGTCTGTGATAAGTGCCAGCCAATCAGCTTCCAACTGTCACCTCACAGGCTGTGTTTGAAAAATTAGAGTTGGGAGCTGATTGGCTGGCACCTTATCACAGACTTATTGCTTTTCACTCCGTCACTTATCACTGCTTAGTACATAGACCCCTCAATCTCTCTTCCCTTTTCACTTATATCAATAGTGTAATGCGAGAGTCTGCAAAGGAAAAACTTCTTGTTAAAATGGCACATGGTGATGACGTAAATCTGAAAATATCTCTATTAAAGAGCACATGGGTCACTTAGTGATGTCATGAATGTGACATCTCTATCTCTCACTATATATAAAAATACCTTATCTTATTAATAGTTATAGGGGGGAATTCAATTCAGTGCAATGTAGAATAGCCACGGGAGGAAGCTCCCACAGCTATTCAGTACACTGCGCTGCTTGGGTGGCTAAAGGATTTCTTCTCGCACCCCCCTGGCGATGCGGGGGGAAATCCGACAAAAGTGCTGGGTGCGCAGCTGTTTGCCGGCTTAGTGCAGTGCTAATAGTCGCACGCCCGGCACTTTAGTTGGAGAATGCCAATTACCACATCTTAACACCCAGGTTAAGTCGCGAGAACTGTCATTCTCTGACTTACCTGCTTCCCGACAAGGCACACAGCGCATTGAATTGAATAGCTGCGGGGGCTCCCTCCCGCGGCTATTCATCATCGCGCTGAATTGAATTCCCCTAATACTGAGTAAATGTTAGATCTAGAAACCATAGTGAGATCCAAAACAGAGTCACTTGGGGCCTGATTCTGCAGTGCCAATGGTACTGCCCCTCCGCAGGAAACTGAAAGTGGGCATCCCAGTATTAATGAAATTGTCAAAATATAAATTTAAATCTTGTCAGTGCCTGTATACCAGTAATCATCGCTCGCAGCAGCCAGCAGGCAACAACATTGTGGGCTCGATCCATTAGCAGAAGCCAGACAGCCAGCAATACTGATACCTCAGGAGGATCAGTCACCCAGCCAGGCCCCCTTCACAAAGCAGTGGGTGTGCTCACTGGGTGGACATGGCTGCTTCAGGGATTGGTGGTTTGTTGACACCTATGTGATGTCACACATATAGGCATATCTAGGGTTAATGGTGCAAAGGGCAAAGAAAAATGATGATGCGCCTTGAAATCTGTTTTATAAAATAATCAGAATTCTTATGTTGGCACTCAAAAACACACTGGAAACTTCAATTAGGGACAATATTTTGTTATCTTTAATATTTAAAATCAGTGAAATAAAGGACATATTGGTTCACAAACAAAACAAAATGAGAATAAAAAACTGTTTGCTTTCCGCACTGTAAATAGCCAGTGTGATGGAATAACTTGTGTGTTTGGTGTTACAGTGTTACTTGTCTCAGTGATTCATATTTTTATTAAGTTTTAATCTGGCATTGCAAGTTTTTTTTCTCACAGCTCTCTTTGCAGGACCTTCTATGGAAAGAGGAGGGGGGTAGTTTAAGGTGGGAGATGTCAGCAGGGGTCATGCTTGAGGATGGGTACGGGATGCCGGCATTCGGGATCCCGGCGGTCAGAATCCTGACGCAAGCATCCTTAAAGGGTTAGGATACCGACACCTGTCAGTTTGTATCCTTACCCTCCCCCTCCCTCCCCAGTGCCTGAACCTAACTAACCCTAGTGCCTAAACCTTACCTCCCTGCACACTAAACCTAACCCTCCACCTAGTACCTAACCCTCCCCCTAACCCCCCTACTTACCTTCGGGATTCCAGAGGTTGGGTTGCCAGCACCAGGATTCTGACAGGTGTTGGGATTCCAGGGCCGGCATACTGACCCCGGGAATCCCCACAGCCGGGATATTGACCGCTTCTCTATGCGGGATGGGCACAGGATGCCGGCGCTCGGGATCCTGCATCCCATTGCTTGTGCTGTGTGTAAACTGTGTATGCCCTGGACTGACATCAAAAGATATTATATAATAGGTCCTTAATTTAGTGGGAAAAATGCCTGTATCTTACCTTAATCACATAATATAAACTAATGGTAGTTGACTGCACATCTCAGTCCTCTACACTATATTTATTTATTTATTAACAGTTTCTTATATAGCGCAGCATAATCCGTTACGCTTTATAATTGGAGACATAAATAGAACAAAACTGGGTAATAACACACAGATATATAGGTAGGAAGGCCCTGCTCGTAAGCTTACAATATATATATATATATATATATATATACATACATACACATACAGTATATATTTATTGGTAGTCAAACCTGGCATCACACATTATATATATATAATCCCCTGCAGTGCCTACACTGATTGATCAGTCGTTCAGTGAAGGCACAGTCCATCACTCCTGAACATGCCAATTTGTCGTTATCGGCAGATTGGCCTGCATGATCAGGCGATGGACAATGTCAGAAATGACCAGCGGGCGCACGCATTGCTGGTCGTTTCCTACATTTTAGTGCATGATTTGTGCACGATAACTGAGCGATTGCACGATTACGATGTCATAATCGTGCAATCGCTCAGTGTGTACGCACCTATATAGAGATAGACAGACAGACAGGTTAGTGTAACTCATGTTATTTTTTTTTTTACTATTCAACTATACAGTATAATAATATCAAAATAATATTCAATATTTCAAAAACAAAATAACATAAAATAGATATCCTAAAAATCCTAAAACTGCCTTTTTCATTGTATCCTTAGGTGACAGTTTATCGTGATGTTAAACAGACCCCCACCCCCCTTCCCCAGTACCTTCATTCATCCTTATTTCCATTCTTGCCTTCTAGTTCCTCTCTCCTAGCATGTTCATCTGCGGGGTTAGCGCTGGCATTGGAGCTCCCTGGAGTAATCCGTGATAAGCAGGCAGACTGTGGACAGTCACACTGCCCCCCGAGCCATGCTCCAGCCCTGATTCCCCCCTTCCTGGTGTGATCCGCAGCAGGGGGAGGGGCGGAGCATCGGATAGCCACTCGAGACGGCCACTCGCAGTCTGCTGGGGGGGGATGATGGGAGTGCCCTGACGCCACCTTCCTGGTGTGATCTGCCATGGGGGGAGGGGCAGGGCATCGGACGGCCACTCGCAGCCTGCTGTAGCAGGTAAAAACAAATTCTGGCTACAGCTGTCAACAGCATAAGATGCTATGGGCCTATTTTGACAGGGGGCCTGGAGCTGTAGCTCCATCCGCCCCATTGCTAATCCGGCCCTGGCTCTGGGAGCTCCTTCCGGTGCTATTCAATTTGCGTTGACTTGAATCGAGCCCTAAGAGATGGGGGGCACTTCATACTTAATATACTGCATACTTGCCTACCTTTTAAATCTCCTCCCCGGGAGAACCCGGGGAGGAGAAGCAGCTGGGTCCCGATGGGGGCGGGGCCAAACTATTCACGGCATTAAGCCCCACCCCCTCCGCAGCAAATTGCCGCGATTGGCGCATATTTAAATAAGGGGCGGGGCTAAATGATGCGATTCATGAAGAATCGTGTCTTTAAGCCCCGCCCTGTACAAAGGGACCCGTGATTGCCGTGGAAGTTCTCCCCATTCTGCCTACTTCATTAGGAAGTGGGCAGAATGCGGGAGAAGTGCCTACCCTTCCGGGGGTGCAGGGGGTTACCCGAAAAATCGGGAGCCTCCCGCGAAAACCGGGAGGGTAGGCAGGTATGGGCTACTGTAGGACAGAACGGTTATCAGCCCCCATTATTAAAACCAGTGGGGAACAGGCAATTTTGTGCAAGCAATGGTGCTGTGGAAGGAACCATTATAGAAATCATTGTAGAAATGTGAAGACAGTCAGCTGCAGGGAACCATGATTGTCCTTTACCAGTATATATCATGTATAGAAAATTATCTGTCTACTTCGTAAGAGTTTTTATTTACAGTACCACATTTCCGGGTCAAAATATACAGAGTAGCAATTCAATGTTTTGGCCCAGGAGGGGCCTTTCTCATTACCTCCCCAATCCACAGCAGCAAGCGATACACTAATATATTGGTCACTTATCGAGGGGTCCCTCCTCTCCTCCCACCCCTAAACTTATCCTGTTGGCGGGGAGTAAAAAAGGGGCTAATGTGTATTATTCTTTCAGGACATGCTATCCTCAATAAGTATAAATATATGTGTATATGTATGTATGTAATCATCTCGTATGTACTAGTGCATTTTGCAATCTGCTATTTTATATTGGAGTAGCTTCTTTTCCTTCTGTTCATGTGCGTAACTATCATAGGTGCAAGGGCCCATCTCCTTTGTCAAAGTTAAATTTTTCACATTTGGGTCGTACATAGGGGCCCTTACAAACTTTTGATATGGGTCCTTTAAATACCTATTTACA
This sequence comes from Taudactylus pleione, assembly GCA_031769625.1. Classification (NCBI taxonomy): domain Eukaryota; kingdom Metazoa; phylum Chordata; class Amphibia; order Anura; family Myobatrachidae; genus Taudactylus; species Taudactylus pleione. The sequence continues at coordinate 9,454,646 of JAUIMM010000052.1, read as the reverse complement.
GTACGTCCCTACTTCTGTTCCCATAATAAAGTGTATAGAGGTGATGTCTTGTCCGTAGCGCAATTTTTTTTCACCAGTGCTTTGCAGCAAGAGCTACTGTATGTAATAGGTGTCAAGTATGGAAATTTTGGGGAGGAATGTGTCCCAACCAATGTTTGTATGTAACACTGATATGCATCACAGTTAAGTTAATAAGCAGGATATGTATTGTACTTACATATGAAGTCACTAGTGGAACTGGCAAGTAGAAAAGGCATTGCTGATAGGCAAATAAACATCGTCTATATACTGATACAATGCAAGGTACTAGTAAAGGGTACCTGAACCATATTAAAATGATCCTTCTTAACTGCAGGATACTAAATGCCTTTAAACTCTCATAAGCTTGTAATACCATAATAGCAGACAGTTAGCAAATCTACAATGTAATGTATATAATATCTTATGTATCAACGTAAGTTCTGGAATGTTTTTTACCCAGTGGGTTACAGTATCTTATGTAAGATGCTATATTGTGTTTCATAAGTGATTTCTTTCAGAATAAATTAAATTTCTCCTGTGTTCTGGAATTACAAGTGCTGAAGCATGTAAAAAAAAGATATAAATATTGTACTGGAAAATGATGATGACCACTGGTTGGTTATTTTTGCTGGCTCATTGCATTTTTTAATGTTGCTGAATAAATGTGTTCTTCACGTGTCTGTGTTTTGATGATATTTATTTTGTGGCATGTAAGCTAATCATTTCAGGTGAAAAAACAACCAAAAAACATAACATGAGTTGTAATGAGTATTTCTCATGAATTAAGGCCCTGATTCAGACCCACTCGCAAGCGGCTGTCCGCTCGCAAGTGGGTCGATGGTCTGGACTGAGCATGCGCACGACGGAGGGAGCTCCGTCGTGCGCATGCGCCAGACGCGGCGAGCGAAGGAAAGTCCTTCGCTCGTTGTGTCTGATCAAAGGGGGCGTGCTGTCGATGTTGAGTGACAGCACGCCCCCTTTGGTGGGCGTGCCGGGGGCGTGCCTCCCTGACGGGGGCGTTCCCGCGGGAACGCCTCCCGTCAGAAGCCGGCCCACTGACATAACTAGTGATGTCAGTGGGAGTGATTTTGGCTCTGATAGAGCCAAAATCACTTCGGGGCTTGCGGTTGAAAACCTCAACCGCAGGCTCCGGCTCGCAGTTTCGATGGTCGCGATGGTCACGACCATCAAACTGCACGCTCGTATAGGCTGTGGGTGGTGACCCACAGCTATACGAGCATCCAGGAGGACGCTCCATTTATATGGAGGGCGGCCCTCATTCAGAGCGTGCGCTCTGCTCAGAGCGTACGGCTCTGAATGAGGGCCTAAATGTGTCTGCAGCTTCACCCCTGCAGATTGCACTATCCCTAAGTGGGAGAAAGGCTTAATGGATGAGATCTCCATGAAAAGGGAATATGGAAATTAGATGGTGGCCAGTGTATTTATTCTCTGGTAGACAGCTCTTTGTAACTTACATGGTGAATGCTATCCAATAGCAAGATTTATCAAACCTTCTAAAGGGCAAAAGCGGAGGTGTTGCCTATAGCAACCAGTCAGATTGTAGCTATCATTGTACAGAATGCACTAGAAAATGGATAGCTACAGTAGAATCTGATTGGTTGCTATGGACAACATCTCAACTTGTCCACTTAGGAAGTCTGCCCTTTATTATGTTCTGAAAATGTGGCCTTCATAATAATATGGCTGTTTGGAGCTTTTTTAATATTCTGCTCATTGGTACTGTATAACATGCCACTTATTGGGACTGTATAGTATGCTGCTCATTGGGAGTGTATAACATGCCACTTATTGGGACTGTATAGTATGCTGCTCATTGGGACTGTATAGTATGCTGCTCATTGGGACTGTATAACATACCACTTATTGGGACTGTATAATATGCTGCTCATTGGGACTGTATAACATGGCACTTATTGGGACTGTATAGTATGCTGCTCATTGGGACTGTATAATATGCTGCTCATTGGTACTGTATAACATGCCACTTATTGGGACTGTATAGTATGCTGCTCATTGGTACTGTATAATATGCTGCTCATTGGTACTGTATAACATGCCACTTATTGGGACTGTATAGTATGCTGCTCATTGGGACTGTATAACATGCCACTTATTGGGACTGTATAGTATGCTGCTCATTGGGACTGTATAACGTGCCACTTATTGGGACTCTATGGTATGCTGCTCTTTGGGACTGTATAACATGCCACTTATTGGGACTGTATAGTATGTTGCTCATTGGGACTGTATAACATGTGTGATAGGATCACTGGTAAAGTGGTCTGTGGCAGGTACATTTGTCCCAGATTCCTGTCTTTTGAGTTTTAAACCCCCAGGAGAAAGTCTGTAGTGTAGCAGGCTTGAGTTTCGGCTTTTTGAAAAGCCGGTTTGGGACCTGGGGGTTGTGGGTGAGAGGAGAGGGAGGGCTCCACCCACGGCCACTCCAGGTTTTGGTTCTCGCAGCCTGGTAACAGGCTTGTTAGTTTTCCACCTGAGAGTGGCCAATATAAGCCTAGTGTGTTTAGGGCTGAGTGTCTCACCTGGGAGAGCAGACAGGGAGTTTGCTCAGAGACACTGGAAAACCTAACTGTGAGTGTTGTGCTGTGCCTTGTTTGCTGGTGAGGGCATTAGGCCCTGCCAGGTTCTGGTAGTGAGGGATCCACCTGTAAAGTTAGAGCCCGGCCAGGGCTAGGTTTTATGTTTATGGTTTCTTTTGTTGTTTCTGTTTTGCACAATAAAGACTGGCGCTGACCAGCTTGTACTCGCTTCCAGACTGGTGTGCTGCTTCCCTGCTGCTGTGTGTGTGTGTAAGGAAGGAGTCCCCTACCCAGGAGAGGGACCTCCTAATCTGACTGTGTCACAATATGGTGGAGAATGTGGGCATCCACACACACTGAAGGCGTCAGCCAATGCTCAGAGAGGCAAGGTTCAGCTACCAACCTACACCCCAGGACAAAATGGAGGACATTATTAAGACCTTGCTCCAAGCTACAACAGCTCAGCAGGAATCTACCAGAGCTCAGCAGGAGACGAACAAACTTCAGCAGGAATCTACCTGGGCTCAGCAGGAATATACCAGGGCTCAGCAGGAATCCACCAGGGTGCAACTGTTGGCCTTGGAGACAGCCCAGAGGCAACAACAGGTCGCCATCGAGGAAACCCGCCAGGCCTTAGCGGAAAACAGCCAGGCCATAAGAGAGGTGGTACAGCACCTGGTCGCCCGGCCCAGAGATGTTACTACTGGTCCTCCCACCACCACTCACTCCATACGAGCCAGTCACTTCCTCCAAAAGATGACTTCGGGCGATGATGTGGAGGCCTATCTCGCCGTATTTGAAAGAACGGCCGAAAGGGAGAGTTGGCCCCAGGAGCAGTGGGCAAGTCTGGTGGCACCTTTTTTGTCTGGGGAGCCACAAAAGGCCTATTTCGACTTATGCCTGGCTGATGCCAAGGACTATAAAAAACTAAAACAGGAGATCCTAACTCGCTTGGGAGTCACCACCTTTGTTCGTGCCCAACGGGTCCACCGCTGGGAGTTCCATAAGGACAAGCCTCCACGTTCACAGATGCATGACCTCATCCATCTGTCCTCAAAATGGCTACAGCCTGAGATGCTGACGGGACCACAGATCGTGGAAAGGGTCGTGATGGACCGGTACCTGTGATCATTACCTGTGACTCTGCGCAAGTGGGTGAGCCATGCAGACCCTAAGTCCGTGGACCAGTTGGTCGAGCTGGTGGAGAGGTACGTGGCGGCTGAGGAGCTGATGAGTATGCCCCACCGAGCCCCGATGGCGCACCGGTGAACTCCCACAGACACTGGTAAGAGTGTTCCAGGGGAGAAGGGTGCTGGGCGGTGGAATGTACCTAAGACTGAGGGTGTAGAACCTGGAGACAGGCCTGCCAGGCCGGGAAGGTTCTTGCCCCGTAAACGACTAGACATTAAGATAACTCAGTGTTTCCGATGTGGTGGCTTCGGCCATATTGCCGCTAATTGTTCACTTACAACTGAACCTATGCAATGTGATACTGCTCATGTCTACCGCAGGGGGTCGTTCTTTGCACAGATAGCCTGTACGGCTGACCGGCAGGCTGAGACTGATAAGCACATGTGTGTACTCACTGTAGATGGCAACCGAGTAGAGGCACTGTTAGACTCTGGTAGCTTGGTGACACTTATAAAAGCTGAGCTGGTGAACCCCTTGCGGCGTGAGGGGAAAACTGTTGGTGTGACCTGCATACATGGGGATACTCGATATTATGTTACTGCCGAGGTGAACATCGAGACACCATGTGGTTCTGCTATAGTTTCTGTAGGTTTGGTGCATGGTCTGATGTATGATGCAATATTGGGGAGAGACTTTGCTCACTTCTGGAAGTTGTGGGAAAGCCGTTTTGTTCCAGAGATGAACAACCCCGATCCATTTGAGAAGGATGTCGATGTAGTGGAGGAGGGAGTTTCTTCTGAGTCAGAGTTATTCTCTTTTTCTACTATGATTGGCGAACTAGAGAATGCAGAGCGTGACGGTGGCCCGCCAACTGATGTGCCTCCCATTGAGGTAGGAAGTGTTGTTGGGCCAGGTGATCGTCTGCCTGATTTAGAGGTCAGAAGAGAGGTCTTTGCCGTGGAGCAGTTGAATGACCCTACTTTGGTAAAAGCCAGGGAGAATGTAAAAGTAGTTGATGGTAAACCCGTAGACCCTGATAGTCCTTTGTCCTATCCCCACATGGCAATGTGGCAGGATTTGTTATATCAGGTGACTAAGAAGGGGGAAGATGTTGTGGAACAACTAATAGTTCCCAAAGCCTACAGAAGAACAGTGTTGGATCTGGCCCATGGTCATATAACGGCAGACCATCTAGGGGTAGAGAAAACCACTGAGCGAATAATGCAGAGGTTTTTCTGGCCCGGGCTTCATAAAGAGGCATCTGACTTTTGCGCATCCTGCCCTGAGTGTCAGTATCATGCTCCCAGGCATTTTAAGGGTCCACTAGTTCCATTGCCTATTATAGAGGTGCCGTTTGAAAGAATAGCGATGGATTTGGTTGGACCCTTAATGAAGTCTGCCAGGGGACACCAGTATATTCTGGTCATAATGGATTACGCTACCAGGTACCCGGAAGCGATCCCGTTGCGCAATACGTCAACCAAGACCATTGCCAGAGAGCTAGTTCATGTCTTTAGCAGGCTGGGTATACCTAAGGAGATACTAACTGACCAGGGTACACCGTTTATGTCCAAAGTCATGAAAGAGTTATGCCGCCTGTTCAAAATCGAACAGTTAAGAACTTCGGTTTATTACCCCCAAACCGATGGGCTGGTCGAGAGGTTTAACAAGACGTTAAAACACATGCTTAGGAAAGTGGTCGACAAGGATGGTAGGGATTGGGATTACTTATTGCCGTATTTATTGTTGGCCATAAGAGAAGTTCCCCAGTCCTCCACCGGGTTTTCACCCTTCGACTTGTTGTATGGGAAACACCCAAGGGGGTTACTAGACATTGCCAAAGAGACATGGGAGGGGCAGTCTAGTCCTTACAAAACGGTGATTGAGTATGTTTCTCAAATGCAGGAGAGAATTGCTGCGGTAGTGCCAATAGTGAGAGAGCACCTGGAACAGACTCAACAGGCACAGCAGAGGGTATACAACCGTAATGCTCGGTTACGCAGCTTTGCTCCTGGGGACAGAGTGTTAGTGTTGGTTCCCACTGTGGAAAATAAACTTTTGGCTAAATGGCAAGGGCCCTTTGAAATCTTAGAAAGAGTGGGGCAGGTCAATTACAAAGTTTACCAGCCGGGGAAAAGAAAGCCGGAACAGATATACCATATAAATCTGTTAAAGCCCTGGAAAGATAGAACGGTACTGTTGGCCGTCCGAGACCCTCCAGTAAGTCCAGGGCCCTTAGTTCCGAAATGACAGTGGCAAAAACCCTGTCGGCAATTCAACAACAAGAGGTCAAGGAGTTTCTAATTAGAAATAGGGTGCTGTTCTCTGACGTACCTGGGAAAACCTCGGTCATTAAACATGACATCATCACTGACGCAGGGGTTAAAGTTAATCTAAAGCCCTATAGGTTACCAGAAGCACAAAGAGAATCGGTGTCGAAAGAAATTAAAAATATGCTAGAGTTAGGGGTTATTGAAGAATCACATAGTGAATGGTCAAGTCCCATTGTGTTGATTTCAAAGCCCGACGGGAGTGTGCATTTCTGCAATGACTTCCGAAAGTTGAACAGTGTTTCAAAATTCGATGCCTACCCGATGCCAAGAGTGGATGAACTGATTGAGAGACTAGGGACGGCAAGGTATTTAACCACTCTTAACCTAACCAAAGGGTATTGGCAAGTACCGTTAACCGAGAGTGCCAAACAAAAGACAGCTTTTTCAGCGCCAGAGGGCTTGTTTCAGTACAAGATGTTGCCCTTCGGGCTACATGGGGCACCTGCTACCTTCCAAAGAATGATGGACAGGATTCTAAGGCCCCATAGACGGTATGCGGCTGCTTATCTGGATGACGTGGTCGTTCATAGTCCTGATTGGCAGTCTCACTTACCCAGGGTACAAGCAGTGTTGGACTCCATCTATAAGGCAGGTTTGACAGCCAACCCAAAAAAGTGTTGTCTAGGCATGGAGGAAGTAAAATATCTGGGATACACCATTGGCAGAGGCCTGATAAAGCCTCAGCTCAATAAAGTTGATGCCATACAAAACTGGCCACGGCCTCTGAATAAGAAGCAGGTGAGAGCCATCTTGGGAATTACGGGGTACTACAGGAGGTTTATACCCAACTTTGCCACCATGGCAGTCCCACTGACTGACCTGACCAAAGGCAAACAAAAAGTCATGGTAGAATGGAGTCCTGAGGCAGAGAAAGCTTTTCAGGAGTTGAAAGTAGCGTTGTGTTCCCAACCAGTCCTGATGACTCCTAATTTTGAAAGGGAATTCATGGTACAAACCGATGCATCAGAAGTAGGTGTAGGAGCGGTCCTGTCCCAGAACAAGGAGGGTGAGGAACACCCTATATTCTATCTTAGCAGAATGTTGAATGTACATGAGAGAAACTATGCCACAGTGGAGAAGGAGGCGTTGGCCATAAAGTGGGCGTTAGAGGCTCTCAGGTACTACTTGGTCGGAAGAAAGTTCAAATTGATCACTGACCATGCCCCTCTGAAGTGGATGTCTGAAAATAAGGACAGTAATGCGAGAATTACAAGATGGTTCTTGGCGTTACAAACTTTTAAATTTTCAGTGGAACACAGGCCAGGAAGCCAGCTGGCCAATGCTGACGAGTTGTCACGCGTTCATTGTTTGGGGGCTTCAGTTGTTCCGCCCCACAGGTCGAAACAAAGGGGGGGGATATGTGATAGGATCACTGGTAAAGTGGTCTGTGGCAGGTACATTTGTCCCAGATTCCTGTCTTTTGTGTTTTAAACCCCCAGGAGAAAGTCTGCAGTGTAGCAGGCTTGAGTTTCGGCTTTTTGAAAAGCCGGTTTGGGACCTGGGGGTTGTGGGTGAGAGGAGAGGGAGGGCTCCATCCACGGCCACTCCAGGTTTTGGTTCTCGCAGCCTGGTAACAGGCTTGTTAGTTTTCCACCTGAGAGTGGCCAATATAAGCCTAGTGTGTTTAGGGCTGAGTGTCTCACCTGGGAGAGCAGACAGGGAGTTTGCTCAGAGACACTGGAAAACCTGACTGTGAGTGTTGTGCTGTGCCTTGTTTGCTGGTGAGGGCATTAGGCCCTGCCAGGTTCTGGTAGTGAGGGAACCACCTGTAAAGTTAGAGCCCGGCCAGGGCTAGGTTTTATGTTTATGGTTTCTTTTGTTGTTTCTGTTTTGCACAATAAAGACTGGCGCCGACCAGCTTGTACTCGCTTCCAGACTGGTGTGCTGCTTCCCTGCTGCTGTGTGTGTGTAAGGAAGGAATCCCCTACCCAGGAGAGGGACCCCCTAACCTAACTGTGTCACACATGGTACTCATTGGGACTATATACTATGTCGCTCATTGGGACTGTATAATATGGTACTCATTGGGACTATATATTATGCTGCTCATTGACACTGTATAACATGCCACTCATTGGGATTGTATAAAATGCTACTCATATGGACTGTATAGTTTGTTGCTAATTGGGACTGTATAACATGCCGCTCATTGGGACTATATAATTCACTAAATCTGATTACAAATGTTTATTGAAAAAGGAAAATGGTTTTGTGCCCTAATGGCTGCTGCCTAGTAGATATGTACTTCCATACATTGATATGTGGGTGACCAGTAGATTGGCAACTAAAATAGTTTAAATTTCCAAAGTTTGGCTAGTGCCCCTATTATCTTCTCTGCATGCATGGGTCTAGTGTTAGCAATTAATCTGTTAGCTGACTAAAGCTGGATACACACTTATCCACTTCTCATCCAATCTAGACCTACCAGTTGGTTAAACATTGTGTGTACGCTCAGATAACCTCTGGTTTCAACCAGTCCTGGTCATCAGATCTTGTCAAATTATTTTTAAACCTGCTGCAAAATAAGGAGACCAGATTGCCAATCATCAGACCAATTTAGAGTGTGTACGCTCCTGAGACCGGTTTGTCCAATTCTTCTCCCAATTCACCCCAGTTGGTGGCAGACGGTGTGCCAAAGTTTTGAAGAGTGTGTACAGTGACGCAATCCTTTCCGCGGATGGTTTCAGCAAATGCAGATGAAAAATCAAATAAGTGTGTATGTATAGACTGGATGTAGAATCTGCAACTAGGTCTGCAGTAGGATTGTATAAACAGTCTGATCTGGAGTTGGATCTCCGGAGGATTGGACAAGTGTGTACCCAGCTTTACAGAAAGGTAAAGACTCCTTTTCCTTATTACATTTGTTTCTATTCCATCCTTACTAATTTCAGTGATGCTCCTCAGTAGCTCCATCCACCGCCTGGCCACTTTGATAACGCTTTGTGTCATAAACGACTGCCTGCCATCTCTATTAGGCACTCAATTTTTACAAAGACACTGTGTGGGTACAGAGGCAGGAGCCAATTAGAAATAAACATTACCTGGAGAATAGCTACGCAGACCGAACATAATAAACGAGGCTCAGTGATTAGATTTGAACTCTTTGTAACCTCACCTTCAGAAAAACAGCACAAAAGAATCTGCTAGATGAAAAAAAATATTCATTTCAAGCCCGTCAGTCACCTCCAGCTAAAAATTCTGTTTAAGCAGCACTCCCTTTGAGCTTGTAATGATCTCTGAGAATTAAAACTTGCAGCACTGTTAGGCACATTTCCAATGGCTGCACTATATAAAAATGCTGAGGTCCTAAACTTGTAGTCTGTAGTGAAATGTGTTGGTGGCTTTATTCATTTATTTGTGGTATTTTCATATATAGGCCTATTACAACCGCTCATTCCTGCCAAACCTTTATCATTATGTTTTTTAGGAAATTCTGCAAAAGGTAATGATAGATCAGCTGAAGCCTCAGGAAATACAGTAATGCTGAAATGTTTAATACTGGAAAAAAATGATAATCTGAAACTCATGATACAAACAGGAATGAAGGGTTGTAAATGGCAGGTGCTAGTGCTGTATCAAATGATTTCTCCTGAAATAAAAAATGCAAACGCATATAGCTGGAAAAATGCATAAGGGTGTCATCCCGTTATTACAGCAATTCTGGAATGGAGATGTAGTGATGACCTACAAACAGATTATTTATTCATCTTCTAAGGTATGGTTTACATACAGTCATTATTGTTATTCATTTATTCAATTCAAAATTGCTCTGGTGCGGGGACAGCTGATCCAAAAACCTGCTGTCCCCCTATCTATATCACAGCTACTTCTGAAGCAGTGAAAATCAGCACTGCCCAGTCTGACTCACCAGTGTTAGTGCACATGTACTGTATGAACTTGGGTTCACATATGCGCGCTAACTGATCGCACTATCCCTTTATCTGATGATCCCTCCAACATCAGATGGAGGGATCCGAGCCAGAGCGGAAGGATCTGATCGGATCTCTCTTTGCTCTTCCCATTGGAAGGAGCGGGAGTACAGGAATCAGCTCCATCTGAAGATAGAGAAGGTTCCCGCAGTCAAGCTCAGAACATTTTATATATTTTGGAGCTTGATGAATGTTGGGTCCCATGGCGACAGCAAGGCCGGATCGGGGCTGAAAGGTAAGCAGGAGGTAAATATGGTCTCTCCTGCATTACCTTTATAATGAATGGCACCAATACTTCATTTCAACAAAAGTAGAAGAAAATGCCTATTTATCACCTGCTTTTGCAGAAATGAAATGATAAAGAATAGACTCCGCAATTGTTTTTCCTTGTACTACTCAAAGGTACTTGTTGTTTTTCCTTTCGCGTTGTGGTGCACAGCGGGAGCAGCATAGAATTAGCTGATACTTTTAATTGTATATCAGGGGATGTAGTTAAGATCCCGGTGGTCAGGATGCCGGCACTCAGAATGCCCGTGCCGGAATCCCGACACCAGTCAGAATCCCGGTGCCAGCATCCTGACTGCCGGCATCTCGATGGTAAGTATTGGAGTTAGGGGGAGGGTTAGTGTTAGACAATGGGCTGGGGGTTTAAGTTTAGGCTCGGGGAGGGAGAGTTAGGTTTAGGGGTAAGGTACTTATCGGCAGGTGTCGGTATCCTAACCCTGTCGGGATGCTGGCATCAGGATTCTGAGCGCCAGCATCGTGTACCCATCCCATATTATAGCTGTGCCCTCACTGATCTTTTCTGGAGTCGCGCCAAACATCGTTTCTCGGCGCACCTGGTCCCGTGAGACACTGCTAGCGTTAGAGTCTTTTTAGCGTCTTTTTTTGGCAAAAATGCATCTAAGCCATAGTGCACTGTGACTGGGACGCACCAGGAGACGTGCTGATTAATTTCATATGTAACACTTGTATATCTGTTTTATACTGAGTCTCTCATTCAGCCTTCGAAGTGCTACGATGCAACGGCCACAGTTATTTTCCACAAGTTCCATTTACAGACTCATCACACAGAGATATACAAGTGTCACATATCAGATTACTCAGCACAGTCTCCTGGGGCGTCCTAGTCGCATTGCATTGCGAATTATATGCAGTTTTCGGAAAAAGAAGCAAAAAAAGACATCCAATGCTAGCAGGGTGTCAGGGTCTGGCGGCTCACCCACGCCAGTCATATCGCACTGCATGACATATTGAGGCCAGATGAGAAAGGACACATCTGTATATAGATAGTGTGACTAATTTATGAACATGCCGACATTACTAACATGTCGACAAAATGAATGTCAACATTGTGAATGTTGACAAAATATATGTGTTTAGTGTGAGAGACAGCTGCAGCTTAGAAGCGCTTATTTGGAGTTTTTCACTAAAGGATTTAAAATATATCACACCCTCCACAAAAGCAAATGTGGGTATCCTATAGTACATTTGGCTAAATGAGAAAATGTGTTACAGGGGAATGTTTCTGCACTCCTGGAAATGACCTTTATTTTCTGCCATTAGCCATTTTAGATAGTGAGAGTTCCCTGCAGTGATTCAATAACGCAGCGTGTTGTATTCATTAGTGTTGCTTTATAGTTTGCAACAAACTAAAATAAGTGTTTACACCAAAGAATAAAGCATTGTAAAACATTCACAATTAAATAAAGCATCAAGATCAGCAGCTGTTGTAGGTATGAATTTCAATGTGAATTTTCCATGGACAATCTTAGTAAAAATAGCATTGCTAGAATGGCAATCATAATGTGTCATTCACTGATCTATGACTGGACGTACAGAAATGCAATAGCTTATTCACAAATGAAGAAACTGATGTGTGTGACCAACGTCAAATGGATGGAGATCTCCATAATGTCTGTCTGAACATGGCCGCCGGTGACAGCTGACCGTAACACGCCCACATCTGACTAGCCACACCCCTGTCACCTCCCAGGAACACCCACGAAAATTGCCTCTCTCTCCGACTAAACTCATTCTGCGTCCCCTGGCGGTAACCATGGGACGCATGCGTAGTGCAACTCGGACACATGCGCAGACTTAAAACATCAGCTGCTTGTGTCCGAAGTTGACACTGCGTCCACCTTTGCATCAGTCCCTCATAGTGAACTTGCAGGAGATAGACATGAGCAGTCTGAAATTAAACAGCTCTTTGACAAGTATGACATCCAATCGGATCATTCCCAGCACCCCCCACGGCGCAGAAAGATGCCAGAGAGGCTTCTGGGTCATACACCCAGAAGTCCCTCATTTGCAAAGAAGAGCTCTTAACGACAGAGCTGTCCTTTGTGAATTTCTTCATGTATACCGGCGTAACTAATGCAGAAATGCATGCGAAGGGTGGCAGGATGCATCGTATCCCGCCCAGGATGTGATATCATTACTTGCCCAAAAATCTAGGTTTTGGAGCCAGTCTACTAAAACAGGCATAGAGAGAGTAGCATAATGCCTGATGGGGTAATTCAATTTGGATCGATTCTGGGTAAATGGTTTTAGATTTGAGAACTAGTTTTGGGGCTATTTATTACAGTCATCGAGGCGGGACAGATGTCCTGGGGAATCTTAAAAGATTTACTGGCATCTCAGCTTACAGCACAGAGCAGCTGACCTGGGTCACAGAGCAGGAACCCGGTGATCAGCTGACCGCAGTCACAGAGGAGCTCACTGGATCACGGATCATTGGTCCCAGAGTGCAGGTAAGTGTCTGCCTGTTAGAGCAGAGCCGGTGAGATAGGGGGAGAGCCCTAATAACACAGGCCCTCATTCAGAGCCGCTCGTAAGCGGCCGCTCGTTCGCACTGAGCGATGTTCGCACAACTGCGCATGCGTACGGATTGTAATACGCATGCGCGAACCAGTCAGTGCGGCCGAAAATCGTGTGTTCACTAAATAGCGAATGCCTGCTATTTTGAGTGACAGAAGGAGGCGTATGTGGGTAGTAACAGGGGAAGGTGCTTGAAAACGGGGGAGTGGAATTAGAACGCAGGCGTGCTTAAAGGTCAAAACGGGCGTTTTAAGGGAGTGCATAATTAATAAAGCAGCGTCATTGACCACGTCACTTGGTTTTTTTTACTCTGAACTGCTCGCAAAATAGCGGTTGAAAAAACCAACCACAAGAATAGCGAGCAGTTCATACGCTGTTCGATGTACTCGATTAATCTAATAAATAGCGGACATGACGTATGGTGCGAGCGGCAAGGGGGCGTATTTTTCAAAATAACAACCGCAAGTTTTGCTCGCTCGTTCAGACTTAGAGGCGTGAACAGACCGCAATGAGCGAACGGTTCATTTGAATAGCCACCCCTTGTTTTAGAACGAACGACCGCAAATAGCGAGCGGCTCTGAATGAGGGCCACTATCTCCAGATGGCGTTATTATAACTATGCTTCCCCTGTTATTTTAAAAAAATTAAATATATGTAAATTTGAGCAGATCGCATTTCCCATTACAATTATGCGATCTGTTTGTTAAAAAAATGCAATAATTAGGGCTTGGAGGAGAATTTTGTGAATTCCCCTACAATTGCCCTTTTGTACATTTAGTTGATACTAAAATAGATTGAAAAGGGTGTGGGCCGTTTTCACAATATGTTAGTAATGATATTATTGATAAATATGCCCGTTGGTGTCTGTATCACAAAGTAATGAACCAGGTGATAAGGAGGAGCGACCGGGGATGAAGAGGAGCAGCTGCCCCCACCCATCGGCCTGGTTACCAGGCTCCCTGGCTGTATGATGAGCACCTAACCCTGGGCTGCCCCCCTCAGTACCAGCAATGCTCACTCTGTGCGTTCACCGCTAGTGACTGAGCAGCAACTGCTGAGGTAGCACGCAGTTCTCCAAGCTTTGTCCACCCAGGTGCAATATTTCACACTGACCCTACCCATCGAGAACAAGCGCTCACTATCAGTCAGTTCTGTCCCGCCCATCTCTGTAATCATCACTCCTCCTGCTCCACAGTATTAAAACACAGGATTCCATCCCAACTGGGATCGCAGCTGCAGCTCCGGTTCCCAAGCTGGGGCCTCCCATCCATGACCCCACCAAGTACTCACTGAAGATGACTTATAGCTAGCTAAGCTCCCTTTCTTTTGAACAATGTGCACTCAACTCCAGTTGATAGCTGGATTCATTTATTTTTCTAGTAAGTTATGTACCAAGTATACTTGAGTCCAATTATAGAGGCTTGGTTACAGGCCCTCCAGTGTCTATGAAAATGCCTGGATTGCTGATTAGTAGAGAGCCACCTAAAACTTGTTCCACAAGTTTCTAAGACGAACAGAAAATATTTTGATAGCAAAGGAAGAGGCTTTGGGGATGTTGCCCATACACCCTTAATAATGGAGATTTCCCAGAATGATGTGCGCGGAGCATTATATAGCTCTACATAAGAGAGTGACTCAGCCCAGTTGTTATGTAAATGAGAGATGTAACATCTGAGATATTGCTTTAGACTCTGTTTAACCCTCTCCTGCCTATTGGTTTGGCTGTGCCCAAGCACTTTTCATGGTTGATATGGACACCAGGCCTATCAATCAGAGGTTTATGTAAGAATAACCAGGGGAATCCCAGAATTGTAGGATAACCGGGAGAATGGATAATGGAAGAAGAAATAAGCTATGAATGAAAACTCCCAACAGTCTGGATGAGTGGTGCTGTCTTCTGTTTGGTTGGACCGTCCGACAGACAGAGGATTACCATTTAGGCCAGCAATAGTAATGTCAGTCTGTAAGTGTATCCTCACCAAATGAAGCCTCTGAGCCATGACCTGAGCAATAACATGACCCACAGCCATGCTGTCATTAAGAGCTTCCATTTCTGAATGCCTAAAAGGTGATGAAGGCTTAACAGGGATTTAAATGGGAGTTTGGTGCAATGTCTCGTGGGTTACCTAAGGGATCCTCCACCAGTTTTCTGTCTTATTGGGACAGGAAATTTCATAAAAGTTTACAGTCCACGGAATACCTATCTGTAAAATGTTATTTACATTCCATTTAGAGAATTAACTTAAATGTTGCAAGGGACGCCCACTCTTGTGCTGCATCACTCTGACATAAATCCTGTACAAACTGAAAGAGGACATGTCATTGAATGGACATGACCTGTACATGAGTAAGCAACTTTGCCTCCATAGTGTTGGGTTTATGTAATATTAGGGGCAGTAATATCTGTATAGAGTCAATGAACAACCTATAAAGCCATGTGAGCGTCTTCACATATGGCAGTTGCCATTTCCATAAAGCTTTGTGCACTTTACAGTACTGGGATGCACCCAGGTATTAAACTCTAGGTTATAAGGTTCTATTGGTTTAGGGTATTGACTGGAGCGATGTGTAATGGATGGAACACTAGAAATCGTAAGCGAACACGTGAGGTGCAGAGAGAGTAAGTAGACTGGCACAATTAAATGAACCAGCTGAGCTACAATGTGACTAGCAGACAGAGACAGGCAAACAGCTGAGATATGATCCAGGGTCGCAGCAGGCAGAAAACACAGGAGACAGAAATTAGCTGTGGTAAGGACAGGAAAGAATATTGAAATCTACTCACTCAAGTCAGCAACAAGTAATGAACTAGAACACTTTCTGCTGTACAGAAATTGGGTAGCAATGAAGTTTAACCAGCACTGAACAAGCAGGAAGGACTCTATATAAAGGCTTAAAAACCACTGGAGTAGATATACGTCTCAATTATACATATGGTGCTCGCACTGGAGAGATCTAGGATGCTGTAGGAAATGGCTTAAGCAATATATTGGAGCAGTGATTCCCAACCTCGGTCCTCAAGGCACACTAACAGTCCAGGTTTTAGTTATATCCATGCTTGACACAGATGGTTAAATCAAAATAACTGAGGTACTAAAAAAGTCACCTGTGCTCAGGTATGGCTATCCTTAAAACCTGGACTGTTAGTGTGCCTTGAGGACTGTGGCCCTGATTCAGAGCCGGACGCTCTGACCAGAGCGCTCGCTCTGAATCAGGGCCGTCCTATTTAAATGTGGAGCGGCCTTTTGGACCCTCGCATAGCTGTGGGTTACCACCCACAGCTTATGCGAGCGTCCATGATGATGGTCGCGATGGTCAAGACCATCGCGACCATCGGGCTTGCGACGAGACCCTGCGGTAGGGTCTCATGGCCGCAAGCCCTGGAGTGATTTTGGCTCTATCAGAGCCAAAATCACTCCCACTGACATCACTAGTGATGTCAGTGGGGCCGGGCCCAGACGGTAGGCGTTCCCAAGGGAACGCCTCCGTCTGGCAGCCACGCCCCCGGCACGCCCACCAAAGGGGGTGGGCTGTCAGTCACCATCGACAGCATGCCCCCTTTGGTACAAGACCCGGAGCGACAACTTGGCTGTCGCTGTCCGGGTCTCGCGCATGTGCACGACGGAGCTCCCTCCGTCGTGCTCATGCGCGTTGGGGTAACATCGACCCGCTTGCGAGCGTCCTGCGCTCGCGAACGGGTCTGAATGAGACCCTGTGGTTGGGAACTCCTGTATTAGAGGATGTCCTACTTTTAATTTGGCTAATGTTGGGGAGGAATCACCTTCCCTGATGAATTATGGAGGATGTTCTATGTGTTTCATGTACTGTAGTCTCTAAGAAAGGAATGTAGAGAAATGAACCTTCAAAAAGCACAAATACAAATCCTAATAATACAATTCCATATCTATCACCATATAAAAAAAAAATAATCCATATTGGACTTAAGTATAACTATAAACAGAGTGGAACACACATATCTCAAAAGGCACAAATGTTGGATGTAAGGTGTGTGTATGATTTAGTATATCCTATCATTTAACGGACATACATGTCTGCTTGTGAAAACAATGTATCTATCAATGCAAAACGATTTACTATCGGTATCAGACCATGGATAGTTGCCCGCCATCAATGGCTGATAGCCATATCTAGAACTGGGCCCATAAATACAGGCCACCGCTATCCTGCTCCCTTCCTTCCAACCCACCCCTGGTCCAGAGACATTTTGGGACTGATTCTGAGTCGCATGTTGCTGCGACCACTTTAGCGTCTTTTGCTGTAGTTGTGTCTGCGTCTTTATGCTAATGCCATTATCGGCCCTTCCCCTGGTGTACAAGTGTGTGTCTGACTGTGCAAGGACTGGTACTCACGCTTTAGACACAAAACAATCCCAGTTGCTGTGTCTTTAGATGCAGTCATCAGTCGCACCATTGAAGCTTGCACCTGCCCCATGCTAGATGCAGATTCTCTATCAGAGTATGGCCTCTAATGTAAGTGATTGAGCTACTAGTTAAGCAGCAAACCTGTGACACACGCATAAAACAGTGCATCTCTGTGCGTCTGAATAGTCACCGCCCAATGCATTTCTGAGGCCGTGTGTCTCAATCACTACTGCGCCTCTGTATGCTCACACCATGGGACACATGCGCTGGGTGACTTTTTACCAACTCAGATGTATGCAATTGAAAAACATCAACCATTTGCACAATTATCGGCATTGCGTACAGCTCAGAATCAGGCCCTTTGGGAGGAAATAAAAGAAAGTGCATGTAGTGTATTTTTTATATAATTAGAAACACAGAAACAGAATTTTTTACCATTAAAAAGTGAATTTTAACTTGCAGAATATAATAATAATAATAATAATAATAATAATAACGCTGAAATTAAAGCATAGAAAAAAATAAAGAATTGGAGATAAAGGTAAATAAATAATAGAATCATTTTGTTTAACAACATTTTTTCTATATTTCTGACTCCTCAGACTAGTACATTTTGAAGATATAATGGCTGAATACACTTGTGCAATTTTTTCTACAGTATAATAGAAATCTAATATTGTTTGGTAAAATCTTCCCAACACTGTTGCAGATGTTCCCACAAATGTGTTGCAGTTGTAAATTGCTTTACTTTTACCTTTCTGTCCAGTTCATCCCAAACCAGCTCTATGTGGTATAACTCAGGACCCTGTGCTGACCATTCCATTATTAGAAGCCTACTACAGTATCTTAAACTTTCTATCGTCAGATGATAAATGTGACCCATAAACTTAAACTAAACTTAACTAAAATAAACACACAGGACCAAGTTATGCCTTTTAAATGAATAGGTCAGCTTTATTTAGTTACATGGTAGGTATGGTATGGCAGGAGAAAGAACGGCAAATAACCAGCGTCTTAGGCCAAAAGTATATCACAACTTGTGAGGGCCAACTATCCCAGACAAGGGTAGGTGTGATCTTAAAACTTGCAAAGGCCAACTATCCCTTTCAGAGCAAGTGATGCGGCCCCTACACCCATGCCTATGCACCATTCATCCTGCACAGTCGATAGGTGCCGCTGACCCCAATAGGGTGAAATCAGCCTATCAGTGCATTGAAGGGGTGCGCACTGCTAATACTGCCGCGAGATGGACACTTCAATATTGCCGGTCTTTCCCTGCTATGAAATAAAGCCGACACAAGACACAATAGGGGAGGGAGGGTGGGAGATCAAATTCAAAGAGGCAGATTTTACAACAGCAGTTTCCCTACACCCTCTCACTTAACACGCCCCTTACCCTATCGCCCTATCTCATCTGCCTACCTGCTGTCAAACAAACAAACAAACAAACATCTTTAACTTTATTAACCCCCTCTATCCCTGACTAGAAGTTTATGCGCCGTCGGTTCTAGCCCAAACCTCCGTTATATTTTTCCTCAAAGGTAGTTTTGATATAGCCCGGAGGTATGTTATTGGGTCATTATCTTGCTGTAGGATGAACCCAACTAGGAGTATATTTACTAAAGTGTGGGGTTTTAGAAGTGGGGATGTTGTCCATAGCAACTAATCTGAATCTACTTATTTATCTAGCACCTTCTAGAAGATAATAGCTAGATTCTGATTGGTTGCTGTGGGCAACAACTCCACTTCGAAAAAACCCACACTTTCGTATATATACCCCTAGGTGTAGACCAGAGACCATGGTGCCACATAATGTTGTGGTAGCCCTATTGGTTCAGGGTGCTAGCCACTCTGTCAGGGCCGGCGCTACCACTAGGCAACTTTAAGCACCTGCCTAGAGCGCTGGCCTGTGGAGGGCGCTGCTGAGTCCCCCTGCAAAAAAATTAAGAATGTCTCTGATAGACATTCTTCATCTCTATGGCATTGGCATTAGCAGCGGCAGCGTGTCCACTCTGCCGCCGCCACCGCAGCTGCCATTTTCCCATATCCCTCTGTAAAGCATCACCCCCACCCATACTGACTATTCCAGGTCCGTCTGACTCGGGCAGTCACAGCACTGACGTCCGCTCCGCTGTGATACCAGGGCGGGCGCCTGTATCCAGCACCTCCCCTTCTCTCTCCTCCCCATGACTGATTTTACTGACGAGGAGCCAGCTGCCAGGCCTGGGGTGAGAAAAGCTTGCATTGCACTACTGTGGTACGTACCTATAATATATATATATATGTACATCTGGTATTTGTATGTATGTATGTATGCATGTATGTGTTATGTATGTACCTATGTATGTATATGGTATATATATGCATGTACCCATGTATATCTGGTGTATGTATGTATTTGCACATCTTGTATCTGTATATGTGTTTTAGATATATATGTATACTGTATATATCTGGTATATGTATGTATGTATGTATGTGTTATGTATGTACCTATGTATGTATCTGGTATATGTATGCATGTACCCATGTATATCTGGTGTATGTATGTATTTGCACATCTTGTATCTGTATATGTGTGTTAGATATATATGTATACTGTATATATCTGGTATATGTATGTATGCATGCATGTATGTATGTATGTACCTATGTATGTGTGCATCTGGTATATGTGTGTATGCATGTATGTACCTATAATTAATATGAGCATCTAGTATCTGTATATGAGTATGCATGTACTTACTGTATGTATCTGGTATTTGTATGTGTGTGTGTATGTCTGTACCTATAAATATATATGTATATGTCTACGTATGTAATAAAGCATGTACAGTATAAATAAACAAGAGGCAGCATGTTTTCTTTTATGAAAAGGAATATATATGTATATGTGAATTTCTATGTACTGTATATGACTGTACAGTATATGTACCTATGTATCTGTGTATGTATGTGTCCCTATGTATGTTAGGGTCTGTGTGTGTGTTTATTTATGTATATGTGTACCTATGTAATAATGGATGAATAGCATAAATAAACAAAAGGCAGTATGTTTTCCACTCTAAAAGGGAATATATTTGTACATGAGTGTATATGAGTGTATGTATCGGATTCCGGGGGACAGCAGTACTGAGCGTGCGCGAGTCACTGGCAAAATGGCCCCCGTCAGTGATATTTTATTTTTTTTGCTGCTCAGAGCAGCACTCTGGAGACTCCGGACAGGTAAGTATGAGACTAAATGGGTGCAGGGTGTGCGGTTCGGGCCCGCTTGGACCCAGGGGTACGTGTGCACCGCCCACCCTGCACTCATTAAAGATATGCCCCTGCATCCATAGCTATGCACAAAGGATGTGTGGCATATACTAACTGTTTTATGCTTGTGAGGTGTGTGCGACTATAGCACATGCGCTGTGGAAAGCAGGGGCGTTTGAGTGAAGCTTTGCCTAGGGTGCCTAGAACCCTAGCACCGGCCCTGCACTCTGTGCAAGTCACCAACTCAGAATCCAGCAAAACAGCTGCAGACCAAGATGCTTCCTCCTCTATGTTTGACGATCGGTGTCACAGGGGTTTATTTCGTTAGCAGCGGCTTGCAAGCCGCCGCTTCCCAGCGTGTTTAAGCCACATGGGGTGTTTTGCTATTAAAAGCATTGCAATTTTAACTGTTATGCTTAAAGACACTAGGAAGCTGTGGCTTGTAGCAAATAAGCCCCTCCTTTCGTCTATATGACGACATGCAAAAAACCTGCCTGATGAACCAAAGATTTAAAATTTTGATTTACTGATTGATAAGTCGTTATTCCTGCTTTATGGTCCAGACAAGCCTTTTTTTCATTGCTGCAGAACAGCTGTAAGTTACTTGTGTCAGATGATTACCCAGGCGACCAAGAGCTGATTTGCATGGTGTAGGTCTATCGCGTCTGCCAGTTTTCGTGCAATCCTATTGTAAAAGATGCGAGGTAGCATTTGCCCAAAAACTTTTCAATGTGTTATAGGCGAAAAGTGCAGGTGAAAATGGGGAAACCTGCCTGTACCCTCAAAAAAGTAAAACTAAAATAGGGTAATAGTGTAGAAGTATAGCAGTATATATATAAGATTATATATATATATATATATATAAGAATAGTGTATTTGTGACCATAATCAAAGGAATTGGGGTTCTTAAATTGTGTCAAATAGCTGTTATATGCATTTTCTCTAACAGTCAAAATTTATAAAAACAATCGTTTTGGGAAAAATAAATGTTGTAGTTAAATTGGGTGTATGTTTTTTTGTCATAAAAATGTTATTTAATAAAATAAAAAAAAATACACCTGTCACTTGCACCTGCAAACCCAGAAACACATGTCCCTCCAAAATACATGTAATTATTGGCCAAATTAAGCTAATTAAAAAAATATTTTTTAATTTTGTAAGAACAGAGAAGTATCAACATTGTCTTTACAGTCAAACTGCAGGTCCCAACAAGCCCCCCCCCCCCCCCGCATGCTGGTACTTGGTGAACCACAAGTACCAGCATGTGGGGCCACTGGTACCTGTAATTCACCTGTAAAGAAATGTCTAAAAAAACACACACACTGTGAAAATACAGTTTTATTACATACATACTCACCTACATTACCAGGAGTGGTTCCCTTGTCCAAAGTAAGCATCCAAGGTCTTCTTAAAAGAAAAAAATTAAAATCCTGAGCCATGCAAAAGAAATCCTGAAAGAAATGCTCAGACGCGGCTTCTGCCTTTGTAGAGCCGTATCTGAACGTTCATTGGCTGAGAGAGGTCAGCCCTTGCCTCTCTCAGCAAATGAATGGCTCCTCCATTGAATTCAATGGTGGGAACCGCAGAATAAACTTTAGTAACCCTGCAGCTCTCCATTGACTTCAATGGAGGAGCTGTTCATTGGCTGAGAGAGGTGGGGGCTGACCTCTCTCAGCCAATGAACGCTCAGATACGTCTCTACAAAGGCAGAAACCGCGTCTGAGCGTTTAATTCGGGAGATAACAGCCATCCTGGTTGCTATCTGTTGCGTGGTTCAGGATTTTTGTTTTAAGAAACCTTGGATGCCTACTTTGGACAAGAGGACCACTCCTGGTAATGTAGGTGAGTATGTGTGTGTGTATATGTATGTAATAAAACTGTACTTTCATGGTTTGTGTGTGTTTTGTGTTTTTTTTAGACATTTCTTTACAGGTGAACTGCAAGTACCAGCGGGCCCTTAATGCCCCACATGCTGGTACTTGTGGTTCTCCAAATATCAGCATGCGAGGGAGGCTTGCTGGGACCTGCATTTAACCTGTAAAGACAATGTTGATACTTTTATTTTTTTACACAACACCTACACTATCATCCTGCCACCCACCGCCCAGGGGTGGTGGGGGTAGCCCCGGGCTATCAGCATAGGCCAGGGGTGCCCTGGAGAGGGGGACCCTTTTATTGGGGGGTCCTCAACTCCCCAGGGATCTCTGGCCTGGGCTGGCTAGCAGTCAGGAGTGATGCTGCAGCTGGGGGCCTGGTGAAAGGGCTCCCCTGGCTGTGGCATCAGCCCCTCGCTAGAAAGGGTTCAGTGCTGGTTCTGGGTATTACAGGGGGACCGTACGCATTTTTTTCCCTTGTAATTCCAGAACTAGGACTGGTTCCCAGAGCCCAGTGCTGTTGTACTAAGTACAGTGGAAACCTCCCTGTACTTAGACAACCAGAACTGGCTATGAAAAGTCCGGGGCTGGTTCTGTTTTAGGGGGGGACCTCACGTCAATTTTTTCTTTAAAATGAACCCTTAGAACACACTAGCCATTCATTAACATACACAAATCACACAGATTTGTGTATGCTGAAATGCAACTCGCAGCTCTGGAGGTGGTGCATTTAAAACTTCTATTGAGTCCCTGATTTGATTGTAAAACAGACAAATTGAGCAAAACGAATAATGGTAAATTCACGATTTGGGCATAAATGAGTGAAAAGTACTTTCGAATAGAGCCGATGGGGATATAATTTCTATTGCAAAAAACTGCCGAATTAGCGACATTAAACCACCTGATTTCAACCCCAAAACTACCACAAATAACTCAAGTTTAATTATAGTAAATTCCTGATTTGCAAAAAAGTGATATTTGCACCCGAGAATGCAAATCGGGATTCGGGACCAACACAAATCTTAGTAAATTTACCCCTAGGTGTATGAAGACACATCTGTAACATCCCCTGAATGCAGAGATCCCATGACAGAAAGAGAGAGAGAGACATAATGGGGATTATGCACTGAAGTATTAGTGTTAATCTGTGCTGATTTGCAAGTAGAAATTAGAAAATAAATGCATGTTATCCTATTACAGCCGATCTTCTGCCGTGCCTGGTCTGTCAGTTTTGTATGTTAACCTTACCAATCTATTATTATTACTGCATAGTGATTGCCTATGGCTAATGTCTTAATTATCTTTACTAACCCCCATTGACACTCAGTAAATAAAGGTCTATTATATGACTGACAGGGCCATTTGAATCAGTTCTCTAACAATGGTTACCAGAGGAAACAACAATATTTTGCTAATTTAAATGACCCCTATTAATTCATAGGAGAAAAAAAAATGATAATTTTTGCAATTTGCATAACACTGACAACTATGACCTATTCATAAATCAGAACATTGATTTAAATGAACAAATCAGCAACTTGCGCCTTAAAATAAATCAAAGTGGTGAAATTTTGCCCAACTTTCATTCTGTGAATTACTGAATATGACAAATTGGTTTACTCATCTCTGTTGACAACTGGATTGTATTTAGCAGGCACAAAATGGGCTCTGAGTTAGTAGCATACATTACAAGACCATTTCTATGTAGATAATTTGACTAAGGGCCTGATTCAGACCCATTCGCTATCTGTGTACGCTCACTGGATGCGTATGCAAATTTGTCAAAGTGATGCCACGGGAAGCGACCGCTCGCCAAGGCATAAGCACGCCCACCATGTCTTAGCGAGCGGCCACTTTGTGTATGCGTACGCCCAATCGCACAGGCAGAGCAGCCCACCAGCAACACGTCATCTCCAGGAAGTGTATTAAAACATTGGTACATTGAGCACCA
Source organism: Taudactylus pleione (assembly GCA_031769625.1). Lineage (NCBI taxonomy): Eukaryota > Metazoa > Chordata > Amphibia > Anura > Myobatrachidae > Taudactylus > Taudactylus pleione. Next base: position 9,430,389 of record JAUIMM010000052.1, on the reverse strand, counting down.
TCGGATGTGAACGCAGTGCTTGAGGTAGCTTTACCCTACTGCAAGCATTGCGAGGAAATCAGTGTAAAAAAAAGGCAAGTGACGTGTACTATGATGCTGCCTGTTAATTAAAACGGCGTTGAAATACTCAGGCACGCCTACATTCGCATCTCCAACCCCCCGTTATTAGTGTCCTGCCCCTGTAACCACCCACAAATGGCCTCTCCTGTCACTCATTACCCTGGGCTGCCTTTGCTGGGCGAGCAAGAGTGATGCGATCGCAGTGTCTAGTTTGCGCACGCGCAGAACGAAATGTGCGCACGTGCTTGCGCAGAACATCGGGCTGCTTGCGAACGCACAGCGCGAACGAGTGGCTCTGAATCAGGCCCTAAGCTCTCTGCTACAAAATCAGCTTAGATTTTAATTTGCCTAGAAATGGACCCTCTCCCCACATACAGGACCTCATTCAGAGTCGGTTGAAGCGGCCGCACGGTCGTACGCCACTGAGTTCGCTATACTGCGCATGCGTAAAGACACTTCCCACTTGTGCCCATGTTTTAAACCATTTATTAATGTAAAAGAAAGCATTCACTAATATTCTTTAATTTAACTTAAAAATATACTGTATGGTTGTGCAATGAAGAAATCAACGTAATTTGCACATAAGTGATCTGCTAGTGCTGGGGACTATCATCATCAGCTGTTTGCACCTGACCCTTTTCATTTGCCTATATATGAAGGAAAGCTGGCCTGGTTCCGTGAAACGCGTCTGAAGTACGATTCTTTAATGCATTATCTTTGTTTTTAACTGGGTTTTTTTGCCTACGTTCCATGCTATTATTACTTATTTTATATATATATATATATATATATATTATATTATATATATATATCCTTATACTGGATGGACATCTTTATATATCTTTCTAGCTCACTGATAATGGAGTAATAATTTGTTCCTTTAGTCAGACATTCAATTACACCCAGGCTCAGATATCTTCATCACTTTAGATGGATTTGAACTGGAATTACTGAAAGGATTTACACCTCTAAGACTTGGCTTTCATTTGCTTCTGTGAATCCTTACCAGCCCAAGAGACAGGGGAAAGACGAGACTGAGAAACAGGAGGGAGGGGGTGAGACTGGGACACGGTGGGAAATGTGGCCAAGAGACAAAGGGGAGATGAGGCTGAGAGACACAGGAGATGGGTGGATGGCTGGATATGGAGAGACATAGTGGAATTAGGCTAGAGAGACATAAGGGGATTAAGGTTGGAGATATAGGGATGGTACTAGAGAGACACAACATGAGTCAGTGATGGAGAGACACAAGCGAGGATGAGGAGGAAGTGTCACAGGTGAGGATGAGACTGGAGAGATGGGGGTTAAGGCTGAAGAGACACATGGAGGATGAGCCAAAGCTCAACCAGTCTATATCTACCAGGGAGGGATGGTGGGCACCAGAAACATGAGTGTGCCTGGCCCAAGATTTAGAAACATGATTTATTTGTATTCTCTTTAAAGCTTGTTCAGAAGCTTCAATCTTCTTGGCTGCAGTTGAGGATTACCTTATCAACTATGACACCTACTGTACTAGAGATTACTAGCTGTTGCCAGATGGAATATTTATTTTTCCCCTTTCCATTGTCTGCCTATGGTTTAGAGGAGGGAGTGTGGGAAGGGAGAAACATTACTGATCTCAACAAAGATCCATGTAGTTAGATGGTACAAATCCGTGTGTGTCTAGGGCCTGTATTCAACTGAGGCAAAAAGTCGGAAAAGTTTCGCCTGTCCGACTTTCTGTCTCCGTTGCCTGTTTCATAGGCGGAATCTTTCCGTGCACGTCCCAGCTTTTCGCCTAATTCCATTCCAAAACAGGCGAAAACGGAAAGTGGTGAATGCGGAACAGGCAGAAAGTACTGAATAGTTTGGGGGAGTCAGTCTGTACCCCAACATAAGATGCACTGACACTGGAGATCAGAACAGATGTGCACTATTAGCCCTAATAAAGGTACTTTGTGTCATTAATTTGTGTTCAAAGCTTTATATCTACTTGTTTGTAAGAGTAGTGAAAAAAGGTAGAAAACAGTATTTTTTTGGTGAAAATAAATAGTCCTGTCAAATTTGGGGTACTTGAAATTAAGTACTAGCACATTTTTGTGTTTCTAAAGCGAACTTTTAAAAAACGTGAAAAACCACCCTCATACATGCACCTGCAATCCAAAAAACACTTGGCCCCTCCTTACAGCACCCCAAGAAGTCTATTTCGCTAGTTTATATAGTTGTCCCCCCAATTTTTACTTTTTCACCCCCAAAATTATGTCTTTTTTCGGCTGTTATGAGGTCATTTTTTTTTCTCTTGTTGTTGATTTGTCCTTTGCGGGGCTGTCCCAAGAATTCTGAGTCGTTTCTCCACGTTTGCACCCCAAAATACCGATTTTGCACTTTTTTTCACCTGCTATTCATAGGAGATACTTTTCCACCTATTACAATGCATGGAGTCCGCTTAGGCGAAATCGCCATGGAATTGAATATGGAGATACTTTGAAAACAGGTGGAAAGTCCGAATCTGCGGAAACTTATCTCCAAACGGCACTTTTCGCCTTTAATTGAATTCGGCCCTTGGTTTCTTAAGCTGTGTCTTTGAAATTAAGACTCTCTGCAGGATGCAGTGAATTTCATTGGTATGAATATTTTGAGGATGTGTGTCTTCAATAAAGGCAATATTTATTTACTGTACTGTACTGTACAGTAGTGTACTGTACTTAACTGTACTTAACAGTTGTAAATTACCATTTTGGCACAAAAATAAGTTATTTTTTTTCCTAAAGTAAGCATGATGTCTGTGAATATGAGTGATCTGCATGCTGCATACAATGATAAATCAATCAATATGTATCATGTGTGGCATGACAAAAGAAAGTAAATATTTTAATGCATAGTGGATCCAGCTCTTCACATTTTTATATAGTTCCTGTCCAGAATATAGTGCAGAAAGGATGTGGTATGATATGTCGTGAGAATGTTGACAATGTTGATCAGAACCTATATACACAACTTCCTATACCTTCTAATATCCTGCCTATACCTTCTAAAGATGACGCTAATTTGCATACGCAGTCATACAGTAAATAAAGACTTAAGACCTGGAATCTGTGGTTCCAAAGCACAAGTATTATTCAAGTAAAAGTACAGTCAGTTACACGCTATTGATCCAGACACAATTCGGCCCAAAGGAATTAAACAGATCCAAGTACAGTATACATACGCAGCGCTTCAGGACCAGATGTTAGGCATCAGCAAGAAACCCCTCGTCTATCAGCATTCAGCACGAAGACTAAAGACCCAGTGTTTGAGCACACATATTTATTATACCCCCCCAGAATAGACCGGACAATAGAGAAGTTTGTTGCTGATGTCATTGGTTCTCAGGGAGGAAGTATCTGTTACAGAGAATTTAACAGGCTGGTTCAAATAGACTCACCCAGCCTCTAACAAGTGGGGGTCTCTGCCCTCCCGCCACATGCAACATCCTAACAGTTATTTATATCATATACATTTTATTGCTTGAAGTCTCTGCGGTCCATAACTCGAGAATGCATGATGCGATCTCCCCACCGATATCACTGGAATACTGTGGAAAGAGTACGCATCAGTACAAAACCAAACACGGCTTACTTAGCATGTATAAAACCTTAGTTACCAAACAATCTTTATTTCATAGCATTTATACTAAATGAACAACTTAAATCTTATACCTTAAAGCTTATGAAACCTTGTATGTGAATATGTAATGTGTGAGTATGCGGGGTTTGATATAAAGGCGCTGGTTAACTTGGTGTAGGTGCATGCGCATTTAGCTACTAAACGGTGTTTTCATATTGGAATTTATGCATTCGCTAATATGCGACTAGTTAACAGCGCAATTGTGCGTATTACTGTGTATATGAGAAATGATGAAAGATGCAATCGCATGGTGCTAATAGTAATATCACCATATGTACTTAAATGTGAGTTTATCTAAAATGGCGCTTGGGCGGCCATTTGCAAAATGGCGTCTTGCGATTTCATTTCTAAGATGGCGTCTTGCGGCCAGTCACAAGATGGCATCGCCGCGATTCAATTTTAAACTGATATTGTCTCAGCCAATTTTCCAGCTTTGACAGTCCACCCTTTGATAGCAAACAACATGCTATCACAATCTATTCTCTGAGTTTTAATTTTAATCTTACATTTACATATTATTTAGTGTTATTATGGGATGGCACAAGGTGGTTCTTAATCCATCAATAATGTGTCTCTGGGTGGGGACATAAAACTACTATTATACACACACCGCGGATCTTGGAAGATCATGTGAAAGGTGTGGGAATGCACCAGTCTTATAAAAGCAGTCTTGAAGGGGAATTGAGACTTTACATTATCTGAGGTGTTCTAAAAAATAACATTTCAATAATACATTTTATGCACGTCTAAATATAATACATCAAATGATGGTATTTCCTAGTTCAGGGTTGTAATGCAGTTCTATATTTACCTCGGTATTCATATTGTCATTACTGACCACCATCATAGTTTCATTCTTGAGTTTTATTCTATTTTTACATTTTCCACACTTCAATACAATAGGAACACACCGGACACATATGCCAATTATTATGATGGCAATTAGTATAAGGATCAAGAATTTGCCTATGCTAGCGATCACGTCCTGGACCCATTCCCCTAGACCTGAGAACCATTTTACTGGGTTCAGCCATGACACCCATCCTTCTATCTTTTCCCCTGCTTCAGCCACTGAAGCATTATGGTTCTTACGAAACTCCAATTTTAGCTGCAGAATTTCATCCATCTTTTGGTCTATCACCTCCTTGGGACCGCTGGTATCATTGGTGAACTAGGTGCAACATTTTACTCCAAACTGGGTGGCTAACATTATGCAATACCCTCCAGTAACAGCAGTTAAATAATTCAACACTAGCCTGTGTTTCACCAGTTCTTTCTTGTACGCTTGCAATTCTTTCCCTGTATACCTGAATGTGTCATCGTACATCTCGGTGATATTATTTATCAATTTAGCAAGTTCCTGAATATACCTAAAATTTAATGTACCCCGAGCAATCCTGGTGGGATCCAATGTGACTAAAACTTGAAAGCCGGTTGTCTCACTGATTAACTGAGTGGCTTTATGCATGTCACCAGGTATAATATTTCTTTTGCCTCTGTGTTCATATTGTGTGTGAAGATATGGTGACGGTGTGTTTTTATGTATACCAAGCATTTCAACATGTGTGAGGGTCATAACTTCTGGGACTACTCTTCCCAGGTAACACAAACCTTCGGAACTCGGGGAGAGCCATTCATACGCTTCTTCCACATATGAAATATACATTATCAGGGAGAACATAAGGAATGGCATGCATCATTATCATTAAGCACATTTCCCTTGCAAACAATCCTATTTCTGGGTCTTCCATCTGGTACATGCAAGTTTCTGGCTGTATTATTTTAGCACAATAACCATTTGGCACCTTACCAATAATTTCTTTGGTGGAACTCAATGTATACCGATACCTAAAATGTTTCCCACCAGATTTAATTGAGCGTAACAGATCATGGTTTATGGACTCATTATCAGCTCTTTGTGAGAAGGTCATCGTCTGATTATTCCCCGTCACCTCCCAACTCCCGGGTTTATTGGGGTTGGTTATGTTTAAACACAAAAGTGATCTATCTACTTGGAATTGATAGAGTTTGAAATGAGGTGGTTTGGATGAGAGGAATTTTCCATCCAATGTTTTCCCTTTCTGTAATTCTAAAATTTCCGTGATATTCAGTGGAAATGGCACCAACACTACATTATGCTGTCCCTGTGGCACATGTGAACACACCCAGCAATCAGTTTGATTTAACACTTTGCCTACCATGCTATGATAATCCTCTAAAGGATACCCACCCCAGTATGGGTTATATTTAGGTTGGCACCGTTGGATACAGTTCTCATCAACTAGCGACCCACATAGCTCACAAATACAGGAATCTTTAGACGATAAACCTCTACACCTTCCCCGAGTATCCGGAATGACGGCTCTCTTAACAATAACAGTACTAAGATTGGTCAGACACTCCCCTGATTGGCATTGCACTCCTCCTGACTCCACTCCATCAGCACTGCCATCAGCTCCCATTTCCTTGAACGGTCTCCCATCACAGAAACTGGATATCCCCGAACTGACCAAGATGGTGAACACTCTAAAAGAGAATATGAAACTGAACACAGCAGGCCCGTCCATTGTCACAACAAAACCTGCAAGTTTATTTTAGTTCAGGTATCTCACTACAACATTTTCAATCCTCCCGGAACAAGCTCGCGAGCGACAGGTCAACACTATCAGCCTTGTCTCCGACTTATTTCTCCACCGGTTGATTGACCTTTTTGCAGTGAGTGGAATGGACCCAGGTATCTCTCTCGGCCACCTTCAAAGATGTAGTGCTCGTCAGCAGTACCTGGTACGGACCTTCCCACCGATGAGTCAAACAACCTGAACGCAAGAAATTTCTGATCATTACATATTCTCCTGGTTCAACATCATGACGGTTAGTTTCAGGCATATCATTAGACAACAATTTCAGTTTCTGCTGCTGTTGCTTTAACTGCTTACTCATTGATATAAGATACTTTACAGTTACCTCGTTGTTACCCTTCAGGTCTTCCTGTGGACTTATGATCAAATGAGGTTGTCTACCGAACAGTATTTCAAATGGGGACAGATTCAGAGGAGGTCTAGGAGTGGTCCTTATGCTATGTAGGACCAAAGGTAACGCTTCTGGCCATCCTAGTCCAGTCTCTGCCATGATTTTACTTAACTTATTTTTAAAAGTCCCGTTCATCCTCTCTACCTTGGCACTGGCTTGCGGTCGGTAGGGGGTATGAAGTTGGCTATTAATACCCATCAGCTTACACATATTTTGAAAAACATCACCTGTGAAATGAGTACCACTATCACTCTCAATGATTTTAGGGATACCGTACCTGCATACAAATTCCTGAACTATTTTCTTGGCAGTAAACGCAGCAGTATTAGTGGCCGCTGGGTAGGCCTCAACCCAGTTAGAAAATACGTCTGTGCACACTAATACATACTTAAGGTTCCTGCAGGGTGGTAATTGGATGAAATCAATTTGTATCACCTGGAAAGGTCCATCAGTCAGTGGAATGTGGGACGGTTCGGTAGGGATCGCTTTCCCTATGTTCTTCCCCAAGCAGGTCAGACAGGACATTGCTATCTTTTCTGCTTGTGAAGAAAAACCTGCTGCGCACCAGTATGCCCTCACCAACTTGCACATACCTTGTTTACCCAGATGAGTCAGACCATGTGCTGCCTCAGCCAGGCTGAGGTAATATGCCTTGGGGACTACTGGTTTACCTTGTCCATCCCTCCAGAGCCCGGAGGACTCTTGCCCACATCCCTTGGACTTCCAAATGGATTTTTCCTGAATTGAACACAAATTTTGCATCTCAATTAATTTCAGCATATCAATTGTTTGGAAAGACATAGGCCCTCATTCAGACCCGGACGCAAGTGACCGTTCGTACGTTGGGCGAACGTAAAAAAATATTTAAATTCAGGCACACGCTCGTATTTTCTTTCGCATCAAAACATCCTCCCCAAACTCAGGCGACCCCTCCTCTAACTAACGAGCGTGCCAAATAGCGAGCGTACATACCCGAAGTGGTTTGAAGGGAACGCACGCACTAGTACTACCCGGAAGTTGGACTGTCACATTTCGATTAACTGCTCGTTTATTCTGCCTACCTTCCTCAATCGTAACATGCCAATCAATATATTAATTAGCTTAATTGTTTTTTTGTTTTTTTTTACACAATGCAATAAACTTTATTTATGTCCGTGTTTGTGTTTACCCGCAGAATACGTACGGCTTAAACATTCGCTTTTAATTGTCAAAATACATGTTAGCCCCTATTAAATAATTGTTAGATTAGTTTTTATACCCGCATATTTCCTGGAGTTCATTTCTTTATGTAAATTTGCTTACGCATGTCCCTGCATCAAGCCTATCATAAGTCTCCACAGATTTCTGGCCCTGTCGAACACATGACTCATACACTAACCAATAGAATTGCTCCTGTTAATTTCCTAAATACATTAGCCAATCATAAAATTTTGGAGCACTTTATCAAAAATGATTTTTAGGAAAAACTCCATTGCCATCATGAGAGCCTCCGCATTCACCAGGCGCGAGCTGCTGGTACTTACGGAGGTGATGGATAGGCGGATCACCAGCCAGCCGCCACCCATCACCAACCGCGAGAAGCGATCCGCATATGCGGAGGTTCGGGCCCGCCTGCGCTCCTTCGGCTCACGCCGCCATATCGGGCAGCTGGAGCGCAGGTGGTCGGGCATGCAGATCGCAGAAAGTAAGTTTTATGGATTGTGTTTTTCATGTTTGTCTTTGTGGCCCTAACTGCATGGCCATGTTTTCCCTGTATTTCATATTTATTAATTCTCCTCATATCTGCATGGCCATGTTTTCCCTGTATTTCATATTTATTTATTCTCCTCATATCTGCATGGCCATGTTTTCCCTGTATTTCATATTTATTCATTCTCCTCATATCTGCATGGCCATGTTTTCCCTGTATTTCATATTTATTAATTTTCCTCATATCTGCATGGCCATGTTTTCCCTGTATTTCATATTTATTCATTCTCCTCATATCTGCATGGCCATGTTTTCCCTGTATTTCATATTTATTAATTCTCCTCATATCTGCATGGCCATGTTTTCCCTGTATTTCATATTTATTCATTCTCCTCATATCTGCATGGCCATGTTTTCCCTGTATTTCATATTTATTCATTCTCCTCATATCTGCATGGCCATGTTTTCCCTGTATTTCATATTTATTAATTTTCCTCATATCTGCATGGCCATGTTTTCCCTGTATTTCATATTTATTCATTCTCCTCATATCTGCATGGCCATGTTTTCCCTGTATTTCATATTTATTCATTCTCCTCATATCTGCATGGCCATGTTTTCCCTGTATTTCATATTTATTAATTTTCCTCATATCTGCATGGCCATGTTTTCCCTGTATTTCATATTTATTCATTCTCCTCATTTTTGTTTTTTTGTGGTTTTTGGGGGTGCATTTGAAATTTTTTTTTGGCGCGTTTTTTTGTGGGAACTAACCCCAATTTGTTTCCCATCTTTAAGGGGCCCAGCAAAGACTACGCCGTCAGCGTCCGGCCAGATGATGAGCCCGGCCACTCTCTCTAACCCCCAGCCAACAATCCAACTCCACTCCTTCCCCTATTCCCCACTCCTCCCCAGCCTTCCTACACCCTCAGCCAGATTTTTCTGGCCTCCTTCCCCTCCGTCCCAATTCCCCCTCTCCTCCAACCACCCCTCTTAGAAAGACCCCCTCCCCGGAGTCGGTCATTACCCCGCCCCGATCTTTGGGGAATGGACCCACCTCTGAGGAGGACGATGGAGGGCCTTCTGTAGCTGGCGTTGGGTCTTCTGGCATGTTTTTTTTGGTGTTTTTTTATCGTCACAAACTGTTTGTATGTAATCATGGTTTTCTTTTTTTTTTTTTTTTTTTTCCATAATTTTTTGGGTTTTGGGCGAGTGCCGTAACCTGTTACTGCTGTTTTCAACATACACATAGCACACCTGTCAGAATTTGGACATAGGCCTTGTATTTTTGCCCTACACCATTTTATTTTGATGAGTTTTAATGCAGTTTTTGATAATTGTTTTTTGTGTAGTTTTTTATTAAAATATTTTGTAATGTCAAACAGCCACAAGAAACACCTAACAGTACCAATCTGATTTCCCTTTTTTGGTGTAGTCACAATTAGATATTTCTACATTTTACAGGTTCCTAGTTGGTGTGCAAGCAGCTTAGGGCAATATTACGAAGCAAAAGGATTGTACAGGCTTCCTTTTGGTGTTGGTTTGGACCCTGAATAAAGAAAACATATTTTCTCAAATGGCGTCAGTACTGGATTACCCCTTAGTCAAATGTGACGTGTGTGAACCTGGTTACACTTGGTGGTAACGTTCCAAAAAAGGGACAACATTTCACTCTCAAAACATTTATTATCAACATAACTGAAAATTCAAAGTGGTCACTCACAAACAAAACACACAGTGATAATCTCAAATACAACACATAACAAAAAAAACACATCACATCCAAAAAATCAAGAACTGGTTAACGAAGGACCATGCCAACAGGATTCCACATATATGGCGTTGCAATAAGGGTTCCGGAATATATTCCCAAAATATCCACATACAGGTTTTGTAAGGGTAGCAGGAAGTAGTCATCGTTGGAGTGCCAAAGATTATGTAAAAAAACAGAAGATGGAGCAAAAAATTAGCCAAAAATTAGATGTTCTCAAACAAACCCAACCACATTAGGGATCAACACTGTTTATTTTCAAATCATTACCTAAAAAATCTGGCCACCACATCATCGCGTATGGCCTCCCCACATACTGACCTCCGACCAACCTCGGGGGGGCCATCCTCAGGTAAGGCATCCTCTGGCTGCATTGTGACCCCACTCCTTATGGCGATGTTGTGAAATATCCCACACAGGACCACAATTTTCGAAACCATATCCGGCAAATACATGAGTTCGCCACCAGAGCGGTGGAGGCATCTGAATCGGCCTTTTAAAAGGCCGATACAGCGCTCCACCACTTGCCTGGTGGCTGTAAGTGCGGAATTATACTCACTTTGTGGCCCTGGTGTGGGAGCCAGATAAGGAGTGAGCAGCCAGGGCGTGCAAGGGTAGCCACTGTCTCCTGTGAAAATGAAAAGTCAACATCAGGCTCACTCTGTATGAAGCTTAACATTGTTATGTACTAAAGGTCTCCACTTACCCAGAAGCCATGCATCACCAGCTTGTAGGTTGTTTAATTTGTGCCATATCCCTGATTGCCGGATGACGAAGGAGTCATGTGCACTTCCTAGTAATTTTGCATTCAGGGACAGGATCTGGAGGGAGGCATCACATACCACCATTACATTGAGGGAGTGATAGTGTTTACGGTTTCTAAATATTGCCTCCAGCCGTGCTGGAGGCTGAAGTGGTATGTGAGTAGCATCCACAACCCCTATGATGTGTGGGAAGCCAGCTATTTGGTAAAAATTGGCCTGGGCCACACTAAGGGCACCCATATCCAAAGACATTTGAATAAAATGATGGAGGTGCTTGAAAAGTGCCTCCATCACTGCCCTCAGGATCCGGGAAAAGGAGGATTGTGAGATGCCCGCCACTATTCCCACCGTTGTTTGTCACCAGGTATAATATTTCTTTTGCCTCTGTGTTCATATTGTGTGTGAAGATATGGTGACGGTGTGTTTTTATGTATACCAAGCATTTCAACATGTGTGAGGGTCATAACTTCTGGGACTACTCTTCCCAGGTAACACAAACCTTCGGAACTCGGGGAGAGCCATTCATACGCTTCTTCCACATATGAAATATACATTATCAGGGAGAACATAAGGAATGGCATGCATCATTATCATTAAGCACATTTCCCTTGCAAACAATCCTATTTCTGGGTCTTCCATCTGGTACATGCAAGTTTCTGGCTGTATTATTTTAGCACAATAACCATTTGGCACCTTACCAATAATTTCTTTGGTGGAACTCAATGTATACCGATACCTAAAATGTTTCCCACCAGATTTAATTGAGCGTAACAGATCATGGTTTATGGACTCATTATCAGCTCTTTGTGAGAAGGTCATCGTCTGATTATTCCCCGTCACCTCCCAACTCCCGGGTTTATTGGGGTTGGTTATGTTTAAACACAAAAGTGATCTATCTACTTGGAATTGATAGAGTTTGAAATGAGGTGGTTTGGATGAGAGGAATTTTCCATCCAATGTTTTCCCTTTCTGTAATTCTAAAATTTCCGTGATATTCAGTGGAAATGGCACCAACACTACATTATGCTGTCCCTGTGGCACATGTGAACACACCCAGCAATCAGTTTGATTTAACACTTTGCCTACCATGCTATGATAATCCTCTAAAGGATACCCACCCCAGTATGGGTTATATTTAGGTTGGCACCGTTGGATACAGTTCTCATCAACTAGCGACCCACATAGCTCACAAATACAGGAATCTTTAGACGATAAACCTCTACACCTTCCCCGAGTATCCGGAATGACGGCTCTCTTAACAATAACAGTACTAAGATTGGTCAGACACTCCCCTGATTGGCATTGCACTCCTCCTGACTCCACTCCATCAGCACTGCCATCAGCTCCCATTTCCTTGAACGGTCTCCCATCACAGAAACTGGATATCCCCGAACTGACCAAGATGGTGAACACTCTAAAAGAGAATATGAAACTGAACACAGCAGGCCCGTCCATTGTCACAACAAAACCTGCAAGTTTATTTTAGTTCAGGTATCTCACTACAACATTTTCAATCCTCCCGGAACAAGCTCGCGAGCGACAGGTCAACACTATCAGCCTTGTCTCCGACTTATTTCTCCACCGGTTGATTGACCTTTTTGCAGTGAGTGGAATGGACCCAGGTATCTCTCTCGGCCACCTTCAAAGATGTAGTGCTCGTCAGCAGTACCTGGTACGGACCTTCCCACCGATGAGTCAAACAACCTGAACGCAAGAAATTTCTGATCATTACATATTCTCCTGGTTCAACATCATGACGGTTAGTTTCAGGCATATCATTAGACAACAATTTCAGTTTCTGCTGCTGTTGCTTTAACTGCTTACTCATTGATATAAGATACTTTACAGTTACCTCGTTGTTACCCTTCAGGTCTTCCTGTGGACTTATGATCAAATGAGGTTGTCTACCGAACAGTATTTCAAATGGGGACAGATTCAGAGGAGGTCTAGGAGTGGTCCTTATGCTATGTAGGACCAAAGGTAACGCTTCTGGCCATCCTAGTCCAGTCTCTGCCATGATTTTACTTAACTTATTTTTAAAAGTCCCGTTCATCCTCTCTACCTTGGCACTGGCTTGCGGTCGGTAGGGGGTATGAAGTTGGCTATTAATACCCATCAGCTTACACATATTTTGAAAAACATCACCTGTGAAATGAGTACCACTATCACTCTCAATGATTTTAGGGATACCGTACCTGCATACAAATTCCTGAACTATTTTCTTGGCAGTAAACGCAGCAGTATTAGTGGCCGCTGGGTAGGCCTCAACCCAGTTAGAAAATACGTCTGTGCACACTAATACATACTTAAGGTTCCTGCAGGGTGGTAATTGGATGAAATCAATTTGTATCACCTGGAAAGGTCCATCAGTCAGTGGAATGTGGGACGGTTCGGTAGGGATCGCTTTCCCTATGTTCTTCCCCAAGCAGGTCAGACAGGACATTGCTATCTTTTCTGCTTGTGAAGAAAAACCTGCTGCGCACCAGTATGCCCTCACCAACTTGCACATACCTTGTTTACCCAGATGAGTCAGACCATGTGCTGCCTCAGCCAGGCTGAGGTAATATGCCTTGGGGACTACTGGTTTACCTTGTCCATCCCTCCAGAGCCCGGAGGACTCTTGCCCACATCCCTTGGACTTCCAAATGGATTTTTCCTGAATTGAACACAAATTTTGCATCTCAATTAATTTCAGCATATCAATTGTTTGGAAAGACATAGGCCCTCATTCAGACCCGGACGCAAGTGACCGTTCGTACGTTGGGCGAACGTAAAAAAATATTTAAATTCAGGCACACGCTCGTATTTTCTTTCGCATCAAAACATCCTCCCCAAACTCAGGCGACCCCTCCTCTAACTAACGAGCGTGCCAAATAGCGAGCGTACATACCCGAAGTGGTTTGAAGGGAACGCACGCACTAGTACTACCCGGAAGTTGGACTGTCACATTTCGATTAACTGCTCGTTTATTCTGCCTACCTTCCTCAATCGTAACATGCCAATCAATATATTAATTAGCTTAATTGTTTTTTTGTTTTTTTTTACACAATGCAATAAACTTTATTTATGTCCGTGTTTGTGTTTACCCGCAGAATACGTACGGCTTAAACATTCGCTTTTAATTGTCAAAATACATGTTAGCCCCTATTAAATAATTGTTAGATTAGTTTTTATACCCGCATATTTCCTGGAGTTCATTTCTTTATGTAAATTTGCTTACGCATGTCCCTGCATCAAGCCTATCATAAGTCTCCACAGATTTCTGGCCCTGTCGAACACATGACTCATACACTAACCAATAGAATTGCTCCTGTTAATTTCCTAAATACATTAGCCAATCATAAAATTTTGGAGCACTTTATCAAAAATGATTTTTAGGAAAAACTCCATTGCCATCATGAGAGCCTCCGCATTCACCAGGCGCGAGCTGCTGGTACTTACGGAGGTGATGGATAGGCGGATCACCAGCCAGCCGCCACCCATCACCAACCGCGAGAAGCGATCCGCATATGCGGAGGTTCGGGCCCGCCTGCGCTCCTTCGGCTCACGCCGCCATATCGGGCAGCTGGAGCGCAGGTGGTCGGGCATGCAGATCGCAGAAAGTAAGTTTTATGGATTGTGTTTTTCATGTTTGTCTTTGTGGCCCTAACTGCATGGCCATGTTTTCCCTGTATTTCATATTTATTAATTCTCCTCATATCTGCATGGCCATGTTTTCCCTGTATTTCATATTTATTTATTCTCCTCATATCTGCATGGCCATGTTTTCCCTGTATTTCATATTTATTCATTCTCCTCATATCTGCATGGCCATGTTTTCCCTGTATTTCATATTTATTAATTTTCCTCATATCTGCATGGCCATGTTTTCCCTGTATTTCATATTTATTCATTCTCCTCATATCTGCATGGCCATGTTTTCCCTGTATTTCATATTTATTAATTCTCCTCATATCTGCATGGCCATGTTTTCCCTGTATTTCATATTTATTCATTCTCCTCATATCTGCATGGCCATGTTTTCCCTGTATTTCATATTTATTCATTCTCCTCATATCTGCATGGCCATGTTTTCCCTGTATTTCATATTTATTAATTTTCCTCATATCTGCATGGCCATGTTTTCCCTGTATTTCATATTTATTCATTCTCCTCATATCTGCATGGCCATGTTTTCCCTGTATTTCATATTTATTCATTCTCCTCATATCTGCATGGCCATGTTTTCCCTGTATTTCATATTTATTAATTTTCCTCATATCTGCATGGCCATGTTTTCCCTGTATTTCATATTTATTCATTCTCCTCATTTTTGTTTTTTTGTGGTTTTTGGGGGTGCATTTGAAATTTTTTTTTGGCGCGTTTTTTTGTGGGAACTAACCCCAATTTGTTTCCCATCTTTAAGGGGCCCAGCAAAGACTACGCCGTCAGCGTCCGGCCAGATGATGAGCCCGGCCACTCTCTCTAACCCCCAGCCAACAATCCAACTCCACTCCTTCCCCTATTCCCCACTCCTCCCCAGCCTTCCTACACCCTCAGCCAGATTTTTCTGGCCTCCTTCCCCTCCGTCCCAATTCCCCCTCTCCTCCAACCACCCCTCTTAGAAAGACCCCCTCCCCGGAGTCGGTCATTACCCCGCCCCGATCTTTGGGGAATGGACCCACCTCTGAGGAGGACGATGGAGGGCCTTCTGTAGCTGGCGTTGGGTCTTCTGGCATGTTTTTTTTGGTGTTTTTTTATCGTCACAAACTGTTTGTATGTAATCATGGTTTTCTTTTTTTTTTTTTTTTTTTTCCATAATTTTTTGGGTTTTGGGCGAGTGCCGTAACCTGTTACTGCTGTTTTCAACATACACATAGCACACCTGTCAGAATTTGGACATAGGCCTTGTATTTTTGCCCTACACCATTTTATTTTGATGAGTTTTAATGCAGTTTTTGATAATTGTTTTTTGTGTAGTTTTTTATTAAAATATTTTGTAATGTCAAACAGCCACAAGAAACACCTAACAGTACCAATCTGATTTCCCTTTTTTGGTGTAGTCACAATTAGATATTTCTACATTTTACAGGTTCCTAGTTGGTGTGCAAGCAGCTTAGGGCAATATTACGAAGCAAAAGGATTGTACAGGCTTCCTTTTGGTGTTGGTTTGGACCCTGAATAAAGAAAACATATTTTCTCAAATGGCGTCAGTACTGGATTACCCCTTAGTCAAATGTGACGTGTGTGAACCTGGTTACACTTGGTGGTAACGTTCCAAAAAAGGGACAACATTTCACTCTCAAAACATTTATTATCAACATAACTGAAAATTCAAAGTGGTCACTCACAAACAAAACACACAGTGATAATCTCAAATACAACACATAACAAAAAAAACACATCACATCCAAAAAATCAAGAACTGGTTAACGAAGGACCATGCCAACAGGATTCCACATATATGGCGTTGCAATAAGGGTTCCGGAATATATTCCCAAAATATCCACATACAGGTTTTGTAAGGGTAGCAGGAAGTAGTCATCGTTGGAGTGCCAAAGATTATGTAAAAAAACAGAAGATGGAGCAAAAAATTAGCCAAAAATTAGATGTTCTCAAACAAACCCAACCACATTAGGGATCAACACTGTTTATTTTCAAATCATTACCTAAAAAATCTGGCCACCACATCATCGCGTATGGCCTCCCCACATACTGACCTCCGACCAACCTCGGGGGGGCCATCCTCAGGTAAGGCATCCTCTGGCTGCATTGTGACCCCACTCCTTATGGCGATGTTGTGAAATATCCCACACAGGACCACAATTTTCGAAACCATATCCGGCAAATACATGAGTTCGCCACCAGAGCGGTGGAGGCATCTGAATCGGCCTTTTAAAAGGCCGATACAGCGCTCCACCACTTGCCTGGTGGCTGTAAGTGCGGAATTATACTCACTTTGTGGCCCTGGTGTGGGAGCCAGATAAGGAGTGAGCAGCCAGGGCGTGCAAGGGTAGCCACTGTCTCCTGTGAAAATGAAAAGTCAACATCAGGCTCACTCTGTATGAAGCTTAACATTGTTATGTACTAAAGGTCTCCACTTACCCAGAAGCCATGCATCACCAGCTTGTAGGTTGTTTAATTTGTGCCATATCCCTGATTGCCGGATGACGAAGGAGTCATGTGCACTTCCTAGTAATTTTGCATTCAGGGACAGGATCTGGAGGGAGGCATCACATACCACCATTACATTGAGGGAGTGATAGTGTTTACGGTTTCTAAATATTGCCTCCAGCCGTGCTGGAGGCTGAAGTGGTATGTGAGTAGCATCCACAACCCCTATGATGTGTGGGAAGCCAGCTATTTGGTAAAAATTGGCCTGGGCCACACTAAGGGCACCCATATCCAAAGACATTTGAATAAAATGATGGAGGTGCTTGAAAAGTGCCTCCATCACTGCCCTCAGGATCCGGGAAAAGGAGGATTGTGAGATGCCCGCCACTATTCCCACCGTTGTTTGGAACGATCCTGAGGCACAGAAATGTAACACTGCCATAAATTGCGTAAGTGGTGGAATTGCTGTAGGACTGTCAATTTGCCGCTCAAGGTCACTCTCTATTAATGAGAGAGTGTCTATGATGATTTTGGGAGGAAGACTGTATCGTCTTAAAACCTCATCATCTGGCATTCCAAAAAGGGTGACACGTGTTCGAAATCTCTGGGGCCTTGCACGCCTACGATGCCTATGCCTGGGACGTGATTGAGGTTGGTCGGCTTCCGGGAGCAGGGCCAGAACAATCCGACCCATATCAACCTGAAATGACAACATTGGAATGTCAGCCTTTTTACCCCACCCATTAAAAATACATGTAACTTTGCTTGAAAATACCATCCATTGATGCTTACATGCCGGGGTATTGTCATGATATGTTGTCACTGCAAATAATAACATCAAAAATATACATCATTTTATGCTGGCCATGTCATTATCACAAATTTAAGCAAGACAAAACATAAAAGGGGACACACACATTTGGGCAAAGAGCAAAACGACGTTGCGCACACTACGTCAAATTGAGGCCAAATGTAACCAACCAATGCTCCAGCAAAAAAAAAACATTTTTAAGGGATGAATACACATTTCACAAAGCGCTAATTAGTTCGCAAATACAAGGCACAATAGGAAGTAGTAAAAATGCGCTAATTAGTTCGCAAATACAAGGCACAATAGGAAGTAGTAAAAATGCGCTAATTAGTTCGCAAATACAAGGCACAATAGGAAGTAGTAAAAATGCGCTAATTAGTTCGCAAATACAAGGCACAATAGGAAGTAATAAAAATGCGCTAATTAGTTCGCAAATACAAGGCACAATAGGAAGTAGTAAAAATGCGCTAATTAGTTCGCAAATACAAGGCACAATAACGCCGCAAAAATAATGTAAAAAAAACCCAGAGTTCTAATTTGCTTAAAACAACGTAACATGTGGAAGCCCAACCAAAGTTGCGTACAAACAAACAAGAACATTTCCTAAACAGTTTAACAAATGAACTTACCAAGAGATAATATATAAGAAACCGGACCAAAATGTCTTTGGGGCAGAGCCAAAATAAAACCTAAGAGAGATGAAATGACGGGAAAAACTTATTAGAAAAATCGACACCAGAATGAGAGACAAATTGACCCAGTGTTAGACTTCCACAAACTTACCAAATCTGGAAACGACCCAAAAAATCAAAATGGAACAAAAACTAACGGAAAACAAAGAAAAAACAAAAATTAAAAAAACCCCACAAGAAACGCAATCTCCGACACCAGTCAACAATCAACTCCAACCAACGTAACCTCCAACATTCAATAAACGCCACCTCGAGTCGAGACGCCCCAAGCCATAAATAGTGTTTCGTTTCCCGCACAAATTAAGGAAGGATCAGAGGAACGCACAATCAATGATGCGGCCGCAAAATAAGGACGCATGTATAAATACGTCACGAGATAAAAACACAATTCTGGTGTATTTCTAGTTTGAACATCACACATGGCTACAGACCAGGGAAACAATGGACAACAGTCAGGCGGTAAGTATTTCATGCATTTTGACTCAATGATTAATTATAAACATAATATTGTGCACGTTGTGAAGTTGAGAATTCGGCACATTTACCCAAATAGGTGAGGAGGATGACATGGAAGAGGCTGCTGGGCCCAGTATTCCGGGCAAAGCTGCCAAAAAGAAAAGGCAGCCACAATTCACAAGAAAGGAGATGGAGGTTTTGATTCAGAAATGTGTGGACATCCTGCCACAGGCAGACAGGAATATGAGTGCAAGCCAGAAGTGGAGAATGTGGGAAGAGGTAGCCGTGGATGTCAATAGGGTGGGTGATTATGTCCGTCTAGCCCGGGATGTTAAACGGCGGTAAGTAAACACTTGACCACCATCAAACCAAAAACCAAAGCAAATTAAAAGTAATGTTTCCAATTTAACCCACAGATGGCAAGACTTCAAATATCGCCTGAAACAAAAAATGGCCGACAGGGCTAGGCATGCAAGGGGGACAGGTGGAGGTCCCACCCCTGTGTCATTGGAGTTTAATGATTTAGAAGAGCTGGCACAGGGGTGTGTGCAGCCTGTGGAGGTGTTTGGCGTGTCCAACATGGATACGGACATGCCAGACTTTGCGGCTCGTCATGTTGTCCCAGGTAAATGTTGTGACGTCACCAACTGTGAAATGTTATTGTGCCAATATGTAGATTCTAATGTGAGTCTTTTCTCATTTTTCCAACAGAGACACAGGCGGATGAGTCTGCTCCAGAGGGGAGCCTTGGCCGCAGAATTTCGGCTGGCTCTGCAGGGGAGGAACCAGTACATCCGGCTGAGGACCCTGCAGAAGCCAGTCCAGGGCAATCCCCCTCGCAGGCAGTGTCCCTCCTCACAGAACTCAATTTTAAATCGGATTTCCATACGGAGATTCTGCAGAGGATGGACGCCAGTCTGGCACGGGTGGCTGAGGCCCTGGAGCAAAATGCTGCGGCCAACGTGACCATTGGTCAGGCCCTGGCGGAAAATACCAGGGCCAACATCCGCATCGCCACTGCCCTGGAGCAGCTCGTTCGCCAGCACATGGTGGAGCCGACCTCCCTTCCTGCCGGAACATCAGGATCCTCCACCTCTGGCACAACATCAGCCAATCCTCCAAATGTGCCTAGCCCTGTGCCTAGTCCAGAGGCCACAACATCTGCCTCTGGACAGGCCAGCCCGATGACATCCCGGACCCGGTCTGGCGCCCAGCCTCCCCCAGCCAAACGGGCGAAAAAACGGTGACACCATTGGCTACTTTTCCCACACTCCTTCTGTGCTTGCCTCATATTCCTTTCTGGCCAAAACTTCCCTCTCCTTTCTTGTGAATTGTTTTTAATTTTTGCATTTACGTTGACCCAAAAATTATTGTTTGCACAATTAATAAATATTGTGGAACACTGCCTAAAATGTTGGAGTTCAATATGTGTTTTTTTTTTGGGGGGGATACCAATAAATTTACCACACATGTACGACTTTGTATTCTTAAATTTTTGCAAAAATGGGTTACTTTTAATCCGGGCCCACAAGCCAACAACGTTCAAAATTAAAATTTACACATTTAAAAAAAAGGGCTCGTTAAGGAACGTTTAAAACATTACCTAAGAAGGAATAACCACCTTGCAAACACAAAATGAGGGACCAAACCTAAACATGATGACATTATTTTTACAATAGTCCAAAAACGAACACATTGCGGCCAAAATACACCCCCACAAATGTACGCTAATTGATTGTGTAATCCAGACATTAGCAGCTATGATTTCCACCTGCGTTCGGTTTTGTGCTATCCAAAAAAACTGCTTTCAAAACACAGACCAAGCCGTTTTTCAATCCAACACTAATTGAGTTTCTGACAAGCCGTGATTAATCGAAACAACATCGAGGAGTGCCGGGACGGAGGAGAAGGCCATCGCCACTGTGGTCGAGTTATCCAGCCCCTAAGCTGTGCGAGCATTTTGAAGGGAAAGAGGATCATCCAGTGACGTATGAGTTTGTACGAACACATTTGACGTTCGCATTTGTTAATGTATGTACGCCCAAAAAACGCCTCGCCACGCCTGCGTTTTTCCATCTCCACCCCCGTCAACGCCCAAAAACGGCCTGTTCTGTCAATCACATTTGACATGTCACTTCCTGTACGCTATTTGACGAACGAGACAAAAACAACTCGCAATCTGCCGTACGCACATGCGCAGTGTAACACCGGCGCATGCGCGGTTTCTCAACATCGGAACGCAACGAGCGTACTGCCTTTAATGAACGGCTCTGAATCAGGGCCATAATTTTTTCAGTTGAAGAAAACATTTTTAACCCTGCTGCCCATTTTGCAGCTTCATCGGCTCTGTGGTTGCCCAGTGACAACGGGTCATCCTCGCATGTATGGGCTTTACATTTAATTACTTCCACCACTTTGGTCAGTTGGATTGCTTCTAAAAGCTGTTTTATATGTTGGGAATGTGCAACTGGTGTGCCTGCTGCTGTCATAAAATTCTCAGACGCCATAGAGCCCCAAAATCGTGCACTACCCCGAACGCGTACCTCGAGTCAGTGTAAATGTTAGCAGATTTGCCTGCTGCCAGTTCACACGCTCTAGTTAGTGCTACTAACTCTGCCACCTGGGCTGAGTGAGGAGGACCAAGAGGTTCAGCTTCTATGATGTCTGTGTCATTTACAACAGCATAACCTGTACATAATTCACCTGTGTCTGTTTGTCTATGACAACTCCCATCCGTATAAAAGGTTACATCCACATTCTCTAAAGGTGTGTCATGTATGTCAGGTCTAGCAGTAAAGGTCTGATTCAGAAATGTCATACAATCGTGCGTATCATTATGTCTGCTGAACTCACCTCCCGCTAGCAACTCCTCTCCTTCCACCCTTTGTACATCATGTTGTACATATGGTAAATACGTTGCTGGATTCAGCATGCTGCAACGTTTAACAGTAATGTTTGCGGGTGCGATTAGAGCTAGTTCCCATTTGGTAAACCTAGCTGAAGAGAAGTGTCTGGTTTGAGCTGAGTTCAACAGAGCAGATACAGCATAGGGAGTGTAGACAATCATATCATGACCCAATACTACGTCCTCACATTTACTCACCAATAAAGCGGTAGCTGCTACACTTCTCAAACAAGTGGGGAGTGACCAATTGGGCACTGTAGTATGCTACGGGCCTACTGGCATCACCATGTTTTTGTGTAAGGACACCTGCAGCACAACCATCGGCTTCCGTACAATACAAATCAAAACGTTTTTCATAATCAGGTATTCCCAATGTAGGAGTTTTTGTCAGACTATCCTTAAGATTAAGGAAAGCCTGCTCTGATTCCTCTGTGTGTACGACACGATCGGACTTTGAGGAAGAAACTAATTCCTGTAAAGGTAAGGCCAAAATAGAAAAACCTGGGATCCACATTCTACAGTATCCACACATTCCCAAGTAGGTACGAATTTGCTGTTGATTCTGCGGCAGTGTCATGTTTTGTATGGCCTGGATTCTATGCGTTGTAAGATGTCGTAAACCCTGGGTTAGGCAGTGTCCCAAATATTTTACTCTGGATTGGCACGGCTGTAGTTTGTCCTTAGCCACCTTGTGTCCTGTATGCGAGAGATGAAGTAACAAAAGTTTAGTATCATTTAAACATGACATAAACAAGTCAGAACATAGCAATAAATCGTCCACATATTGAATTAGAACAGATCTATTGGCAGGTTGGAAAGATTGTAAACAGTCGTGCAATGCCTGGGAGAAGATACTGGGGCTGTCTATGAAACCTTGGGGTAACCGTGTCCATGTGTATTGTAAACCTCTGTATGTAAATGCGAATAGATACTGACAGTCAGGGTGGAGAGATACAGAGAAGAAAGCAGAACAGAGGTCAATGACAGTGAAATGGGTTGCATTTGGTGGGATCTGCATCAGAATGACAGCTGGATTTGGCACTACAGGGAATTGGCTCTCTACCACCTTATTAACACCTCTAAGGTCTTGTACCAGCCTATAACCCCTCCCACCACTCTTTTTCACTGGAAAAATGGGACTGTTGGCTATACTAGCTGTACGAACTAAAATTCCCTGTTGCAATAATTGCTCAATTATTGGAAAAACCCCTATTTCTACCTCCTGTTTTAGTGGGTACTGGGGAATTTTTGGAGCTTGCCTACCACCTTTTAAATTTACCATTACAGGGCTTACGTTTGCCATTAATCCAGTGTCCTGTCCATCCTTAGTCCAAAGGGAATCTGGAATCTGGGACAACATTTCATCTACCTGGGATGGATGTTCATTTAAACTTGTAGAGTGATACATTATCCTTTGGGGAGTGTTCAATATATCCTGCACCTCGTGTGCAACTCTCTCTGGGATATCTAAAAATACACCATCAGGGGTGCAGTATATAACACATTCCATCTTACATAGCAAGTCACTTCCCAGCAGGTTAGTAGGAGCCACAGCAGCCAGGAGGAAAGAATGCCTGGTATGCAACGGCCCAATAGTAACCTCTGTGGACTTTGTTAAAGGATAATGTTCCACTTTACCTGTTACACCCATTGTTGGTACTGTCTCATTGGTCACCTGTAAATTAATGGGAGATTTTATCACTGACCTGGTCACCCCTGTGTCTACAATAAAAGGTTATTCAGTACCAGCTACATCAACCATCATGACTGGTTCTTCCCTAGTACTTCCCGTTAACCTAACTATCTGTAGACTACAGGTATGACCTGACCCCTAGTGTTGGCTACCATTCTCCAATAAAGCATTTACGGCTACAATTGGAGCTGGTGCCTGTTGGACATTTGCTGGTCTCTGTACATATCCCTTATGGGGATATCCAGGTCTTCCCTGACTTGGGGTTCCTACTCTTTTTACTGTGCAGTTTCTACTTAAGTGTCCTGTTTGTTTACAGTTAAAACATGTTCGTGTATCGGGTGAAGACGTGCTGTGGTTGTATCTGGTTAGTGGGATAGAGTTGTGTTTGTTGTCGCGTGGGGTTAGTGAGGGCACATACTTGTTCAGATGTAAGTGTGTGTGCAAGTGCAAGTGTGTCTGTTGGCTGTGATGTTACCGTCATTCCCTCCAGAGCTTGGTTACTGACAGCCATTAGTTTTTCGCTCTGGGCTTCTCTCTTCTTTGAGATGTTTTTATCATGTTCGATGGCAGATTCTATGAGGGTATCTATTGTGAGTCCCCGCCAGCCAGGCTTTGAGGTCTGAACCCGGGTTTTTAAACTCTCTTTCAGACCATCCACAAGTACCGTAACTATCATTCCCCTGTGGTGAGTGCTATCTTTAATATCTTCTATCCCAGTGTACTGGGTGATAGCCTGCAGTGCCCGGTCGCAATAATCTTCTGCAGATTCACTCTCCTTTTGCTTAATGGTGAAAATTTTGTTCCAGTTAACTACTACTGGAAAATATATACCCAATTGAGTTACAATGCGGGAAATGTTACCTTTGTTTACTTGGTCGGTTAAGGGAACGTCACCATCCAATACACAATCCGTGATAAATTTTGTCACGTCGGTATTGCGTGGTAGGCAGGCCCTTAACACGGCATGCCAATCTTTATTAGTGGGCTCATGTGAACTACCCAAATTTCTCAAAAATCTTTGACATTTGGCTAGTTCCTTTTTGGGATCGGGGAAATCATTTATGATGGAATTTAGTTCTGCTCTTGTCCAAGGACAATGCATTACTACTTCCCTCGTGGGCACAACACCGTTCACATCTGCATTTCCATTTGGAATGGTTATTGTCCGAATGGGATGCAGACCGGTAGTGCTGCTACCTTTGACCTGGTTACCTGGCTGGGGGTTTAGTCTGCTGCTGCTATGTATGGTATGAATAACTTCCTCTACGGGTGCAGAGGGTGTTAACACTTCCCTTGCTGTTACCGATGGAGATGGCGGCACCACTCATAATTGTCGTGATGCAGCATCAATCATCTGCACAGCATGGGAAATGGCAGACATTACAATAGGCTCATCATCCACATCATAAACATTTTCTTTATGGTTGCTTAAGAGAGGGTACAAATTGCTTGTTACATTTTTATTAACTGTACTTGCACCTCCATCCACATAAGGTGGGGGAGGTGAGCGTGAATTGCTGACAAGACTCTCCACAACGCTACCTTGCCGCACGTGCGCGCCATTTTGCGGATCGTCCATATTGCAATTTAGCGTCGCGGATGTATTCTCTGGCAATGTGCTTGCGATGCTAGTTTGCGTCGTTTGCACATTTTTAAGCCACGCATCCCCTTCATGCTGCCACAGTTTTAAACATTCAAAACATTTAACCTTTTTCTCTCGGGAGCGCATCAGACTGATGTGATCCCGGACATTATCTAATACATTTTTATCAAAACTACCAATTCTGGGAAACGGTCTAACATTCTTCATCGTCATTTTAAACCATACATCACAATACCTTATCGCATAAGTACTGTACTTAGTATGCATAATACGACGAGCCGATCCGATCGGCGCCTCCATTAGCAGCACATCATTGTCTAACATCTCTACTGTTTGCGCGGCTCCCATTCTGAGACAAAATCCTATGCTTTTCAATGAAGATTTAAACTGGTGAAAGACAATCAAGATACTTTCACTTACCTGTGGACGATTTAAGTCGGCGGCGCCCACACACCTGGATAAGATTTGAAAAAGGCAACTTCCACATCCGGATAAGATTTAGTAAGGCAACTTCCACACCTATGGAAGTTTGTATGTCGGCCACTTCCACGCACCTCTCTACAACAAAGACAACATGTACACCTGCTACTGCGTATAGAACGGTAAAGCTGCTTACCGAGCGACTAGCACTTAGCCCTTAAAGGTCATACGGTACCTTTAACTGTAGGGAACAAGTTACCCCAACCAACAAACACTCACTGTTACACACTTTTTCCTGCGCAGAAAAATACACGTTAACCCAGATATTGATAATAATTGAAAAATGTAAACCTCACCGGCTTTATCTAAAACATGTGGCAGCACAACCGGAGTTACGTACACGCTATTGTGCGACCAGTCGCATACACAATAATGCGACTACCACACAACCGTATGACAACAACCTTTAGCTGCGTACACAAAAGTGCGTCTTTGCTGTGCACAAACCTGTGACTCAGCCGCGTACTCAGTACTGCGGCACCCCTTTAAACGTAAGGTTCTATCAACAGAGGAAAACAAACTTTTTCCTCTCTTGTCCCTGGATTCTAGTCAGCTTCCTTGATTCATACGGAGATGGATAGCGATCTTTCAGCACAAAGCTGTTGCAGGTAAACCCTGCATGTGGCCACTCCACCCTTTGCTGAAATATCGATAGACGTATGTACCGTGTGAGCAGGTAAGTGACTTCACTACGAGCCCCCAACTAACGATACTGGATCAGAACCTATATACACACCTTCCTATACCTTCTAATATCCTGCCTATACCTTCTAAAGATTACGCTAATTTGCATACGCAGTCATACAGTAAATAAAGACTTAAAACCTGGAATCTGTGGTTCCAAATCACAAGTATTATTCAAGAAAAAAACCTGTCAGTTACACGCTATTGATCCAGACACAATTCGGCGCAAAGGAATTATACAGACCCAAGTACAGTATACATGCGCAGCGCTTCCGGACCAGATGTTAGGCATCAGCAAGAAACCCCTCGTCTATCAGCATTCAGCACGAAGACTAAAGACCCAGTGTTTGAGCACACATATTTATACCCCCCAGAATAGACCGGACAATAGAGAAGTTTGTTGCTGATATCATTGGTTCCCAGGGAGGAAACATCTGTTACAGAGAATTTAACAGGCTGGTTCAAATAGACTCACCCAGCCTCTAACAAGTGGGGGTCTCTGCCCTCCCACCACATGCAACATCTTAACAGTTATTTATATCATATACATTTTATTGCTTGAAGTCTCTGCGGTCCATAACTCGAGAAAGCATGATGCGATCTCCCCACCGATTACACCGGAATACTGTGGAAAGAATACGCATCAGTACAAAACCAAACACGGCTTACTTAGCATGTATAAAACCTTAGTTACCAAACAATCTTTATTTCATAGCATTTATACTAAATGAACAACTTAAATCTTATACCTTAAAGCTTATGAAACCTTGTATGTGAATATGTAATGTGTGAGTATGCGGGGTTTGATATAAAGGTGCTAGTTAACTTGGCGCGGGTGCGTGCGCATTTAGCTACTAAATGGTGTTTTCATATTGGAATTTATGCATTCGCTAATATGCGACTAGTTAACAGCGCAATTGTGCGTATTACTGTGTATATGAGAAATGATGAAAGATGCAATCGCATGGTAATAATAGTAATATCGCCATAAGTACTTAAATGTGAGTTTATCTAAAATGGCGCTTGGGCGGCCATTCACAAAATGGCGTCTTGCGATCTCATTTCTAAGATGGCGTCTTGCGGCCAGTCGCAAGATGGCGTCGCCGCGATTCAATTTTAAACTGATATTGTCTCAGCCAATTTTCCAGCTTCGACACTATCTATTTATCTATCTATCTATTTATCTATCTATCTATCTATTTCCCTGTGCTTAAATGTTGTAAATAATGGTAATCGCTATGGAATCCCGGCTGCCGCATGGCCGGCAGTTCGATTCCCAGCAGAGGCAGCCCGACAGATCAGCAGAGCCCAGCAGCGGAAGCCCGACAGTGCTGGAAATCCAGATCGTCCCTAAGGTAAGTATAAACTAACCTAACCCCCTAACCCTCCTTAGGGGTGCCTAACCCTAACCTGCCCCCCAAGTGCCTAACCCTAGCCCCTCCTTCCCCTAGCCTAACCCTAACCTCACCCCCAAGTGCCTAACCCTAACCTCCCCCCCAAGTGCCTAACCCTAACCCCCCCTCTAAGTCCCTAACCCTAACCCCCCCTTCCCCTAGCCTAACCCTAACCCTCCCGGGGGGGTGCCTAACCCTAAGTCCCCCCCGGGTGCCCTAAACCTAACCCTCCCCCCCGTGGCTGTTCGCTCATGGTGCCCAGCATCCCTTCGATCGGGATGCCGGGCGCCGGTCTCCCGGCGTCGGGTAAATGACAGGCGTCTAGATAGAGACGTCGGTCATTCATCCCACGCCGGGATAAAGCAGCCGTTTTCCCGACTGCATACCAAATAATGTGTTGTTTTATTATGGGCAAAATATGAGCATTAGTAATTTATTATCTAAACACTGTAGACAGTGACACAGGCTGTTAAGCAGGGGAGTGACGGTGGCACAGAATACCATGCACTAGGGTGGCAAGAAACAACAACCCAATAAACCTGGACCTGATTGTTCTTTTCCAGCTTATTTGGGTTTCTTCCAACATCAAGCATTTGTTATCCTCCCGCAATCAATCCTGCCGTGGTCCTTACTACTCCCGGTAATCTCAGTAATCTCGGCACTGTGTAGCGGGGGCGAAGCCATGATGACGCAATCATGTGGCCACCCCCTAATGTTGATTTATGTCCCAGCCACCCCTCCCCCAGCTATGCCAACCTGGCTGCCTCCTCAATATCAGCAAGTATGCCCTACTACTTATGTGCTTGTATCTGTAACACACCTACCACATGTTCACTTTAGACTATGGGCCTTAGGGCCTGATTCAGAGCCGGACGCAATTGGGCGTTCGCTCGTCCGCCGTACGAGCGGAAATAATAAAATTCAAGCGCTCGCTCGTAGCTAATTTTCTGCCCCATAGTCTCCCAACCCCTCCTCTAGCTAGCGAACGTTCAAAATAGCGACCGTCTGTCTCCTCTTTGGTTGCATGGAACGCTTGCACAAGTCAATTCCGGAAGTGGCCCAGTCAGTTTTCGATTGCCTGCTATTTCATTCTTCAAACATACTTTAATCGTTTCATGGCAATCGCTATATTAATTACCTTAATTGCTCTTCACATGTTTTCAATCCAGTTTTTTTTTTCATTGTCAATAAACTTTATTCTTGTCAGTGTGTGTCATTTGTACCGCAGAATACGTACGGTTTCACCAATGGTATTGTTTTTCGAAATTAAAGGTTTTTTGGAATGATACTATTGTTTTCCGTTTTTTATAGGCATATTTTAGTACTTTCATTTTTTTATTTAAATTAGCTTACACATGTCACTGCATCAAGCCTATCATAACTCACATTATATATGTGAGGCTGTAGGTCACATGACTCATACAATAACCAATAGAATGGTTCCTGTTAATTTACAAAGTACATTAGCCAATCAAATATTTTCTAGGGCCTTTATTAAAACTGTTTTCTGTAAAAAAAATCATTACTATCATGAGAGCCTCAGCGTTTTGTAGGCGTGAGCTCCTGGTCCTCACAGAAGTGATGGACCAGAGAATCACCTATCAGCCTCCCCCCATCACAAACCTCCGCAAGCGGATGGCGTACGCGGAGGTGCGCCGCCTGCGCTCCCTCGGCTATCGACGAAATATCGGCCAACTTGAGCGCAGGTGGTTGGATTTGCGCTGCCGAGCCCCATGCCTGTTTGCACGTTTGCGTCTCCAGATTCTGGAAAGTAAGTGTTTATGTGTTTGTATATTTGTATTTTTTTATTTTTTTGTGGCCCTACCTGTGTGTGCATGTTTCCAGTATAGCCCTGTTTGTGTTTTTGGGCCCTACCTGCGTGTGCATGTTTCCAGTATAGACTTGTTTGTGTTTTTGGACCCTACCTGCGTATGCATGTTTCCAGTATAGCCCTGTTTGTGTTTTTGGGGCCTACCTGCGTGTGCATGTTTCCAGTATAGCCCTGTTTGTGTTTTTGGGCCCTACCTGCGTGTGCATGTTTCCAGTATAGCGTTTGTGTTTTTGGGCCCTACCTGCGTGTGAATGTTTCTAGTATAGGAGTGTTGGATTTTTTTGCAGGTTTTTAAAAAAAAAATAAAAAAAATAAAAAAGCATTGTAATTAAATATGTTGGTCTCCACCATTTAGGGGCTGAGCGGAGAATGAGACGGCGAAGACGGGTGTCTCGACCCCTATCCCCCACTCCCACCCAAACATCCTCTGCTCACTCTTCCCCAAATTCCCCCTCCACCCCAGACCTTGCCGCCCGTCAGTCCCCTCCCTCTCCTCACCTTACCATTCCTCCAACTTCCCCCTCCCATCAAACCCCCCCTCTCTTTTCCTCACCCTCCACTTCCTCCCAAATTACACCTCCTCCTTCCCAGAGCCACTGGCCAACCTCCGAAGAGGAGGATTTCGGTGCCCCAGGGCCAGGCACCATTTTGACCGGTATGTTTACATTTTAAACTGTTTTTTTATGGTTTTTGTCATTTGGGTTGATGTTGTCCTTTTGCCTGTGCAGTTCAAAATATTAAAGTAGTTCCAATGTTTTTGATATATATCTTTGTGAAACAATGTCAAGGATGTTTTACCCTTACACATATGACACATGTCCAAACACTCACACTTGTGTCTTTCTTGTTAACGCTACCCACAAATGTTGTATTTTTTCCCCTTTGTAGTTTTTTTTTGTTTTGTTTTTTTATATTTTTTTGGGGCCCTTATTTGTTTTGAATCTGTTCGTTTTGCATTCCTTTTGTTTTGGGCATGTTTTGGCTTTTTATTTAGTTTATTTTAACGATAGTCTGAATTGTTAGATTTTTTTACAAATATAAATGAAGGTGTCATTTTACTAATCCACACATTTTTTTCACCCACAGAGGAGCAGAGGTGGAATGAGGCCTTGTCTGCGGGCTTAATGGAGCTACATGGCCATGTCGTAGCAATGCTGGTCTCCTTGGACCATATTTTGGCGAGCCTGCGCCACTAATTTTTTTTGGGGGGCCAAAAACAGTTTGTTTAAAAATAAAGTTTATTTTGATTTATTTAAGTCTCATTCCTTGTGTGTAAATCTTAGATTGTTGAACCTTACATAAGTCAACTATTTGTCCCTGATTTTTAAAGTAATGTAAATTTGTTTGTCGAAAGCTCAAGTAAGTATGTAAGCTTGCACATTAAACACATAACAATACCAATAGGTTTGGAGAAGTAACCTCAAAATGTGATTATTTTTTGGTGTGGGTAATGTTAAATTTAAAGCTACCTGCTTAGGCCTACAATTGCAAACATACTGATTCACCATAATACCTTTGGTGTTTGTTTTTAGCAACAAAGCAGGGTAATAAACTTTTCAAAATAAGAAATTACAGTATTAGGCATTAAGCAACTTTGCATTTTTAGAAACAGGTTACACTTGGTTGTAATTTACGATGGAATTGGTTGGTTAACGTAAAATAAAATTTAATGCACTCAAATAATAAACACCAAGTGAATACACACAATAAATTAAAAAATTCAAAACACACACAAGTCAAAAACACACCAAAACCCCCCAAAAAACACAATCAGGAACTGTTTGAAGAAGTAGCATGCCAACATGAATCCACAAATGAGGAGAAGAAATCATTGTTCCCGAAGTTATATCCAATGTGTCCACATAAAGTCATTTGTGTTGATCAGGTAGTAGGCATGGATTTTTATGGTCATTTTAGGGATTAAAAACAAACAAAAAAAAAACAGTTAAAAGTGTACTTTAAAATATTACATGTCTACATTGTGGCATTTTTAAACATTATGAGGAAATAATTACCTAAAAAATCCAGCCACAACTTCATCGCGTATGGCCCCCCCACATACTGACCTCCGACCAACCTTGGGGGGGCCGTCCTCAGGCAAGGCATCCTCTGGCTGCATTGGGACACCACTCCTTATGGCGATGTTGTGAAATATCCCACACAGGACCACAATTTTTGAAACCATAGCCGGCAAATACATGAGGTCGCCACCAGAGCGGTGGAGGCATCTGAATCAGCCTTTTAAAAGGCCGATACAGCGCTCCACCACCTGCCTGGTGGCTGTAAGTGCGGAATTATACTGACTTTGTGGCCCTGGTGTGGGAGCCAAATAAGGAGTGAGCAGCCAGGGCGTGCAAGGGTAACCACTGTCTCCTGTGAAAATATATAAAAAAACATCAGGACCATTGTGTAACAAGCTTTGCATTGGTTTCAACAGAAGGTGCCAACTTACCCAGAAGCCACGCATCACCAGCTTGTAGGTTGTTTAATTTGTGCCAAATCCCTGATTGCCGGATGACGAAGGAATCATGTGCACTGGGGGATTTGGCATTCAGGGACAGGATCTGGAGGGAGGCATCACATACCACCATTACATTCATCGAGTGAAAGTGCTTTCGGTTCCTAAATATAGCCTTCGCCACATTAAGGGAACCCATATCCAATGGCATTTTAATAAAATGATGGAGGTGTTTAAAAAGGGCCTCCATCACTGCCCTCAGGATCCTTGAAAAGGAGGATTGGGATATTCCAGCGACTATTCCCACAGTGGTTTGAAGGGATCCTGAGGCACAAAAATGTAACACCGACATTAATTGCGTAAGTGGTGGTATTGCTGTAGGACTGTCAATTTGCCGTTCAATATCACTCTCTATTAATGAGAGAGTGTCTATGATGATTTGTGGTGGAAGACGGTATCGCCTTAACACCTCATCATCTGGCATTCCAAAAAGGGTGACACATGTTCTATATATCTGGGGCCTTGCACGCCTACGAGGCCTACGCCTGGGACGAAGTTGAGGTTGGTCGGGTTCTGGAAACATGGCCAATATAATACAACCAACATCAACCTGAAATGTTAAGCAAGGTAGTTATTGGTTTAGACAAATGTGTTAAGAAAAATATACTTATCTTTTCCAAGCAAACCAAAGATGCTTACAGGCCTGGGACGTGTCATGTGCAAATCAACCTACATTTCAAAATTAGAAAATTTTTAAGAGATTAATTAAAAAAACTATGATTGAAAACAAATTTCTTATTCTAAAAAATAGAGAAGGGAGCGCACGTTAGTTCTCAAAATAGTACGCTACATTTAGTGGTAAGACATGATTTTACACAGAAAAATTGAAAACACATTAGTACGCAAAATAGTAGGTTAATTTTACATTTAAAATTAAAAAAAACATTAGTTCGCTAAATAATACGTTACTTTTACAGTTAAAACAACTAAAACATTAGTTCGCTAAATAGTACGCTACATTTAGTGGTAAGACATGATTGTTCACAGAAAAAAAAAACATTACTTAGCGAAACAAATGCTAAGACCAACACATCGAATTTGTAAATTCATGAAACCAAAAACACCAAAAACAGACAAATATCCCAAAGTTCAAAAACATCATTGGGTCACTGCCAAAATAACTGTAAAAAAAGAAAAAAAAATTAAAAAAATTTGTAAACTATTTACTATTATTTTTTACGGTGGTTTTTTAAAATACTTACTCAAAAATTCAAGTACAAAAAGCCAAAAAATAAAAAAAAATGCTAACGGAAAATAAAGAAGTAAGAAAAAACCCAAAAGATCCAAAAAAACAAGTCCTCCTTTTACACAACAATCACTAACAATCCACTCCAACGCAAAACCTCCAACAATCATAACATGCCACCTCGACTCAAGTCACACCAAGCCATAAATAGGCTTTATTTTACCGCTCAAATTAAGGACGGACAGTAGGAGCGCACAAGGAATGATGCGGCCGAATAATGCTGACGCATGTATAAAAACGTCACTGAAGGCCAAAATCGGTCTGCTACATTGACAAAAAACAATGAGTACAGAGCAGCAAAGTACTAGCCAACAGGCACCATGTAAGTGTTTTATTTTTGATGGGAAAATGCGTATGTTTAACATTACATTTTAAAACATTTTACTAAAAATATTTTTTTACATTTTAAAAAAAAGGTGCGGAGGATGCCATGGAAGGGGCTGCTGGCCCTAGTAGGCAAACTAGGGCCCCAAAAAAACGGCAGCCACAATTCACAAGGAAGGAGATGGAGGTTTTGGTGCAAATGTGCAATGACAACCTGGCACAGGCACCAAGGAATATGGGTGCAACCTAGAAATGGAAACTGTGGGACGACATAGCCAGTGGTGTCAATGGTGTGGATGAGTTTGAACATTCAACCCGGGAGGTCAAACGCTGGTACGCAAAAACTACATTTTAATAAAAAGTGTTTACATGGATACTGACATGCCAGACTTTGCGGCTCCTCATGTTGCCCCAGGTAAATGTTGTAATGTTAAAAACTCAGAAATGTGTTTTTGACAATATCTAGATTATAATTTTACTCTTTTCTCCTTTTTTCTCACAGAGACACAGGCGGATGAGTCTGCTCCAGAGGTGAGCTTTGGCCGCAGAATTTCTTCTGGCTCTGCAGGGGAGGAAGCAGTAGATGCGGCTGGGGACCCTGTGGAAGACAGTCCAGGGCATTCCCCCTCGCAGGCAGTGGCCCCCCTCACTGATCTCAATGGTAAAACGGATCAGCAGACCGAGATTCTGCTGAGGATGGACGCCAATCTGCTACGGGTGGCGGACGCCCTGGAGCAAAGTGCTGCGGCCAACGTGACCATTGCTAAGGCCCTTGCGGAAAATACTGGGGCCAACGTGCGAATAGCAAATGCCCTGGAGCAGCTCGTTCGCCAGCACATGTTGGAGCCGGCCTCCCTTCCTGCCAGATCATCAGGATCCTCCACCTCTGGCACAACAACAGCCATCCCTCCAAATGTGCCTAGCCCTATGCCTAGTCCAGAGGCCACAACATCTGCCTCAGGCCAGGCCAGCCGAAGGACTTCCCGGACCCGTTCAGGCTCCCTCCAACCTCCCGCCAAACGGCCTAAAAGGCGATGACAGCACTGGCTGAATTTCCCCACAATCCATCTCTGTGTTTGCCCCATATTCCTGCATGGCAAAAACCTCCCTCTCCTTTCTTGTGAATTGTTTTTATTTGTTTTATTTCTGTTGAAATGCCACTTATTTTGTGGGTGTGTGGGCAAAATGATTTTTAGATTTTGTCCCAAGAAAAAAAATATGTTTACTTTAAAAAAAAATTGAAAGAAAAATAACAAAAAAATTATTACACTTTGGAAACAAAATTGCAAAAATCTATTGTTGATCTATTCACAAACTGGTTAAAAGCTTCCCTCTAACAAACTTACAAACAGTACAACGGAAATAGAAACATTTCATATTTTGCCTAAAAAATAAGGGTTAAAATCAATTTATGAGTTTTAATTAACAATTATCCAAAAAAAAAAAGACGATTGGTTTCTTGGTCCAAAAAAAAAACAAAAAAAAACATGCGTACAATATTGTTTGTCTACAAAATTAAAGGTGCATACACACACAACGATTTTTTGAACTATTATCGTTAAACGATATCGTTTAACGATAATCGTTTGAAAAAATCGTTCACTTTCTGAGTCAAACGATGAACGATTATTGTTCATGCGCGTTCACGTTTGTAGTTTGTAGTTCAGTCAGACTTGTCAACTCAACGATTTTCATTAAGTTAATATGCAAAAATCGTTTGTAGTTCATAAAAATCGTTCATTACATTTAAATGAACATAGTAAATGAACAACTTTAGTAAACGATTTTAGTTAATTTTTTCAAGGTAGAAAATCGTTTACGAAAATCGTTCATTAACTCAGTCGTTGTGTGTGTATGCACCTAAACACTTGAGCTGCATACACACACAACGATTTAGTTAATGAACGATTTTAGTAAACAATTTTTTCCCTTGAAAAAATTAACGAAAATCGTTTACTAAAGTTGTTCATTTACTAAATGTAATGAATGATTTTTATGAACTACAAACGATTTTTGCATATTAACTTAATGAAAATCGTTGAGTTGACAAGTCTGACTGAACTACAAACTACAAACTACAAACGTGAACGCGCATGAACAATAATCATTCATCGTTTGACTCAGAAAGTGAATGATTTTTTCAAACGATTATCGTTAAACGATATCGTTTAACGATAATTGTTCAAAAAATCGTTGTGTGTGTATGCACCTTTACAAATATGTAAAAAGCACTCAAAAAACATTTGTTAGCTAATTGATTGTATGCCCCAGAAATTAGCAGCTGAGTAGTTCACCTGCGTTCGGTTTTTAGCTACTAAAAAAGGTCTATTTGCGAAACACCTTAGAAGCTGTTTAGCAATTAAAAGTTAATTGTTTTTGTTGCCTCACTTGATTAATCGCAACACCATTGATGAGTCCGGGGAAGTACGAGGAGACCATCGTCATTGCGGTAGACTATACCAGACCACAAGCTGAGCGAGCAGTCTTAATGGAAATTGGATCACACAGTGACGTGTACAAAATAGCGTCCACATTGGACGTTTGCACAAGATAATACATGTACGCCCACAAAACGCCTTGCCACGTCTGCGTTTTCTCATCTCCACCCCCGTTACCACCCATAAACGGAACATTCTGTCAATCAAATGACATAGGTCACTTCCTGTTCGCTGTGTATACGAGCGAACGAAAAATGACCGCTATGATCCGGCCGCACATGCGCAATGAGAACCGGACGCATGCGTGGATTAAAACAATCGAATGCATACGAGCGAACGACTGATAGCGTCCGGCTCTGAATGAGGTCCTTAATACAAACGAATCTGCTATGGCTGAATGGGCGTTACTGGGGGGCAACTAGGCATATGCACGTAAAAGAACCATTCCATGGGTATCAGTGGCAAACGCAGGATTTCCAGAGGGGGGTTTCCAAAGGCTTAATTTTAGAGCGAGTGTGGCCAGTCAATGAAGAGGGCAGAATTAGTACTTAACCAGCTTTATTAAGCGTCATACAAAGTGTATTGTGTGTATTAATTCCAGCATATACAGGACCAGTAAGCCATTAGATGCGCCAGTAGGCCATCCTGCCTGAGCTGAACATATTTATTTTAGATGTGGGCACCATTCCAGACTATTGGAGCCTGGAGGAGCAGCAGAAGAACCTAGTACTGCATTGCCCCGGACATGCTGTATATGTACATATTGGGCTCTATAGCAGTGCATCTCTAAAGGCCCCCATACATCAGAGATTGATTGCAGCAATCGTGCAATTTGCAATCGATTTGTGTATAAAAATCTTTCCCTTTTTCAATCGATTGTGGCAATTCTGCAATCTGCAATCAATTGTGTATAAAAATCTTTCCCTTTTTCAATCGATTGTAAATTGCATGATTGCTGCAATCAATCTCTGATGTATGGGGGGCCTTAACAGTGCATGTTTTCCAGATCTTCTACTTGGTGCACAGGTTATTTATTACTGGCTGATACATGTTAAAAGATCCACAGGTGGTGCTAATTATTTCATTTGTGATACTGAGAAGAACATGTAGCACTAGTAACAATCTATTATATATTGTGGTCATGGTGTGGGCTGAGGAGGGGGGTTTCCAGGCAGACGGAAACCCCCTGCGTTTGCCTGTGGGTATGTGGTCGGGGTACTTTTACTACTTACTATTCTGAGTTGTGCATATGCAAAGTGAATACAAAACTCAGACCTTAGATCCACACCTATAAATTTGGAAACTGCTATTGACATGGAATGGCTGTACTGATTGGAATGTCTTATTAAGCACTACAGCTTTACATAAAATGCGGATTGGCTGCAGGGAAATGGTGCAGCGTCATTTACCTGGAAACGTACGCAGTAGACTCTAGCACAGAGACAGAGTCTACACACTTGCGGTGCAGAATAGAGAGGAATAGTGAGGAGAGGGCCCAGACATAGGAGCATATTCAATTGGGCGCGAGGTTTAGCGAGGAAAAAACCTTGCACCCCTCACGCCCAATTTGGATTACCGTGGGTATGCGCGCTCCCGATACCCGTGGTATCCAATTAAAAAAAAGTGGTTGCAGGGTTTTCAGCTCTGAAAACCTGCGCCGCGTTAACAAAAATTATTCTGCACTTACCTGCCTGGGGGTCTCCGGTGGTCTCCGCGGCCCCCGGTGGCCTCCCCTCTATCTTCTCACTGGAGAGGGGGCTGCTGGGAGGCTCCAGGGGCTGCTGGGAGGCTCCAGGGGCTGGTGGAACAGGCAAGGGCTGCTGGGAGGTGTAGTTCTCCCAGCGCCCATTCCGGGGGGTGCACACTGAATTTGGGGGGGTACACATACATACTTATGCACACACACACTCACTCATACACACTAATACCCCTTTTACACCGGAGCTAAAACCCGGGTTTTTGAAGGGTTAACCCGGGCAGCTCCCTGGTGTAAAAGGGCAGAGGGTTGGATCGCCGGGTCGAGTGACCCGGCAATCCAACCCAGGTAACTAGCAGGGTTTAACACGGGCGTAGCCCGTGAAACCCTGCTGTGGGAACAGCGCACTCCGGGTCACGAAGACCTGGAGTGCGCTGCTAGCCGGCCGATTGGTCCGGCTTCAGTGGCGCTTGGAGATGACGTCATCTCCAAGCGACCACTTTCACTCCGCAAAAGCCGGGTCTATGCAGACCCGACTGCGGTGTGAGCGGCGCTGACTCGGGAATATCCCGAGTCAGCGCCGGCAAAATTCCGGGTCTGATCCGGATAGGAACTTTGTTCCAACTCCGGGTCAGACCCGGAATTTAGGTGGAAAAGGGGTATTACACTCACCCACACTGACATACTCACCCTGCTATAGAAGAGCAGGCTTCTGACACTGGATGCAGAAGACAGCGCTGCAGAAGGTGAGTAATTAAAGACTAATTAAGCTAATTGGAAACTTCCAATTGCTTAATTAGTCCTCAGGGGGGTACCGCCGGTGTGCCAGAGCAAGTCCCGCTGATTTTTCCTAAAATTAACGATTTTAGAAAAAAATCACATTTGCTCTGGAGGTGTGAGAATAAAAACCTCCCGGTGCACAAGAGAAAATAATAAACTGCACCTAATTGAATAGCAAAAATCCCGCACCTGCAGGAATTTTTGCTTTTCTCGGCCACAATTGAATATGCCCCATAGACTGCACACGTCATCTCCAAGCGCCACTGAAGCCGTACCAATCGGCTGGCTTGCAGCGCACTCCAGATCATCGTGACCCGGCGTGCGCTGTTCTCACAGCAGGGTTTCATGGGCTACGCCCGTGTTAAACCCTGCTGTTTACCTGGGTTGGATTCCCGGGTCACTCGACCCGGCGATCCAACCCTCTCCCCTTTTACACCAGGGAGCAGCCCGGGTTAACCCTTCAATAACCCATGTTTTAGCTCCGGTGTAAAAGGGGTATTAGCCTTATGACTCCATAGACCAAACTCACATTTGTTTCTATAGTGGAGTACATTTCAGCAATTACTTTTACTTTCCCTAGGCTACATGTGAATTAACTGTGCACGTCTGAAATGCTTTGTTTACTAATGCATATTGCCACCTTTTCAGTCAAATGTCAGATCATAATAAATTCACATAAACAATGAAGTCACATAAACATTAGAAACATTAACAATTTAACTTATTCATTAGAGGGGTCATTATTTGCAGCTTTGAGCCCCACTTATACCCCTTTTACACCGGTGCTAAAACCCGGGTTTTTGAAGGGTTAACCCGGGCAGCTCCCTGGTGTAAAAGGGCAGAGGGTTGGATCGCCGGGTCGAGTGACCCGGCAAACCAACCCAGGTAACTAGCAGGGTTTAACACGGGCGTAGCCCGTAAAACCCTGCTATGGGAACAGCGCACTCCGGGTCACGATGATCTGGAGTGCGCTGCTTGCCGGCCGATTGGTCCGGCTTCAGTGGCGCTTGCAGATGACGTCATCTCCAAGCGTCCACTTTCACTCCGCAAAAGCCGGGTCTATGCAGACCCGACTGCGATGTGAGCGGCGCTGACTCGGGAATAGCCCGAGTCAGCGCCGGCAAAATTCCGGGTCTGATCCGGATGAGAACTTTGTTCCAACTCCGGGTCAGACCCGGAATTTAGGTGGAAAAGGGGTATTAGCTAAAGATTAATTGGCAACTCCCTCAGACCATTGATACTTTGGTTGCAGAGTGCCTGTGGCAGTTATTACGCTATCATTGAATCTCCCACTGTTGTTAAACCATTGAAAGTATGCAGCCATAGTTACCATGGAGTGTCACAGGTTACATGGTGAACTGAGGTGTCAGGATTCATAACAGAATCCATAGCATACCTAATGTGCTTTCCATTATCTATGGCACCACATGATAGTAACACCACTGAATACAAAAACCCATCTTCTTTAGAGGAACAAAACCAATTTCCTCTGTGCACTGGTAAAATACCTACTGAAATTTTCTGTAGTTATCTTTAAAAGGTCACAGTGATTACAGAAGTTTGAAAAGAACACATGGTACGTGTTATCGCTCCTTTCCTGCAGTGACAAAAATAATAATGGCAGTTCCTCATTGCAAATTATTTTTTTCACCATTATTAGATAAAAGGTAATTCAACTATTTAATTTAAAATTGTATCTAGCAAGAGTATATGTATGTCTTATGTCTCTTATATTTTTTCAAATATTTGAATGAGTTTTCAAAGGTAATATTGCTACATATTTTTTTTCATACAACCAGTTATACAACATGAAAGTGTTATATGGATCCAAAAAAAAAAAAAAAACACAAGATGACAGAATAAGAAAGAGCTTCTAATTAATAAACATGTCAATGTTATGTGTTCAAAGCCTAACAATTCAAATAAATAAGTCAATGGAGACTATAAGCTATAAAAAATTATTTACAGCAAGAAAAATGGTGTAAAGATTTATTTTTTTTTAGCAACTTTAAAATAACATTCTCAAGCTGCATACACACACAACGATTTTTTTAATGATTATCGTTAAACGATATCGTTTAACGATAATTGATGGCAAAAATCGTTCACTTTCTGAGTCAAACGATGAACGATTATCGTTCATGCGCGTTCACGTTTGTAGTTTGTCGTTTGTAGTTTGTCGTTCAGTCAGACTTGTCAACTCAACGATTTTCATCAAGGGAATATGCAAAAATCATTTGTAGTTCATAAAAATCGTTCATGACATTTAGTAAATGAACAACTTTAGTAAACGATTTTAGTAAATTTTTTCAAGGGAAAAAATCGTTTACTCAAATCGTTCATTAAAAAAATCGTTGTGTGTGTATGCAGTTTAAGAAGTTTTATTTTCCAAATTTGAAGGGTGGGGTCATATTTGTACCATGTCTTCCAGTACAAAAAATAAACAAATAACAAAATTTTAATTATAATACAAGTTTTGTTTGTTTTCTATTAATTAAAAAAAAAGAAAAAAAATTCTTAAAAGATAGATGTCTCTCATATTATTTATTAAGTTGAATTTATATATACCATATGTTTTTTATGTTTTTAAAACAAATGCAGCATGGCCCCTGCCATTGCTCTGTTGCTGCCGGCATTGGCAAGTGTGTATGCACTTGCTGATGCAGGCCCCCCAGCAAGACGAGGTCGAGCTGGGTACACATTGTTTTCAATTGGCATATTCAATTGGGCGTGAGAATAGCAAAAATACTGCAGGGTTTTTCCTGCAGGTGCGGGAGTTTTGCTATTTTGGGAGGTTTTTATTTGAGCGCCTCCAGAGCACGTCTGATTTTTTCTAAATTCGTTAACTTTAGGAAAACAATCAGCAGGACTTGTTCTGGGACTGCGACGGCACCCCTCTCCATAGGACTAATTAAGCAATTGGAAGTTTCCAATGAGCTTAATTAGTTATTAATTACTTACCTTTTGCAATGCTGTATTCTTCCTTCAGCGCTGGGACCCGGTCTCCTGCAGCAGAGTGAGTAATTTAGTGTGTGTGAGTGTGTATGAGTGTGTATGAGTGCCCATATCCGTGGTAATCCAAAATTGGGTTCGAGAGGTGCAAGGTTTTTTACCTTAAACCTTGAATATGCCCCTTAGCCTATCTTGAACCAATCTTATTTGAGACAAATTTCTATGTATATTGTATACTACTAGAGATGTGTGAATCGATTTAAATTAAGAATAAAGCTGGCCGTAGACTGCATGATACTGATACTTGTCAGTGCAACTGGCTGATAATCAGGTGTATGGAGGCTATCTCCATTCACAGCCTGAAGTTGGCTGAATGAAAGTTTGGTGTATTGGACAGGTTTGACAACCAAGCCAAATGATCCAGACCATTTTTTCAACTGGTTTTGACAGGCATTAGAATTGAATAAACCAATACTGTATAAATGCCAATATCAAGTTTATTGCATTGACTGTCAGGTATTTTTGAAGACTAGTGTACAGAAAAGTAAAGTACTGACAAAAAAAATGTGACATATTTCCATTAATACGTGTGGTTTCCTTTATATGAGGCAGGCAAATGAAATGATGGACCTGTTCAATAATTTCTATCATCCCTTATATCAGATTATGAAAGAGAGCTCTCTCTATTAGCCACATCTTTGCTGACTTAGAGGACAATAAGTCAGGTCCTAGCAGTGGTGAAAACACAATTCATCTGAAAAACAGCCCGTCTAACAATGGGACAGATGGAGCTACAGCTCCAGGCCTCCACATAGAAATAGGCCAATCATCATGACAACATGATGATTATAAGTATTAAAATTGCATTTCTATTTCCTTCACAAAATGATGCAATTTTTATATTTTTTTTAGCATACAGGTATGTTTTGATTGCAGGCATTAGGCAGGTGATTTCAGTCCATATCTCAGAGTATTCCTCAGGTTGAATAACACCATTAATAAATCTGAGACATTTTTCCAATAAGTGCTTGGCAGGGCAAACTGCCCTTTTGGCCAGTCCAATGGATGCGTGGATAACTAGGACTGCTGGTGGTATGCTTGATGTCCCATATCTTGATGAAGTCCTGGAACTAAATGCTCACGAGCAGCATGTCATGATCCATGAGGAGCTGTTTTGGGATGCCATGCACAGAGAAGTGCATCTCTCCAACTTGTTGATGACTACTGAGCTGCTAAGGTAAAGCAAGTAGTCCATTCAAACCTCAAAGAGTACAAAAAATACAGCACCAGATGCTCCATCCGAATCCAATCAAAGATGTCAGCTGCAACAATGGACCAGTTAAGGTCAGAAATCTCATGCAAAGTCAAAGGCTCTTTGACATGATGAGCTTGAAGGGTATTGCAGGAGGCACAAGCAGAGACCACACAATTCAAGTCACTAGACATGGAGGGCCAATACAGAGGATCCTTAGCCCTATATTTAATTTTTCTCACAACCAGGGTGGAGGATATTTCTCGACATAACGTTGCATTTGGAAAATGTTGATAGTTATCTTTATGGTAGTATTGGTGTCTTTGTATGTGAGGGTGGTGAATATTTCATACTTCTCTGTCCACAGATCAACACTTTACACCAGTAGTTCCCAAACTGGGTGCTGTGCCAACCCAGGATGCCTCAGGGCACTTGCAAGGGTGCCTCAAGTTGGTGGTCCAGTACCAATTAAATTATTTTTAGTCAGATAGGCAAAACCAATGCTAATGGCTGCCAATCAATAATTTAGTGGACAAAAAGAAGCTCAGCCCTGTCAACCACCACACAACTGAACCTAAAGATGACATATAAGCATAATTTACTTCATTTAATTTTTGCTGAATTTCTCAATAAGAAAGTTTTGGCCCAGGGATGCCGTGGAAAAAATGCTGATACTCTACCTGCCATGATTCAAAAAAGTTTGGGAATCACTGCTTTCAATAATAAAATCCATTAACAGTTTCAGTGTTTGGCTTGATCTCTACATCATTAACTTTGCGTGGTTGGTACTGTAGGTGGACTGTGTAGTGTACACTTGTTTATTGTAATTTTGTAGGTGGACTGTGTACAGTACACTTGTTTATTGCAATTTTTTTACTTAAATCTGCACCATTTTGCAAAGTGGTTAGGCTAAGAATTTCCTCCTGCTCCGCATAAACAAATGTGTCAGACCACATAGGCAAATGTGTTGATTGCCTCAAAGCCAGCTAGGTTTAACCAGGGCCAGCACTAGGGGTGTTCGACCAGTGCGGTCACACAGGGGCGCCACCCATAGAGGGCGAACCCCTCCCCAACATCCTGATTTCAGCAGGACAGCACTGTCCTGCTGTTCCACCTGTGGGATACTTCCCAGGGAGTGTGATTACTGATATGGGGGTGTGACCAGTGATGTGGGGGTGTGGTCTGTGTCATGAGGTGTGGCTAGCACCATGGAGCATAGCTACCCA
Organism: Taudactylus pleione; assembly: GCA_031769625.1. NCBI lineage: Eukaryota > Metazoa > Chordata > Amphibia > Anura > Myobatrachidae > Taudactylus > Taudactylus pleione. The sequence continues at coordinate 9,386,356 of JAUIMM010000052.1, read as the reverse complement.
CCTACATTGAACCATCTTCATTTCCCTATCCTCTTTGATTATATGAAGCAGCGGTGGCCAACCTGTGGCTCTTGAGCCACATGCGGCTCTTCCATTGTCCTAATGCGGCTCCCCTGACTGACACTGACTGCTGTTGTGACACTTGGAGAGGCTGCTGTTGTGACACATGGGGGGGCTGGATTGTATTATGTGAATCTGATTTTTTTTTCAATGTATTTTTTTGTGGATGTGGCTTTTTTAGTGTATTTTATATGGATCTGGGGTTTTTAGTGTATTTTATGGTGGATGTGGCTTTTTTAGTGTATTTTATGTGGATGTGCCTTTTTCAGTGTATTTTATGTGGATCTGGCTTTTTTAGTGTATTTTATGTGGATGTGGCTTTTTTAGTGTATTATTTTTGTGGATGTGGCTTTTTTAGTGTAATTTATATGGATCTGGCTTGTTTCAGTGTATTTTATGTGGATCTGTTATTTTCAATGTTTTTTTTATTGTTCTGGCTTTTTCTCTCCCTTTAATAGTTACCTCCACGGTGATTGTGTGCATGCGCTTTTACATGCTCCTACAAAATAAAAAATCATACCAGGGGCGTGGCCTAGCTGGCCCAAGGCCACATCCCTTTTTGCATGTTCGCATGATCTCGGTTCTTAACATACCTACAGATATTTTTGGGCTCTAAGACTCTGACCGGTTGGTAACCTTGTCAGACCCGGAATTTAGGTGTAAAAGCAGTATCACACTGAAGCTTTGATTCTAGCCGTTTGTCTATGCCTGTTATTGCGCCGCACGTTACTGCATGTTTGCTTTTGCTGTGAGGGCACCGGCCAATGTGTATGCATGCGTGAAAAAAAAAAAAAAAAAAAAATATATATATATATATATATATATATACACACATACAGTGTATATACAAACACATACAGTATATACAGTCAGGTCCATAAATATTGTGACATTGACAGAATTTTCATATTTTGGCCTCTAGTCACCACCACAATGGCTTTGAAATGAAACAAACAAGATGTGCTTTAACTGCAGACTTGCAGATTTCATTTGAGGGTAATTACATCCAAATCAGGTGAACGGTGTAAGAATTACAACGGTTTCTATATGTGCCTCCCACTTTTTAAGGGGCCAAAAGTAATGGGACAAACTAAACAATCCTAAATCTAACTTTCACTTTTTAATACTTTGTTGCAAATCTTTTGCAGGCAATTACAGCCTGAAGTCTGGAACGCATAGACATCACCAGACGCTGGGTTTCATCCCTGGTGATGCTCTGCCAGGCCTCTACTGCAAATGTCTTCAGTTCCTGCTTGTTCTTGGGGCATTTTCCCTTCAGTTTTGTCTTCATCAAGTGAAATGCATGCTCAATCAGATTCAGGTCAGGGAATTGACTTGGCCATTGCATAACATTCCACTTTTTAGCCTTAAAAAACTCTGGTTGCTTTTGCAGTATGCTTCGGGTCATTGTCCATCTGCACTGTGAAGCACCGTCCAATGAGTTCTGAAGCATTTGACTGAATATGAGCATATAATATTGCCCAAAACACTTCAGAATTCATTCTGCTTTTGTCAGCAGTCACATCATCAATAAATACAAGGGAACCAGTTCCATTGGCAGCCATACATGCCCATGCCATGACACTACCACCACCATGCTTCACTGATGAGGTGGTATGTTTTGGATCATGAGCAGTTCCTTTCCTTCTCCATACTCTTCTCTTCCCATCACTGTGGTACAAGTTGATCTTTGTCTCATCTGTCCATAGGATGTTGTTCCAGAACTGTAATGGCTTTTTTAGATGTTGTTTGGCAAACTCTAATCTGGTCTTTCTGTTTTTGTGGCTCACCAATGGTTTACATCTTGTGGTGAACCTTCTATATTCACTCTTGTGAAGTCTTCTCTTCATTGTTGACTTTGACACATATACACCTACCACCTGGAGAGTGTTCTTGATTTGGCCAACTGTTGTGAAGGGGTTTTTCTTCACCAGGGAAATAATTCTGTCATCCACCACAGTTGTTTTCCGTGGTCTTCCGCGTCTTTTGGTGTTGCTGAGCTCTCTGGTGAGTTCTTTATTTTTAAGAATGTTCCAAACAGTTGATTTGGCCACACCTAATGTTTTTGCTATCTCTCTGATGGGTTTGTTTTGATTTTTCAGCCTAATGATGGCTTGCTTCACTGATAGTGACAGCTCTTTTAGATCTCATATTGAGAGTTGACAGCAACTGATTCCAAATGCAAATGTCACACCTAGAATCAACTCCAGACCTTTTACCTGCTTAATTAATAATGAAATAACGAGGGAATAGCCCACACCTGTCCATGAAATAGCTTTTGAGTTGATAGTCCCATTACTTTTGGCCCCTTAAAAAGTAGGAGGCACATATAGAAACCATTGTAATTCCTACACCGTTCACCTGATTTGGATGTAATTACCCTAAAATTAAATCTGAAAGTCTGCAGTTAAAGCACGTCTTGTTTGTTTCATTTCCAAGCCATTGTGGTGGTGAATAGAGGCCAAAATATGAAAATTCTGTCAATGTCCCAATATTTATGGACCTGACTGTATATATATATATATATATATATATATATAAAACCACACAATATATTTACATATACAGTATTTATATATGTGTATATATATATATATATATATATATATATAGTATACGTACACACATATTTTATATATATATATATATATATAAACTAAACCACACACAGTGTATATATATATATATATATATACACACACACAGTATAAATACATATATAGTGTATATGTTTATATACTATATATATACGTTGTGTGCATGTATGTGTGCATATGTATAATTTATATATACATATATATATATACATATATATATATATATACATATATATATATACTAGAGATGTGCGCCGACCCCCGTGTTTTGGTTTTGGTTTTGGATCTGGATCTACCCTGGTTTTATATCTGGATTGGTTTTGCCAAAACCTCACCTCCGTATTTTGTTTTCGTGTTTTGGTTTTGCTAAAATCATATAAAATGGGCCTGTTTTTGTTCCTACAGTATAATTAACCTCAATGAAATTTATTTACAGTCATTTCCAATCAATTTTGACCACCTCACAATATTATTTGCTTAATCTAGTTAAGGCCAAAAGGTTGCATCCAGCTATCTGGCTGACTAAGCTAAGTGACACAGTGGGCGGCACTAACATGTGGCAGTTCAGTTTCTAAATTCCAACACGGATACAGTGTGTTATACAGTGTGGGTTGGATACACCAATAGTGCACTTACTGTGACAGTAGTGTCGGCAGGGCGGGGTTGCTGACGGTGTCCTCAGTACATGGAATGGCAGTGCTACTGTCCTGGCAGTGTCCTCAGTGAAGGGTAACGGTGAAGTTGGCAGTGCGGGGGTGCCAGCGGTGTCTTTAGTGCAGGTTTGCTGGCTGTGTCGGCAGTGCGGGGGTGCCAGCGTTGTCTTTAGAGCAGGTTTGCTGGCTGTGTTGGCAGTGCGGGGGTGCCAGCAGTGTCTTTAGTGCAGGTTTGCTGGCTGTGTCGGCAGTGAGGGGGTGCCAGCGGTGTCTTTAGTGCAGGTTTTCTGGCTGTATCGGCAGTGCGGGGGTGCCAGCGGTGTCTTAGTGCAGGTTTGCTGGCTGTGTCGGCAGTGAGGGGGTGCCAGCGGTGTCTTAGTGCAGGATTGCTGGCTGTGTCGGCAGTGCGGGGGTGCCAGCGGTGTCTTTAGTTTCAGGTTTGCTGGCTGTGTCGGCAGTGCGGGGGTGCCAGCGGTGTCTTAGTGCAGGTTTGCTGGCTGTGTCGGCAGTGCGGGGGTGCCAGCGGTGTCTTAGTGCAGGTTTGCTGGCTGTGTCGGCAGTGCGGGGGTGCCAGCGGTGTCTTTAGTGCAAGTTTGCTGGCTGTGTCGGCAGTGCGGGGGTGCCAGTGGTGTCTTAGTGCAGGTTTGCTGGCTGTGTCGGCAGTGCAGGGGTGCCAGCAGTGTCTTTAGTGCAGGTTTGCTGGCTGTGTCGGCAGTGCGGGTGTGCCCTCAGTGCAGGCTTGCTGGCTGTGTTGGCAGTGCAGGTGTGATCTCAATGTAGGGTGCCGGTGGTGTCGGCAGAGCGGAGGTGCCAGCGTTGTCCTCAGTGCAGGTTTGCTGACTGTGTAGGCAGTGCAGGGGTGCTGGTGGTGTCCTCACTGTGGGAGTGTCGGCAGTGTGGGGGTCACTGACGGTGTCCTCAATACGTTGGGCAGCAGTGCTGGAGTGTTGGCAGTGGTGGTGTTGGCAGCAGGGGATGCTGCCAGTGTGGCTGCCGGCGGTGTTGGCAGCGGGTGGTGTCGGCAGCGGGGGGGTGCCGGCGGCGGGGAATGGCGGGCACCATCTTTTTTTCCCTATTTTGTAGTGTTTTCAATTGGTTTAATGCTGATTGGCTGAGAGCCGTGACAGATGGCTCTCTCAGCCAATCAGCGTTAAGTCCGCTGAAAACAAAACCTCGCGACTCGACAGAGGGGCCACAAGGTTTTGGCTCGGGTCAGGATCGCGCCGCCCCAAAAATTCGGGTGGGTCCGGTTCTCAGGGAACTGGACACACTCATCTCTAATACATACATACATGCAGGGGCGGAACTAGCGGTGGTGCAGCCGGTGCCTTGCACCGGGGCCCGCTGTGGTGCATCCGACAGTGCTGCTGCCCGCCGACCTGGTCCCCATTAACAAAAATTGGAGCCGGAGCGGACCCGCTTCGGCTGCTACGGCTCTGATATGACAGACACCCGCCGCGGCCCGGCCCCTTGTTAAGACACGGCGCGCGTGACGTAATGACGTCATGTGCGCCATGTCATAACAAGGGGCCAGGCTGCTGGTGAGGATCGAGAGGAGCCGCGGATCGAGAAGGGCAAGTGAGGAAGGAAATAAGGTAAGTAAGTTGCGGTAGTATGGGGGGGATCCATGCTTCTGATAATTATGCAAATACTTCTCTGGGAAGAGAGATTTTGGAACAGTGGAATTTACTTTCTTTTCTCCACCTCCACGACCAGGAAGTCACATCCTCTATACGAGATAATCCTTTATTATGGAATGGCAGAAATATATGGCATATTGTAAAAAAAAAAAGATGGATGAAATTCCCATAAGTCGTTATTTCTTCTGTTCTTTGGCAACCCCAAGTTTCAAAATGGTGTGGCGGCCCATCCATTTACAATTTGGCGGGTGGGGGTATTACTAATCTGGGCTGCTTAGTAAATAGAAGCTTGCATCAAGTGCTGACGTTCGCTGAGGCTGTGAAGAGATATGGAACTTTGGCCCTCATTCAGAGCCGTACGCTCTGAGCAGAGCGCACGCTCTGAATGAGGGCCGGGCTCCATTTTCATGGAGCGTCCTCCTGGACGCTCGTATAGCTGTGGGTCACCACCCACAGGCTATACGAGCGTGCTTTTTGATGGCCGCGATGGTCGAGACCATCGCGACCATCGAAATTGCGAGCCGGAGCCTGCGGTTGAGGTTTTCAACCGCAAGCTCCGGAGTGATTTTGGCTCTATCAGAGCCAAAATCACTCCCACTGACATCACTAGTGATGTCAGTGGGCCGGCTTCTGACGGGAGGCGTTCCCGTGGGAACGCCCCCGTCAGGGAGGCACGCCCCCGGCACGCCCACCAAAGGACAGCCGCTCGCGAGTGGGTCTGAATCAGGCCCTTTGTCAGGTTATCCCCTGGCCTTCCTGCAAGCCAAACATTATATCAGTTCTGTGGTTAGAGTGTTTTCTGATGGTGATAGGGAGAATCCAGTGGATACTCTATTGTCCCCCTATACTTAAGAAGGCCAGCTCAATCTATTACCAATATTTTAAGGTAGATTTGAATCATATGTCTTCCTCTAAGGGATTATCACAATAGTTGTTAAAGTTTCCAAATTATACGGTTGAGGACCTTCTTGCTATTCTCAATACGTCATGTAGAACCCTTACGTCATCTATGTATGTGGAAATGTTTTTAAACATATTTCATAGGGTATATCTGTCCCCACATAAAAGCTTTCTTATGGGGCGTTCTACATCTCATGCGTGTTATAGATACGGAGAGGGCCACGCTGATCTGTACCACTGTTTTTGGTCCTGCCCACTAATTCGGAGATTTGGGCTTCAAGTTAAATATTATGCGGAGGCATCTCTACTAAATTATGTTCCTTTTACAGCGGAGTGGGCAATATTCGGCCTTTTATGTGACTAATTCACAGCACATACCAATTCTAACATACAAAATTCTACATAGTAGAGCTCATCCTGTTGGGTTGTAAACAACAGAGACCTCCACTGTGGATTGTTTGCAGTATACAAAGCAGAAACATCTATGGTGGCTGGTATATAAAACCGACTCCTTCATAATCACTTCAATAGAAGCAATCAAGGGGCAGCTTGACTCTACTGTCATCACAAGTTTTTATACACAAAAACATAACATATTTTTAATACTATGAACCAATTAAGGATACTGCCTTTGAACCTCTATATACCCCTGCCTATAATATCCTTCCTATAAACCTCTAAGGATGACGATAATTTGCGTACGCAGTCATCCAGTAAATAAAGACTCCAGACCTAGAACATGTGGTTCCAAAGCACAAAGTATTATTCAAGTAAAAGTACAGCAGTTACACGCTATGATCCTCATAAAATCTTAGCGCAAAGAGATTATACAGACCCAAGTACAATTATACATACGCAGCGCTCTCTGGTCCAGATGTTAGGCATCAGCAAGAAACCCCTCGTCAATCAGCATTCAGCACAAAGACTAGGAACCCAGGGTCAAAGCACACATATTTATACCCCCCAGAAATAAACAACACAATAGAGAAGTTTGTTGCTAATACCATTGGTCCTAAAGGAGAGGGCATATGTTACAAGGCATTTAACAGGTTGATTCAAATAGACACAACCCAGCCTCTAACAACTGGGGGTCTCTGGTTTCCTGCCTCATGCAACATCCTAACAGTTGTTCATATTATGTACATTTTGTTGCTTGAAGTCTCTGCGGTCCATAAGTTGAGAATACATGATGCGATCTCCACACCGATGGTACCGGAATACTGTTGAAAGAGTACGCATCAGTACAATACCAATCACTTATCATGTATAAAACCTTAGTTACCAAATAATCTTTATTTCACAGCATTTATGCTAAATGAACAAACTTAAATCTTATACTTTAAAGCTTATTAAACCTTTTATGTGAATATGTAATGTGTAAGTATGTGGGGTGTGATGTAAAGACGCTAGTTAACTTGGGGCAGATGCGTGCGCATGAAGCTAATAAACAGCGTTTTCATACAGGATCTTATGCATTCGCTAATATGTGATTAGTTAACAGTGCAATTGTGCGTATTAATGTGTGTATGAGAAATGGTGCACTTAAATCTCACTTAAACTAAGTGAACACCTAGTAGTGTGGAATGCTGAGCCTTATAGTTCCACACGCCCCCCTCTCTCAGCAGACCCCAGCCTTCCCAGGCTCAAAAGTACAGTCCTTTGTTCTCCCAGGTTCTTGTGTAAATGCAAATTAGCACAGCTACAAGACCCAAATCTCAGATAACACTCTTGGCTTTGAAGGTATTTTATTGTAGGAAGCCTGCTAATGTAAGGTGCTACAAACGACCCTCTTGCTGTATTCAAGCAGGGCCACCTGGAGTGAGAGCAGATGTTATGTCCATGAAGCTTGTCTACACAGGCTAGTTGTCATGTGGCTATTTGCTCTGTTTAGCTAATGCAATCCAATTTTGACAAACTGTACAGCCATTTCTGAAATATATCCTTTAGGGGAATTATAATAATATACACACTTTATCCAGAGCACCCAAACTACGTAAAGTCATGAAATGGGCTTTTGATGAATCGCCGTAACTTATGGCGATGGTCACAGATGCAATCGCATGATGCTAATAGTAATATCGCTACATGTACTAAAGTGTGAGTTTATCTAAAATGGCGCTTAGGCGGCCATTCGCAAAATGGCGTCTTGCGATCTCATTTCCAAGATGGCGTCTTGCGGCCAGTCGCAAGATGGTGTCGCTGACCACCATCATAATTTCGTTCTTTCGTTTTACTCTATTTTTACATTTTCCACACTTCAACACAATAGGAACACACCGGACACATATGCCAATTATTATGATGACAATCAGAATAAGTATTAAGAATTTGCCTATACTGGCGATCATTTCCTGGACCCATTCCCCTAGACCTGAGAACCATTTCACTGGGTTCAGCCATGAAACCCATCCTTCTATCTCCTCCCTTACTTCAGCCACTGAAGCGTTATGGTTCTTACGAAACTCCCATTTTAGCTGCAGAATTTCATCCATCTTCCGGTCTATCACCTCCTTGGGGTCGCTGGTATCATTGGTGACATAGGTGCAACATTTTACTCCAAATTGGGTGGCCAATATTACGCAATACCTATTAGCAGGACTTACCTATATTGTGCCTTGACTGGTGTGCATATTACATTGCCAGACTCCATGCTCTAACCAATGTAGTAGATGTGCTAGTCTGAGTGGGAAGTGGCTCAGGCTTCCTGCTAATATTTAGACTGTGTAGTGCAGCTTTGGTTCATTTTGGGGGTATGGGTCCCCCTAGATTGCTTTGCTAGTCTGCTTCAGGGCACCGCAGTATAACACATTTTCTTTTAACACATTTTAATACCTCACTGTCTGTTTCTTTTATATATATGTATTTCACTTTTTTATTTTTATTCTGTATATGCGGCCAATGGCTGCTCTTAACACTTCACTTTTCTTATTAGAGCAGTGCATTGGGGTGGTTTAGCTGGGCTAGTTTGGGGGTGTCCTGCGCTCTGGATTTGAGCCCTAGTATGTTAGAGACCTGCCCGACAAGAGGTTACCCGGATATGGTGGGCAGGACCATAACCTTGGCCAAGATTATGCCAAAAACCTCTACTGTATTTACTGCAAAATGTATTTATTTATATATAATCAGTTAATTTGGAGTTGTGCACCTGTATTTCTTCTTTGTGTATATATCAATGGTCTCCACAGGTAGCACCTCCAATTATATATATATGTCCAGAGTGTGCAGTCTGAGATCCATTTTCTTTGTAAACTAATTAGTGCATTGATTTGCACACCTGGGAAGCCTGAGCCACTTCCCACTCAGACTAGCACCTCTACTACATTGGTTAGAGCATGGAGTCTGGCAATGTAATATGCACACCAGTCAAGGCACAATATAGGTAAGTCCTGCTAATATTTAGACTGTGTAGTGCAGCTTTGGTTCATTTTTGGGGTGTGGGTCCCCCTAGATTGCTTTGCTGGTCTGCTTCAGGGCACCGCAGTATAACACATTTTCTTTTAACACACTTTAATACCTTACTGTCTGTTTCTTTTATATATATGTATTTCACTTTTTTATTTTTATTCTGTATATGTGGCCAACGGCTGCTCTTAACACTTCACTTTTCTTATTAGAGCGGTGCCTTGGGGTGGTTTAGCTGGGCTAGTTTGGGGGTGTCCTGCGCTCTGGATTTGAGCCCTAGTATGTTAGGGACCTGCCCGACAAGAGCTTACCCGGATATGGTGGGCAGGCCCATAACCTTGGCCAAGATTATGCCAAAAACCTCTACTGTATTTACTGCAAAATGTATTTATTTATATATAATCAGTTAATTTGGAGTTGTGCACCTGTATTTCTTCTTTGTGTATATATCAATGGTCTCCACAGGTAGCACCTCCAAATATATATATATATATATATATATATATATATTAGGGATGAGCGGGTTCGGTTCCCTGAGAACCGAACCCACCCGAACTTCGGGGATCCGGGGCGATCCGAGCCCAAGCTCGGATCTCCCTGTCTGCTCCGGATCCCTCTCCCGAGGCAAAACCTCGAGATCTGCTGTCGGATCTCGAGGTTTTGCCTCGAGCGGCCATTTTAAAAAAAATGCCTTTGCCTTTAATGGGCAAAGTGCTGATTGGCTGACAGAGCCGTCTGTCACGGCTCTCAGCCAATCAGCATTATGGTGCTCATTTGCATGTAGCACGGACTCGTGAGATCCGTGCTACATGCATCTGTGTGATTGACAGTGACACAGAGCACAGATGGGTCAGTGAGACCCGTCTGTGCTGCTGTGTATTTCAATGACACAGATGCACGCACGGACCAGGAGATCCGTGCTACTTGCATCTGTGTCATTGACACAGAGCACTAACGGGTCCGTGAGACCCGTCTGTGCTGCTGTGGTAAAAAAAAAAAAAAAACCTGTGTAAAAAGAGAAAAAAATGGCGTGCCCCCCCCCCAAAAAAGAGCAACCAGCCCTGGGCATTAGTGACCCAGTGCTGGGTGTGCTTAAATACAGGGGACAAACGACATAGGGATCCCCTGTACTTAAACACAACCGGCACTGGGCTAGTCAGAACCAGAGCTGGTTGCCAAAATACGGGGGACAAACGACGTAGGGGTCCCCCGTATTCTGCGCAACCAGCTCTGGGCTCTGATCCGGTCCTGGTTCTGGAAATACAGGGGAAAAAAATGAGTAGGGTTCCCCTGTATGTTCCAGAACCAGCACTGGACTTTTTCTAGCGGGGGGCTGATGCCACAGCCAGGGGAGCCCTTTCACCGGGCCCCCCAGCCGCAGCATCAGCCCTGACCGCTAGTCAGCCCAGGCCGGGGATCCCTGGAGAGCTGGGGACCCCCCCAATAAAGGGGTCACCCTCTCCAGGGCACCCCAGGCCCAGGCTGATAGCCCGGGGCTATCCCCGCCACCCCTGGTGGCGGTGGGTGGCGGGTTGATTGTGTGGTGTGGTGTAAATAAAGAATATCAAACATTGTCTTTACAAGTAGAACTGCAAGTCCCAGCAAGCCTGCCCCGCATGCTGGTACTTGGAGAACCACAAGTACCAGCATGCAGGGCATTAAGGGCCCACTAGTACCTGTAGTTCACCTGTAAAAAAATGTTTAAAAAAAACACAGGACACACACACCGTGACAGTATAAGTTTATTAAACATACATACACACACACACACACACACACACACACACACACACACGTACACATACTCACCTATGTAACCCTGTAGCATCGGTCCACTTGTCCGGTAAAGTATCCATAGGGGACCTGTGAAAAAAAACATACTCACCATCTCCTATGCGAGGTTCTGTCCTCTTCGTTCCAAAGTAGGCATCCCCGGACTTGGCAAAAAAAAAAAAACGAAAACGCGATCCACGAACTTAGTACCGTTCTATAGAACGGTACTTCCCGAATGACAGCTTAGCGGCGGGGTATCACCATGGAAACCCCGCTGCTAAGCGTTCATTGGCTGAGAGAGGCCATCTCCCGTCTCTCTCAGCCAATGAACGGCTCCCTCCATTGTAGTCAATGCTGGGAGCCGCAAGGTTATTAAAGTTTACCCTGCGGTTCCCACCATTGACTACAATGGAGGGAGCCGTTCATTGGCTGAGAGACGGGAGATGACCTCTCTCAGCCAATGAACGCTTAGCAGCGGGGTTTCCATGGTGATACCCCGCCGCTAAGCTCTCATTCGGGAAGTACCGTTCTATAGAACGGTACTAAGTTCGTGGATCGCGTTTTCGTTTTTTTTTTTTGCCAAGTCCGGGGATGCCTACTTTGGAACGAAGAGGACAGAACTTCGCATAGGAGATGGTGAGTATGTTTTTTTTCACAGGTCCCCTAGGGATACTTTACCGGACAAGTGGACCGATGCTACAGGTTACATAGGTGAGTATGTGTACATGTGTGTGTGTGTATGTATGTTTAATAAACTTATACTGTCACGGTGTGTGTGTCCTGTGTTTTTTTAAACATTTTTTTTACAGGTGAACTACAGGTACTAGTGGGCCCTTAATGCCCTGCATGCTGGTACTTGTGGTTCTCCAAGTACCAGCATGCGGGGCAGGCTAGCTGGGACTTGCAGTTCTACTTGTAAAGACAATGTTTGATATTCTTTATTTACACCACACCACACAATCAACCCGCCACCCACCACCACCAGGGGTGGCGGGGATAGCCCCGGGCTATCAGCCTGGGCCTGGGGTGCCCTGGAGAGGGTGACCCCTTTATTGGGGGGGTCCCCAGCTCTCCAGGGATCCCCGGCCTGGGCTGACTAGCGGTCAGGGTTGATGCTGCGGCTGGGGGGCCCGGTGAAAGGGCTCCCCTGGCTGTGGCATCAGCCCCCCGCTAGAAAAAGTCCAGTGCTGGTTCTGGAACATACAGGGGAACCCTACTCATTTTTTGTCCCCTATATTTCCAGAACCAGGACCGGATCAGAGCCCAGAGCTGGTTGCGCAGAATACAGGGGACCCCTACGTCGTTTGTCCCCCGTATTTTGGCAACCAGCGCTGGTTCTGACTAGCCCGGTGCTGGTTGTGCTTAAGTACAGGGGACCCCTACGTCGTTTGTCCCCTGTATTTAAGCACACCCAGCACTGGGTTACTAATGCCCGGGGCTGGTTGCTCTTTTTTGGGGGGGTGCACGCCATTTTTTTCTTTTTTTACACAGGTTTTTTTTTTTTTTTTTACCACAGCAGCACAGACGGGTCTCACGGACCTGTCATTGCTCTGTGCCAATCACACAGATGCATGTAGCACGGATCTCCCGGGTTCGTGCTACATGCAAATGGGCACCATAACGCTGATTGGCTTCCTGTCTGCCACTGCAGTGCCACTCCTAGATGGGCCACGTGTTTGTGCCGCCCCCTTGTGTCGCTTAGCATAGTCATCCAGCTTCCTCGGTACAACCTTTTGGCCTAAAAACAATATTGTGAGGTGTGAGGTGTTCAGAATAGAGTGGAAATGAGTGGAAATTAATGTTATTGGGGTTATTAATAGCGTAGGAACAAAAAAAGGCCCATTTATGTGATTTTAGCGTTTTTTTTTATTTTTTAAGAAAAAATCCAGATCCAAAACACAAAACCCAGAACCCAAAACACGGAAGGGTGGTTTTGGCAAAACCAATCCAGATCCAAAACACGAAGAAAGATCCAGATCCAAAACCAAAACACAAAACACGAAAAGTGTCCGGTGCACACCCCTAATATATATATATATATATATATATATATATATATATATATATATATGTCCAGAGTGTGCAGTCTGAGATCCATTTTCTTTGTATTATTTTAGCACAATAACCATCTGGCACCTTACCAATAATTTCTTTGGTGGAACTCAATGTATACCGATACCTAAAATGTTTCCCACTAGATTTAATTGAGCGTAACAGATCATGGTTTATGGACTCATTAACATCTCTTTGTGAGAAGGTAATCATTTGATTATTCCCCGTCACTTCCCAACTCCCGGGTTTATTGGAGTTGGTTATGTTTAAACACAAAAGTGATCTATCTACTTGGAATTGATATAGTTTGAAATGAGGTGGTTTGGATGAGAGAAATTTTCCATCCAATGTTTTCCCTTTTTGTAATTCTAAAATTTCCGTGATATTCAGCGGAAATGGCACCAACCCTACATTATGCTGTCCCTGTGGCACATGTGAACACACCCAGCAATCAGTTTGATTTTGCCTACCATGCTATGATAATCCTCTAAAGGATACCCACCCCAGTACGGGTTATATTTAGGTTGGCACCGTTGGATACAGTTCTCATCAACTAGGGACCCACATAGCTCACAAATACAGGAATCTTCCGACGATAAACCTCCACACCTTCCCCGAGTATCCGGAATGACGGCTCTCTTAACAATAACAGTACTAAGATTGGTCAGACACTCCCCTGATTGGCATTGCACTCCTCCTGACTCCACTCCATCAGCACTGCCATCAGCTCCCATTTCCTTGAACGGTCTCCCATCACAGAAACTGGATATCCCCGAACCGACCAAGATGGTGAACACTCTAAAAGAGAATATGAAACTGAACACAGCAGGCCCGTCCATTGTCACAACAAAACTTGCAAGTTTCTTTTAGTTCAGGTATCTCACTACAACATTTTCAATCCTCCCGGAACAAGCTCGCGAGCGACAGGTCAACACTATCAGCCTTGTCTCCAACTTGTTTCTCCACCGGTTGATTGACCTTTTTGCAGTGAGTGGAATGGACCCAGGTATCTCTCTCGGCCACCTTCAAAGATGTAGTACTCGTCAGCAGTACCTGGTACGGACCTTCCCACCGATCAGTCAAACAACCTGAATGCAAGAAATTTATGATCATTACATATTCTCCTGGTTCAACATCATGACGGTTAGTTTCAGGCATATCATTAGACAACAATTTCAGTTTCTGCTGCTGTTGCTTTAACTGCTTACTAATTGATATAAGATACTTTACAGTTAACTCGTTGTTACCCTTCAGGTCTTCCTGTGGACTTATGATCAAATGAGGTTGTCTACCGAACAGTATTTCAAATGGGGACAGATTCAGAGGAGGTCTAGGAGTGGTCCTTATGCTATGTAGGACCAAAGGTAACGCTTCTGGCCATCCTAGTCCAGTCTCTGCCATGATTTTACTTAACTTATTTTTAATAATCCCGTTCATCCTCTCTACCTTGGCACTGGCTTGCGGTCGGTAGGGGGTATGAAGTCGGCTATTAATACTCATCAGCTTACACATATTTTGAAAAACATCACCTGTGAAATGAGTACCCCTGTCACTCTCAATGATTTTAGGGATACCGTACCTGCATACAAATTCCTGAACTATTTTCTTGGCAGTAAACGCAGCAGTATTAGTGGCCGCTAATACATACTTAAAATTCCTGCAGGGTGGTAATTGGATGAAATCAATTTGTATCACCTGGAAAGGTCCATCAGTCGGAGGAATGTGGGATGGTTCGGGTAGGGAACGCTTTCCCTATGTTCTTCCTCAAGCAGGTCAGACAGGACATTGCTATCTTTTTTGCTTGTGAAGAATAACCTGGTGCGCACCAGTATGCTATCACCAACTTGCACATACCTTGTTTTCCCAGATGAGTCAGACCGTGTGCTGCCACAGCCAGGCTGGGGTAATATGTCTTGGGGGCTACTGGTTTACCTTGTCCATCCCTCCAGAGCCCGGAGGACTCTTGCCCACATCTCTTGGACTTCCAAATGGACTTTTCCTGATTTGAACACAAATTTTGCATCTCAATTAATTTCAGCATATCAATTGTTTGGAAAGACATAATTTTTTCAGTGGGAGAAAACATTTTTAACCCTGCTGCCCATTTTGCAGCTTCATCGGCTCTGTTGTTGCCCAGTGACACCGGGTCATCCTCACATGTGTGGGCTTTACATTTAATTACTGCCACCGCTTTGTGCAGTTGGATTGCTTCTAAAAGATGTTTTATGTGTCAGGAATGTGCAACTGGTGTGCCTGCTGCTGTCATAAAATTTCTCAGACGCCATAGAGCCCCAAAATCGTGCACCACCCCGAACGCGTACCTCGAGTCAGTGTAAATGTTAGCAGATTTGCCTGCTGCCAGTTCACATGCTCTAGTTAGTGCTACTAACTCTGCCACCTGGGCTGAGTGAGGAGGACCAAGAGGTTTAGCTTCTATGATGTCTGTGTCATTTACAACAGCATAACCTGTACATAATTCACCTGTGTCTGTTTGTCTATGACAACTCCCATCCGTATAAAAAGTCACATCCACATTCTCTAAAGGTGTGTCGTGTATGTCAGGTCTAGCAGTAAAGGTCTGATTCAGATATTCCATACAATCGTGCGTATCATTATATCCGCTGAACTCACCTCCTGCCAGCAACTCGCCTCTTTCCACCCTTTGTACATCATGTTGTACATATAGTAAATATGTTGCTGGATTCAGCGTGCTACAACATTTAACAGTGATGTTTGTGGGTGCGATTAGAGCTAGTTCCCAGTTGGTAAACCTAGCTGAAGAGACGTGTCTGGTTTGAGCTGAGTTCAGCAGAGCAGATACAGCATGGGGAGCATAGACAATCATATCATGACCCAATACTACGTCCTCACATTTACTCACCAATAAAGCGTTAGCTGCTACACTTCTCAAACAAGTGGGGAGTGACCAATTGGGCACTGTAGTATGCTACGGGCCTACTGGCATCACCATGTTTTTGTGTAAGGACACCTGCAGCACAACCATCGGCTTCCGTACAATACAAAAAAAGCCTGCTCTGTTTCCTCTGTGTGTATGACACGATTGGACTTTGAGGAAGAAACTAATTCCTGTAAAGGCAAGGCCAATATAGAAAAACCTGGGATCCACATTCTACAGTATCCACACATTCCCAAGAAGGTACGAATTTGCTGTTGATTCTGCGGCAGTGTCATGTTCTGTATGGCCTGGATTCTATCATTTGTAAGATGTCGTAACCCCTGGGTTAGGTAGTGTCCCAAATATTTTACTCTGGATTGGCACGGCTGTAGTTTGTCCTTAGCCACCTTGTGTCCTGTATGCGAGAGATGAAGCAACAAAAGTTTAGTACCATTCAAACATGACATAAACGAGTCAGAACATAGTAATAAATCGTCCACATATTGAATTAGAACAGATCCATTGGCAGGTTGAAAAGATTGTAAACAGTCGTGCAATGCCTGGGAGAAGATACTGGGGCTGTCTATGAAACCTTGGGGTAACCGTGTCCATGTGTATTGTACACCTCTGTATGTAAATGCGAATAGATACTGACAGTCAGGGTGGAGAGGCACAGAGAAGAAAGCAGAACAGAGGTCAATGACAGTGAAATGGGTTGCATTTGGTGGGATCTGCATCAGGATGACAGCTGGATTTGGCACTACAGGGAATTGGCTCTCTACTACCTTATTAACACCTCTAAGGTCTTGTACCAGCCTATAACCCCTCCCACCCCTCTTCTTCACCAGGAAGATGGGACTGTTGGCTACACTAGCTGTACAAACTAAAATTCCCTGTTGCAATAATCGCTCACTTATTGGAAAAACCTCAAATTCTTCCTTCTGTTTTAGTGGGTACTGGGGAATTTTTGGATCTTGTCTACCGCTTTTTAAATTTACCATTACAGGGCTTACGTTTGCCATTAATCCAGTGTCCTGTCCATCCTTAGTCCAAAGGGAATCTGGAATTTGAGACAACATTTCATCTACCTGAGATGGATTTTCATTTAAACTTGTAGAGTGATACATTATCCTTTGGGGAGTGTCCAACATATCCCGCACCTCGTGTGCAACTCTCTCTGGGATATCTAAAAATACACCATCAGGGGTGCAATATATAACACATCCCATCATACATGACAAGCCTCTAGCCAGCAGGTTAGTAGGAGTTGCAGCAGCTAGAAGGAAAGAATGCCTGGTATGAAACGGCCCAATAGTAACCTCTGTGGACTTTGTTAAAGGATAATGTTCCACTTTACCTGTTACACTCATTGTTGGCACTGTCTCGTTGGTCACCTGTAAATTAACGGGAGATTTTATCACTGACCTGGTTGCCCCTGTGTCTACAATAAAAGGATATTCAGTACCAGCTACATCAACCATCATGACCGGTTCTTCCCTAGTACTTCCCGTTAACCTGACTATCTGTAGACTACAGGTATGACCTGACCCCTAGCGTTGGCTACCATTCTCCAATAAAGCATTTACAGCCACTATTGGAGCTGGTGCCTGCTGGACATTTGCTGGTCTCTGTGCATATCCCTTATGGGGATGTCCAGGTCTTCCCTGATTTGGGGTTTCTACTCTTTTTACTGTACAGTTTCTACTTAAGTGTCCTGTTTGTTTACAATTAAAACATGTTCGTGGATCGGATGAAGACACGTGTTGTTGTGAGGTTTGAGCAGAGGGTAAAGGTGGTGGATATGGGTAAGGATAGGGAGGGTAAGGGTATTGTGGGGGATATGAGGTTTGTGAGTAGTATGGGACCTGTGGTTGTATAGGGGTTTTGGAATAGAGCTGTGTTTGTTGTTGCATGGGGTTAGTGAGGACATATAACTGCTCACGTGTAAGTGTGTGTGCAGATGCGAGTGTGTCTGTTGGCTGTGATGTTACCGTCATTCCCTCCAGAGCTTGTATACTGACAGCCATTAGTTTTTTGCTCTGGGTCTCTCTCTTCTTTGAGATGTTTTTATCATGTTCTATGGCAGATTCTATGAGGGTATCTATTGTGACTCCCCTCCAGCCAGGTTGTGAGGTCTGAACCCGAGTCTTTAAATTCTCTTTCAGACCGTCCATGAGTACCATGACTATCATTCCTCTGTGGTTAGTGCTATCTTTAATATCTTCTAACCCAGTGTACTGGGTGATAGCCTGCAGAGCCTGGTCACAATAATCTTCTGCAGATTCACTCTCCTTTTGCTTAATGGTGAACATTTTATTCCAGTTAACTACTACCGGAAAATATATACCCAATTGAGTTACAATGTGGGAAATGTTACCTTGGTTTACTTGGTCTGTTAAGGGAACGTCACCATCCAATACACAATCCGTGATAAATTTTGTCACGTCGGTATTGCGTGGTATACAGGCCCTTAACACCACATGCCAATCTTTAGTAGTTGGCTCATGAGAACTACCCAAATTCCTCAAAAATCTTTGACATTTGGCTAGTTCCTTTTTGGGATCGGGGAAATCATTTATGATGGAATTTAGTTCTGCTCTTGTCCAGGGACAATGCATTACTATTTCCCTCGTGGGCACTACACCGTTCGCATCTGCATTTCCATTCGGAACAGTTATTGTCCGAATGGGATGCAGACCGGCAGCGCTGCTACCTTTGACCTTGTTACCTGGTTGGGGGTTTAATCTGTTGCTGTTATGTATGGTATTAACAACTTCCTCTACGGGTGCAGAGGGTGTTAGCACTTCCCTTACTGTTACTGATGGAGATGACGGCACCACTCGTGATTGTTGTGATGCAGCATCTATCATCTGTACAGCATGGGAAATGGCAGACATTACAATAGGCTCATCATCCACATCATGAACATTTTCTTTATAGTTGCTTAAGAGAGGGTACAAATTGCTTGTTACATTTTTATGGGTATTTTTGGTAACTGTACTTGCACCTCCATCCACATAAGGTGGGGGTGGTGAGTGTGAACTGCTGGCAATTCTCTCCACAATGCCACCTTGCTGCACGTGCGCGCCATTTTGTGGCTCGCCCATATTGCAGTTCAGCGTCATGGATGTATTCACTGGCAATGCGCTCGCAACGCTAGTTTGCGTTGCTTGCACATTTTTAAACACGTGGCAGCACAACTGGAAGTACGTATACGCTATTGTGCGATCAGTCACATATACAATAATGCAACTACCACACAACCGTATGACAACTTTTTAGCTGCGTACGCAAAAGTGCGTCTTTACTGTGCGCAAAACTGCGACTCAGCCGCGTGCTCAATACTGCGGCACCCCTTTAAACATTAGGTTCTATCAACAAAGGAATAAAAACTTTTTCCTCTCTTGTCCCTGGATTCTAGTCAGCTTCCTTGTCTCACACGAAAATGGATAGCGATCTTTCAGCACAAAGCGGTTGCAGGTAAACCCTGCATGTGGCCACTCCACCCTTTGCTGAGATATCGATAACCGTATGTGCCGTGTGAGTAGGTAAGTGACTTCACGATGAGCCCCCAACTAAGGATACTGCCTTTGAACCTCTATATACCCCTGCCTATACCTTCTAATATCCTTCCTATAAACCTCTAAGGATGACACTAATTTGCGTACGCAGTCATCCAGTAAATAAAGACTCCACACCTAGAACATGTGGTTCCAAAGCACAAAGTATTATTCAAGTAAAAGTACAGCAGTTACACGCTATGATCCTCATAAAATCTTAGCGCAAAGAGATTATACAGACCCAAGTACAATTATACATACGCAGCGCTCTCTGGTCCAGATGTTAGGCATCAGCAAGAACCCCTCGTCAATCAGCATTCAGCACAAAGACTAGGAACCCAGGGTCAGAGCACACATATTTATACCCCCCAGAAATAAACAACACAATAGAGAAGTTTGTTGCTAATACCATTGGTCCTAAAGGAGAGGGCATATGTTACAAGGCATTTAACAGGTTGATTCAAATAGACACAACCCAGCCTCTAGCAACTGGGGGTCTCTGGTTACCTGCCTCATGCAACATCCTAACAGTTGTTCATATTATGTACATTTCGTTGCTTGAAGTTTCTGCGGTCCATAAGTTGAGATGCATGATGCGATCTCCACACCGATGGTATCGGAATACTGTTGAAAGAGTACGCATCAGTACAATACCAATCACGGCTTACTTATCATGTATAAAACCTTAGTTACCAAATAATCTTTATTTCACAGCATTTATGCTAAATGAACAAACTTAAATCTTATACTTTAAAGCTTATTAAACCTTTTATGTGAATATGTAATGTGTAAGTATGGGGGGTGTGATGTAAAGACGCTAGTTAACTTGGGGCAGATGCGTGCGCATGAAGCTAATAAACAGCGTTTATACACAGGATCTTATGCATTCGCTAATATGAGATTAGTTAACAGCGCAATTGTGTGTATGAGAAATGGTGCACTTAAATCTCACTTAAACTAAGTGAACACCTAGTAGTGTGGAATGCTGAGCCTTATAGTTCCACACGCCCCCTCTCTCAGCAGCCTCCACCCTTCCCAGGCTCAAAAGTACAGTCCTTTGTTCTCCCAGGTTCTTGTGTAAATGCAAATTAGCACAGCTACAAGACCCAAACCTCAGATAACACTCTTGGCTTTGAAGGTATTTTATTGTAGGAAGCCTGCTAATGTAAGGTGCTACAAACGACCCTCTTGCTGTATTCGAGCAGGGCCACCTGGAGTGAGAGCAGACGTTATGTCTATGAAGCTTGTCTACACAGGCTAGTTGTCACGTGGCTATTTGCTCTGTTTAGCTAATGCAATCCAATTTTCTCATACTGTACAGCCATTTCTGAAATATATCCTTTAGGGGAATTATAATAATATACACACTTTATCCAGAGCACCCAAACTACGTAAAGTCATGAAATGGGCTTTTGATGAATCGCCGTAACTTATGGCGATGGTCACAGATGCAATCGCATGATGCTAATAGTAATATCGCTACATGTACTAAAGTGTGAGTTTATCTAAAATGGCGCTTAGGCGGCCATTCGCAAAATGGCATCTTGCGATCTCATTTCCAAGATGGCGTCTTGCGGCCAGTCGCAAGATGGTGTAGCTGCAATTCAATTTTAAACTGATCTTGTCTCAGCCAATAATCCAGCTTCGACACAATATATATGTGTAACCATATACAATTCAGGTGCATAAAGCTAAATTATAACACCAACACATTAAATAATCTATAAAGCTGCTCCTAACAGCGGTTAAATATGTAAAATGAAACCTAAAATAATTTGGAAATAATTCACTACCATATAGTTATGTTAATACTTAATTAGATGCAACAAATGATCATCCAAACAAGGAGCGCGTATCATATAAAAAATAAAAATCAATTTTTCATAAAAAATAAACTGACGAAACCGCTAGTACATTGAGCGGAGAAATGTGTAAGGGTCTCCTTACATGCCAAACTCATGACATACTGCACGAGTCGGGAGTTTGCTAGTTAGTGTTGCTTTATTTTCTCAGAGGTTGGGAGTCATTCTGAGCACCAGGAGCTACAACTACCATTTTCTTCCCACACAATATTTGCAAGCTGTGTCTCCTTTGGATTATACAGACGGTTGTCTGCTTCCCTCTAGCCGGCCGGCGATAAGGTACTTATTGCTCAGTATGATCTTGTAATTCCGATGTATGCTGTTCCACACACATGCATAGAATCAGTTTATAAACACTTGTAGTATCAAGCACCTGATTTATGCTCTGTGAGATTCTATACTTGGACTGTGAGGTCTACAGACTGTGTTCAGCAACTACAGAGAGACAAAAAGTTAATATTTATAACCTAAATAAAGATCAACTTCAGCGTTACTAACCCCGACTCAGACCACAATTATAACTTTATTCAAGACCATGTGACTTTACAGTTTACTGTCACCAAGTCAGAGTATAGAAGACTGTGTTGTTTTTTGCATTATTTATAATATATATATTTGTATCTAATTTTTCCTTTTTTATTGATGTCAGATTGGCACACCTACTGCAGAGGTAATCTTTTTTAGAAAAAATATATACTTATGAAAACGCTAATTCCATTTTTTACCTTTTTTAATACTAGCCTGTGAGGTGTGTGTGAGACAAAGGGTTAATAACCACAAGGTCTGTGTGGAAATTATTAATATCCCTCTTTACTCACACTAAATTTAATTAATACTGCCTATGCCATCCTTGATTTCAAAGCTACAATTTTGTGGAAATTCACTACAATCCACTACAAACAACACTTCAATTAAAACCAGTATTCTCATTAACCAAATAATACCTTTTGCTATAATAGTTTTGTAATGTCTATAATAATAACTAAAATTAACTAGCATGTGAATTTGTTAAGAACACAAAGACAGAATGTCATTAAATGGAGTTTAATATGATGAAAGGACAAAAACAAAGATCTAATAGGAAAATTACATAAAGTACAGGAAAGTAAAGGCAAACCATTTTCTTCCCTTTGAGGTCCCTGAAAGATCCATGAATGCTAATGCCTCTTTTATGACCTGTATTTTACTAATTACAAACCATTTTTTTATTTATCAATCCTTATAATGAAACATCTTTTTACCAGAACATAATCTAAGTATACTTTTAAATACAATCAAAAGATTTAAACTTCCCACACGTGCAAATGAAATGTGGCAATATTAGGCCCATTATTTTAAATACTACTTGTTAACTGTATTTTCTCTAGGGGCTAGCATATAAAATTGACATATGTCCTGGACCTAAACCCTGAAGATGTTTACTACCTACAGAATAGAGATCTATGCCAACATGAATTATGAACCATACTTCTTAAATGAACACATTTCCTATAGGAATATATGACACTCTGTAACATGGTTAGTATCCTATTTTGACTTGAAAGGGATTCCTAGAATTTGGTCAGTGTACTAAATTATTATCTAACAGGCTGTGTATATATAAAGAGAAAACCCAGATAGGGGAGACATTCCATCTATCTAGGACACTGACCATAGCAGATAAATAGGGGACATGTCAGCATAGTTAGTTCAACTCCTTCTGTACTTGTACACAGTGGGACGCATGTAGATTTTTACTTAAATGCAATCTGTGCCATTTTTCACTGCAAATTGCACATGCATGATGTGTCCTAAGCTAATTACATGAAAGACAGGAGCCAGATCACTTGCAGCTGCTCAACATGCAAAACATGAAGTGATGATGATAATAAAGATCAGCGTCCGCTTGTGATGGTCTAAGTGTGCCTTAATCCCTCACGTTATTACTACTATAATCAGGCTTGCCTACCCTCCCGATTTGGCCGGGAGCCTCCCGATGTTCGGGTGCCGCTCCCGGCCCCCCGGAAAGGCAGGCAAGCCTCCCGGAAGTCTCCGACCTTCCCCACCTCCCCCCTGAAAAAAAGAGAAATATCCGCAGCGGGGGGCCCGGTGACGCGATTCGCGCAGAATTGCGTCTTCGTGGCCCCACCCCCTGCTTCACAATGCCGAAAATCACGGCATTGTGAAGAGGGGGCAGAGTCACGATGACGCGATCGTGCGGCCCCGCCCTGGCTCCGATCGTGCCGCCCCGGCGGCCATTTTGTGCCCCCAGTGTGACACAAAATGGCCGCTCCATCCCCAATGGCCGGCCCGCCCCCCGCTATTAGCCGACAATCAGCTACCTCCCGGAAGGCTGGAGCTGATTGTCGGCAAGTATGCTACTATTGTTGTAGCGTGCCTGTTGTCATCCATTCACATTATTACATTTGTGCTGATTTGAACTTAATTAGTGTTTTTATTTTGCTTCAGGTTTCAAATGACTTTTACAAAATATATTCAACTTTATTGATAACTCTGTCAGGGCCGCCTAAACACCCAAAGGTCCCGGTTGCTGACGTGTGTGGCCAAGGAGGGAGCATGGCTATGCCCCATTGTTCAGTGCATATGTACAGTATGGTGTACGGGCCTCCGCTATACTCCAGGACCACTACAGAGACTAAGGCCTGGGTAATCCATATCCGCTCAACTCCCCCTCCCCCTCAGTGCCACAGAACACTGTCCACACATAGACTATACTGTGTATGAATTCTGTACACAAGTTAAGTCTCCAATATCCAAAATGCTTGGGACCAGGGGTATTTTGGATATTGGAATATTCTGTATTTTGTAGTATCTGCATACCATAATGAGATATCTTGGGAATGGGACCCAAATCTAAACACAGAATGCATTTATGTTTTATATACACCTTATACACACAGCCTGCTGATAATTTTATACAATATTTTCAATAAATTTGTGGCTCAAACAAAGTTTGTCTACATACATGAAATTAATTTATTTCATATACACAAAGCCAGAAGATAATTTTATACTTTATTTATGATAATTTTGAGCCTTAAACAAAATTTGTGTACATAGAACTATCAAAAAGCATAGGTTTCACTATCTCAGTCATGCTAAAAAAAAATCTGTATTTTGGAATATTTGGATATGGGAGACTCAACCTGTAGTAACGTTAACATGTACTAAAACCACTGTTAAAAAACATCTCCCCATGTATACCAGGTGCATATACTTCTGTCTTTCTTGAGTAAACCATGTACATATACTACTGTTCCCTCTTTGAGTAAACAAGCTGCATATACTACAGTTCTCTCTTGAAATAAACCAGGCACATATACTACTGTTCTCTCTTGGAGTAAACCAGGCGCATATACTAATGTTCTCTCTTGGAGTATACCAAGTGCATATACTACTGTTCTCTCTTGGAGTAAACCAGGTGCATATACTACTGTTCTCGCTTGGGGTAAACCAGGCGCATATACTACTGTTCTCTCTTGGAGTAAACCAGGTGCATATACTACAGTTCTCTCTTGAGTAAACCAAGTAAATATACTACTGTTCTCTCTTGGAGTAAACCAGGCGCATATACTACTGTTCTCTCTTGGAGTAAACCAAGCGCATATACTACTGTTCTCTCTTGGAGTATACCAAGTGCATATACTACTGTTCTCTCTTGGAGTAAACCCGGCACATATACTACTGTTCTCTCTTTGAGTAAACCAAGTGCATATACTACTGTTCCCTCTTTGAGTAAACAAGGTGCATATACTACAGTTCTCTCTTGGAATAAACCAGGCACATATACTACTGTTCTCTCTTGGAGTAAACCAGGTGCATATACTACTGTTCTCTCTTGGAATATACCAAGTGCATATACTACTATTCTCTCTTGGAGTAAACCAGGTGCATATACTACTGTTCTCGCTTGGGGTAAACCAGGTGCATATACTACTGTTCTTGCTTGGAGTAAACCAGGTGCATATACTACAGTTCTTTCTTGAGTAAACCAAGTGAATATACTACTGTTCTCTCTTGGAGTAAACCAGGCACATATAATACTGTTCTCTCTTGGAGTAAACCAAGCGCATATACTACTGTTCTCTCTTGGAGTAAACCAAGCGCGTATACTACTGATCTCTCTTGGAGTAAACCAGGCACATATACTACTGTTCTCTAATGGAGTAAACCAAGCGCATATACTACTGTTCTCTCTTGGAGTAAACCAAGTGCACATACTACTGTTCTCTCTTGGAGTAAACCAGGCGCACATACTACTGTTCAATCTTGGAGTAAACCAGGCGCATATACTAGTGTTCTATCTTGGAGTTAACCAGGCGCATATACTACTGTTCTCTCTTGGAGTTAACCAGGCGCATATACTATTGTTCTCTCTTGGAGTTAACCAGGCGCATATACTTCTGGTCTCTCTTGGAGAAAACCATACACACATACTACTGTTCTCTCTTGGAGAAACCAAGTTCATATACTATTGTTCTCTCTTGGAGTAAACCAAGCACATATACTACTTTTCTCGCTTGGAGTAGACCAGGTGCATATACTACTGTTCTCTCTTGGAGTAAACCAAGCACATATACTACTTTTCTCTCTTGGAGTAAACTAGGTGCATATACTACTGTTCTCTCTTGGAGAAAACCATACACACATACTACTGTTCTCTCTTGGAGAAACCAAGTTCATATACTATTGTTCTCTCTTGGAGTAAACCAAGCACATATACTACTTTTCTCGCTTGGAGTAAACCAGGTGCATATACTACTGTTCTCTCTTGGAGTAAACCAAGCACATATACTACTTTTCTCTCTTGGAGTAAACTAGGTGCATATACTACTGTTCTCTTTTGGAGTAAACCAGTCGCACATACTACTGTTCTCTCTTGAAATAAACCACATATTACTGTTCTCTTTTGGAGTAAACCAGGCGCATTTACTACTGTTCTCTTTTGGAGTAAACCCGGAGCGCATATACTACTGTTCTCTCTTGGAATAAACCACATATTACTGTTCTATTTTGGAGTAAACCAGGCGCATTTACTACTGTTCTCTTTTGGAGTAAACCAGGAGCGCATATTACTGTTCTCTTTTGGAGTAAACCAGGAGCGCATATTACTGTTCTCTTTTGGAGTAAACCAGGAGCGCATAAACTACTGTTCTCTCTTGGAATAAACCACATATTACTGTTCTCATTTGGAGTAAACCAGGTGCATCTTGTGATACAGCCTGCATTGCAAGATCAAGCTTTTTTGTGCTATTTTATAATATCCTTTTCATTATCATTTGGACATGAGAAAATATTACATGCTATCCAATGAATGTGTAAAAGATGATTTTCAATTTATTTTACATCACTTTAGATGTATGTGAATACTAACGGTTATACTAGTAGTCAGGTAAAGTCACTTTAAATGGTTGAGATTGATCTGAAATACTGTATTGACTGCCAGCATTCAGAAACCAATAGCATAAATCATTACTGAAAATGAACAAAAAAATCAATTATGTGCACAGTATTACATGAAAGGCCTAACTACTCCTCATGTTCAACTTATTGTGTCTTCAGTAATAAAGATTGCAGCACTTTGCAATGATTACCTCAGGATCCTCAGCTAGTGTGTGTATGCGTGGCAGTAATTATTTGTCAGGCTAAAGATTGGACTATTCACAAAGCAAGATCAATACTGTCTTTCTAATCTCTTAAATGACAAAACAGTTTATTTTCCTCTTGAAGTTGAATCTTAAAGGGCCACTACAGTGAAAATGTGGAAATAGATGTCAGAGGGCCTGATTTAGAGGTGTGTACTACTGCAGTGCGGATGCGTCTTTTGCTGCAGTGCAGCTGTGCTTTTATGCTAAGGCCGCAGCCAAAAGAATTCTTACAGAGATGCTCACCTGCTGCGCTAAGATGCACCATGGACTGCACAGTGTGTGCTGGGCTGCAGTGGGAGACTGCTCGTGGCTGCTGAGGAGCAGCCGCAGCAGTCTCCTATGCCTGTGATGGGGGAACGATCACACTGATTGCTCCCCCCCTGGCTTTGCGCCGGGCTGAGGGGCTCACAGCGCTGCTACACGGCACTGCAAAAGTGTTGTTTATTTTTTTTTTAGCTCCAGGGGGTGTGGCCGCGTCTCCCGCGATTAGGCCATGCCCCCCTCTTCACCTGGGCCCGGCATTGCTCTCTACGTCCCTGCTCTTACCACACCCAATCATAAACACCATATACGATTAACATCATAAGTCTGTAGACCATAGGTCCAGCAGGGAAAATGTGCCGTTCAAGAACTGCAAGGTAAAGGTTCTCTCTGCCAGAATCACCTTACCTCCCCCACCCAGAAATCAATCAATGGGAGTACAGTTACAACTGTACTGGATAGAGGTTGCTATGCATAGGAATAGTCCTCAAGGTGGCATCTCCACCATCCGCAGAGATCCACTGTGACTACTCAAATAAACAAATTGGTCTCCTCTCTTTATTCTACATCCACAATCTGACATACTTAACATTCACACCACCACAACTAACACAACTCCCTCCTCTGACTCCACCTTTAACAAATGCATACGTAGACCTACATCAAACACTCCCTTTTTCTTCTGCCCTCAATCCATTTCCCACACTAACACCACAGGTGAGTGCTAATACATACCCAAAAAGCGCAGTTCAACACCTGTTATTCTATCCCCTTGTTACCGCCCAGAAATGTCTACTGAAACTGCCTCTCTCTGCATCCAAACTCGTAATGGGGGGATATCACATAGGCAAAGTTCAGTAAGGACGTGTTCCTGCAAATGCAGCAGGCTATGCAGATCTGCGTTACAATACCTATATCTATATATATCTATAATGTGTGCAGGGTGTGAGGGGCACACGGGCCCCCGGGTTCAGGGCGGCCCACACCACACACCCTGCACCCATAGGTAATTATACTTACCTCTCTGCCTATTCCCGAAGTGCTGCTCCGCAGTGCCGAACGGGCGCTGTAGAGCAGCAAACACTCACTGGGAATATGGTGGCGGCCATTTTCCCAATGATTTGTGCATGCACAGAAAAGATGTCCCCGGGAAAGTAGGCGCGGGCGCCATTTTCCAGGAGACCGCGCATACGCTGTCGATTCTGACATGAAGCTAGAATCTACAGCGCTCAGTGCTGCTGAGCCGCAGTCAGAGAGGAGGGGGCCCAAATGGAGGCTGCACACGGGCCCCCTCGTCTCTTAAAACGCCCCTGTACAACACACCTGTATGGTGACGTATCTTTGCACCTAGTATAGGCTAGGTCAGAGGTTCTCAGACGCGGTCCTCAAGGCTCCCCAACAGTTCAGGTTTTAGAGATATCCATGGTTGAACACAGCTGACTTAATTAGTACCTCAGTCAATTTGATTTAACCACCTGTGCTCAACCATGGATATCTGTAAAACCTGAACTGTGGGGGAGCCTTGAGGACCCTGTTTGGGAACCTCTGGGCTAGGTGCAGAGATACCAGATGTGAGGGGGAGGGGTGTCTGCAGGTGCAGCAGAATGTGGAAGTGAGCAGTCTAGGGATCTGGGCCAATTGCTGCGTGTAATCATGGAGAGGCAGAATGCGGCCATTAGCACAGGCTGCAGGGTGTACACATCAGTGCGTCTCTGCACTTGTGCTGCTCCATACCGCTGGTAAGCAACAGGGATGGGAATCTTGTTTTGTGTGTATGTGGGGGAAGGGGGGGGCACGGAGTTGATTCTGTGCGTAAATTCCGCCACTGGCTAGGTGCAAGTGCTATATAATTTAGGTAATGAATCCGCACTAGTTGGAAATATATTTGTAGGAAAATATATTATATAGATGTAAGTGCACAAAGATGATGATAAGCAGTACCAAACCAAATGCACACACATATGTGGTGGCATTTTGGGATGTGCACAACTCCGCATATAGGCGAATATACTCATTTCTTCTATGCTCGGTTCTTCTAGCAAAATACGCTTTATTTATTTCCTATTATGTTTGTAAGTATGCAAAAATTGGAATGACCCATTCGAACATTAATATCACTTACTAGTCTAATAGAAACTGTCTCCGCTTTCTGCTGCAATACAGTACTTATTTCTCTAGAAGGAAACCTGATGTGAAAATCCCCCTATTCACTTATTAAATTTAACATTCCCCTATTATGTCAATATTTGCATTCCTGACATTTGTAAGGGAAAATTGAGATACTTAGTATGCTGAGAGACACCTTGCTCTATGATTCTGACCTTCAAGGTGCTGCTGTTATTATTCCTTCCAAGCGAGAAGTTTCTTATGAGAAAAGCGATATTCCTTTCCTGCTTCTAATTATACATGTAACTATGATGAGAAGACATGTTCTATGAACAACATCTCAAGTCCTGTTTGTTTTATGGTCTATTAAAGGTGAAATAAATGCATGTTAGTAGACGTGCAGTAGCATAAAAAGAGGCGTGGAAGGTAGAAATAAACTATGGGAGAGGTATGTCTAGGTACTTACCATACTTTGCATGTGAGGGGCATGATGACTGGGCAGGAGATATAAGAGGGCGGTTTACTGGTCTGTGATTTTTACAATATACGTTCAGCATGTCGGCATGAACAGAATGTCGACATTCATAATGTTGACACTGACAATGTCTACAGCTATTATTATGGTTAGGCTACGGTTAAAGGGCCTGATCAGAGCTGTAGGCTAATGCCATTGCAGCTGCCATCTCATACACAGCTGCTGTGCAAAAATATGCAAACGTAGCAGATGCCGCTGATTGTATTGAGAGGCCCTCCTGTGACTTTGCAAATCTTCTGCGTACACAGATGCAGCATCGGTCACAGATCATTTGACTATCTCAGTTCTGAGTAACCCTATGGCTACCCTGAATGGCAGCAGGAATTGAGATGCCTGTGCCACTTTCATGACCTACGGGATTGCAAATGCAGGCTTTAACACAAACCCCAAAAATGGTTGTGACACACCTGTGTTCTTTGATGCCACTCCCCGTTACCTCCCTCAAACGCTCCCTGTTAGTCACACTGCGAGCAACTGCAGTAAATGAGCTGAGAGCTGTATAAGCACAAAGCTATACAAGAGGCCTCATTTTTTGTAATTGGTTAGAGGTTAGGAACCTGATGCTAGGTAGATTCTTTCGTTCGTTTGTATTGATTGGTCAAAAGAGTTAGCCTATGGGTATGGTTTGGGGCAAATACCTTTTGAGGGGGCTATTTAAGGAGATTTGAATTTGGTCCAGCCTCTTTTCAGTTTGGAAGTCCCCCCCAAAAAAAGATGTTCATTTTATCTGTTTGTCTCTCTTACTAACCCAGTGGTTCTCAAGCTCGGTCCTCAGGACCCCACACAGTTCACATTTTCCAGGTCACCCAGCAGGTGCGCAAGTGTATTCATTACTCACTGACACATTTTAAAATATCCACAGGTGGAGCAAATTATTTCACTTGTGATTCTGTGAGGAGACCTGGAAAACATGCACTGTTTGGGGTCCTGAGGACCGAGTTTGAGAACCTGTGTACTAACCTTTTAGTAGACGTTAAGCAGAGCTAGAAGGCGGGAAGGTGCTACTAGCCAGCAGCCACATGTGGCATAAGTGGTCGTTGTGGGGCACTTGCCCTTTTGAGAGATGGCAGGTGTGACCTACCTCTGCAGAAGGAAAGAGGGCGCTTCCTTACGGAGCGTCCAAACTGTGCTATAGTAAAGGGTGGTGAGCCCTTCACAGCGCAGGTTATGCTGTTATAGAGGGGGGGGGCAGCGTTTTAGTCGTCCCCCAATTTTTTAAGAGAGTCAATTGGCTAGAGCTGGTTCTTGGTAGCATCCTTCTTTGCCACTATTATTGAATTAAAATTTGATCATTTGATCATTACAATTAATAAATAACGTTGATCTGACAATGCAGTGGTGTCATTGTCATTATTTTTAGTGTTAAGTTAACTTAATGGTTTGTATCCAAGGGTTAATTGCAATAAATTAATGGACACCTTAATGTACTTTGATGCATGCACAGTGCTACTTAGACACATGCGCAGTTTACCAATAATCCCTTAACTGCGTAATTATCATCACTACGTTCATCTATGAATCAGGGCTAGAGTTAGGGTTAGGCTGCGGTTAGGGTTAGGCTGCGGATAGGGTTAGGCTACGGTTAGGGTTAGGCTGCGGATAGGATTAGGCTGCGGTTTGGGTTAGGCTGCGGTTAGTTTTAGGCTGTGGTTAGGGTTAGGCTGTGGATAGAGTTACAGTAGGCTGCGGTTAGGGTTAGGCTGCGATTAGGGTTAGGCTGCGGATAGGGTTAGGCTGCGGCTAGAGAAGGAGTTAGGTTGCGATTAGCGTTAATTGACAAGTCAATGTAAAAATACATTGTCGATATATCAACTGTCAATTCTTATAATGGCAACATTATGGGGGAGATGTATTAAACTTTAGATAGACAAAGTGAAGATGTCCTTAGCAACCAATCAACTTCTAAGTATCATTTATGTAGCACAGTCTATAAAATGACAGTTATATAAGCCGACTGGTTGCTTTGGGCAACTACTCCACTTTATCTGTCTCAAAGGTTTGATACATCTTCCCCTATGATAGTGGCGACATTGTAAATGTCAATATCTAACATGTCGACATGCTGTCCATGTCTATATTCTGAATGTCGACAATCACGCTATGCTGAAATTCTGGTATTAACTTTTTATACCACACCCACTTTTTACACCTCCGCGTTAATTTTTCTTGTCGCAATCATAGGGGCTGATGCAGTGTTAGCACAAAGCCAGTTTGTTTGACATGCCCAGAAAATGGAGGCACACATTTATACACCTACGCAGACTTACATGACTCTGCCAGTCAGCAACCGGAGAGGCAGGTCAGAGGAGGGAATGGACAGAGTATAGCAAGAAAGTGTTTGAATCATTTTAACATACATGCAGACCAGCAACCTGAAACTAATTTAGTGTGAGAAAGCCATATTCAATTGCAGGTAGTCAGGAGTAGGTGGAAATGCATTGATGATGATGGTGACCAGTGGCGGATTTTACCTAGGCAGCAGCTCCCAAGTAAAATCTGCCACTTCAGTGAGCCATTTACAGTCTGTGACTGCATTAGATACACTATGACTGCACTGGATACACTGTGACTGCACTGGATACACTGTGAGTGGCAGTGGCTTCCCATTGCAAGCGCTACCTGCCAGTCACACACAGGATAGGCAGTCCCAGGGGGAGTTGTTTTCTTCCCCT
The DNA here is from genome assembly GCA_031769625.1 of Taudactylus pleione. Classification (NCBI taxonomy): domain Eukaryota; kingdom Metazoa; phylum Chordata; class Amphibia; order Anura; family Myobatrachidae; genus Taudactylus; species Taudactylus pleione. The sequence goes on along the minus strand of JAUIMM010000052.1, from coordinate 9,353,739 downwards.
GGGACTGCCAGTCCGGGCTGCAATTAGCAGAGAGCAGCTTCCAGGTGTTTTTCCATGCTGCCCCCACTCTGTGGAATGCTCTCCCTCACAGATCAAGACTTTCCCCTTGGCTTAAAACCAGCTCCCTGAAATCTCATCCCATTAGGCAACTTTACCAAATTCTTCAGTCACCTTTTTAACTTCTCCAGCATTTTTTACCACCTCACTACACAGTTCACACAAACTTACATTTATTCTCCTTCTATATTCAGAAACCCATTAACCCATACCTTAATCACATTACCCCACTAATATTTGTCCCATTGTGATCTGGCTATTCCTACAGTACAAGCAGTATGTGACACTTAACCTCATATATTATATTGTGAAGGCATCTGAGCAAGGCCTCCTTACCACTTTATCGGTATGCTAATATGAAGTCTTGTTTTATTATTGTTTGTCCGGATTTTAAATAATTACAGACAATGCTGCTGCTAAATAAATAAATAATTGTTTATAAATAAATGTATAGGGTCATCTTATGTAATTGCCTAGCACTTCCTCTCTCCTGCTCTGGTAGGTCTCCATGGTATTGTCAGAACCCTTCCCCATGAACTGCCCACTCATTATTTTAGGTTACCTACATCCACTAAAAACAATATTTCTATCTTTAGCTGAAATTGCAACTGTTATGGTGCTTTCATTTAATATTTTCAATCTAATGCATGTAGAATTAAAAAAAGTAGGCGTAACATATTTGTAACTGACATCATTGTTTTTAATTTACACAGATACAGTTGTCTTATTTTCTGTCTGTGCTGCAGGATACGTTACAGGCTTGCCAATATAAAGCAGAGCAGCTCTTCTCTTTAAGATTGGTGAAAGTGTGTTTACGAGTTTTCATTCCCTCCTGTGGAGTGGGCTGAAGTCATTAGGTAAACACAACATCAAAGAGAACATGATACAAACAATCTCCTTGAAAAGTTTGCCACAAAGAATTTGTAAGTGAAGTATTGCTCCCTTGAAGTAATAGCTACTGTACTGCTTGTCACAGATTCATTGCCTTCTTATCTAAAGAAGCTCAAGCTTACGATGACACAAACTTTATTTTCTATTGAAATAATTGCACTTGCAATGCAAAATGTTATTAATATAATATAATATATATATATATATATATATATTTATATATATATATATATATATATATATATGCAGTATATATGATTAAATAAAAATAGGGTAATACTGCGACCATAGGTGTCCAAATCACATTAAATAAGACTGAGAGCTATGTTTAAATAATATATAACATCCAATTTAATAAAAAGAATTCAGACAATAAATAGCATATAGTAGCAGTTAAAAAAAATTAAATAAAAATATATAAAATATATAGCACAGGAAAAGATTGAATAAGAAGGTATTACAACATAATAACACTGCAACAGCAAGCAGTAGAAATTAAAAATCAAGTAAGAATTGCACAAAATAATGAATGTCATGAAGGTAAAAATATGAGTAACTTAAATTCTGATCTTTTAGGAGAGGTGCACCCAGGAAAAGTACAAAGCGTTTTGTTCAATGGACTTCTTCAAGGGGATGCAACGAAAAACAATTTTTTTTTACCTTTGAACAAATCCACAAATCCACATAGCCTAACCATATACGATTACATAATAGCTATGAGCGAAAGAAAAAAAAGAAATAGATTGAAAAAGGAAAACAATACATAAACAGTATTCTAGGTTTTAATGCGTTGCCCATGTCAGTTTTTTACTTTTTTATTTATATCACAAAAATGCATTTTCCAACAAATATTGCAAAGTAGTTGAAATAAGAAATAATTTCTTGGTTTGCCAGCCTTTACCTTTCAAGTTTGTTCTTGTAGATATTAGTGCTAGATTTTTTTTTGAGAAAAATAAAAACAAAAAAATGTGGCCAGTGGTGCATGAAAGCAGGGTAACTAAGTATCTTGAACCACCCTCTAACTGATCACAGTCGAAGCCCTGCCCATATATATATATATATATATATATATATATATTCTGACAAAAGCTCTGGGGAAGTTGTTGATCTGCCGCCTGGGGTGTATCTAGGGGTCCGAGTTCCCCTTGACAAAGTAAGGGACTGGTGCCCCCACATCACTCCAGGCTCCCTTGTGTCATTCTAGGATCCCTCATACGTCATTCTAGGCTCCCCCTGTGACTCTCCAGGCCCCCCTGTGTCTTAACCATAAGAGGCATGCACAGATTATAGTGATCTGTGCTGTGCTTTTCCTAAAATCGCCTGCCTCAGGCAGATGGATTTATTTTGGGATATGAATGTCGGTTTTGTAGTAGATTTTAATTCAATTTTCAATCCGACTGTCAGTAAATGAGGGAATCCTGTATTGGTCTATGTGAAAGTATTGATGTTTGGTCAATGTTCGATTTTGTCCGGGATCCGTATTTATATTCACTTTTGCCTTTAGTAAATCCCCAATTTGCAAAATCTAATTGAAATCAACTACAAATACACCAAAATTGACCAAAAATCGATCTTTAGAAAATATACCCCCAAGTGTCAGAAATAGAATGCATCCCTTCCCTAGCAGTATCTCAGACCATACTCCTGTGTTGCTCATAGTACATTTGCTATATAAGAAGGTATTGCATTTTGGAATCTTAACCTGGCCAGCAAACATTGATCTTGTTGGGCTGGTTCTGACCTTGATCCTGAGTCAGATGTGGATGCAATGCCAATATTTACACAGATTGAACGATTGATGGCCATTGCAGGGGGAGGTTAGAAAAACACAGACATATCTGACCGTTTAAACACTGTTTTCTGGGCGTCCACTGCATTCTTGCTCGCAGCAGGAGAGCCCTCTGTGTATATTAAGAGATGAAAGGGCCCGTGTGCATTCCCCGTCTGGGGCCCCCTCCTCTCTCCTTGGCGGCCCGCAGTGCACTAACTATAGCAATAGACTCTGGGCACTAGTCTGTGCCCATATAAGAAAGAAAGGGTTACTGCGCACGCGCAGGTCACCAGGAAAAAGGCTGCCATTTTGCCAGTAATTTCCCTACTACGCATGTGCAAAACGCTGAGAAAATGGCCACGGTGGCAGACATTTTTTAAGGCTATCCATTAGCGCCAACTCTTTTTACTTTAGCTATAAAACCTCTTGCTTGTATCACAAAGGCATCAATGGCTTCAGAGTAGAGCACATAAATTTGCTTTATATGTAGATGACATCTTTCAAATACAAATCTCAAATTAAGTGGGCAGAGTCCATTATTTTTTCAATTAGGAGGATCTGCCAATACTGTAGATTACCCAGTCTGCAACGGATTAATACATTTAAACATTTAGGATATTGATTTCCAATAACCCAACAGAATAACATCCAGTTATCATTAACCCTTTGTTTTCTATGTGTTAACATAAAAATGCAGATGTGAATAAAAAAATTGTCAGAGTTAATTTTTATTAAAATAATAATTCAAACAAAACTCTGTACTTCTGCATTCACCTTTATATTCCTGGACATATTTTCCATTATTTATAACAACTTGTGTTATATCTGGTCTCGGTGGCAAGGTTACAATGAAGTTTGGTATATAGAACGTGTGCTTCTGCTTCTAGAGGCTTGGTCTTTCCCAGCTTCAAATTAAATTATGAGTCTCATTTGACCCAGTTTAGAGACTGGCTGGAAGATCTCTTAAACGTCTGATTAAGGAAGTTGGATTCAATCACGCAGGTCCTTCTAGAAGGAAAAACTCAAATATATATGCCTTCACTCATATGATGCAAGCTACCCATCTGTGGTGCTGCACACTCATTAACCAGACATAATGAAAGAGACCCAGACTAAGCAATTATTTATTATGATAAAATGGATACGTTTCATAAATTGGCAATTGACTATGTTTGTCTGGGTGTCATAGAACTAAGCTTTTTATTCAAACCATTTTAAATAAAATTGACACAATTACAGGAGGAATTTAATATCCCCAAAACAGCATTTCACAAATTTGTGCATTTTTTTCAAGGCTCAATTTGAACATGATGTACCAAAATGTACGTTATCTAAAAATAACCCTACAGAGGTAAATGTACTAAAATGAGAGTTGGTAGAAGTGGAGATGTTGCCCACAGCAACCAATAAGATTCTAGCTATTATCTTCTAGAAGGTGCTAGTTAAATGTTAAGTAGCATCTGATTGGTTGCTATAGGCAACAGCTCCACTTATAAGAACTCTCACTTTAGTAAATATACCCCAGGGATCACACTCATCTGTTGTGTATGCAGACCTTTTGAAATACTTTAGTTCAGCTATTATTATTAACAATTATTTATATAGCGCCAACATAATCCAGTGTGCTTTACAATTGGGATGAAAACAGTAATAGAAGAAGACTGGGTAATAATAACAGACATTCATAGAGTTAAGAGGGTGCTGCTTTCCAGTTACAGTCTATAGGGAAATAAGCATTGATACACAAGGATAAGTGCTACATATTGCACATTGGTACAGCCAGACTACAGAGGTCAAACAGCAATGCTAGCCTAGGGTCAGTGAAATGTGTGAGTCTACAAAAGTAAATATGTAAAGTTATGTGTGGACTGTATAGAGGGGATGTAATTGGGTACAGTACCTTACAGAGGTTACATGGATGGTCCTGGAGTTTGATGACCTTGCCTGAACTTTTCAGGGAACACTTGAAGGTTTGGAGACTAGAAGAAAATCTTGTTGTGCATGGGAGGGCATTCCACAGAGTGGGTGTAGCTCAAGAAAAGTCCTGTAATGGTGAATGGGAGCAGGCAGGAAGTGTGGATGAGAGATGCAGATGGAGGGTCCATCTGGGAGATATTTTGAGATAAGCAAAGAGAGATGTATGTTGGTGTAGTCTGGTTCATAGCCTTGTTTGTAAGTATAAGTTTTTTGTAAATTACAGGTAACCAGTGTTGGGACTGACAGAGTGAAGCAGCATAAGAGGAGCATTTTGCAAGGAAATCAGCCTCACAGCTGCATCCAGAATAGTTTGTAGGGGTGAAAGTCTGTTTTGGAGAAGACCAGTATGGTGACTATTGCAATAATCAATGCGAGAATTAATGAGTGCATGAAATAGAGTTTTTGCAGTGACTTGTGTAAGATAGGGTCGATTTTAGGATATGTTTTTAGATGTATGTAACATGATTTGGAAACACATTGAATGTGTGGACAGTTCAGATTCAAGTCAGCAGCAGCAAGAGAAGACACAGTGATGCAGGTAGGAGAATCAATGGACACTGAAGCTTAGTGTAGTGAGGGGAGAATAACAGTGAGTAGGGGGTGAGACAGGCTCCCAGCACTCAGACCCATCTCCATGTGTGCCTACCCAGCTATTGACCTCACCGCACTTCACTGAAATAGAGAAAAGCAGAGGACCTAGGACTGAGCCAACCAATAGAGGTAGTGAAGAGGAGGTGGAGCCAGAGAAACAAAAGCTGAAAGAGTGATGTGATAAGTAGGATGAGAACCAGGATAAAAATGTGTCCTGATGACCTACAGTAGGGATTGTAGTTTTGTATGAGAAGAGAGTAGTCAACACTACTAAACAGCAGAGCGATCCAGAAAAATTAGAAGTGGGTAATGGCTTTTAGAGCAGAGATCAAATTATTCGCTACCTTAGTCAGTGCTGTCTCAGTGGAGTGTTGGGAATGACAGCCTGACTGAGTCGGTCCAATAAGTTGTGCGAGTCAATAAAGTGTGTGAGACGGATGTATGCAATTCTCTCAAGCAGCTTGGTGGGGCATGAGAGCTGAGAGATGTAACAGTAATTTGAGAGCGTGTTCAGATCAGCATTGTGTGTTGTTTTTTCAGAATAGGAGTAATCGCTGCATGCTTGAATAACGAAGGATATATACCAGTAGAGAGATGACAGATTTTAGTTAAAGTTTGGCTGAGCACAGGAGACAGAGCTGAATGATCAAGGCTGAGAAGAAGTAATAGAGTAGGAAGAAAAGAAGAGAGCAGATTCTTTACCTTTATTTGTGGCATCAAATTAAGAGAAGTTGTCAGAGGGTTCAGGGAAGGAACTGAGCAGGTTTCAGTTTTATCAATATTGTCCTTGAAATAGGAAGCAAGATATTGGGCACTGATAGTAGCCAGTGGGTTGGCTATGGGAGGGGTAAGAAGCAGCTTAAATGTATTAAAACGTTGCTTGGGGTTAGAAGCTTAGATATCCTTGTGTCTTAAAATGGAAAAACAACACATGTTCTGTAACTGATGTTTAAGGTCTTTATTTTGAGTTAGCTCAAAAGTCTATTAAGTTTAAAAAAAATCAGCAATATCTATTTGGGAAGGTTTAATAAGGCATCGCTGAATGCTGAGCTAATACTGCGAACGGGAGTATTGTAATAGAACCTTGGATAGGGATGGGACATCATGGGTAATACCAATGTTTTTAACATTATTCAATAAACATGGTTTAGTCCTAAACATTGGTTCAGAAACAGTGAAAATTTCACAGGTTAACCAATGTTTCTACTTGTTTGAAGTCGATTAGCTACTTAACACTCCAAGCAAGGGATTTGATCACAAAACCGCCTATGCCATATTAATCCGCTTAACTTGTGAGCTATCAGCCACTGCGTGATTTATGTGCACCTTGTCATTCAGCTACATCCTGCTGTATTTAAAACATACCTTACTCATTATGTCATACCTGGCCAGAACTCAGACTCTCAACCAGGGGCGTATCTACCCATTGGCCAGGATGGCACTCGCCAGGGGCGCCAGCCAAGGGGGGGCACCATCCAGGAGTACCACCCGTGGCCAGGGGCAAGAATGAAAACAGAGCTGCCAAGACTGCAGTCCCGGGTACGCCCCTGTGGCTCCTCAGTGCAGCAGCAGCGATGAGATGCACATGACGTTATGACGTCAAGCGCGCCTTATTAAAAAAAAACAACAACTTTATTTATTATATTGTAACAGGCAGCCGCCGGCAAGCAATGGCGGCTGCCTGGACCTCGACATCTAGTTCTTAGATGTCAAGGTCCGGGCAGCCGCCATTGCTTGCCGGCGGCTGCGTGGTACAGTCAGGGGTGTAGGGAGGGAAAGCTCCAGTCGCGGTAAATGATAAAGGGTGCGCCGGAGCCCGACTCCGCTTCAACTATATTGCCTGGCCTTAGACAGGTCACAGCTGTCAGCCTGAGCCACGTCAGGTTCCCCCCTCCGTGCTCCCAACGCGCACATGACTTCAGACGGGTGGAGACTGCAGTGCAGTGTACAGAAAATTGGACTGGAGAGGGGAGGTTCCTGGGACACACCTGCCCACCGTGGAGGGCGCCATCCATCAGGACCAAGTAATCCATAAGTTGGACAATGGACACTGCTAAACTATTGGAGCAGGCAAGCCGCATTCAACAGGCAGCTGGGAATTTAGCAAGGGGGAGGGGGTGCAGAGAGAGGAATAATGGGTACAGATAGAAGCAGAAGGGTGCACCTATAATGACACTGAGAGGAATATGGGGTACAGACAGGCTGAAGAAGGTACAGTTAAAGGCACAGAAAGAATAAGGGGCACAGACAGAAGGGGGTACAGAAAGAGGCACAGAGAGGCAGAATGGAGCACAGATAGAGGCACAGAGATGAATTGGGGATACATATAGAGGCACAGAGATGCAGAAGTGGGCACAGAGATGAATATGGGGTAAAGAGTCAGTACGGGGTACATAAAGAGAAACAGAGTGGCAGAAGGAGGAAAAGATAGAAGCACGGATAGACACAAGGAAGTACAGATAGAAGTATTTAGAAAATAAGGGGGGAGGGGGCACCAGTCCATTACTTTGCCAGGGGCCCTCGGACCCCTAGATACACCCCTGCTCTCAACCTTCATACCACAGTCAGACACCTTACACATGCAGCTATTTGCTACTGCATAGCAAGCCTTATCCTAAGTATATGGAACCAGTTGTAATGATCAGTTTAACTTTGCAGCTAAGCAGGTGTGGGCTGTGGGCCTGATTCAGAGGTGGACAGAGTTGCAGTAGCTGCTGCGACTTTTGTTGAAACCAATACTGCAAATTTATGCTAATGACGCAGCTGATGGGCTTCCTACTCATGCGCCCACCAGCTATGACTCTAATTTGTCAATGTGCACAAATAGTTGTGCCATCGATTGGACATCGGCCACACCATCAGACATTAGAGCAACCCTATGGTTACTCAGAATGTCCAGTGGTAAATGGCCACCTGTGCCAGTGGAACTGCACCTTTTGATGCAGCACCAGACAACGATATGCCCGCCGCCAGTAACCAACTGATGTACCGTACAGGAACACCCATCGGAATTGCATGGATCTCCTTGCAATTTCCTTCTGCGTCCCCCGGCGGAAACCATCAGGGTGCATGTGCACAATTAAAACATCATGATGTTTTAATTCAGTCCACCTCTGAATCAGGCCCTGTGTGTAGCTGCTTACTACATAGATCTGCTTAGCTGAAATAGTGTAAGTAAATAAAGCTAATTTTAATAGTCAGTTTAGACTTCAGCTTCAAAGGCAGGAACAACAAGCTCCATGTGTTAGGTGTCTGACTGTAGTAGGTGAGATTGAAAGTTTGAGTCCTGGGTATGGCATGCTGAGCAATGTGTGTTTTAAATACAAGGGGATTTGACGCAGGAGCCAAATTAAACAAGCCTGCCTGCTGCCATCCCCAAATACATAAGTAGAGCATTACTCTTTAGAAAAAAGTGAAAAACATGATATTAATAAAAATAAATAAATAACTAGAGTGTATAGAAGTTAGCATCGATAGCTTGCATACATTAACATTTAATATGTGCTACCATATATATATATATATATTTCAAATCTTGCCTGGAAGAACAGCATAAGTGGAGGAAGAGTTTATGGCAGGGGGGGTGCCGGACTTTTGTGACCTAGGATCTACTTTTTGTTCACTTACAGTACTTAGCGGTGATCTACCAGTGTCAATGTCCACAATGTAGTTAATATTATAAAGGTTATTTTTAAATCTGTGCATTATTATTGGCACTATTATTTGGTGTGGGCCTACATCAAATAATAGCACCAATAATAATGCACATATTAAAAAATAACCTTAATAATAATGACAACATTGAATAATAGGACCGTAAAATAATGCAATATATTTTTATATTGGATATACTTTTTTCCCCCTTAGGTAAAATAACCATTTACCCATAAACTGAAAGTAGAGGTAAATCTAACTCACGGTCTTTGTACGCAACTTCTATTGGGCCCTCACTCTCACAAACTACTAAAATAAGTAGTTACTGTTCTGTTGTCTTGGAAAGCTGCTGGACCTGCCAGGTTGGACTGATAGGGTAGGGATGTCCCTCACAGAAATAGGGCCATCTCTCTGCTGCAACTGCATTTTATGTGGCGACAGTTTCCCCAGAGACATCACACTGCCAGCATCACCCCATCTCCTCCAGTGAAGTCACACTGCCAGTATCACCCCATCTCCTCCAGTGAAGTCACACTGCCAGTATCACCCCATCTCCTCCAGTGAAGTCACATTGCCAGTATCACCCCATCTCCTCCAGTGAAGTCACACTGCCAGTATCACCCCATCTCCTCCAGTGAAGTCACACTGCCAGTATCACCCCATCTCCTCCAGTGAAGTCACACTGCCAGTATCACCCCATCTCCTCCAGTGAAGTCACATTGCCAGTATCACACTCTCAGCCACAGTGACATCACACCCCATATTTCAAGTGACATCACACTGCCACCATCACCCCTCTATTCCCAGTTACATCACACTGCCAGCATCACCCCCCCAGTGACATCACACTGTCATCATCATCCTCTCTCCCCCCACAGAACACTTAACTTACCTGACAAGTCTTCAATCTGTGATCGCTGGGATGAACGCTGCCTGGATCAGGCCGATTCTGAATCTACAGTGCGGTAGACTCCTCACAGCACGCTGCACTACTGAGAGCTGGGCCTCTGGGCCCCAGAGTGTTGTTAGAGGCAAGAGGTTAAGTTGGTCGCTATCTACTGGTGGATGCTCCGTAAGCTACCGGTAGATCACGATCAATGTGTTGGCCAGTTCTGGTTTACGGTCTCATGAGATGCCTGAACTTTTTGGCTTCATCATAAGGTGACCTTTTTGCAACACTGCAAACAATCTCCAAAACCCTATTCTTATCATATATCATAGTATTGAGAATATAATGTTATGGAGATGCTTCTCTGCTTTAGGAACAGGACAACTAAAACCAATTAGGAGTACAAAGGAAAACCTGTCTGCAGCCAGCAAGAGACATAGAATTTGGGAGATTTGTATTACAGGAGGACAAAGCATATTTGTAATCATAGGTCATGTCGGAGTGGCTTAAGCACCAAAAAATCAATGTCCTGAAGTGGACCAGTCAAAACCGCAGACCTCAATTGCATGGACAATCTGTGGAATAATTATGAAATTGCTGTTCACCAACAGTTCCCATCCAACCTAATGGAACTCAAACAAAATTGCAAAGAACAGGGAAAATTGCTGTTTCCTAACAAGTATTAAAACAAGGGTGTGAACTGAATATCAATAACTATACATTTTGATTTGTATTTAAGGGAAAAAAAATAAAAATTATGTGACATTACAGTATAGTTTGGGGGGTGGATTCAATTAGCTGTGGTAATGTACCGCCACTAACTGATCCCTCAGGTGGTATTCAATTATCCATGCAGGGGTTTCTTTCAGGAGCTCAGCAAAAAATTCCCAGATAACCGTTATCGGGAAGCCGGCAGCAAAAACACATAGGTCCATGAACTTACCATAGATCCTATGTGTATTCGCCCGAAAACAGGTCATTTTTTGGGCAGATAAAACGGGCTTTAATTGAATTGCCCGAAGGCAAAAAAAAGTGCAGCAAGTCCCATTTTATCTACCCAAAAAATTATCGGAGCTAATTGAATTCCCCCCTCCGTGTTACTCATTGGTAATAATAAATACATATATTGTGATAACATGATATAATAAAATAAAAAAAAATTCCAATGGGGTGAAAACATTTTATAGCCACTATGATTTGGATTACAGTTTCAACATACTGTAGCAGGTTGTGCTCAGGCAAATGTGACTATATTAAGTGTAACAGATCAAACACATGTTCAACTGTAGTGTACAGCCGACTGTACAATATGAATGCAGTGTTGCAGACCCCTTTAAAGTTCCTTTTTTTTCTTTTTTGAACTCATAGGCTGCAAATGCCATGTTGAACTATCAGGAGCCCTCTAAGCTTACCGGTCTTATATGTGCCTTTAATGTCCTCCCAAATATATCCTCTAGAGTTAAGCCGAAAGATATTTATCACATGTGAAAGAAAAAAAATGCATCATTTTGAGCTCTTTTGAGCAAGGTTTGAACTCCTATTACATCTCCATGTTATTAACATTTTCCCATTGTGTATTGTTACTGCTTAAGGTGCCAGTACCGGCTGCAGTGTGTGATCCAATTAGCTTGTTTTAATATTAAGCTTTATTTATATAGCAAAAACATATTATGCAGTGTTTCACAGAGAATGTCTAAATACACAAACACAGAAACCTACTAACATTAACCTACAGTACCAGCATGGGAGAAAACTGATTCACCAGGAAGAGGCCCACAAAACATGGATGCCGCAATGTGTCCTATGTGCCACTTATCAGACCTAACTAGCTGAAAATATCTAGATGCATGAACACAAAACACCCATTGACCCCAATTAACATGATCGGAATCAATCAGATTTTTTCTAGACTGGTGGTAAATGTGAACAGATGATAACTGTAATCTCTTCATATGCATAAGATATAATCGCACTATAAATCTATATTAAGAATTAGACATCTTTAAAATATATTTCATTTATTGTCTTGCTCATCAAAATAAGCTACTGTACTTTATAATATTATAAACATACTTTCCAACTTTCCCCTCATTGTCAGGGAGACTACCTGATATAGTAGCAATTTCCCCGTCTCACTGAAGAGTCTACTAATCTCCCTGATTGCACATTACCCCCATTATGTAGCTGTTATATTAAAAAAAAAAAAAACACAGAGCTATATACATTCACATGTGATCATTAGTATCATTTCCCTGCATTGGCTATAAGACACAATGATGCCTATGGCTACATGTATTTTCTGATAAGTAAAAGTGTGTTTTCATGAACAAATAGATCTTACTAACTGCTTTGGGTCTCGTTTACATTTGTATGTAAGTCAGTTTTATGACACGCCCCTCAGATGTAGCAGTACACGCCCACTTTACTGCCGCACTCGTAGGTAGTGTTTTCACAATCTCCCTGAAATGCTTTTTCAAAAGTAGGCAAGTATGATTATAAACCCATATACATCCAGGAAATTAATATTTGCAGCCAGTGATTCTGTAATTAGATTGTCTGTGCACCACTGTGTAAAATATATAGACATCATCTAACCGTAATAAGTTAATGTGAAATAAAAACTACTTTGAACAGTGTATGCGTATATAAAATTTTTATTTTGCATCCAGGATGTAAATGAATAGGTTAAACAGGTCATATGCTAGAGACAGGAAGAGAAACTAGTTCTGGGGAAATAGCTGAGGTTTGGCTGATAAAACAGGAAGCATACTATATACCGTGACAGCAAACTGCACATGTAACGTACAAGTAGATAGAATATTTAGTGCTGAAGAGATTCACAAAACATGCAGCTGGTGAGAGTGGGGAACTACTTTGTATAATGAACTTAAATCATTATCTGTATGCAGTACAAGCTCACTAGCAGCGACAGCAACTTCCCATGAGAAAAGCTCCCTGCTAATTACAAGGACAGGCAGTCCTATGGAAAGGTGTAGCTCTCCCCCTGGGTTGCCAGTCTGGACTGCGATAGCAGGGAACGCTTGCCGTGGAAGCCTCTACCTTGCTATCACGGCAGCATTACCCAGCTTCTAGGGGTTGCAGCCAATGCAGTCCTTGGAAGCCAGTCGGCTAGTTAATTTGGGCGCATGCGTGTGATCACGATCCTACTATCAAGGCCGGCTTGGAGTGATTTGATGTACCTGAGCTGGGGTCTAGGGTTGGAGTGGTTAGTGAGGTTGAGTGCTAGAGCTTGGGTGTTTATGAAATTCCTGCACATGGACTGATACTAGGTGGACACTGGGAATGACAGAAGATCTCTATTCAAAGTCCCAAGATACTAATACAGGACACTGTATTGGATTCAGTGGACTTGCAGATAACTGGACACTGTACAAGTGAGACCAGAGAAGCTTGGCTGAGCACTGTGGCAGCCACGGTGGAGTTGGAGTAAATGCACAGAGGTGCTGTAGCTAGTTGCTGCATTGGACACAGCAGTGCTGGAGCTGGTTACTGCACTGGATGCATTGGTGTTGAAGCTAGTTGCTGCACTGGACGCAGCAGTGGTGGAGCTGGTTACTGCACTGGATGCATTGGTGTTGAAGCTGGTTGCTGCACTGGATGCAGCAGTGCTGGAGCAAACAGGTAACTCAGACAGAAAACGCAGAGGGGCACATATAATCTGCTCACATGGACTGCAATGAGATAAGTTGCACTGGCAACCGGATTTGAGTCCCAGGAAGTTCTTTTATAGGGTCTACTAGCTGTTGATTGGCTGGGTCTGCAGGCGTGGTACTCCCATTGGTAGAGCTGAGATCAGGTGGTTCACTTGAAGATTTAGGTGCCCATGAACCAGTGCTAGCGGAAACAGCTTGGGGAAGGGTGCCAAGAACACGTGCATGATTATGTGGGTGCCGACAGCCAAGCATAGGGAAAGTGGCGGCCGCGGAAACCCACGGGTGACGGACTGCAGACAAGGATGGGCAGCTGCCAGACAGGGTCTGTGTCTGGGGTCTCTGGCCAGGGTTGTGACACCTAAGAATTACAGACCCCCTGGCAAGCATAGGCAGGAGCCGCCTCTGTTCTACATTACTAACATGTAACACTGACTTTATCTGGACTGCATTCTGAAATCAAATGTACTCACAAGATGTGTACATTGAACAAAAACAAAGCTTTAAAAAGGATCAACTTCATGAATAAAATATGGTTTAATGCAGAGGTTCCCAAACGCAGTGCTCAAGGCTCCCCAACAGTTCAGGTTTTAGAGATATCCATGGTTTAGCACAGGTGGTTAAATCAAAATTTATAATAAAAACGGAGGTGTAATAAGTTTCAAACTAATTGCGTAAAAAAAATACTTATACAGTAGGTACAAGAATGAACATCCCTTGGGTCAGGAGTGTGTCTTCATATAATTCCTTCTAATGGTGCGTACACACTGGGCGATTAAAGTGGACGACTGAACGATAACGATATCGTTATCGTTCAGTCGTCCACTTTATCGTCCATGTTTAACACAAAAAAGATGAACGATGACGACGACGCGCGTTCCCGCGGGTCGTTCGTCATCCTCGTTCATCGGGCTGACATGCAGGCCAACCTGACGACCTCGTCAGGTTGCTGCATGTCAGGGAATGGGTGAGAGAGCCCGGCGCTGAACGATATCGCTAATGATATCGTTCAGCGGCTGTGCTCAATGTCATGAACGACATTGAGCACAGCCTGCCGGGGACACACTAGACGATATCGCTCAGGGAGCATATCGTCTAGTGTGTATGCACCTTTAGTCCGTTCTGGATGTAAAACAGTCACTTCCTTCAGTGTGATGTATGCTGTAAAAGAAAGAAACATGGATTGCATCACTGAAGTGAAGTTACACTATTGTTGTAATAAAGATGGAGAAGGTGTATTCCACATTTAGAATATAACTCGTGTCAATAACAGAGCGTAACCAACTCACAAGAAAAACACTGTGTTTGTTCCTGTAAGGGTATCTTTAGGAGTGGTCCCTCACCCAGTGTGTACAGAATAGGGGGTACTGTGTACCATTTACTCACTCAATTGTGAATCATATAAATCAAATAAAGGTATCTTTGGTCTATAAACACTTAAATCAGCGACCGAACTCACAGTTTCAATGATGTACAGTAAATCTTTGGTTTCTTTCACTGTGATGCTTCAAATGGACCGTATCCCATATATAATCCAAAATGCAAATATCTCATGGAGACTTCAATATATAAATCCAAAAAAGGGTTTATTCATACAAAAAAGTCCCACATGTGGATTAAAAAATCTCCAAAATGTACAATATTAAAATGACACATTAAAAATGACACGTTAAAAATAATAAAAATGAAACATTAAAATAATTTGCACAATAAAAGTAGTAAATACTCCAATAGGCAGCCACAGAAACCTTGTGAAAAATGGAATCCGGATTTATAAATCGACAGATGAAAAATAAGTTCCAAAATGACATACCTCTGGATCAAATAAAATAGCACAATTCCTTAGGAGTCAACGCATTTCTGCTCTCTTGGGAGCCTTTGTCAAGACATAAGAATAGTTTGCCTAGAAGGGCTATTTATATCACCAACTACCAATCAGAGTGTATCGGGGTGGAGTCGCTGCCAGACTGCATCTGCCCAAGGGTAGGATAATCCTACTCACGTGGGACTAAACACGTGTCCTAAATCAGCCAATTAAGGAGACCTGCCCCAGCATTCCTGCCATGTAGCAGCCAAAGATCCCCCAGCATGTTACAACCCCCTAATAATCTTTCAACCATCACCTCAAAGGTTTCTTTTATAGATGTGGGGGATGCCAGGGTTGTAGATCTATCAAAAGTGATGGTAAAAAATAAAGAAGAAAGTATAGATATTAATGGGAAGGAAGTACAGATCAGGGATTTTATCACTTGCAAATAAAGTAAAAGGAAAGGGGAAGAGATGAGAACTCACCGCACAGGTAACAATAACACCATAATATCAAATTTACATTGAAAGTTATTGTGGATAATTATCAATCAAAGCTTGAAAAAAAGAGAAAAGGGGGCGCTATCTCCACAGTATTACCGTAAACACATGTGTGTAAGTATATAGGAGTTGTGGTGGTGGTGCTCAGAGTAAAAGGATACAGAACACAAAAAGGGAAAAGGTCCGAGGACCAGATCCAAGACTCTACAGTGCACTCTTATAGCTAATCAGCATAAATAAAATATAACTTTTAATGAATATTAATTATAAAATTGGACTTACATAACACACAAACACTGAACATTATAGAGAAAAAGAGAGTGTGAGGGAGAAACGTTACTAACCCTGTAAGGACGGCGAAATATAAAGACAATACAACACACATTCACAAAAATACACAATACTAGATAGTATTAGTGCGACAAAGACAGTGTATAAAATACACCCAGGTCATATAAATGTTCAAGGATTAATAATCAGATGTTTGTATAATTAAGGAGATACAAAGTTATCATTCGGACAAGCTTAACCTGTAATGAAAAAATCTCTGGGAATATTCGTAATAGACGGCATATCCTGTAAATGGATCGAATAATATAGAGATATACCATGTAGTACAGAAAGAAGAAAATGGAGGGGTATAAGAAAACATGATCCATCACAGAGTTCTGCTGCTTGACATTATGCTGTTGCAGAGAATGGGAAGTGAGAGACCCGTGTGTCACAGTAACCCCACGAAATTAAAGTAAGGTCACGACCCTGTAGCAGGCATTCATTTCAATCCCCTACTTGTCATACTAAATTAGCATTGGACAAATGAGGGGGGAAGTTACTGGGCTGCAGGCGGAAGGTGAAAAGAACATGAGATCAAAGTATACCTTTAGTTATTATTAGCCTTAAACAGCCACAAAGAAGGGTTAAATTACAGTGGCATTTGTACCATATAGTATAGAAAGACAAAAGGATGGGGTGTCACTTGCAATAGCAAGAATATTGTGTATGCAAATAAATGCCATTGTAAAAAAGTGAATATTGGGTGTACGACGAGACCCTTGAAAATAAGAATGGGATAGCATCTTCGAAACATCAAAATGGGTCTTGAGACTCATTCTTTATCTTCCCACTTTTGAGAAGTACATGGATGCTCTCCCACTAAGATTGCGGGTTTTTATGGGTTAACAATCATTAAACCCAATAAAAGATCTGCTGATATATCTTCTTCTTTGGCTAAATCCAAAATTAATTATATATACACCTGTAAAACCCTTGTGCCCAACGTTCTAAATAAAGACTTCGAGTTAAAATGGTTCTTATGATATAGTATACTCGAAGGGAAATTTTAATGTGTTTTTTATATATATATATATGTTAATCTGTATTTTTTCCATCTTTTTAATGCAGAATATCTGTAGTCTTATTTTAGATTTATTATGTATCACTTGGACACGGACAATTTTATACCCCAATATGTCTGAATTCTGGTAAAAGGACATGGACACAAAGACATCTGTGGAGCAATCATCTTAAAAAAATTGTGATATGAAGCTGTTCTCCTGTTTATTATTTGTATTAGTGAATTGTATATTTGTATATGTTGATGCCTCCCTCACTAATTTTTAGAACACTCAACGGATTTTGTATTAGATGTATAAATTTATATATACATTTATGTTTAACATTTGTTTTTGATTGTTTTTATGAATGCAAATCCAGGGATTTTATATTGGCGTTTTCACCCCGGGTATCCATTGTTACTAATGATGCACCCCGGACATCCACGGCCGCTGCAGGTGTCACTTCCGTTTCCAGCAAGTGACTCGTGAAGGCCACTTCCACTTACGTCAGATGACACGCGGATGTCACTCCCGGTTGTGATCGTAGCATCGGTAGCGGAAATCTTCGGCTCCTAAGGAAGTGTGCTACAGGTTGAGTCTCCCATATCCAAAATGCTTGGGACCAGGGGTATTTTGGATATCCTAAATTCCGTATTTTGGAATATTTGCATACCATAATGAAATATCTTTGGAAAGGGACCCAAATATAAACACAGACTGCATTTATGTGTTATATACACCTTATACACACAGCCTGCAGGTAATTTTTTACAATATTTTCAATAATTTTGTGGCTCAATGTTAGTGTACATACATGAAATTAATTTGTTTCATATACAGCTTATACACAAAGCCTGAAGGTAATTTTATACTTTATTTTTTAAAATGGAAGTTTGGGTACATTGGACCATCAAAAAGCAAAGGTTTCACTTTCTCAGTCTTGCTAAAAAAAAAATTCTGTATTTCGGAATATTTGGATATGGGAGACTCAACCTGTATTTTATTTGATCCAGAGGTATGTCATTTTGGAACTTATTTTCATCTGTTGATTTGGAAATCCGGATTCCATTTTTCACAAGGTTTCTGTGACTGCTTCTTGGAGTATTTACTACTTTTATTGTGCAAATCAATGTTAATATTAATTTTTATTACATTTTATTATATTGTACATCTTGGAGATTTTTTTACCTACATGTGGGACTTTCTTTGTATGAATAAACCCATTTTGGATCTATATATTGAAGTCTCCTTGAGATAGTTGAAGCATCACAGTGAAATAAACCTTTATGAGAAAGATTTACATACCGTAATTGAAACTGTGAGTTTGGTATGCCGATTTAAGCCTTTATAGACCAAAGATACATTTTATGTGATTTCTATGATTCACTATTGCGTGAGTAAATGGTACGGAGTACCCCCTATTCTACACACACTGGGTGAGGGACCACTCCTAAAGATACCTTTATAGGAACACTTGTTCTTGTGAATGGGGTACGCTCTGTTAGTGACACAAGTTATAATCTAAATGTGGAATATACCTTCTCCATCTTTATTACAACAATAGTGTAACTTCACTTCATTGATGCAATCCATGTTTCTTTCTTTTACGGCATACATCACACTGAGGGAAGTGACTGTTTTACGTCCAGAACGGACTAAGAAGGAATTATATGAAGACACACTCCTGACCCATGGGATGTTCATTCTTGTACCTACTGTATATTTATTTAGGCACCTGTTTGTGTAACCCGTTTCGGTTAAATAAAATTGACTGAGGTACTAATTAAGTCACCTTTGCTCAACCATGGATATCATCTCTAAAACCTGAGCTGTTGGGGAGCCTTGAGGACCGCATTTGGGAACCTCTGGTTTAAAGTGTTCTCTATTTTTAAAAACACATATATATTAACAGTACCCTTACCCTGTATGTAGAGTAGCAAGATAGAATCCTCAAGACCAGCAACAGATCAAATGGGAAAACATGTTATTCTAGAGTAAATAATCTGTGCACTTTATCTTTTGTATGTATAAAGGTGGGTACACACCTGAAAGATACGACCATCATCTGTGCTGCAGCGGGTCCTGGCGGCCGGGGGGCATGGCCTAATCATGGAAAAACCCCATTTGTGGTACTGGGGAGGGGCGTGCTGTGTGCCCCTCAGCCTGGTGCACAGCCAATGGGAGGCTCGATTAGCATGATCGTTCCCCCCTTTGGCATAGGAGACTGCTCGGGCTGCTGCTTTAGCAGCCTCAGACTCTCAGTGCAACCCAGCACACAGCAGCGTGTGCTGGGCTGCTGTGCCGGAGTCGGATAAGTAGTACCCGCTCATGGCTCCCCCCCTCTCTCTGCAGATGGTATGCAGTCGGGAAGCCGGCGGACCTAATCCCGACAGCCGGCTTTCCTCTCTCTTATCCCAGCAAGGGTCTAAAGACAGGCGTCGATATGCCGACGCCTGTCATTAGACATATGCCAGGAGCCCGGCATCCCGATCCAAGGGACACTGGGTGCTGAGTGCAGAGTGCGGATAGCCGCAGGGGTTGGTGGGGGGGTAGGGTTCATGGGGGGGACTTAGGGTTAGGCACCACCCCCAGGAGGTTAAGTTTAGGCTAGGGGAAGGGGTGGGGGTTAGCATTAGGCACCTCCCCATAGGTCCTGCACCCTGGGCACTTATCGCTCACCGTTAGTTACAGCACTGGCCTTTAACCATGGTTAACTGTAAATATTGCACTTTGAAATGTGTTGTAAGGTGCATACTTGGATACAGATTATCTGTTATAAACATTCTTCAAACTAAACTAAAGTGCTTTTCACTCGATTTTTAGATGAATTCCTCCTAGCTATTCTGCATCCAGGACATGGGACAAATTACAAAAAGAGGTGAAGGGACCATGGGCGGCTCCAGAGGTGGGGCTGCAGCAAAGTCCAAAATCAAATAGGGGAGCCACACCAACAGCCAGTGAGTACCAGCTGGCAATGTTTGGCCAGGACTCACTGGCTGGATAAATAAGCCTCTTAGGTCATGGAACCAAATAATGCATGATACACTAGTACATCTAACACTAATTTCGGTGTCTCTAAATTGCATCTATATCTTTCATTTCAGTATTACTTAGAACAAAATACAAAACAAAAAAATGGGTGTGAAATCTCAATATTTTGGTACTTCAACATGGAAGATTGCTATTTTTCCTCTTGTTGTTAATGATAAAATAATGATCGCTACATCAGTAATTGGAATATAGAACTACAAATCTAGTTGATCTGTAGGTACAGTTGCATGAATTGGCCAGGTTTTAATGTGACTCCTGATACATAACTCTTCACTTTACAACAATAAGGGGTATAGTTACTAAAGTGCAGGTTTTTAGAAGTGAAGATGTTGCTCATAGCAACCAGATTCTAGCTATTATCTTCTAGAAGGTACTAGATAAATGTTTTATAGAATCACAGTCACAAAATTCTCTCATGATTAATTTAAGAAATAATGAGTCTGGAACAAACAGTGTCTTTCCAAAATAAATAAAAGCTTAGAAAAATTAAATACAACGAAGGGGTATTAAGTATTAATAAGCAGGACTTTGAAGTGGCATATTGATGTTATCCAAATAGATAAATTGCAGTGGCATATTTCCGCACATATATACAGTCAGGTGCATAAATATTGGGACACTGTCAGAATTTTCATATTTTGGCCTCTATTCACCACCACAATGGCTTTTAAATGAAACAAACAAGATGTGCTTTAACTGCAGACTTTCAGATTTAATTTGAGGGTAAATACATCCAAATCAGGTGAACGGTGTAGGAATTACTACGGTTTCTATATGTGCCTTCCACTTTTTAAGGGGCCAAAAGTAATGGGACAAACTAAACAATCCTAAATCTAACTTTCACTTTTTAATACTTTGTTGCAAATCCTTTGCTGGCAATTACAGCCTGAAGTCTGGAACGCTGAGACTGGGTTTCATCCCTGGTGATGCTCTGCCAGCAAGGGCTCCAAGAGGGGGGGGGGGGGGGGGGGAGAGCGGGTACAGATTACCCGGGCCCGGGCTTCCTGAGGGGCCCGGGTCCGGCGCCCCCCCCCTCACAGCACTCCCCCCCCCCCCCCCTCACAGCAGCCTATGCAGGGGAGCGATCACACTGATCATGACCTCCTGGAGAGTGTTCTTGATTTGGCCAACTGTTGTGAAGGGGTTTTTCTTCACCAGGGAAATAATTCTTCTGTCATCCTCCACAGTTGTTTTCCGTGGTCTTCTGGGTCTTTTGGTGTTGCTGAGATCTCCGATGCGTTCTTTTTTAAGAATGTTCCAAACAGTTGATTTGGCCACACCTAATGTTTTTGCTATCTCTCTGATGGGTTTGTTTTGATTTCTCAACCTAATGATGGCTTGCTTCACTGATAGTGACAGCTCTTTGGATCTCATATTGAGAGTCGACAGCAACTGATTCCAAATGCAAATGTCACACCAAGAATCAACTCCAGACCTTTTACCTGCTTAATTGATAATGAAATAGCGAGGGAATAGCCCACACCTGTCCATGAAATAGCTTTTGAGTTGATAGTCGCATTACTTTTGGCCCCTTAAAAAGTGGGAGGCACATATAGAAACCATTGTAATTCCTACACCGTTCACCTGATTTGGATGTAATTACCCTCAAATTAAATCTGAAAGTCTGCAGTTAAAGCACATCTTGTTTGTTTCATTTCAAAGCCATTGTGGTGGTGAATAAAGGCCAAAATATGAAAATTTTTACAATGTCCCAATATTTATGCACCTGACTGTATACAAGATTGCAAGGGTGTAGTATGTATTACCGCCGGCCGCTTGGCCGGCGGTTCAAATCCCGACAGCAGAAGCCCGGCAGAGGTGAAGATCCTGATCGCCAATAAGGTAAGTATAACAAACCCTATTTCACCTCCTACCCCTAACCCTCCCTTAGAGGTGCCTAACCCTAACCCCGCCCCCCAAGTGCCTAAACCTAACCCCACCTTCCCTGCAGTCCAACCCCAAGTCTCCCGGGGGGGGTGCCTAACCCTAACCCCCCATTCCCCTAGCCTAACCCTAAGTCCCTCCAGGAGCTCTAAAACCTAACCCTCCCCGACGTGGCTGTCCGCGCCCGGCTTACATTTGTTCAGTATGCCGGGCGTTGGGCTCCCGGGGTAGGTCTAATGACAGGCGTCGGAATTTCAACGCCTGTCATTAGTACCTTGCCGGGATTAGACAGTTGGGAAGCCGGCGGTCGGTATTTAGCCCGTCGGCTTCCAGACTACATCCCGTTTGCAAACATTGTTTAAAGCATTTGTGAATTTGGCCGAAAGAGTAAATCTTAAGATCAAATGTGAAACGAACTTTAACATAACTTTAACAATGACTGTTTAGAAGCAATGCATCTTTGGATTAAACGTTGTACCTTACAAGGGTATCCCACTATGTACTATTATATAAAAAATAGTAATTCAGAACAGCAGGTCCACATTAGCGCAAAGTTGCAAATGTTATAACACTTTACAAAATTAAAATATAATATTAGTCCACTTCTATTCATATAGGACAACAGTGGTTCTGTTCTCCCTGCCCCCAATCTCAGTTACAATATCATCTTATAGTGTTAATGCCCATCGGTGTAAGTGTGTTCCGTGTAATCGCGGTAACACAAATGATGAATTATTTCTTTTGGAATTAAATGGACCAGTTTCAGAACATTGTGTACATATCAATCATCACACGTATATATTTTTGGATCAGCCAATGAGAAGACATACAATACGCAACCAACAATTTACCAAATTAACACAACACATTTTTGGACATATGATCAGCCTGATATATCACAAAGTTACACATTTAGAAATAAATAAATAAACCAACCAATTTGGAATAGATGGAGGCAAAGGATGACAATATCATTATGTCCTGTCCTTTTAACAAAAAAAGTTTTGCCAGATAATGGAAATGTCTTTCTCTAGCTACTTTTAAGAAATTATAGAGTTGAAAACAGTTACGTTTTCTACTGCCTGAACATAGGTCAGTGGCGGAATTGCTGCAGTTACAGGGGGTGCAATGGCCCTAAGGCAATTGGGGGCCTGTAGTTGCTGCACATCCTGCAGAGGCAGTCGCTCCACCACTACCTACAACCACTCATCTCACAGAATGAACAGTGAATCCCAAAGCATGCACAGAAGAGCAGAGCGGTAGCTGCATGAGGATGGATTGCAGTACTGCCCTCCCGAGTCCCTACCCAGACGGTGCCATGTGGTGATGTAGTGTTCCGTCCCTGAGTTAAGTTGCTGGTACAGAGGTGTCCTCATACATCTAGCCTCCTTGTGTGTTAAACAGCCCTTCTAGTAGCTCCATGCCGTGGAGTTACTGTGTTGTGCAGAGCATCTTGTCATGCGACTTTTTACCTTCAAATGCGTCTTACTGGCACAGCGATGTGAATAGGAAGCGCAAGCAGCTCCTGTTGATTAAAATTATATGTGGCATGCCTATATTCTGTGTGTGACGGCGGGGGTATCTGCATACTAAACGTTACGTTACAGTGTCACAGCCACTGACGTATTTGAATGTAAAAAGTGTCATGAAGAGATGCTTGCCACTACAGTCACATTTATATCATTCCCTGGGTAGTACTTTCTGTGGGATAATGTAAGCTTATGAACCAGGAGACCTGAGCATGTACAGTTACTCTGACATACAACAGAAATGAGACCTTTTAGCTCCTCCCTAACTCTCCAAACACCAATTTAAAACTTGGAGCTTGGCCATGTTTTCCTTACTGTGAGAATCAGTAAATGAGACTGCAAACACCAAATTTCTGTACACAAATTTGAAACTTAAATAAAAGTCAACAATTGATGAATTGTATATAAAATATTCCATATTTATCTCCTTTTGGTTTTCTTTGACCTGTAGTGGACTACCAATCGTATTACATTTAAAATCATGGCTTGACAAATATTTCTTAGATAACAGTTCTTCTTTTAAAATGCTTTTTCCGCCGTTCCATTTCTTGTGTGTCCATGTGTGTCCCTGAGAACAGAGTGGTCACTTGCAGCACCCGGTTATCACTTTACCCTGGACACAGGAGCTGGCTCTTCCTTACGCCTCTCTGCTACCACCACTTCTCAAAGTAAATATGTTCTTTGGGCACTAGGAGGTCTTCAAGTTGTTTGCACATGGCCTCTATCATAGGAGGTGGTCCACATATGTAACACAGATGATCACTAGAAACATGATTTGCTAGATGATTTTCAGAGATTCTTCCCTCTACAAATATAGGACAAAAGGATGTCATTGTACTTTCAGTGGCTGTCAAGCTCAGCAATGCATTTGATGTTCCCTTACAAAGAGATAATGATGCAGCATTTAGAATTAAATTAGTTAGTGGCTATTTCATCTGTAAGGAAATTAAAAATAGACTCTCCAAAACAGGGCACATTTTTAAACTAAATTGAAAATACAATTTGTATCCAAAATATTCTATATAACCATACCTATGGCATAGACACAGAGACCATGCAGAAACAGCAGTCAGTAGTAGCACTGCTATTTACCCCGAGCTGAGTACAGAAGAGATCTCCTGCATTCGGTTAAGTAGCCCAGGTTACCACAGTACCCATTATTTTCGGGTTGGTATGAGATCCCGGCGGACGGGATGCCGCTGGTCAGAATACCAACAGCGGCATCCCGACACCAATAAGGAAATAAAGTAAGACTAACCCTTACCCCCCCCTCCCTGGTGCCTAAACCCAACCTCCCCCTCCCCGCACCCTAAACCTAACACTCCCCATGTGCCTAAACCCAACCTCCCCCGCACCCTAAACCTAACCCTGCCCCCTATTGCCTAACCCTGCACCTTAACCCTCCCCCTAATGCCCGTTACCTTCGGGATGCCAGCGGCCGGGATTTTGGCCATCGGCATCCTGCACGGCGGGAGGCTGACTACATCCCATTATTTTCAATGGTAACTGTGGTATTCTACAATTTATCAAGCTTTTCAATGTTCGACTCCCCTGATAGCTGATGCTATATTTAGATGCTTTTAGCTATTGTAGATTTGCACATATGCAGCCTGTTGGCCATGAATGTACATTTGGCAGGCCAAATCCCAAACCAAGCTGCAAAGCAATAGCATAAGCTATCACTTTACTATTTTCTCTTCGCTGAGATGGGCTCCTATCAGTGCCACTGTACTGCTGTGAGCCCCTTAATAAATAGCTCTAAAGAGGCATTCCAAACCGCTGTATATGCGACAATAAGGAATTGTAATTTTCGGAAGATCATAACTAATACATACTTTTCATGTGTGATTATATTTAAATGGTTTGTAACTGACTGTGTGGCGCTGCAGAGTTTTGTGGGCCTTACAAACAATTATAATGATATCAGCGAGTTGGCAGCAAGCTATTGCCTCTATTATATCTTGAGCTCCAAGTGTTTAAACCAAAATGGTCCCAAATGTGTGTAGTCCTAACACAACAGGAAATAGCAGCCATGATCTGATCAGCAACAAGAAGGCGTAGATCAGGTTGTGGATAACCAGTCTGTGCTGTCTGCACTAACTGGGCATCGTATAATCCATTCTGGAGCCACATTTAGTTACTCGTGTAAGATAAGCAGTCCAATCTCATAGCAAGTGGGCAACAGGTAATACTGGAAGCATTACGTGCATAAAAAGATCTAAAAAAATAAATATAGCAAAGACAAAAAGATAAGACAAGCTACCGGAATCTATATATGCAGTAATCAGTTTTTTCTGAGATATGGTGCACATCATTGCACAATGATCAAGCAAGTCACTCAGGCAATCATTGGCATGGGTACATGACCTACCTCTAATATTAATATCGCTACAGAAAACTCTTAGCATTGTGGGCATGCAACTAAATAGAAAAGGACTAAGCAACGTACACTTCTTGGACTGTCCGCTATATTCAAATCGCCACATTCTATCATGGTCCAATAGTGGCCAGTAAGTCACAAAACACAGACAACAGACTACAAACTTAGAACATCTAAACAGATTAACTTCGATTATATAAAAAATACATAATTTAGAGGCTTTTTTGTTAAAATCAATCATTACTAAATGGAGAAAAAAATTAAATAAAATGTATGATGTGGTAATCAAGTCAACAGAACCAACCTGCTTGAATTCAATGGTTGCCATCATTGAAATCCTCCTACAGGACTATTCTGCTATTTAATTTAAGCCTAAATGCCAACTCTTAATGGTTAGTGAAATATTCAACTGCAGGAACTGAAATACCATTTCTTTTAACAAGGCACAAAACAACAAATGTAACTCAATTATGGTTTGAGAGTTGCTCTGAATTAATGCACTTTTCACAAAATAAATCAAACTGAGAAACTTCACTTGTACAGTCTATTAAACTTAAGTATAAAGTTCTATATAAACATTAAAAAGCATGCAACCAGTAAAGACCCAGCCATATGTTCCCATAAAATCCTAGTTTATGTGCTAGTATGGTCAGGCAGAAAGTGTGACATTCCATCACCTTTTGTGTTCCTGAAAGGGATCGCTCGCATTTCAGAACAAAGATTTTCCAAAGCAAGACTTTGTAGCCTGATGGCTTTATGGTCAGTTAGCTGACCAAGACACCAATATGTACAAGGACCGCAAAGACAGGAGTTATGAAGGAAAATGACAGCCTTTTTGTGCCCAGGTTTCTATTTTCTCTATATGTCTTAATGGCTGCGTTCAGCTTGTTAGTAAATAGATAGATATGTGTGGTTTGATATCTCTCTCTGTTAGTTATGTCCTTTAGTACCATAGTCAAGTAAATATCTTTCTCATGTATGGCCATTATAATAAGGAAGAAGGGAAGGGGAAAACAATCTCATGTTTTTTTCTTTGAGCACTTTCACAAAATCTCTCTCTCCTATAGAGATAGATAGATAGATAGATAGATAGATAGAGAGATATATATATACAGCTCTGAGCTCCATGTGTGCGCTGTGCAGGTTGCTGTTGATGCTGCCACTATGAAGGATAAGGTGATGTTAACACGTCCATATCCTCATTGTGCCAGGCAGCGTTTCTGATACAGTATGTTGAACATACATATGATTTTGACATCTATAAACTTGTGATTTGAAAGACACTAGTCTTGAAAAGGGTCATAAATTGGACCGAAACGTCGACACAACCAAATATGGTGTCTGACTTTAACGTCTAAAAGTTTTTTGAAGAAAAATGTCTCAATAAAATCAATAATTTTTAAGTGAGTGCCTTCATCTGAGAAATTCACAGATATTTCTTATATTTTGGAACCCAAGGGTTTGGAGAGCACCCTGAACATATAACTTTTTAAGGTGTGAGTGCAGTATATTGGACTATATATATATATATCTATATATCTATATATTAGGGGTGAGCGGGTTTGGATTTCTGAAATCCGAACCCCCCCGATACGAGGCCGATCCGAGTCAGGCTCGACTTTTCCCGCCTGACTCGGATCTGAAATCGAGGCAAAACGTCATCATCCCGCCTTCCGGGTCTCGCGGGTTTTGGATCCTATATAAGGTACCCGCGTCGGCGCCATTTTCTCACTCGGCTGTGGAAAGTGAAGAGGGAGGGTGGGAGTTCGGGCTGGCTGGGCTGTGTAGTGTAGTGTTGTAGTGTAGTGTAGTGCTGTGCTGCTGTTGTCCATAGGGGATGTGTCCACTACTTCAAAGACCATACGGGCTGGCTAGACTGTGTTGTGCAGTCAGTTGTCCATAGGGGCTGTGTCCACTCCAAAGTCCTGTGCAGTGTCCCAGTCCTAAAGGGGTGCTGTAGTGTTGTCCAGGGGGTGCTCTGTCCGTCAGGGGTGCTCCCCCCAAGTGCAAAAAAAAATAATATTTTTTCTGTGTTTGTGAATTGTGTGCACTGTGGCTGCACGTGCATCAACAAAGGAGCAGCGCCAAGCGTGCGCCTGTGTCCCATAAGTAAAGGGCCGGCTGGCTTGTCCGATAAAGGGTGCTGTAACCCCCAAAGTACACTCCAAACAAAAAAAATATATATTTTCTGTGTTTGTGAATTGTGTGCACTGTAGCCGCACGTGCATCAACAAAGGAGCAGCGCCAAGCGTGCGCCTGTGTCCCATAAGTAAAGAGCCGGCTGGCTCATTTCTTAAAGGGTGGTGTAACCCACAAAGTGCACTACTCTCCAGCAAAAATAAAAAAATATTTTCTGTGTTTGTGTGCGCCTTAGCCGCACGTATATATCAATATAACATAAATGGAGGACCAAACTTTCTCCGATAAAAATAAAATAGGGAAAGATCAAGAACCACTTCCTCCTAGTGCTGTTGCTGCTGCTGGGAGTTGTTCATCATCCCAGAGAGGAAGTAGGAACACCACTACTTTTACTAAACAATTGACCCTCCAACAGTCCCTAGCGAGGAGGATGAAGTACGACAGCAGTCATCCTGAAGCAAAACGTATAACTGAGGCCTTGACTGCTATGTTGGTGTTAGACGTGCGTCCGGTATCCGCCATTAGTGCAGTGGGATTTAGACAATTGATGGAGGTAGTGTGTCCCCGGTTCAAAATCCCGTCTAGATTCCACCTGCATCCTCAAAGCAGCAGCGACAAGCGTGCGTCTGTCTGTTAAAGGGTGGTGTAACCCTCAATAAAATATTCTTCTTTTTTTTTCTGTCTTTGTGAAATGTGTGGGCTGTAGCCGCACCTGCATCCTTAAAGCAGCAGCGACAAGCGTGCGTCTGTCTGTCTAAGGATTACATCGGTGACAGCATCCAAGTAGGCATGTCAGACACATGTACTGGCAGGAAAAAGAGGCACTGAGTTGCCCCCCCTCCAGTGTGCACTCCGAAAGAGTGTTTAGTGCAGCCGGGAACCTTGTCAGCAAAAGGCGTAGGAGGTTGCTTCCACAAAATGTGGAGAAAATGATGTTCATAAAAATTAATTATCAACTTTTCCAGGGAGACCAGCCTCCAGAACGTACAGAGGGACCTGTGGTGGTGGATTCCAGCGGGGACGAATTAATACTCTGTGAGGATGAGGATGTACACAACACTGAAGAGGGTGAGGAATCGGTGAATGAGGAGGATGAGGACGACATCTTGCCTCCGTAGAGCCAGTTTGTGCAGGGCCAGATTAATTGCCAGCTTGTTTTGTGGGGGCCCAAACGAACCAATCATTTCAGCCACAGTCGTGTGGCAGACCCTGGCGCTGAAATGATTGGTTTGTTAAAGTGTGCATGTCCTGTTTATACAACATAAGGGTGGGTGGGAGGGCCCAAGGACAATTCCATCTTGCACCTCTTTTTTTTCTTTGAATTATGTACTGTTTGGGGCCTAGTTTTTTAAACTGCCATCCTGTCTGCCACTGCAGTGTCACTCCTAGATGGGCCACGTGTTTGTGCCGCCCACTCGTGTCGCTTATCATAGTCATCCATCTAGCTCGGTGCAACCTTTTGGACATAAAAACACTATTTTGAGGTGTGAGGTGTTCAGAATAAACTGGAAATGAGTGGAAATTAAGGTTTTCGAGGTTAATAATAGCATAGGAGCAGAAAAACCAACACATTCTGTGATTTTAGCTGTTTTTACGCTTTTTAAAAAAAAAAATACAGATCCAAAACACCGAAGGGTGGTTTTGGCAAAACCAATCCAGATCCAAAACACGACTTAAGATCCAGATCCAAAACACGAAAAGTGGCCGATGCACACCCCTAATTATATATATATATAGTGTCTGATTGTATATTTCACTTTATTTTAAGCTTTTTTTTGTGCCTATCCTAGACACCCAAGTCTATGTTAGAGCATGGGTTCTAAACAATGACCAATGCCACAATCTACTTTAGTGGTCTATGTGCAGCACAGGCCTCATTGTTGTTTCTACCTGTTGGCAGCTATTATATCCTAGCCTAACAGAAAAACCTGCATGTGACAAACCACTGGCTATATAACTATATCTATACAGGGGATGTAGTTATGAGAGGTCTCAATCCTGGCAGGGGATTTAACATAGGTGTCGAAATACCGACAGAGACCCCAACAGGACCCCGGACCGATCGTCCAGTGCCAGGGTTACGCAGCGATGTAGCCGGGGATATGGGGGAGGGGGATTTAGGTATGGGCAATTTAGAGTTAGGCACCCCCCTGGGGAGGGTTAGGGTAAGGGGGGGGGGAGGTTAGGCCGCCGGCATTTCAATCCCATTCCCTATATAGCTGTAGTTTCTGCTCCATCAGTGTACAAATGGCTTTCACAGTGAATAGTTAAGGAATCCCCACATTTTGTAATATGGAGATGGAAACAAAGAGACACGTAAAGAGACAGAGAAATACACAGACACAGAGAGAGAGAGAGAGAGAGACACAGTGAGAGACAGCGATACACAGAGAGAGAGAGAGACACAGTGAGACAGAGAAATACACAGACAGAGAGAGACACAGTGAGAGACAGAGAAATACACAGACACAGAGAGAGACACAGTGAGAGACAGAGAAATACACAGACACAGAGTGAGACAGAGACAGTGAGAGAGAGAAATACACAGACACAGAGACACAGTGAGAGAGAGAAATACACAGACACAGAGAGACACAGTGAGAGACAGAGAAATACACAGACACAGAGAGAGAGAGACACAGTGAGAGACAGAGAAATACACAGACACAGAGAGAGAGACAGAGAAATACAGAGAGAGAGAGAGAGAGAGAGAGAGAGAGAGAGAGAGAGACAGAGAGACACAGTGAGAGAGAAATACACAGAGAGACAGTGAGAGACAGAGAAATACACAGACACAGAGAGAGAGAGAGAGAGAGAGAGAGAGAGAGAGAGAGAAACACACAGACACAGAGAGACACAGTGAGAGACAGAGAAATACACAGACAGAGAGAGAGAGAGAGAGAGAGAGAGAGAGAGAGAGAGAGAGAGAGAGAGACAGAGAAATACACAGACAGAGACACAGAGAGAGACAGAGACACAGTGAGAGAAGTGAACAGTGACAGACGCACAGTGTGCGATAAACGTCTAATACATGTATGCACTCGCTTCTATGTGACAAAAAACAGCATAAGAACTTTTAAACAAGAAATTTTTCTTTAGAGGGAAAAATGCCACCAAAACGAAAATGATGCCTCTGTTATTACCTAAACTATTGTTAGCGGACTCTTAGCTGCTGAAGACACTGTACAAACCTGTACCTATATATAGCATTGCGACAATAAATAATTTATCTAGGATCGTTTGTACAACTAGCTTATTAAATGTACTCTTAGTAAATGCATATGTAGTTTATGGCAATGAAAACATCTCCTCTCAGTCTTCCTCTTGCTAAAAATAATCCTGAATTCATAAAACAGTAAAAAGTCTCTTCAACTGTTGCGTATTTGTCAACATTCCATAAGCTAAATGGCCTCTGCATTCCTGAATATCGTGTTTCAATAACTCATGATGGATATTTGAACTATGTCCAGCCATAAGGACCCACTCACCAGTGATAAACGGCTGTAGTTCTGGACAGACTGGTGAACTCTGTTGCGTGACATGGAAATGGCATGTTATTTTTCCAGGAAAACTGTGCATCAAATTGAGAATGTTTTTCTGCAAGAAAAAATACATAATAAAAATAGTTATTTGTAGAATTAGTCAGGAAAGGAATAGGAGTGTGGAAAATACATTGCCCTTAGTGTCATATTCAAAAATGGATAACATCTAGGGTACAGAGATTAGGGTTGCCTTATGTTTCATGTTAGATGCATTTGTGTAGAGAAAAAGAAAAAAAAAAGAAAAACGACAACATCCCTAACAAATTACTATTCCCAACAATTAATAAATAACACAAAAAATGAATACAGTATATGTGTGTGCATACATACTCAGTGGCCACTTTATTAGGAACAACTGCTCATTAACTCCATTGGATATACATTAAAACCGATGATGCCGAGTCCTATTTGTCGCCCGCTTCCTGGGGTAACAAAATAAAACGGGGACCTGCGGCCAGTTGGGAAGCTGGGTTCCGGGGACTGATGTCAGCATGCCCCTATAAAAGTTACTGCTTGGTCATGTGAGCCATCACCATGCAAAAAGCACTACACTGCAGAAAAATCATATTCGGGGAGGGATGGGGTCGGGATATCTCCTCCAACCAGGCATCCATAAATTCAGCGCACACAGTCCTCGGGTCACACTAACAGTGCATGTTTTCCATATCTCCTGGTGGAGCACTATTGCAGTGACTTTTTTACTTTTTTTTCATTCAAAGGCACACTAAACAAGAAACTAAAAATGCCGCCCAAGGCACACCATCAGTTTTTTTTTTTTTCAAGGAGAGACAAAATATGCCTCACGGCAGTAATGCTATTATGTCAACAGGGACCAGAACCTCTAAGGAATGTTTCCAGCACCTTCCTGAATCCAAAGCACAAAGTATTCACTCTGTTCTGGGGCAAAGGGAGATCTACCGTGTATTAGCAATGTGTACCTAATAAAGTGGCCACTGAGTGTACATACACATACTGTATACAAACTATATTCATTTTATATATATGTCTACAAAAAGCAGCTAATGTGGTCTGGCAAGATAAAAAAGGCTAAATATAACTACTTCATTTACCTTTGTGTGCACTATTTCTAAAAGCCAACATTTGCATTCTGAAAGCATTAAGGCTGCTGATTTCCTCCTGCGTGCAGCTGTGAAGGTGGCAGAGGCGAGCAATTTCCATTCAGACTGAATGTAGCCAACAAGCGAGCGGCAGAGAGCAGTTTACAGCCTTTTGTTCCCACCATTTACCCCAAGCGCAGCTTCTCCCTATCCCACTGGGCACTACTTATACTCACAATAGGGCAAGCAGCCGGGAGGAGTTCCAGTCAATAATAAGCACTGGCAGGTTACTGTTTACAGGCTCAAATGAGCTATTCTAAATATAGAAACAAATGGCTGACTTATGTTTTGTACAATTTCACATACGCCTCGGATATCGTCGTATACATAAATGACAAAATTCCAGAACAAATGTAAACAGGAAACTAAAACTAACAAAACCGTTCTAATACATTCTTTTTTTATCTTATTCCTAGAACTGTATGTTGTTTCAATATGAGCACAATGTCCACAAATTCTGTAAATCGCATAATATAGCTGCTCCCATGAAAGCATGTGATTTATGAATAAACAACATTGCATTCTATGACTAATACTGTGCAAGCACGAGAGAACATAGCGACACAACTGCTGTGGTCTAACAAACACGTATCCTGACTATTACAGTATGGTATGGTCATAAAAGAATCTAATCATATACTGTACATAGAAAGATCTGGAATCTCAGGATGAGATCCACTGATTTAGGGCCGTATTAAATTCGCGGCGAAAACTGACATTTTTTTCGCCATTGGCGAAACTGCAGTTTTAAAAAAAAAATATCCAAAATGGCAAACAGGCGAAAATGGAGAACCCCCCCCATAAAAAAAAAAACTGGAAGAAGATTCTCTCCAATCCAGACCAGGAGAAAAAAAAAAGCAAAATCCCTATATTTGGCTAAAAATGTGGGGATTTCTTTCAGAACCCTAATGATAAATTCCCACCAAATTTTTTCAGAAGTTGCGAACTTTAGTGAAAAATGGGCGCGCAAATCTTGGGTGAAAAAAAAAATATATCGTCGAAAATTATAGAAAGCAATTTTTCTTCCAGGAAATTAGAAATTACTGTTCCACATAAATTGTGGGTACGTTAAAATAAGTATATTTTCGTGTCGTAAAAACGCAATTTTAAAAACCGTTAAAAAAACCACCTGCTGCGACCGCGTGCGATGTTTAAAACACTTGACATCCATACAGCCCCCTAAAAAATCAGACCCAATACGTTAAAACTATTTTCAATGGTGTTTGGAGAAAAGTTTTCTCCGATTTGCACTTTTCGCCTGTTTTCAAAGTATCTCCAAAAACTCCATAGGCAAAAACAGGCGAAAAAGTTTTTCCACCAAAAGGCAGGAGAAAAGAAGTGCAAAATCCATATTTTGGGGTACAAATGTGAAGACTTGGGCCCTGATTCAGAGCCGGACGCTCTGACCAGAGCGCTCGCTCTGAATCAGGGCCCACCTCCATTAATATGGAGCGTCCTCCTGGACGCTCGTATAGCTGTGGGTCACCACCCACAGCATATAAGAGCGTGCAGGATGATGGTCGCGATGGTCTTGACCATCGCGACCATCGAAACTGCGAGCAGAAGCCTGCGGTTGAGTTTTTCAACCGCAAGGCCAGGAGTGATTTTGGCTCCATCAGAGCCAAAATCACTCCCACTGACATCACTAGTGATGTCAGTGGGGCCGGCTTCAGACGGTAGGCGTTCCCTTGGGAACGCCTCCGTCTGGCAGGCACGCCCCCGGCACGCCCACCAAAGGGGGAGTGCTGTCAGTCAACATCGACAGCACGCCCCCTTTGATGAGACACTCCGAGAGAAGGAAAGTCCTTCGCTCGTAGGGTCTCGCGCATGCGCACGACGGAGCTCCCTCCGTCGTGCGCATGCGCAGTGCAGACCATCGACCCACTTGCGAGCGGACAGCCGCTCGCGAGTGGGTCTGAAAGAGGGCCTTGGTTCAGAACCTTTTGGACACCCACCTAATGACTAATAGGGCAAAAAAAAATTAAAACATTTACTTAATTGACCCGTAAAAAAAACATGTCATTTTTGGGGAAAAATGAAAAAAAAAAAGTGTTGGAAAATGGAAAAAAGTGGGGGGCCTGGTACTTTGGGGGGCGATATATGATGAGACAGGCGTCTTTGAGATTGCAGGATGCTGCAGCTGGTGTATTTTTGAGATTTTTTTTTAAATCTTCATTTTAGAGACATCATAATATACTAGTACCCATTTTCATGTACCCCGAATTTAACCGCTGTACTTATTTTTCTGAAAAAACATTGCTTTCTATCATTTGTCCACACATATGCAAATATCCATGTAACAGCCCATTGTAACATAATAAGTTCACTAAACACCTTTACTAGGGCTACTACTACAATTCTATATTCATTCTCAGGGTCACTGAAGCTTTTTATGGGGTACAAGACTGATTTCCCCGCCCAAAAGAGATGTCCTTTTCGCTAGTTTCGCTTTGGAGAACATTCACCTATCCGCGTGTTTTACAATTTAATAGGACAAAAAGCCAGGACGGGCATGGAGAAAACATTGCGGCAAAACAAGCGAATGAGATGAATTCAATCCGTTTTTCACCAGACGGCACTTTCCGTGGCTAATTGAATTCGGCCCTCAGTGGAAAAAACGCCTGGATTTGAATTTCGGGATTGGTGCCTACAATACAGGGATTTCCGGGATTAAGCTGTGCACACCGCATCTTTTCTTCAGCCCGGGGGCAGCGCTGAGCACTAGAATCCGTCAGCTCAGTTGCTGCCACTCGGGGTTCCTACGACTGTGCTATGGTAAGCGGCTATGGTAAGTGGAGGCCTGGCTGAATCCCTGGACCCTGTCTGACTCTGAGCCGGCTGACTGGCTGGTTTGGAAGTCGGTTGGTGCCACTGCCTGCTAGTGCCTGGGCTAGCCCTGCCTACACTCTCTCTGAATGAAGACTAGAGTATAAGACTACAGGGTGAGTTAACTGACTGTGTTGTGGCACAGTGTCACGCACAGCCTGGGTTTTGTTAGTGTGGGCCAGGGACTAATAATATTTTCATTAATCAACTTAAGTTCGGGTATCGGATTGATCCCAGCTTGCCCACGCCACTGTCTTCTGCTAAACAAGTCTAAAAGCAGATCAACTGACATCAGAATCACACCATATTTGGGCATATGTAGGTCTAGCTTGTGATTTTCTGTATATTGATTGATTAGATTGTTTAAATGACTTAATCACATTTTGAAATCTTGACAAAAAAAAAAAAGTTACATTTGTACCTTCTCTGTTAAGCTGGGTATACACTATACGATATGTGTACCCAGCAATACGATGGACGAAACCCCCCCCCACCCCACTGACAGGCTGACATATCGGTCGGCCGGTACACATTAGATGACGTGGTATCTGACTGCCCGATATGTCGGCCCCTGCCTCATGAGGTCGTCAGTCGCATCATCAAGTTGAGCTGTATATAGGGACGACCTGACGATGCGGCTGACGACCAAACAGGAGAGCGCAACAGCTGACATAGCGGGTACACACTAGACGATTTTGACAATATGTCGTTCTGTTCAGTCGGAATCGGGCATATTGTCTGAGAAACTGTATAATGGGCCTGATTCATTAAGGATCACTATTGCTAAAGCGTCCTCAGACGGCCGATTGTTACATTTATGCATGCGCAGTATGCATCGCAGTGCACATACACGAAGCTACCACTGCGATCGGAGAAATGCAGGCGTGTCTGATCAGTTAAAAGCCGTTACATGGGTGTGCAGAAATTAGCCAGTGCAATTACATACGCAGCGTGTGAGGGGCCAATGGTACTCAATGTTACCGATGCAACATGCAACAATGCAAAGCTCCATGTTTATGGAGGTTTGCAAGGTATTATGTATGTGAGATAGCAGTAGTGGGCATCTCTATGCTGGTAGTGTGATGGCATTGCGATAGCAATCATTAGAATATTTTCACAGTAGACCTGCGTGCGATTACAGAGCTGCGATTGCAACAGCTATCCATAATGAATCAGGCCCATTGTGTACTAGGCTTTACTGTCACTCATTCACTCAAACTTATCTGCTGAAACCCTGACTTTCCCTGGTTACATTATCTTGTAAGACAATGTGACTGCCATGCTGCATGTGTCCTGACAACATTATAGCTACTGTGCCTGTGATATATGTAGTGCACAACCAGGGTCCCAGCACCACCTTGTGCAGCCTTAGTTACAAATGTGCAGATGGAGCCTATGATACCGACAGCAGCAGATGAATTAAGCAGGATGGACAAAACTTCTACAGACACAGGGCCTGATTCACATATGTACGCGATGCCGATACTTATGCAGTTGAGCGATTATTGGCCTGCGTGCGCGTCAACGTACCTTAGCGATGCCACACGCAGCAAGGATTGACATTCAGGGACAGTTTAGAGGAAATTACGAGGAGTGGTAGCAAAAACGCAGGCGTCACTACCGCTTTTGGGGCGTGTCTCAGCCTACAACTGAATGCAAATGTACAAAGATGAAGCATCGGTCGTCGCAGATCCTTAGATAACTGACTTTGAATAACACTATGGTCGCGCAGAAGGGCCGCGTGTACTGACTTCCAATCACACTGTAGGGAAAAAGTTGCTGCGAGTGACTACGGTAATGTACCTGTACACATGTGCCATGCGTTATCGACGCATGTACAATTTACAGATGATCATTCCTCCTCTCCATAAGTATCACTTTCAAAAAGCGGTCATTTTTGCGATGATAGCTTTTCGGATAAGAGATACTTTTCCCTGCCTGGTCCTGTCCTAGCGCATGCACCGCTTC
The DNA here is from genome assembly GCA_031769625.1 of Taudactylus pleione. NCBI lineage: Eukaryota > Metazoa > Chordata > Amphibia > Anura > Myobatrachidae > Taudactylus > Taudactylus pleione. The sequence continues at coordinate 9,316,160 of JAUIMM010000052.1, read as the reverse complement.
CATTCACAGAAGCGGCGCCCGCGCAGCACTGATTACAGCTGCGGTAAATATAAATTAGAAAAAAAAATATATATTTTTCAATGTTCTCCGCGACGCTGCAACGCGAAGAGTCTCCCCTCTGTGTGTTCCCAGGGCACTTGTAAGTGCTACTTCAATTGTGTTATTTTATTAATTGCTTATAGTAAATAAACAGTTAATTAAGCACTAACAAGTGCCACCAGGGAACGTACAGAGAGGACAGATGCTTCACGATGCAGCAGCATGCAGCACCGGGGAGGGAGCATAAAAGGGGGAGGGAGGAGAAGCTGTATGACGCTACAGTCCCACCGCTTCACAAGCTGCTGTGTAAACGGCAGCTTGTAAAGCCTTATGGGGGCTATACGCCAACTGAGGATGGCATACAGTAACACCATCAAATCCGAAAATACATAGTTTTAGGTATTTGATGAATGGTAACATTTCTACATTCCCATACTAAAGTATGGGTAGGGTGGAAATTAATGCAGCAGGACTGTTACCAGGCGATATCAGTGATATCTCATGTATTACTAGGACAGGTGAACAGAAGTGAAAATTAAAAATTACTTAAATAAGTAATAAAGAGTGTGAAACCGTTAATAAAGCTGGGCATACACTATGCAATTATCTGTCAGATATCTGTCCAATCTGGCTGGTTGGAATGAAAACCTGGTAATGTATGGGAGCAAATGACAATCGACCATATGATCTTAAACACTGGAAAACGGACAAAAACAATTGTTCAAATGGGTTAAATTCAATTAATTTAACCAGTTTGTCTGAACAATCATTTTTTTCTTGTTTTCCAGTGTTTGTGAGCAAATAGTTGATTGTCATTTGCTCCCATACATTACCTGATTTTCATTCCATCCAGCCAGATTGGACAGATATCTGACAGCTAATTGTAGAGTGTATGCTCAGCATTGGGAATGATGAATAGAACCCTTGGAGAAACAAAGTACCAACCAATCTGCTCCCAACTGTCATTTTTCAAACATAGCCTATAAATTGGCAGTTAAAAGCTGATTAATTAGTATTTCATCTCCTCCAAGCTTTAATACAGTCAATCTCCCTCTGTATCTGTATTTATCTCAGTAATATCACCAAAACCTATGGTAAGACAAGCAACCACATTCCATTAGCTCATTTTATTAGTGCTAAGTAAGCAGCAGATGACTGAACACAAATAATGTAATATGACCTAAGAGATTGTTTAGGGACATAGAAAATGATTGATTATGTTAATTGGTCATTGCTTAAAAATGATTCTCTGGCTGCATATCATGTGGTTATCTGTGCATGCTCAAAAGTATTCTTTGAAATTAACAAAACAGTAGCACTGAATTATACACACAGAAGCATGTGTACGTACTGTTTATTAATCATGTTTGAATAAAATTCATAAAATGGTTACATGTTTGGGCAGCTAGGCCTGAGATTATCAATATAGCCTGGGCAGTCAGCAATTACATAGGAGGAGATGATCTGGGAAAAGGCCTCTGGCTGTGAATCGGCATTTCTAACCACCTGTGATTCAGCACACTAGAGACTCATATCACTGACCTCTGCCGTAAGGAAAAACTGCTTAGTAAAATAAAAAAAACTACAACAACCTGTATTGCATAATATAGTGAAAGCTCCAATTTATTGTGGGAAAAAGGCATATTTGCTGTCACTCTATGTTAACGAATGAATCATCACTAATAACAATAAAATAGTATTAAATGCAGATTTAAAAGAAAACTCATAAATAAACAGATGATATGAAGATGTGCGGTCACCGCCAGGCCCATATATGATTCAGAAGTGACCCAGATTGTGTACCTCATCCAATTTGCCATCCATTGACACAAAAAATGTATTAAGAGTTATGGTAGACTTACCTTTGTTAACTCAATTTCTTCAAAGTCCATAGGATCCACAGGGATACCATGGGGTGTGTGTGGTTGGAGTGATCCAGGCATCAAACAGTTAAGCTTTAGCTCCCAGGATGCACTAGTACTCCTCCACATATACCCCGCCCCCAGCCAGACAGTTTTGTAAACAAGCCCAAGACGGGAGAGATGAAAGAGGAGAATGAAGAACATTACTCTCAAGAAACACTCTCCCAGAAGGAGTCCGTGATCAAGAGAGAAAATATCCAATGAGGCCAGGTGCGTCAGGGTGGGCGCCCTGTGGATCCTATAGACTTCTTAGAAATAGAGTTAACAAAAGGTAAGTCTACCATAACTCTGCCTCAGATGATGCGTCAGAGTCCGAAAGCTGGATAGACTGAGAGGATGATACAGTCCGCCTATGTGCTTTGGTGGCTAATGGTCTGTCCGCCTGTAACCTTTGCTGAGAGGCGGCAGACGTTTGAGCCATATTCTAAACTGAGTGGGCTAAATATCCATTCAAGGAGGATGCATAGGGGATACCGACATAGAAGGCTGTTGTTGTGGGAGTTGTCAACAACGATCCACTAGCTGCATCATAACCTGGCATAAGGAGGACACCCAGGTGGCTCATATACAGGGGCTGGTAAGGTGGACTGGTGAGCAAATTTAGAACAATTAGCACATAGACCATCCTGAATGAAGTCCTAAGAGGGCAAGCCTGCAAAACAGGATTTGTATGTAATCAGCACAGGGGCTTCCGCCTCCTGTTTATCCTTGCCTTTAGAAGTCAGAAATTTCCAACAAGCAGCACACAATCCGTGTATAGCTTAGTGGTTCCCAAACTGTGTGCTGTGCACCCTGGGGTGCCTCGGGACACTAGCAGGGAAGCCTCAGGTTGGTGGTCCAGATCAAATTCTTTATGGTCAATGTAATGTAAATATGTGCACAAACAGAAGCACAAACCTGTCCACCACTATATAACCAAACCTAAGGATGACAGGTAAGCACAATTTACTTCACAACATTTTTTTCTGACTTTCTCAATAACAAACATTTGGCTTAGGGGTGCCCTGAAAACAATGCTGATACTCTAGGGCGCCGTGATTCAAAAAAAGATTGGGCACCACTGGTATAGCTAATAATGCAATGTGACACCCTTCACAAATACAAGTAAATGTGAAGCACTATTACCCCCTACACACCTGGTAGTTGAGGGTTTGAGACAGTCAAAGTTTAAGACAGTATATATCACAACAACAGAGCAATCACAAGTCATGTAAAATGCATAAAAATATACTTATAATGGGCACTACCAACTACTCAAGCCTCAAAGGGCTGGTAGGATTTGTGCGCTGTATAACCTGGCTCCAGGGAGAGGTATACAGGAAGACTGGACCAGACACCTGTAGCTTCAGAAAAGCATTCCTTAATGGTTACAGAGTGTCTCATATAGGAGGAGGGTGAGTAGGATGAGCAGCCCAGAAGCAGAAAAACTCATGTGAGGGATCAAGCTCTAGGCTGGGGGAGGGGCTGCCAGGGGAGAGCCTACTTCCCCACTGCTGCATCAACCACCGGATGCCGCTGGCCTCTACCCTCTACCTGGTCCCCGACACCGGCTTTTAACCACCCCGGTGGTCTAGTGGGGGAGCGGACAAACCAGTTGTCCCACTACAGCGTCTTCTGGCGGAATTGCCTTCCCTGTTCTTCTCCATATGCCCGGCTGCAGCCCTAGGTCCCCAGTGGAGAGGCTAGCAAAATCTGCCTGTGGCTGGGGGCAGGGTTTATGCGGAGGACCACCAGTGCATCCTGGGAGCTAAAGCTTAACTGTTCGGTGCCTGGATCACTCCAACCACACACACACACCCCATGGTATCCCTGTGGATCCCCTATGGACCCTGAAAAAAAGCAGATTGCTATTTACAAAGTAGATTTTGGATTAGATTTGTGGGATGGTGCAGAGCTACCGACCCACTAAAATAAAAAAAATAAAAATATGTCAGTTTCACTCAAGACACCGAGCTAGTTAGCGAAAGCGAAGTGTTACAATTGGTATAAAAAACGGATTTCTCTGTAAAATGTTTTTAATGAAATAGACAAATGGACTGTTTATAATGGCTTTCCATGTTATACTGGATTATGAGGTAATGGGTAGACTTAACTGTATCTTTCTTTATCTTTTATAAGGTGTTATGAATTTTGTTAGAAAAATTTGCATTAAACCTGGCACACTGTTAGGTAAAAGAATCGTACACAATGGCTTTAAAAACAGGCATTCAATGCATGGTTATAAAAAGCCTTCTAAATGCCGTTCAGTGCTGATAACCAAAAAACAATGTAAGCAAGTGTACCTGTATAGGCAGGCATATATACTGTGAAAAGCATTTGCTTAAGTTACAGCAATTTCTAGACTGCTCACAGCGCGCATGAATGTTAACGCCTGGGGGGGTCTATGTACTAAGCCTTGGAGAGAGAGATAAAGTGGACAGAGATAACATACTAACCAATCGGCTCCTGTAATTTTTCAAACACTGGTAAAGTGCCAGTTTGGAACTTTATCTCTCTCCAAGGCTTAGTACATAGACCCCTATGTTATTAGTACACTATACTGCAACAAGGTTTTAATAATACGCTGTGAAGACTTCTGTTAAAAACTAGGACAAAGCACAAGGCTTTGTATTAGCTTTTAACATATGTTGTTTTCCAATATCAGTGTGCACTGCATGACTGTGGGGATGGTGGGGACAGAACATACACTCTCCAAAGGTTAGCCAGTCAATCCTCGGTTAGCTAACCACACTCCTTAAGCATGGGCCCCCTATACTCAAGGAGTGTCCCTCTCTAATGAGGACAAGACTTGCCACATTGATCCATGCTCCTGAAACATTATACCAAGGCTTCCCGAGTCTCCATGGAATTATATCATGGAAGTTTATGCTTTTGTGACTTTTATTGTTCTGAACTGTTTGTTATTATAGTGTTTATTGCACTTTTTTCTGTTATTTAGTTGCTACAAGGAAATGAGATTCGTGTTTGATAAAAAGGAATATTATGCTTTGGTTGAATTAAATTTACATGCATCACTTATTAAGGGGCCTACATCCCCTTAGATAAGTCTTGAGTGGGTGTCAACTCAACGAGGCGCATGGCGGCAGTCACTGGTTTCCTCCGTATTCTTTGCTGTAAGCATTTTAAGAGAGTTTGGATCTGTTTCACTTACAGATGTCTGTCATGCACATCTAATCCTCACTATAAGGTATAACTTAAAAGTTGAGCTTTAATTTATTATAATTTATCTGTTAGCTATTACTGTAGGTATCAAATGGGAATACAACTGTGATTGACAGTATGTGCAATGAAATTTATTAATATCACCATGTTCTACAATTACCTTGAATAGCAACTCGCTGGTGTTCTTGGCACTATAATAGAGCTTCACACTCCCCATTTGCAAACCTCTGCCTGTTGTCTCCAGCATCTTGTGAAGGTCAGCTACATGCAAGAGTATTGAAAACAATGGATTGATTCCTACGCCACCAGCTATTAAGACCAAATCCACCAGAGAGTCAGATTCTTGAGGATCAAAGAAAAACTCTCCCCCAACTCGCAGAGCTACCTCTGAGCCGAGAGCACACTGCAATAGAGGAAAGGAGACACAACAATGTACACAATAATAACAGAATCAATCATAATAATGATATTATATATACTTTAGTAGAAAATAAAATTGAAAAGAAAAATAGATGCAAATATATATTATATATAGATTTATAATAAGATCATTTGTAACTGCCTAATATTGAGGTGGTCCCCCTTGTGCAGTCAAAACAGCTCTAGCACGTCGAGACATGGACTCCACAAGACCTCTGAATGTGTCCTGTGGTATCTGGCACCAGGATGTTAGCAGCAGATCCTTGAAGTCCTGTAAGTTGCGAGGTGGGGCCTCCATGGCTTGGACTTGTTTTTCCAACACATACCACAAATCGGATTGAGATCGTGGGAACGTAGAGGCCAACACTTTTAACCTCCACATGAATGCAAAGATCGAAGGTTTCACAGCAGAACATTGCCCAGAGCATCACACTGCCTCCGCCGGCTTGCCTTCTTCCCATAGTGCATCCTGGTGCTATTTTTTACTCAGATAGATGACACACACACACACACACACGACCGTCCACATAATGTAAAAGAAAACGTGCTTCATCAGACCATGCCATGTTCTTCTATTGCTCCATTCTCCAGTTCTGATGCTCACGTCCCATTTTAGGCGCTTTCAACAGTGAACAGGTGTCAGCATGGGCACTGTGACCGGTCTCCAGCTACGCAGCAAACTGCAATGCACTGTGTATTCTGACACCTTTCTATCATAGCCAGCATTAATTTTTTTTAGCAATTTGTGTTACAGTAGCTCTTCTGTGGGATAGGACAAGATGGGCTAGCCTTCGCTCCCTACGTGCATCAATGAGCCTTGGGTGCTTATCACCTTGTCATCGATTGTCCTTCCTCGGACCACTTTTGGTGGGTACCAACTACTGCACACGGGTAAGACCCCACAAAATCCGTGGTTTTGAAGATACTCTGAACTAAAATGCTTCCAACACATCGACTATGATGTATATACATACAAAAGAAAAGCTGGGTGGTGGCTGCCTTTTATTACATTGATGATACCTCTCACTAAGAACATTATAGGAAGTCCTCATGTGTGTACTACAGTACATTACAAATGAACAAACACTCCTATGAAAATAACATAAAAAGTACAGAACATGCAAGTACTAAATAATTTTAGAAACAATCTGATAAATGAATGGCTATTCTTTCAGCAAAGCCATAATTAGTAAATCAAACAGAGAAGGGTAATTATATATATATATATATCTCTCTCATATATATATATATATATATATATATATATATATATATATATATATATATATATATATATATATATATGAATGTGTCAGGTGCATAAATATTGGGACATGGACAGAATTTTCATATTTTGGCCTCTATTCACCACCCCAATGGCTTTGAAATGAAACATACAATATGTGCTTTAACTGCAGACTTTCAGATTTAATTTGAGGGTAATTACATCCAAATCAGGTGAACAGTGTAGGAATTACAACAGTTTCTATATGTGCCTTCCACTTTTTAAGGGGCCAAAAGTAATGGGACAAACTAAACAATCCTAAATCTAACTTTCACTTTTTAATACTTTATTGAAAATCCTGTGCAGGCAATTACAGCCTGAAGTCTGGAACGCAGAGACATCACCAGACGCTGGGTTTCATCCTTGGTGATGCTCTGCCAGGCCTCTACTGCAAATGTCTTCAGTTCCTGCTTGTTCTTGGGGCATTTTCCCTTCAGTTTTGTCTTCATCAAGTGAAATGCATGCTCAATCGGATTTAGGTCAGGGGATTGACTTGGCCATTGCATAACATTCCACTTTTTAGCCTTAAAAAACTCTTTGGTTGCTTTTGCAGTATGCTTCGGGTCATTGTCCATCTGCACTGTGAAGCACCGTCCAATGAGTTCTGAAGCATTTGACTGAATATGAGCATATAATAGTGCCCAAAACACTTCAGAATTCATTCTGCTGCTTTTGTCAGCAGTCACATCATCAATAAATACAAGGGAACCAGTTCCATTGGCAGCCATACATGCCCACACCATGACACTACCACCACCATGCTTCACTGATGAGGTGGTATGTTTTGGATCATAAGCAGTTCCTTTCCTTCTCCATACTCTGCTCTTCCCATCACTCTGGTACAAGTTGATCTTTGTCTCATCTGTCCATAGGATGTTGTTCCAGAACTGTAATGGCTTTTTTAGATGTTGTTTGGCAAACTAATCTGGTCTTCCTGTTTTTGTGGCTCACCAATGGTTTACATCTTGTGGTGAACCCTCCATATTCACTCTTGTGAAGTCTTCTCTTGATTGTTGACTTTGACACATATACACCTACCTCCTGGAGAGTGTTCTTGATTTGGCCAACTGTTGTGAAGGGGTTTTTCTTCACCAGGGAAGTAATTCTTCTGTCATCCACCACAGTTGTTTTCCGTGGTCTTCCGGGTCTTTTGGCGTTGCTGAGCTCTCCGATGCGTTCTTTCTTTTTAAGAATGTTCCAAACAGTTGATTTGGCCACACCTAATGTTTTTGCTATCTCTCTGTTGGGTTTGTTTTGATTTTTCAGCCTAATGATGGCTTGATTCACTGATAGTGGCAGCTCTTTGGATTTCATATTGAGAGTCGACAGCAACTGATTCCAAATGCAAATGTCACACCTAGAATCAACTCCAGACCTTTTACCTGCTTAATTGATAATGAAAGAACAAGGGAATAGCCCACACCTGTCCATGAAATAGCTTTTGAGTTGATAGTCCCATTACTTTTGGCCCCTTTAAAAGTGGGAGGCACATATAGAAACCATTGTAATTCCTACACCGTTCACCTGATTTGGATGTAATTACCCTCAAATTAAATCTGAAAGTCTGCAGTTAAAGCACATCTTGTTTGTTTCATTTCAAAACCATTGTGGTGGTGAATAGAGGCCAAAATATGAAAATTCTGTCAATGTCCCAATATTTATGCACCTGACTGTAGATTAGAACCACTCCCTAATACATAAATACAATGGGAACGTAAGCTCCTGAAGTTTCAAGGCAAACAATTTAAAGAGACAAGATCCTCACACAGGATGCCAGTGGAGGATAAATACCATAGTGCGACTTCCTCATTTAAAACTAATAGGGTTGCCATAGAAAAAGACAGAGTGGCAGAACTAGTGTGGTGACCGTGAAAAAAGTACTTTTGTACTTCAATACTCTGTGCACAATAAACATTTTATTAGAATTTCTCCAACGTATGGTGCATGTGTTCCACTTTATGTACTATAAGGGGATTCAGGATCTGCAATGAGGATTCATTTTCCATTTCCCTACAGGACTTTGATCTATTGTTTTCCAACACCTCTTACATAGTAAATGTGATTCCACAGGACTATCGTTACCCCAGTTTCATGTATGTACATGTTATTCAGTTGTATCATGAATCACAAATCTAAAATACTAATTTATTAACAAAATGTTCTGCTTTTATGGACGAATTCCAATGTAATTGTTTTCTCTCTTTCCTTGAACACGGCTTCAGATGTGAAATGAAAGACATATTCCAGCGACACACAATCTGTCCCCTGTAATGAGGAAAACTGGCATGGCTGCGGTAAACACTTGGCAAAGCAGTGCGCTGGCATGGTCATATTGGTTCTATGTTATTCTGAGTCTCACCCATAGTGCAGATTGCCTGCTCTTCCACACAAAACAGGGATGTTGTTTAAAATGCAATACTATGAATCATGTGGAACCAGCCACATATATTAGAGGTACTGTTACGACATCTTCTACAAAATTGGTGCTTTTCTCACAAATAGTAAAATGTTGCCTTAAACCATGTACACAAAAAAATAACAATAACCATTACAGACAGAAAGATACACAAACAATAATGCATATTGAACATACAACGCTGGATATGTCATTTACTAAGTCTAGGCCAGTGGATACTGGCACCATACCTAGCTAAGCCCGTAGTAAGGTTATTTCAGGCACACAGTCATCATATGGTGGCTTCATCTCTGGGTATGAACACTCTACTGCTCATGAATATTTAGGACAGTACAGAAACAAAATCGATGATCAACCTCCTTGGTGGGAAATGGATACATCTCACTTCCAGACTGCGCTAAAGACATGTACAGGAATTGTGGGGGAACAGCCAACAGATCCTACTGCCCAGTAATGACCTCTCTTGAATAATGGCTGCTTGAATGTAGTCTATCAAATATTATGAACGAAGATCTCACTGATGCTAATCTAATATCACTATTTCCTATTAATCCTATATATTCTTATTTGAAAGGCTGAATTTTCAATCCACTTCCATTGATTCTGCACGTGAAATGCCCACCTCCACTGTGTGTACAAGAGGGACACACATTAAAAACAGATAATATCAGATGTAGACCTTCTCTTCAGAAAAAGGCAGATATGGAAGAGTTATCAACACAGTGCTTGTACGAATATAAAAGGAAACTCCAGTGATATGTGAAAAAAAAAAAAATACAGCTCTTTTGTTATGCAAGGCATGAATGTGTGTAATATGAAGGACTATTAGTAGTACCTTGAAGCTCCCTGAATTCATCTGGGGGTCAAGCTTTTAGCTTTGCTGCTCTGAATCTATGGAACTCGCTTTCACGCACAGTTCGAGAGGTCTCCACTCTAGAATCCTTCAAAAACAGACTCAAGACTCACCTGTAGACTCAAGCATGTCACTAATGTGCCTTCACTAATGTCTCTCTTTGCTGGTAAGCTTATTTTCTATTTTGTGTTTTAAATGCAAATGTAAAAAACTTTGAGTCCTATTAGGAGAATAGAGCTATATAAATAACAATAATAGGAGATTTATCAAACTTTCTAAAGAGGACATGCTCAAAGCAACCAATCAGATTATAAATATCAAATTATAGACTGTACCAAATAAATGATAGTTAGACTCTGGTTGATATGGGTAACACTTCACTTCACTTCACTTTTCCTCTGAGGTTTAATAAATCTCACCCATAATCGGTTTAAGAAACAGAAACTCAGAGAGATGAGGAACCCTTTCATGATGACCAAAGTGTTAAAAGTTGAATTATATGGTTGTCATAATAAACCTAAACTATGCAGCACGCACCAGTTTAAAATGACAAAGGTCTGTGAATGTGGATAGTGAACTATTTGGGAAGGATCTGTCCTTAAAGTTCACAGCTGGGCCCTACTGACCTGTGTATGTTGTGAGGATAAGAGATAGAGGAAGGGCCTACATAAAGCATTTCCTCCTCCTTTCCTCAACCAGACAACAAAAGGACCAACTACTATATATATTACAATCCCTCATCTATGTTATAATTAGGAGTATAAAACCTTATTAAAAAAAAAAAAAAAATGATGAGAAAGTTTGTTTTAAAACAGGAATGTTTTATTTATTTGTTTAGTTTTCTTCTGGTTTATATTTATATAATAATTTTCTAAGGTCTTTTGGTGCATAGACACGGTCAGATTTTTCTTCAGATCTGAATGATGATGATTTTAAAAATCGTTCACTTGTTCATATCTGAAAGAAAAATCTGACATCTGTGCAATGATGAACGATGCGCGTTCCCGTTTGTCATATAACGATATCCGACATCTGATGTGTTTGCAGACAGTTTTGTACAATTTCCATTCAGTTTAACACAGGCTGAAATCGTTCAATCTTTTGCAGATCGTTTGCAAATCGTTCATCTGACATATCTAACCGTGTGTATGCACCATTTCTCGTCTCCTTAATGTGTACGTCATGGAAAGCAGGACACGCACCCAAACAGCTCCCGCTGCTAGGGAGATGGGACAGACTTAGGAGAGGAGGACCGAAGTGCAGGGACGCTGCAAATATGTTAGCGAGTGGGACGAAGCTTGGAACGATGACACACAGGATGGGGGGCTTGGAATGATGAAACACAGGATGAGCAGCTTTAGCACTTCGATGGGCGGAGCAGCAGAAAGATGGGGGGCAGGACTGGACAGAGAGGGGCGAGGCACAGACCGGTTCTAATTTACTAGTATTTAAATAAACTGATAATATAAGCCTATAAAAACAAAACAAAATAAAAAATCTTTATAAATGTTGTTAAGCTACTTGTGAGCCCTTGTCAATGCTGAGCATTTAAAAACTTGTGATGCCAAAAAAATAAATCAAACAAAACTGCAAGTGCAAATAAATCTTGTCAAATAATGTTTGGAAGACATTTACATATTTTTACTTTACAGGGATGTCCAACTATTGGCTCACAAGTATTTTTGGAACCTTAATAGTCTCATTGTTATTCTATCATTGTTTTGGTATTCTCTGGGGTTTCGGTTTACAGGCCATAAATGAGCTGTATTTCAATGAAAACACAGCAAGTTCCAACCATAGTCTAGGATGCTGTTAAGAAAGTGTAATACCAGGCTAATACCACAATGAGCACTGTTTCTAGAACCAATGTCAAGCCTTGGTAAGTTTTTTTTTTTAACTTTGGACCTTGTAGCCAAGTTAGCGAATCACAGTTTAAAGGCTCCAGCGGCCATTTCCCAACAATGAGAGAACAGACTTGCTGTATGTGAGAGCTCTGCAGATGGAGCAGGAGCCGAGATAGAGAGCAGTGTTTCACCATTACCATTTACCTGGGAGTGGATCCAGTGAGCAGGAGGATGCAGGTTGTATTTCACAGCAAGCTCCAGGACCCTCTCTCTTTCCAGGAGCCCAGGACTAGAGCAGATTGAGAAACCGCCGACTACAGAAACTCCAGGGATAAACAAATCTACCCTGAAGACAATAAAACAAGAAAAGTTAATGTCACACAATAACATTATTTTAGTAATCTAGCTAGTTAATATTAGGGTTGGAGTTTAGTTAGGCCCTATGGGGCAGGGTCCTTCTTTTTTGGTGTATTTTGCATTACTTGAACCCTACCGGCCACGTTCACACAAATCGGCTTTTTTGTACGCATCAAACACATGAAAAGCACATTAGAAGTAGATCTGTTCAGAATCAATGCAGCTGCTTCAACCATCCAGTTCAAAAATGGTATTTAAAATATTACAATGAGGTGCAACCTATTTCTAATACATTACTGGTACAATAGAGATCACAATACAGGACATAGATAACATGTTTAAAACACATAACTAATCCAGGCGTTCATTTTCACGTGCTTTTATACAACACACGGATGTCTGAACGAGCACATATTAATTATATTTATTTATAGACCCTTTTATTTATGATCTGCGCACCTCACACAGCATTACATAAATACATTAGTAGGAAGAGTACATGAATAAATAGAAAATAATAGGCTTGTGATATTTGCAGGCATGAAATCTAAAAGCTCCTGCAAATTGCATTATTGACAGAAAGAAATGTAGCAGAGGGAAGAAAAACAAATGATTGTAATATTTCCTGTAATCTATTTCTGATCAATACATAGTTTTTGTTTTGTTACTTAAAAACCAAAGTCGGAGAAGAAGAAGGAAAGGTGAATAGATTAGTGGAAGACATTATAATACAAATAAATTGATAATTTCCAATGTGAAGTCCACTCCCATCTTTATTCTTTTCTCTCGCCCTCTATAACATCCATAGAACGGAGAGAGTATACTTTCCCTACTACTCCTGTAATCTACAAATAACTGATGGTAATCATGTTTTACATGACCCGATGAGGAGCGGAACCCAAGACGGCCGTAATTGCGCTTGCATTGCGCGCACAGAAATAAGACTGTATATTCGCCTGTATAAAGAGTTGTACACGTCTCTGCAGTTATATGCTCACTATCAGTAGCTTAGGTTTGGTCCTCATCATCATCAATAGGGTGCAACTTGAATCAGCCTATACTCGGTACAGATAATACACCTGGAAGCATGTGTATTTATGCTTCTGGCTAATTCGGCATAGCCCACATTCTGCGCATACGCAGCGCGGAAACATGTGATATACTCTGACTTCAGGTATCTCTCCAACTCAGCACCAGGGCCCAAGTATCACTGTGAGGAGCATTTCTAAACAATTTAATGAGTACACCAATGCAAGAAGCACTATGGGGAACATATAAAATAATATCATTTATAGATGATACTCCAAATGATGGAAAACCCCTTAAACGTGAAGTCTCCAGAAAGCTCCCCAGCATTATACACAACTGGTCTTGTACGTGTATATTAAAAATGTATGGATGCAGATATACTGTAACTGAGAAATTAGGCTAGACATCTTATTTTTCATATTATGACATTCTGATAGAGGACAACTAGGACCAAAAATTTCTTGCGGACGGGAAATCATTTATTTTTAATCACTGGGCCAGTTTCACTTAACTTTCAGTTCTCAAAATTGGGTTTTAGTTATTCAGCATTTGGTCAAACCCCATGATATGGATGTGGTGCACAGATTGTGTTAGGTTTACAATAATTGTACATTTAAATGTAAATGGTGTACAATAGGGACATAGTCAAAATGTTGACATTCACAATGTCGACAGTTATGTCAACATTGTTAAAATGTGGACATTGAGCATGTCGGTATCTGCAGAATGTGAATATATATTCAAAGTCAACATGCAAAATGCCGATATTCTGCGTGGACCAGCAATGGAGGATTAGGGTTATGGAGGGGAGGGTTAGAGTTAGGCACGAGGGGTAGGCTATGGGAGAGTTAGAGTTAGGCGCTAGGGTTAGGGAAGGCTACAGGAGGGGGAGGGTTAAAGTTAGGCACTAGGGGTAATGTTACAGTTAGGCTATGGGAGGGTTAGAGTTAGAGTTAGGCACTAGGGGTAGGGAAGGCTACAGGAGGGGAGGGTTAGAGTTAGGCACTAGAGGCAGGCTACGGGAGGGTTAGAGTTAGGCACTAGGGTTAGGGAAGTCTACGGGAGGGGAGGGTTAGAGTTAGGCACTAGGGGTAAGGTTAGATTTAGGCTACGGGAGTGGAGGGTTAGAGTTAGGAACTGGGGGTACGCTTAGGCTACAGGAGTGGAGGTTAGAGTTAGGCTATGGGAGAGTAGGGTTAGTTAGGTACAGGGGTACGGTTAGGCTAAAGGAAGGGAGGTTAGGATTAGGCACTAGGGGGAGAGTTAGGGATACTTACTGCCATGTCCTTTCAGTGGTTTATAGTGTCCCGGTGAAACCCAAATTAAGAGCCCCCCTGTCTTAAAAAACCCCAAAACATTAAACATGCATTTAAACTGTATTAAATTGATTTTTATGCTTCACTTTATTCAACTTTACGAATACTGTATACATATGCTGATGTACTGGATTGTTGGGGATTACAAATTAGAAGTGCTTTTCTAGCTTTTGTTTTCTGCAAATGCAGCAATCAATTTGCAAAAATCTACCTTTCATGCCACGTCACAGTGAATACTGACCATGGCCGGCCCATTCAATCACTCTCGCCCCCTAATTGAGCGATGATCGGTATTTACGTTATTCAGCACACTGAGCATTACGTCACCAGAAGCAACAGATGCTGGCAAACTGAGGAATGTACGCAAAGCAATTGTGATGACCCCGGAAAGTTTTAGTTCTAGGATTTCTGTAAGAGGTTCCTTTGGCTTGCTTTCCAACTTAAAGTTTGTACAGGTACTATAAATTCGCTTTAGGAAACTTAGTCACTGAAATATTGGGCATTATATTTCTTGTATTGTTGCTGAGCCCCCATGCTCGTCGTCACTCTCCTTCTCCTGAAGTTCTGACGGCACTGTGGGAGCTGGAAGAAGACTGCAGAAAATGAGCTAGACGCATCGCTTATAAAAACATTGCAACTGGTACCTGGCAAATGGCATTGCGGAGGCGGCCGGTTCCACCCCCAGGGCAGCCTGTGCTAGGGCATTGCCCTAGTTATGGCCCTGTTACTTAATTCATGCCATTTACCCTTAAAAAGCGTTCAGTTGTTCCCATAAAAAAAAAGTGATATTTCAAAATGTATTAATAAAAACAAAACTTGTTGAATCTATACAAACATGAGCATTGTAATATCAAAAAAATGTATGAAATGAGTTTACCTAACATGCCAACTCTGCAATTCCTCAAGCAAACATTGAACATCAAACAGTCCAGTTTTCTAATTAAAAACAAACCATTCCATTGCAAAGTTGGTAGTCACTCACCCCTACAAATCTCAAGGACAAGTGACAGTCTCTTGCGTCTGTGTGGATAGGTGCATCATGCACAGAGAGAGCAATAAGCACATGCACCGCAGCGCGTTATGCCAATTTAACCTGTTAATATATTTAGGCGCTAGGTTTGAACTTTTATTACTTGGAAATTGCCAAATTAGCAAATGGATAAATATAAAAAAAAAAAAGTCAGAGCACAAAAATAATATGTTGGAACATTTTAAAGCCTGCTGCAGTCCGAGGCCCAGGGAAATTTCCCCCCTAGCCCCCCATCGGACAGGGTCTGCTCACCACTTTAAGTCCTCATTAGCTGACCAGGAAAACATCGCCTGCGCCGCTGAACCAGGTTATACCCCTTTTACACCAAAATCGTGGGTCTGACGCAGGATTTGGAACACGTTCCAACCCAGGACTGACTCTGTTCACATTGCGGCTCCAACCCGGGTTATTCCCAGAGTTAGGGCTATTTACACTGTACGCGGGTGCAGCGTTAAGTTTTTTGGTTGGGGCTTGCAGATGACAATCTCCAAGCTCCGGTGATCCAGCTGTTCCTATGCTGTAAACGGGACACGCATTGCCAGTTTGTACTGCCCCGTAACCCGGGTCCAACCCTGCTCGCTACCCGGGCTGGATTGCGGGTCACCGGAACTGGTTATTATTCGGGGACCCTTTTACACTGAACTGGGCCCCGGGTTCACAAGGAAATAACACGGGTTATTTGGCCAGTGTAAAAGGGGTATAAGTCACCACTATACCACCAGTGTCGACATGATTAACGTTGACGTGGTCAATGCAGACATTACGACCATGTGGACATGATGAATGTCCCTAAAATATCCCAAACCCCTCCCACTACTGTAGAATTATTCTTTAGATTTAAACCTGTGAAATACATTGCTATTTTCATTAAAAGTTACTGTTATTACTTGGGCATTAATTCAATAACAAATTGTGAAGTAATAAATCATTACATTGTGGATGGTATAGCCTAGGTATGTAATGCCTACATTTATAAAAAACATTCTCCCGGACTCCTCTGTTGGAACCCTTATATACACACAACATTGCACTACAGAGAAACACACAGTATTTCATTTAGAATACAAAAAACACAAAGTAAATTGTTACATTTCTTTTAAGCACTTTCTTACTATAATGGAAAGCATGTGGTGCACAGATTAACAAGCCAAAAATCCGGTGACGTAAAACAGCCAGGCTTCTGGCACAACTTGGCTCCAGAAAAAGAAAAAATATATATTGAATGTTGTTTTTGTAACAAGAACAATGATCATAATATTTTATTATATTTGTTTAGCAAGAAACACAATGTAATCATACAATGCATGGTAAGCCCCATAAATAGTCGCACTGCATGAGGTCATTGTTTTTTCTCAATTAATTGAATCTCCAGACTCTTACCAAATTATGAGATCTGACTCTGGAAAAACCTTTAGATCCAACACCCCTCCCTACAAATAAGAAAACTAATTTTTTTTCTGTCTTGTGAGAGTATAATTTTTTCCATGAATCGTTTTTTTTTTTTTATATTTTTTTTTAAGTAGATTGTTTGATATATATTGATTTTGTTTAAGGATAGCTGTTAAGAGAAAAAAAAATAAAATTAATATTACTAATACAAAAATATAAACAGGCTATCCATGGATCTGTCTGTTATTACACATATTAATAGTATTAGGCAATAGCGCCCTCTTGTGAAAAAAAATGTACTGTATTGTTAGTCCCTAATGTTCCAAACATTTTAATTCAAAACAGTTTTATTCAGATGTAGGGCTTATTAATGTCTAAAGGGGTGTGCAATGTGTTATTATTATGTCACACATGCAAAACATCAGATGCAGAGTTAAAAGGAAATTGGGTGCATGTTGCTAGAAAACTGCAAAGCACAGGGAACAATGGTATATTTACCTGTTTGCATCTAGTGTTGTAACCGCCACTATGTGTACATCTGGTTTGCCATTAATCATCACTATCAGTGCGCATTTGCACCTACACTATACTAAGTACAAAAGATACCTGGAAACATTTGTAATTTACACCTAGATCCAACTCTGCATAACCAGTAGGTCCGGTAACTGAACTTTACCTATATGAGAACATCCTGGTACAGCACAGTCGAAAGTGTAGATGTGCTTACATTGTGCGCACTCTGCATCACCCGTATTTGTGTACGCTCAGTTCTGGAGCATACATAGGGGTCTCTAGGGTCTATTTACTAAGCCTTGGATGGAGATAAAGTACCAGCCAATCAGCTCCGGTCATTTTTCAAACACAGCCTATGACATGGCAGCTAGGAGCTGATTGGCTGGTACTTTATCTCCATCCAAGGCTTAGTAAATAGACCCTGTATGATAAAGTGGACGGAGATAAAGTACCAGCCAATCAGCTGCGGTCATTTTTCAAACACAGCCTATGACATGGAAGCTAGGAGCTGATTGGCTGGTACTTTATCTCCATCCAAGGCTTAGTAAATAGACCCTGTATGATAAAGTGGACGGAGATAAAGTACCAGCCAATCAGTTCCGGTCATTTTTCAAACACAGCCTGCAAAAGTGACAGGAGCCGAGTGGTTGGTATTTATCTCTCTCCAAAGCTTAGTACATAAACCCCATTGTGTAAAAACATGCAAGATCCATGACACAAACAGTCATATGTTCAACTCAGAATCCGCCCCTGTATTGGGAAGCACCTCATGTGAGGTCCTACAACAATAGCGCAAGGAGACCAAGCAGAAAAAGAAAAAAAAAAAATGTTGCATTACCGGTTTATTACATTAACACCAAGTATAGCACAACTCATTCCCAGATCTTTGTAAAGCTAGGTATACATCGTACAATGGTGCGACCCAGCGATGGTGCAATGCAATATAACGATACACAGTGCATGTGCTGTACACATTACACAATCCAGTGTACGATGGTGCGATGTATCGGTACATGCTGTATGTAACAGAACCACGTAGTTCACTCCATTCACCCATCTAACATGCAGAACAGCAGATGGAACGATGCGAAGAACGATTGATCGGCCGTACACACTGTATGATGTGCACAAAGTATTGTTCCAAACCACGTCAGAATTATATATTGTACGATACATTGTACAGTGTGTACCCAGCTGAAGTCACGGTATGGAACAAAGTAAAGGTTATATCGGACCCAGTGGTCTGATGTATCCAGCCTGCTAAAGAGTAGGGAAGTGGACAAGTTGCCATAGAAACCAATCAGCTTCTAGATATCATTTTATAGAATATACTTGATATATACTAGCTAGAAGCTGATTGGTTGCTATGACAACTTCTACCCTCTTTAGGAGGGTAGATACATCTCCATCTTGATAAAGTAAATTGATAAAGTAAAGCATCTTCATCATTGGTCAATTTCTGTTACACCTGTTAAATGCGATGTCGACTTTGCTAAAATGCGAATTAAAGCACTTTAACGGCATCAGCAGTGGAACTGTAAATATGTTGAAGCAGCATGTTTACAGTTAAACTGCCAATAACGTTAATGTGCTTTAATTAGCGTTTTAGTGAGGTAGACATCGTGGTGCCGGGATTATGTTGCTGACGAGAACTATTTGCCTGCAATGTTCTTGCTGATATTATGACCGCATACCGTTAAATGCAATTGTCTACACCCCCTATATAGGCAATAGTGTTCCTGAGACACTGCACTAGTGACAGCTAATGACAACAGGATTCAGGAGATAGTATTCTTTCCATATTGTCAATGTTTTCCATCAGATTCATAGCTCTGAATGAAGAAACTATTCAAGAGTCCTTTTGATCTTAAAATTCAATCCAATATAACCCTCTATGTGCATTTATGTTACAGAGATTGGGGATTAGTACACTCTATTTTATGTTCATTTGTACTTAACAACTGTGCAGCCTGAATTCACCTCTATGAACACAAGGAAAAATAAATCTGTTAACACCAATTTTAAATGTAATTTTTTTGTCTATTTCTGTCTTAAGATGACGGATTAGTATACAGATGTGAGTGTCATCCACCGATCGTTTTTGCTATATATGGCGCGATACACCTGGCGCTGTTCCCGTGCGGTACACTCTCTCCTCAGTTGGTAGCAAAACAATATTAAAAAGCAAGTAACATTGTACCTTGGAAAAATATGAGATATGGTAAGAACTTACCCTTGTTATCTCTATTTCTACGAAGTCCATAGGGTTCCACAGGATACCTTGGGGTATAGGTGTGACGTCAGTCGCAGGGCACCAAAGAGTTAAGCTTTCAGCCTCCCAGGATGCACTAGGTCCCCCTCCTATACCCCGCCCCCGGGCCAAGGCACCTCAGTTAGTTACCAAGCCATAGGCCGGAGGAGGAGAAGGAAGAGAGAGAACAAAGATCTGGACACATACAAGAATCACATTCTCACCAGAGGGAGACGGAAAACCGGTGACCAGAGCAAAGCCCATCTGCAGCACAGGTGCGACAGGGCGGGAGTCCTGTGGAACCCTATGGACTTCGTAGAAATAGAGATAACAAGGGTAAGTTCTTACCATATCTCATATTTTCTACTTCAGGGTCCATAGGGTATCCACAGGATACCTTGGGGATGTCCCAAAGCAGTATCCTTTAAGGGTGGGGACGCTCCTGTGCAGAAAGGAGAATCCGCCGCCCGAAGGAAGCATCCTGAGAGGCGAAGGTGTCAAACCTGTAATACCTCACGAAGGTATGGACAGAAGACCACGTAGCAGCCTTGCAGATCTGAACTGCCGAGGCACCACGTCGAGCTGCCCACGAAGGACCCACAGACCTAGTGGAATGAGCCTTCAGAGAAGGAGGGACCGGTAGGCCTTCATGAAGATAAGCTTCAGAAATAGCCATACGGATCCAGGCTGCCAAAGTTTGCTTTGAAGCAGGCCAACCCTTTTTACGGAAGCCATAGAGGACAAACAAGGCGTCCGACTTCCTAAACGAAGAAGTGCGGTCAACATAAGTCATTAAGGCCCGCACAACATCCAAAGTGGCCTCACCCACTGAAATACCAGGTGAGTTAAAGGCCGGAACAACAATTTCCTCGTTAAAATAAAACTGGGAAACAACTTTGGGAAGAAACTCGGGCCGAGTGCGGAGCACTGCCCTGTTCCCATGAAAAACCAAGAAAGGGGGTCTACAAGAAAGAGCCCCTAACTCAGAAACACGTCTGGCCGAAGCAACGGCCAGAAGGAAAACAGTCTTAGCTGTTAGCCATTTAATATCCACTGAGCCCAGTGGTTCAAACGGCGGTCCTTGGAGAGCCCTCAGGACCACAGCCAAATCCCAAGGCGCCACAGGTGGAACAAAGGGCGGCTGAATACGGAGAACACCTTGCATAAAGGTGCGCACATCCGGGATTGTAGCAATCCTACGGTGAAACCAGACAGATAGGGCCGAAACCTGTACCTTCAAAGAAGCAAGGCGAAGCCCATGATCTAGTCCCGCTTGCAGGAAGGCGAGAATCCGAGACAGACGAAACTACCGCGGTGCATAACCTCTCGGTCGACACCACTGGAAGAACGTATGCCACACGCGATGGTATATCCTCGCGGAAGACGGTTTCCGGGCTCGTAACATGGTACGCACCACAGAGCTGGAAAACCCCCGGGACCTCAGCATGGCCGTCTCAACAGCCACGCCGTCAAAGACAGCCGAGTCAGGTCCGGGTGAAGACAAGGACCCTGAGACAGAAGGTCCGGTCGTAGCGGCAACCGCAGAGGACTGTCCACGGACAGACCCTGAAAGTCTGAGAACCAGTGCCGTCTGGGCCACGCGTGAGCTATCAACAGGAGCGTCCCTCCTACCTGTTTGAATTTCCGGATTACCCGTGGAAGAAGGGAGACCGGAGGGAACAGGTATGCGAACCTGAACGTCCACCGGACGGACAGAGCATCCACCAGAGACGCCCCTTCGTCTCTTGTGCGAGACCCGTACACCGGCAACTTGTTGTTGTGCCGGGACGCCATGAGGTCGATTTCTGGAAGACCCCACTTGTCCACCAGTAGTTGAAAAACGTCCGGGTGCAGGGACCATTCCCCTGGATGAACGTCCTGGCGACTTAGAAAGTCCGCCTCCCAATTTAGCACTCCCGGGAAGAAGACCGCTGATATGGCCGGAAGATTGCGCTCCGCCCAAACCAGGATCCGAGAGACCTCTACGAGAGCGGCCCGACTGCGAGTTCCTCCTTGCCTGTTTATGTAGGCCACGGTGGTAGCGTTGTCCGACTGGACCTGCACCGGGTGACCCTGGAGAAACCGCTGTGCCTGCAGGAGAGCATGGAAGACCGCACGGAGTTCCAAGATATTTATTGGAAGCTCCGCTTCTGTCGGCGTCCACCTGCCCTGGAACAAGTGTGGACCCGAAACTGCTCCCCAGCCCCGAAGACTGGCGTCCGTTGTCAACAGGACCCAATTTGGAACCCAGAACGGACGGCCCTTGTTGAGGTGGGTCGTCTTTAACCACCACGCAAGGGACAGGCGAACCTCCGGGGTGAGCACAATCGTCTGGAACTTCAGAGACTGAGGCAGCCTGTTCCACTTGGACAGGTGCTGCAGAGGTCTGGAGTGAAACTGGGCGTATTCCACCATGTCGAACACCGACACCATGGAGCCCAGTAACCTCATCGCCGAGTGTAAGGACACCCGGCGGCTGTGCAGACAACTGCGCACCCTTGACTGTAAAGCAGAGATCTTGTCCTCCGTCACGAAGATCCTTTGCTGTCCCGAGTCCAATAAGGCTCCAAGATGCAGAATCCTCCGAGACGGGATTAGAGTGGACTTCTGCCAGTTGATTAGCCAGCCGTGCCGTTGCAGCAGTGCAATGGTCAGGTCCAAGTGGTGTAACAGGAGCTCTGGAGATCCTGCCACCAATAACAGGTCGTCCAAGTACGGCAACATGCGGACTCCCTGCAGCCGCAGAGAAGCCGCCATGACCGCCATCACCTTGGTGAAAACACGTGGAGCTGTCGCCAGGCCAAAAGGTAACGCCCGAAACTGGAAGTGGTCGCTGCGGATTGCAAACCGAAGGAACTCTTGATGGCGCAAAAGAATAGGGACATGCAGGTAAGCGTCCTGTATGTCCAATGACACCATGTAGTCCCCAGGTTCCAGCGCCAGAAATGATGGACCGTAGGGTCTCCATCCGAAACTTCGGGACCCGCAAAGACTTGTTGAGTGCTTTGAGGTTGAGAATCGGACGATATGACCCATTGGGTTTCTGTACCAAAAATAGATTTGAATAGAAACCCTGGCCCCTCTGGGAGAATGGAACAGGCACTATAACTCCAGCCTGGAGCATAGTGTGCAATACCTTCCGCAGCTCCGTAGCCTTGTTCCAGTCTGATGGTAGACCCGTGGTGAAGAATCGAGCCGGGGGTCTGTGCCGGAAGGAGAGGGCGTAC
Source organism: Taudactylus pleione (assembly GCA_031769625.1). NCBI lineage: Eukaryota > Metazoa > Chordata > Amphibia > Anura > Myobatrachidae > Taudactylus > Taudactylus pleione. The sequence continues at coordinate 9,293,107 of JAUIMM010000052.1, read as the reverse complement.
CCGTGGGAGACCACCTCCAGAACCCAAGTGTCTGTCGTAGTGAACGACCAACACCGGGAGAACTGCAGCAGGTGGCCTCCCACCCTGGGATCCCCCAAGGGGAGACCCGGACCGTCAGGCCGCAGGCTTGTCATCTGGCTTGGGGGCCGGACGTCTGGTACTCCATGCCTGTTTCCGGGGCTTGACCGATTTCTTAGGGCCAGCCTGTCGAGGAAACGACTGTTGTTTGGGCCTGCCCTGGGACCTAGATGACCGAAAGGACGATGGTCCAGAACCAGAAGGAGCAGCGGCCGACGGAAGACAAGCAGATTTGTCTCCTGCCAGCGTGGCCACAACCTTATCCAGATCCGTACCGAAGAGAACTTCTCCGGTAAACGGCAACGCTTCCAGACCTTTCTTGGAATCTGCGTCCGCCTTCCAGGATCGCAGCCACAAGGTGCGACGAGCAGCTACCGCTGCTGAAGAAATTCTAGACACCAGAGTACTAATGTCTAGAGCCGCCTCGTTGATGTAGGTGGCCGAATCACGGAGATTGCCAATCAACTCCGCCTGTTCGGCCGGACAGTCGGATTCAAAAGAAGCCTCTAATGAATCCGCCCAGCGCTCCATCGCTCTGGCAACCCAGCAAATGGCCATAGCCGGCCGTGCTGCCCCCCCTGCAAGGGAATAAGCGGACTTCAGCCAGATTTCTACCTTGCGGTCCGTAGCATCCTTAAGGGAGGACATGGATGGCATCGGCAATGTGGCACTACGGACAAGACGGGTCACGTGAGAATCCACCTGTGGAGGGGATTCCCACTTAGCAAAATAATTATCCGCGAACGGATAAGCCACCGCCAGGCGTCTCTGCGGCTGGTATCTTTTGCCAGGTTGTTTCCACGCCTCCTCTAAATGGTCCACCAACTGACCCGAAAGAGGAAAGACTGTGGCATCGCCCTTCACATCTTTGAAAAAGGCATACTTAGATTTAGCCGTTGGGGGAACTTCGTCCTCAATCACCAAGGCTGGGCGGTCCGCCCGAATAAGTCCAGGAATATATACTTTGGACTTAGCATCAGCGTCCTTAGTATGGAGAGGTTCCTGATCGTAAGGATCCAGAATCTCCCCATCATCAGACGTCCCTTCGTCATCCTCATAAGGAGCGGACAGAGACGCCACCGGCCTTTTATGAGGCCGCATCACAGACTCCCCTTGCAACACATCCGATAAGTGCTGTACAGAACTCGTCAGGGAGTTAACCCACGCTGGCTCCTGAGAACCCGGGAGCGGGGAAATAGGGAGACTGTGGGGTACCACCAATTGTCATGGGAACCCCTGCATGGGTGACGACACCACAGACTGCTGGGACAAACCCATCGGAGTAAACGCGGGCTGCGGAGCTAACAGGCCCACTAAAGCTGTTAACGCCTGAGCGAAACAAGCCCAGGGCGGCTCCTGTACCGGTGCTGTAACCGTAATAGGCCGCGCCATGGACAAACACTGCCGGCAAAGGCCCTCCGCGCTACCCTCCCCCTCCGCTAACGGTACTTTGCACGTGGTACACTGTAGCCGGAGGGGAAAAACACTTTCAGACATGATGGCACCACGTATGTGACCTCTCTCACCAATTAAGTATTAAATAGGCGAGAGACCACCCTGCAGCACCGCACCGCAAGGGCTTTAGCAGAAAGAACAGGGACAGTAATAAAGCTGACAGTTTAGAGAAGAAAAGTTACAGGCAGCGCTAGCACAGTCACATACAATGCAGAGAAATAACATTTCCTGCACTAACAGCGCTGATCACTCAACTACACAGACACAGGGCCTGGTAGGACACAGCGCTGCATACACAGACCTGAGCCACAGCGGAGGAGAGGTATGCGGGGGGACCCAGACCACGATGCTTCCTTCCAGACTTCCAGCAGCGTTCACCATGCGTTGCAGAGAAGATGGCCGCCGAGGAGCAGAGAGAAGCTGGCCTGGGGGAGGAGCGCTGACACAGGGCCAGTCAGCACAGTGCAGAGAGGGCTGTGTGCAGCGGGGGAGGCGCCGGCTGTGAGACAGGGAAGGCGTGCTCCCCTGGCATGCATTTAACCCCTGGGACGCCGCAGCGCTACCGCTCTGCTGCGGTCCGCTGTCCCAGGGGGTAGTGGAAAGCGCAGGTTCAGTACCTGGCTCCACGCTGCAGCCAGTCCCCAGGGAGCCCCCTGCCTGGGGACTTAGGACCATGTGACCAGCGGGGACCCACCGCGGGACCCCGCTGCTTACCTTTGTCCCCCTTGGATCCGGCCATGGTCCGGAACATCTGGGGTCACCGCTAGCTGTGACCCCAGATGCTCACCAGCATCCCCGGATCGGTACCGGCGTTCTGGTACCGGCGGGGGTGTAGGGAAGACAGCATGGACGTCAGGACTGACTGTCCATGCTGTACATCCAGATGTGCAGCCACAGCTGCATGCAGAAAAGCTTCAGGGGCTCTTCTTAGCCCCCACTCCAACAGGTGCACCCGACGCCGGCCGGGCACCAAACTAAACTGAGGTGCCTTGGCCCGGGGGCGGGGTATAGGAGGGGGACCTAGTGCATCCTGGGAGGCTGAAAGCTTAACTCTTTGGTGCCCTGCGACTGACGTCACACCTATACCCCAAGGTATCCTGTGGATACCCTATGGACCCTGAAGTAGAAAAACCATGTTGCAGTGTAAGGGGTGCAAATACATTCATTATTTTGCATGCAGGTAAATACTGGCTGCTTTTGCATGGAAGCCTATAAATGTAGGACTGCTTTATTTTTACACTGAAATTTATAAGTGAGTTTGGACGCACTCCTCAGAAATCTAAATCTCTCCCACCTGCAGTGCTACATGGTTTTGCCCAGGTGCACAGTTACTTGCTCTGTTTGCCTTGCCCTATCTTAGGGCCTGCTTCAGAGATAGGCGCTAATGCAATTTTCACGCAGAATGTGCAATTGTTTGCCATAGCGCATGCATCGCAAAGCACGTGCGCGAAGGCAGCTCTGCGATCATACTGCGATCACGCAGGTCATGGAGACCCATCGCAGAGTGATTGACAGGAAGTGAGCGTTTGGGGGTGTCGAAGGCGAAATGCAGGTGTGCCTGGCCATTTAAACGCCGTTGCATGAGCGTGCAAAAATTAGCCATTGCATACACAGCTCTGTGTGTCAGAACAGCACGCAAGGCTGCGGCAGGTCAGCCCTTCCGCAAGGGCAAGATGGCCGCCGATGTGCTTCGATGTTACCGATATTTACGCAGGTATGTTTTGTCGCATGCAGGTAATAAAGGCAGCAGTGGGCGTCTTTATGCTCGGGTGATCTTTGCTGACATTAGTATAATTTTGCAACTGCGATCGCATTAGCGTCCATCTCTGAATCAGCCTGGCAGTGTACTAGGTACTTAGGATTAGTTTATTTGACACAAAATAATTAATATAAAGTCACAGATAAGGTATAACATAGCATGGCACAGCTCACACGTATCGGACCTGTCTTTTGTATTTTACCCAATGTATACTTTTTTTTTCAATTTTGCATCTTACTTTGCCAATAGTGTACTAGGCATTTAGGGCCAGATTTATCAAATCTTGGAAAGAGATAAAGTGGAGAATTTGCCCATAGCAACCAGTCAGCCTGTAACTAATTTATCTAGCACAGCCTGTAACTAGTTTATCTAGCACACAGCCTGTAACTAGTTTATCTAGCACAGCCTGTAACTAGTTTATCTAGCACACAGCCTGTAACTAGTTTATCTAGCACAGCCTGTAACTAGTTTATCTAGCACACAGCCTGTAACTAGTTTATCTAGCACAGCCTGTAACTAGTTTATCTAGCACAGCCTGTAAAATGACAGTTAGAAGCTGAATGGTTGTTACTAGTCTTCAGGAGATTTATAAAATTTTGGAAAGAGAGAAAGTAGTTTTTGTAGGTATTGGAATTAAGTGACAGATTAAGCATAATGATGCATGGCGCAGGTAATCGTATCAGACCCGCCTTTTGCCTTTTAGCCTAGGTTGTGTACTTTTCCCTCAATGTTGTATCTCAGTAGGCTTATAGTATATTAGCTAGTTAGGATTAGTGTTTTGACATTGCTAAGTAGCAAAGACCGTGGTGCGCTAAACACGGCTATTTGGCGTTATTTGCGGATGTGTATGTGGACACATGTGTAATGAAAGCATATCAATTAAAACCTCCTTATTTGTAATAAACCTATTTATTCGGTGTTGTACATTATGGTGGTTTTCTGACCAGTATTTGAAAGATCATAAAGTGTGACGGAAATCATGGCTTGCACACGGCATCTGTCACACATAGCAGGACTAATATTGAAATATTTAAGGGAGCCTGATAGAAACCAAATAAACCAAGACAATATTATTCAGTTCTCATCAAACATTTACTTTTTGGAACAGAAATAGATTGTAAAATTCAAAGGGTATCTCCAAGATTGTAAGTTTGTGAGCAGGGCCCTTTTACAGTTTTAGCTATCTGTTAATCCTGTCTTATTTTATTACTGTGTTTGTCGAATTGTAAATCACTAAAGAGTATGTCAGCACTGTATAAATATTTAATAGTAATTATTAACAATACAGGTTAATAACAATAAAAGGCTTTCATGACGATTACGGTTAAAATAACGATGTTAAAAAACATACACTATGACCAGCAATAAATCTGTATAAGTTACAAGACACACAGAGCAAGGTCAATGTGACTGACCTTTATCCGACAATGCATTGCCAAGCCAGGGCTCTATTTTAGGACATTGTTGTTTCATAATGAGAAAAGCAGTAAAACAATGCAAATAGGAGCCACTTCCCAGATTTGCATTTACTAAGCAGAAAACATGAGGAAATCTGTGAAAAGCTCATTGCTGTCACAGGGTTAAGGCTGGTGTTCTTAACCACCAAATCAACCACTCCTTCCTGACTTCCGATCTGGGAAATCCTTTATTTATATAGCGCCTACATATTTTGCACAGCTATACAGAGAATATTTAACCATTTACAGCAGTCCTTACCTCAGTGGAGGTGACAACCTATATACCCTACCACAGTGTTTCCCAAACTCATTCCTCAGGGAACACTAACAGTACATGTTTTCCAGGTCTCCTCACAGAATCACAATTGAAATAATTAGCTCCACTACCCTACCACAAGAATACACACCAGGGCCAGACTGCCCATCCGGCACTTCTGGCAAATGCCGTGAAAGACGATGGCCAGATGGGCCGATCCGGCGTCAAACCCTAGCCGAGCAGCTCCGGCTCCTGGCGCTCTGCTAGGCGGGGATATTGAAATCCCGGGGCGTGCTGCGAATCCAGGCCCCCGTGACTCACCCCGGGAAGGCAAAGCTTCATTTGAGGTGAGGCAACACCCCTTTTGAGACAAGGCCACGCCCTTTTAGCGGGCCTACGGAGGACTTCCCAGAGCTGCTCAGCAGCCCCATTCCATCCCTGATACACACACAGGTTAATTTACCAGTATATTTGTGAAGAAGTCAAAGGACTTAGTGGTCGACTCAGACCCTGTCGCTAAGCAGCGGACGCACGCTATGGGCGATTATCACCTGTCTGCGCATGCGGCAAAATATGCATGTGCGAACCAGTCGCTGCGTTCGGCAATCGTGCCCTCGTAGTACACAGACTGGACGCTACTTTAAGTGACAGAATGTGCAGTTTGTGGGTGGCAACAGGGGAAGATGCTTGTGAACGCAGGCGTGTCTGGGCATCAAAACTGAGTTTTAGGGGTGTGCATAATTAGCAAAGAAGTGTCATTGTACACGTCACTTGGTTGTATTTCAGCCTGCAGTGATTGCAGTGCTTGCAGCGGGGTAGGGTCTACTTCAAGCGCTGCGTGCTGCTCCGATGGCTCTCGATGGTTCTGATTAATCATACACTTCCTGGAGATGACGTGTGTTAAGAAAGAAAAGTGGGTGTCTTTATACCGGCGTGTGTTCGCTCTGCTGTCGCTCTCTAAGAGGGCGTCCGTACACCAGACAGTGCGATCGTGGAATTTGCATGCCTAGAACCTTTTGGCTGCAAGATAGCGCAGCTTAGCGTCCGGGTCTGAATCGACCCCTTAGAGCAAAACAACACAAGCTTGGGGAGAATATACAAACTCCAAACATTGGCCTGGTGAAATGTGCTGTAAGGCAGCAATGCTCACTACTGTGGCACTACAATGGTGTTTATAAAGCTGCTAATTTTGTGTACTGTCCGTTTCTAAAAAAGTTGAAACTGCAGGGCCGCTGTGCAAATGCCATGTTGTAACACTGTGTACTGTAACTATTTTTGTGCAAATACACACACTTTATGGGGATGTGCAATGGATTTGTGCACCATTATAGCAGTGTCTGTGGGGAGCAACATTTGTCAAGTGTTGCTTGCTGAGTGCAGGCTTGGTGCATGGCTATGTTAGATATGCACAGAAATGGGAAAACAAAATGTAGTTTTGCAGAACAAAATAAATGAGCCTAAAGAAATGGAGAATGGCGCATGTAGGGGGTATCCACAATAACTTGTTTTACACAAACTCGGAGGTAATAGAAATCAGCACACCTGTTATACAGTATACACATCGTTACACAAACTCGGAGGTAATAGAAATCAGCACACCTGTTATACAGTATGCACATAGTTACACAAACTCGGAGGTAATAGAAATCAGCACACCTGTTATACAGTATGCACATAGTTACACAAACTCGGAGGTAATAGAAATCAGCACACCTGTTATACAGTATGCACAGTTACACAAACTCGGAGGTAATAGAAATCAGCACACCTGTTATACAGTGTACACATAGTTACACAAACTTGGAGGTAATAGAAATCAACACACCTGTTATACAGTATGCACATAGGTACACAAACTCGGAGGTAATAGAAATCAGCACACCTGTTATACAGTATACACATCGTTACACAAACTGAATCACTATTAAAAGCAGTCAGTCAATCTCACAACAGCAGCAAATGTATTAAACTACAGTTCCTGAATGTGTAACTGAGCCCAAACTGAATAGTACTCATTAAACAGGGTCAGCCCACTTGCCTCATGACCAGCAGTTATCTTTAGAAGCGAGGCTGGTTTTCACAAGGTTCAGTAAAGCCGGGTACACCCTAGACAATATGTCGCCATATCTCGCGGACCGGGCAGAGATATCAGGCATTGTCTAGTGTGTACCCACAATGCGTGATCCCGCGGGTTGTTCATTGGGGTCGTTCCTTTGACCAGCAAACGCGGCCAATAGAGCGAACCAGCTGCCGACGCTGGCACGATCAATGGTGCCGGGGAATGATATATCGGTCGGTCATTCACCGGATCGTGCAGTGTGTACCGCCTGCCCGATATATCGATCATCGGCACCATCTGGCATCGCATTGGCGGAACTGTATACCCAGCCTAAGTCAGTGGGATAGATAGAAGAGAAAAGCTCTTTATTCTGCACGCTGATGTTAATGGTACGTAGCTGTAGTTGCAATGCTTCCTTGGATGAGGATGTCGTTTTCTGCCAATTCAATGAGTAAGAAAGGGCTACTACCGAGGATCTGGAATATCTCACACTTCCTCACAAGTATGTTTACTCCCTCTGTAACTATTATTAGTCATTGGGGGATGTCTGGGGGACATTTTTTAAAAACAATTGGTGGCATTTATTCAGCTGTACTCAGGAGAAGAGAATGGGATGTAAGCATGCAGGGACATGGGTGCTTCTGAAGAAGCATGCTAACATGTCAATGAGAGTTTTCTTTTTAAATTCACAGTAAAAGCTATAAAAAAGTATTATTACTGTATATAGGCAGCAATAAAAAGATTCAAATATACTAAAATAAATAAAAAATCTGTACGTACAATAAGGGAAGAAAACAATCTATAACCTAAACAATGGCACATATAGAGACAGACAGAGGTGAGGCTTTCAACCTTATGGCAATGAATATAAAAGCAACTGCAAACCGTACATCCCAAAATATTGCAACAAAGGCATAAAAAGGGATGCACACATTACCATCAAGAGTTATTCTGAATAAAATGGAAAATGTAATATGACCGGTAAGTTATGCTCCCCAGGAGAACATATGATTTGTCAACACTTATGCTGTCGACAGTTAAAATGTGTACAGCGTAATGCTGACGTGGTGGTGCTAATGTTATTAAAGGCATGTTAACTGTGTCGACAAATTGATAAGCATCATGTTTAAAGTTATAATGCAGACATGCTTTAAACAACATTAGTACAGCATCAGCATTCTCCCATCGACATTGCTCTGTCGACTTGTTAACTACATCCCTCTCCCCAAACTATCTCAAAGTATTTCATAGAAGTTGAATGACATGAAATGAGATTATACCACCTAGTGGTTGTTTTCCATATTCTGCCACAGATATACAGAGGCACATGCAGGTTTTTTGACAAAACTGTTATTTGTTGTTACCCCTGCCTGGGTGCAAGTCCACCTGTCCGTTGTTTGTGCACATTATTTGTGATACAGTGTACATCAATAAAACAAGCCAAAGACAATTCATTCATTTAATTAAAATGGCAAACAGAGGTGTTCACATATACCTATCCTCAAGTTGCACTAAATAGCACAGTTTCGAGTGCCACCGACTTTGTCACTTAGCTAGCTGTGCCATGTGGCTCGCTCTTAAAACATGCCTATTAAGGTGCTATACTAATTCCAAGTACAGTACTTAGTACACTATTGGCAAATTACGACGTAAAATCCGGGAAAATTTATTCTGTGTATAAAGGCAAAAGACCGCGGTCCTAGCAGTATAGCACTAGCGCACAGTGCACAGTATGCACCAAGCATTGTTATGCTTAATCTGCTACTTTATACCAATTCCTATGCAACAAAAATATAATCCTATCAGTATTTAGTATGCTATTAGCGAATAGCAAAATTTGGGAAAAAGTACTCCAGCATGGGAATTGCTACACGTTACGTTGCGCCAGGCGTCTCGCATCATATGGCGCATAAAGGCTAAGTGCATGAGGACACCGCTGTATAATGCAAAAAAATATTTTTACATCATAGGTTTGGATAAAATGAAAGTTATGGTCGACTTAGGGGGTCATTCAGACCCGCTCGCGAGGGAAGTTCGCTCGCAAGCGGGTCGATGTTTGGCGAATGCGCACGACGGAGGGAGCTCCGTCGTGCGCATGCGCTCGGGGTCTCGCACCAAAGGGGTCGTGCTGTCGATGGTGAGTGACAGCACGCCCCCTTTGGTGGGCGTGCCGGGGGCGTGGCTGCCAGACGGAGGCGTTCCCATGGGAACGCCTACCGTCTGAGTCCGGCCCCACTGACATCAGTAATGATGTCAGTGGGAGTGATTTTGGCTATGATAGAGCCAAAATCACTCCTGGGCTTGCGGAAGCGAGACCCTACCGCAGGGTCTCGTCGCAAGCCCGATGGTCGCGATGGTCTTTGACCATCGCGACCATCATCATGGACGCTCGCATAAGCTGTGGGTGGTAACCCACAGCTATGCGAGCGTCCATGAGGCCGCTCCATTTGCAGGTAGGAGGGCCCTGATTCAGAGCGAGCGCTCTGGTCAGAGCGTTCAGCTCTGAATCAGGCCCTTAGCTTGATGACGCTTTTTCTTCGAGGTCCATAGGGTCCACAGGGATACCATGGGGATAATGTGGTTGGAGAGATCCAGGCACCAAACAGTTAAAGCTTTCAGCTCCCAGGGTGCCTCGGGTCCTCCTCCATATATACCCCGCCCCTAGCCACAGGCCTTCAGTTTTGTTAACAAGCCTCAAGGCAGGTGAGGAAAGAGGAGAAGGAAGAGCAATTGTACACCAGAAACACACTTACACAAGATGAGGGAATCCGTGACCAAAAAAAAACCAAAACATGCAGCCAGGTGCGTCAGGATGGGTGCCCTGTGGACCCTATGGACCTCGAAGAAAAGGAGTTATCAAGGTAAGTCTACCATAACTCTAATTTTCTTCTTCATGGTCCATAGGGATCCACAGAGATACCATGGGGATGTCCTAAAGCAGTTCCCCTAGGGTGGGGGACGCTCCTAAGCAGAAAGGAGAACTAGTTGCCCAAAGGAAGCATCCTGAGAGGCAAAAGTATCAAAGGCGTAGAACCTAAGAAAAGTGCGGACAGAAGACCGCGTGGCTGCCTTACACAACTGTTCAGCAGAGGCACCACGACTAAACGCCCATGATGGCCCTACAGACCGAGTAGAATGTGCTGTCACTGTGAAGGGAGATCAGCCTGTGTGTAGAACTACATCCAGGGAGGCTTCACCTACAGAAAGATCTGGATCCTGAAAAGCTGGAACTACAATTTCTTCATTCACATGAAAATGGGACACTACCTTAGGAAGGTAACCCTCCCTTGTACAAAGAACAGCTCTATCCTGGTGAAAAAATAAAAAATGGGGAGCGACAAGAAAGCGCTGCCAGATCAGAAACTCTGCGTGCAGAAGAGATAGCGAAGACACTTTTTCTTCTCGCTATCAACCATTTCAAGTCTACAGAGTCCAGAGGTTCAAATGGGGGAGCTTGTGTAATACCCACTTTCTGTGTCCAATGGTTAGGGTACAGTAGGTCACTCGATCATGACAGAGAGGTGAAGATAATCCGACCCCAGGCCGAATAACCACAGGTTAGAGTACTATATGCTTTTCAACAATATGAATCCTGGCTATTACTATACCTTAAATGTTATACTGCAGTATAAAGTCCCAAATCTCAATAACCCCAGAGTTCTAACTATGTTGCAACATTGACGATGCACATCAAGTTTATTTATTAGTACTGTATCTGCCAGCTCCAGCTGGTTAATTGGCTGATATATAGGTTGTAATGGTTATGAATTGAGCAGATTAGTCTATGAGAGCCTAGCTATATTCGTTTATTTTGCAAAGTCTGTGGTTAGGTAAATAAGGTTGCTGGAACTTGCTTTATAGCATACTGGTTATAGTGTGAGACTGTCCTCCACAAAAGGCTTGCTATAAAATATTACACTTCTCTTCTGTATAATTGCTGGGACAGCTAAACTGACTCCACTGCAGCAATAGCACTTAGGCATTGTACTTCTATACACACTGAGTAGCCGCTACCTGCATTATGTCCAGGTTAGGTACTTAGATCTGCATACTGTATATTCTGTCTCTTTCTATTTATTATCACCCTTTCATGACTAAGAGGTGCCTGTGGAGATTACTGCTTCTGCACTGTCCCTGTAATTGCTTTCTCTATGGTCTGTGTCCGGATTGTGAGGAGCTGTGAATGTGACAGGTGCTGGGTAACGTCGTGACTACATCCTGATGCCCCATATACCTGTCCTCCTCGCAGGCTCACAGGGACTCCCCCCAGCTCTGCTCTCTGTCAGGTTCCTCCTCTCAGCGCAGTCTCTCAGGTCCACCTCTGGCTCTACCCAGCTTAGGGGAACCGCACCTCCAGGTCCTGCCTCCTCCACTGTCAGCCACGGAGGGGGACTGGACAAAATTTTGCCTCCTCACAGCACAGCGCAGCGCAGCTCTCTATGACCATTACCCATACTTGCCGACAATCAGCTCCAGCCTTCCGGGAGGGAGCTGATTGTCGGCTAATAGCAGGGGACCGGGCCGGCCATTGGGGGCGGAGCCGGGGTGGGGGCGGCCATTTGGTGGCACACTGGGGGCGGGGATGGAGGCGGGGATGCACGATTGCGTCATCGTGACTCCGCCCCCTCTTCACAATGCTGTTATTTTCAGCATTGTGAAGCAGGGGGCGGGGCCACGATGACGCGATTCTGCGCGGATTGTGTCACCGGGCCCCCCGCTGCGGGGGTTTCCGTTTTTTTCAAGGGGGAGGTGGGGAGGGTCGCAAGCTTCCGGGAGGCTTGCCTGCCTTTCCGGGGGGCCGGGATCGGCACCCGAAAATCGGGAGGCTCCCGGCCAAATCGGGAGGGTAGGCAAGCCTGCCATTACCTCAGCTCAGCCCTGACCAACTGACATTTCCTCCAACTGTCACTGGTCTGACCACCTGACACTGTTCATGTGACCTGCTCCTGACCTCCTGAGCAGCTGCAGAGGTGTGCCTGTTTATTGACTTAGCGCTATGCATGGTGTAGAACGTAATACTTCGCATAGCAGGATATTACACTTGTAGCCCTTTAAGAACCAAAGACAAATCCCACAGTGCTATTGGTGGAACATAAGGAGGCAGAACTCGCAGAACTCCTTGGAAAAAAATTCTAACATCTGGTAATGAAGCAATCTTCCTCTGGTACCAGACTGACCGTGCAGAAACCTGCACTCTCTAAGTGGCCAGGTGGAGACCCCGATCTAAACCTGCCTGGAGAAAAGCCAGTACCCTGAAAATCCTAAACACCTTAAGATCATACTTTCTGTGGGAACACCATTGAGCAAAAGAATGCCAAACCCTGTAATAGATGTGGGCAGAGGCAGGCTTTCGTGCATTAAGCATTGTTTGAATTGCAAAACTGGAAAAACCTTCTCTTAAGATGGAAGATTCAAGAGACGCGCCGTCAAGCGCAGACAAGGCAAGTCCAGATGCAGGCAGGGACACTGCACTAACAGATCCTGCCATAGAGGAAGAGGATAAGGACTGTCTATGGATAGATTCTGTATGTCGGTGAACCAATGATGTCTGGGCCAAGCCGAATCCACCAGTATTACTGTTCCACCTTCCTGCTTGAATTTCCTGGGCACTCTTGGGAGGAGGGAACATCGGAGGAAACAGATACGCCAGCTTGAAGTCCCATCTTGCTTATTAAAAAAAGGATACAAGGTTCAATATCCTTTTCAAATGGAGCTACATTTATATACATCTATATCTTGTGAACATTTTTATTTTTCTGTTCATTATTATTATTATCATCATCAATCAATTTTCTTTTCTTGGTTCAAAGTCTATTTTATTTACATGTATTATATGTTCTACTGTATTTATTATTGATGCATTAGAAATTTTTTAAGATATTTTTATAAGTAAAGATATATTTTATTGATAAGCACCTTACACTTTTTTCTTTCTCTGACCTTCTTGATTTTTGGGGGGTTATCCAGTATTCCCCCCGTTTGTGGTGGACGAGCGGTCAATAAGATATTGCTAACTAGACAATTACAAATTAGATTTATTCGACTAGTAGGTTTAGCGCCTCGTTGTGTGTGTCTTGACTGGATGTGGACCGGCCTGCCCTAGAGCAGGTCCTGTGCCATGATAAGTGCTTTGTATACTGCTCGCAGTTCCAGAATGTTTATTGGCAGATGACTTTCTTGATTTGTCCATCTTCCCTGAAAAGGTGTGATGACTTGTCACTGCCCCCTTCTGCGAAGACTGGAGTCTGTGGTGAGAAGCACTCAATTTGGAATCCCGAATGGGCGCCCTTTGTTCTGATGGTCCTTTTTCAGCCACCGCTGGAGGGAGTGACAAACCTCTGGAGTGAGAAGAATGTTCTGGGACCTCATCAGATGAGACTGTCCGTTCCACCTGGAGAGAATCAATTCTTGCAGAGGCCTGGAATGGAACGGAGCATACCCGAGCATGTCGAAGGTGGATACCCTTGATCCCAGGCCTGCATCGCTAATAAAATGGATACCCTTCGCTTGCATAGCAGTTTGTGTATTTGCAATGATAGAGCCACAATCTTGTTCTCTGGCAGAAACACCCTTTGTGCCTGAGAATTCAGAAGAGCTCCCAGATGTACCATCTGCTGTGTTGGAGTAAGAGATGATTTCTTCCAATGATCCTGCCGTGCTTTTGTAGGCAGGATATATGGTCAGCTGAAGATGGTTTTGTAAAACAACCGGAGTCTGCGCCAATATCAGAAAGTCGTCCAGATATGGCAGTGTTCTGACTCCCTGACGCCTGAGATAGGCTGTCATGACTGCCATTATTTTGGTAAATACCCAGGGAGCCATACATAGGCCAAAGGGTAGTGCCTGAAATTTGCAACGTTGCTGAAGGACAGCAAACCGTAGAAATGTTTGATGGAATGGCATAATAGGAACATGCAGATACGCATCCTGAATGTCCAGGGAAAACTATGTAATCCCCAGGCTCCATTGCCAAAATAATTGACCGGAGAGTTTCCATACAAGACTTGGGTACATGGTACACCTGTTGAGTGCTTTTAGGTTTAGAATAGGGCGATGAGCCCCATTCGGTTTCTGAACCGAGAATAGATTGGAATAATATCCCCTTTCTTGTTGCGACACAGGAACCGTGATTATTACCCCTGCTTGCAGCAGGGAGTAAATAGCCTCCTGAAGGGCCAAGGCCTTGACCACATCTGATGGAGGATCTGATCAAAAAAACTTCTGGGGAGGATGCCTCCTGAAAGTGAGGGCATACCTGTGAGAGACCACTTCTCGGACCCAGGAATCTGTTGTTGTCTGATGCCAGTAATCCACAAACCTGAAGAAGTTAGCTTCCAACCCTGGGATCCCCCAGGAAGAGGCCCGTCCCCAATCAAGCCGAGGGTTTGTCGTCCGGTTTAGAAGCTGGAAGTCTTGCCGGCCCAGACTTCTTGTCGCCCTGTTGTCCTGCGAAAACTAGATGGCTTATAGGAAGACTGATCCATTGCTCTTTCCCTGAGTACGGAAGGACCAAAAAGAAACCTGCCTAGATTTTATTGTAGCTGTAGATGGCAGACTTGCTGACTTTGAAGCTACCAGAGTAGCTATTATCTTATCTAACTCTGCTCCAAAAAGTACTTTTCCATAGAAAGGTAAGACTTCCAGATCCTTCTTTGATCCTTTATTAGCTTTCCAGGATCTTAAACAAATGGCCCTGCATGCCACTAATGAAGCTGCTGATGCCTTAGAAGCTAAAATTCCAGCATCTACTGCAGCCCAAACAGGAAGCCGCTTCTCATATGCGAGAGATATATATCCTCTGTTCTCTGGGAGCATCTGGTAGAGAATCTTTCAATGTCCCCCATCCATTCTTCAACGGCTCTGGCTACCCATACTCCAGCCATAGCTGGACAAGTAACTGCTCCAGACGATGAAAATATTGTTTTAAGACATGCTTCAATTTGTCTATCTGTCGAATCTTTGAGAGAAGATGCTGACGGAATAGGCAATGTAGCATTTCTGATTAAGTGCATCACATGAGCATCCACAGTACGTAGTACCTCCCACTTAGTACATATAGAGGCTGGGAAAGGATACAACGGTGTTATTCTTTTATTCACATAAAACCGTTTGTCCGGCTTACCCTATGCCTCTTCCATCAGCTCAGTGAGCTCCGTTTTGGCCACCTTCCGATGGTGTTTAAGCACTGGAGCCTTCTTACTATGAGTTGGTTCAACATCCTGAATATCTAGGACTGATTTAACCCGCCCACACCAAAGGAGGAACATCCACTGTAGACGGATCGTCCTCCTCCCCCGAGCTAGACCCTGGAGAAAAACCTGCACATCATCTCATTCCTCTGATGATGTGTCTGAATGCATATGTTGAGCAGACTGAGTAAAAAATACCTTGCGCTTAAGCGCATTAGTAACTACTGGTCTACTTTTAACATTTTAACTTTTGATGGTGCCATACTCAGACTAGAATGGCCATAAACATCCTTCCAGGTAGGATGCATAGGGGGTGCAAACATGGCATGCTGTGGACACTCCACCCAAGATGGCTCTTGTACAGGGAGTGGCAAACTGGACTGGTGAGGTGGCTCTTTATAAACAGACAACAAACCATCCTTTACTTCCTGAGGGAACAAACTGGCCATACAGGATTTACATGAAACCAGCACAGGGGCCTCACCCTCCTGTTTCCCTTTAGCCTTGACATGTTCAAGATAAAAGCAATACATGCAATGCTATGTGACAGACTTCACAAATACTTAGTGAATGTGAAGTACCCAAAGAAAAACCTCCACCCCACTGGGATAGAGAGAAAAAAACTGTGATAGTTATAATTGACAGACAGAAATGAAAGACTGTATCAATAGATCATCTAGGAAACAGTCACATACAATGCATATGTAATATAATTACAATAAACTCTAAATCAACTACACAAACCAAGGAACGGTAGGATATAGAGCACTATGGGCCTGATTCCGCAAGGACCGCAATTGCAAAGCTGTACGCAGGCTATAGCTATATGATGTATGCACGCAGGCAGCTTTGCAATTGCGATCCTTGCAAATATGGTAATGCAGCAGGAGACATCACGCCTCCTGCTGCATTACGTATCCGAGCTGCGTTGTCCAACGCAGCATCGGATACTCTGAGGACCAGCGGCCGGCTGCGTGACCCAAGGGGGCATCAACCAGCCGGGTACGCTCATCTCATGGCAGCAGAAGCATCTGCTGGTGATCCCCAGCGTCAGACGATAAGGCCCCGGCAGTCTAGTGAGGACACGGACGCTCCGGGCACTGACTGCAGCAGCTTCCGGCGCGTCTCCAGAAGCAAGGACTGCTGCGTGCGATTCTCCATGAGCGAGGAATCACGTTACCTGACATCTCCGTGCGTCCGTTTGCAGTCTGGGTCCCAGCATCGCTGCTAGCAAGCTCAGTCATAACCCACCGGAATCACCAGCCCTGGTTACTGGTGCTGTGGCCCTGCGGAGGTACATGGAATCGCAGCATGTGCGTCTTAATTCAGACGCTAAGTACTGCCAACCCAAAAACATAGAAATAAAATGAAACATAAAATAAAAGCTTAGGACTGCCTGAGCAGTCCCCTGTTACAAAGGTGCGTCTTAATCCTGCAGCACCAAACAACTGAAGGCCTGTGGCTAGGGGCTGGTTATATGGAGAAGTACCTAAGGCACCCTCGGAGCTGAAAGCTTTAATTGTTTGGTGCCTGGATCTCTCCAACCACATTATCCCCATGGTATCACTTAGGACCCTGAAGAAGAAAATTTGTTTTATTTACACAAGATTTTCATGTATCTTGAAGTTGGTATCAGGCACCAATGAAGAGTTTTCGTTAGATAGGAGTGACTGTATTAAGCAGCCTGAAAAGGGCACACTCACGGGCAGATGTGTTCTTACACATCTCTGCTGTGATCGCGTTAAAAATCCCCTCTTGGTGCGCCAGGTCTCGTGAGACATTGCTGGCACCAGGCATCTTTTTTTGCATCTTTTATTGCAGAAAATGTGTCTAAGGGCCGGATTCAAGTAGCTGCGAAAAGCTGAGATCGGTGAAAATCGCAATGTTTTTGCCTCATTCGCATGTTTTGAGGCGAAGTTTTCACCTGCTTACTCAATGTACGCACCCACTTCTCGCCTAATTCAATTGTAAAACAGGAGAAATGCATATTGGCGAATGCAGAGAATAACGGAACGGGCGAAAAGGTCCGTTTTTGGGGGGGGAGATAAGTGTGTACCCCCAATAAAGCCTAACTCACCCGGGGAATCAATATAGAAGAGTATTCATAACCGTAATAAAAGTAATTAGGGTACTTAAATTGAGTCAAAGGGCTGTTATATGCATATTTGCATAAGTGTGGAAAAATGATGGAGAGCATTTTTTTGGGGGGGAAATAATTGCTGTAGTTAAATTGTGGGTACATTAAAATGGGTAATAGTATATCTGTGTGTCTATAAAGTGCAGATTAAAAAAAAATTAAAAATACACCTGCTGCAGCCACCTGCAATCCTAAAAACACCTGGCCCATCCATACAGCCCCCCAAATACCTGTCCCAGTACTTTATACCCATTTTCCAACACTTTTTACATTTTCGCCCCAAAAATGACATGTCTTTTCTGGGGTGAATTAAGATATTTTTTTAATCCTAGCCATTATGGGGGTGTCCATAGGATTCTGAACCAAGTCCCCGCATTTGTACCCCAAAATAGGGATTTTGCACTTCGTTTCTCCTGCCTTGGGTGGAGAAATGTTTTCGCCTGCTTTTGCCTATGTAGTTTTCACCTAGGCCAATACTTCGGAAACAGGCGAAAACCGGCCATCGGCGAAATCTTTTTGCAGATCGCGGCTTTTCGCCTCTAATTGAATACGGGCCTAAGTAGCAATGAGATGTGACTAGGACACACCAGCAGACTGTGCTGATTAATTTTATATGAGACACTTGTATATCTGTGTGCGACTGAGTCTCTGTATCTGTATTCGAAGTGCTACAATGTAGCGAGTGCAGTTTTTTTCATTCCAAGTTCAGTTGTGGTTCATATACATACTCAGGTGCACACAGATATACAAGTGTCTCATATCAAATCAATCAGCACAGTTTCCTGGTGCGTCCTAGCCGCACATCACATTGCGACTTGGGTGTATTTTTTTTGCCCAAAATGCATCTGACTCTAACAAAGTAACACAGGACCTGGCGTCTCAAGCCGCATGGTGTATTGGGGCTTGGAGTATGAAAACACATCTATTCTTTGTATAAGGTGGAGATGATTATACATTTATATAGAGTACATACTGACCAAGTATAGAAACTTACCACTGTCCTGCTTTAAATGTAAATTCACTGTTCTCTACAGCGAGGCGGACTCTTTTCACGGTGGCAGACTCATTGGTGATCCCACAGACTTTTGCAGGAGATATAATCTGAAAACAAGTAGTATGTTATTAGCTAGTAAGTGCTCCGTTATGGTGGCTGATCAGCCTACAGTAGTTCAGGACTCACATCTACAGTTTTAGCCAAAAGAATCCTCCGTAAATCTCAGTAATTTTAATGTCGGCCAGGGTTCCATTGTATATTTTTATTATATAGATATATACTGTATAAAGCAAATACTGTGTAGGTGAGAATATAGACTGAAGGATAAACAATCATGTGATTTTGACCACGAATTTCAAACTACTGTTCTTACACCCTTTGTAAGAGAGCTGCCCCCTTTGTGTAACAAACACCACCGGCTTATAGTGCTTTAGATTTATGGAAAGGAAAAGGAGAAAAGAAGAGCCCAATGGTGAAATATATTTTATAAACACACCCTCATCAGTATAATATAAAATATATTCCATTTCAATGCTTGCCACTAGAAGAAAATAGATGTGGCAGGTCCAGATATGTAAGTGTTCAAACTCCATTCCTAGAGGATCACATGATTACTCTCCGATCACATGATACAGCAAATATATCTCTAATGCAATGCTCATCATTCAGAATACATACATTTTATCAATAGGAGAATGTTGACAGGGTTGTAATGTTATTTAAAGCATATTAATCGTGATGGCATTATAACTTTAACATATGACCTTAAAACATCATGTTTAAAAGGTATAATGCAATAAACACATTTAAAATGCTTTAAATAGCATTAAAACAGTGTCAACATTCCAACATCCGTACATATATTATTAATATACCCTAATTAAAAGCAATAATTATTATTTTCATGGAGAATCTCTCTCACATCCTGTGTAATACAATGTGGGGCACCTTGCCCTCCATGTGGATATCCCAAATTACAACTCCTGTGTCTGATATACAAAATTACAATGGGTTCAACACCTATTGTTAATGAATATCTAATAAAACAGACAAAAACAGATGATGCACTCATTTGAAAAGGCCTGCAGCTCCATAACAGTGCTATAGAGGGGAAAAAGTGATTTATACAGTAAAATAATGATCAAGTAATCAAGAAGCAACTAATTATGAAGGTGACAAGCCCTCCTCCAAGTTCTGTTAATCATTAGTTGCAATTACCATATTAAAGCTTAGCACCATAAAGCGTAACGTGTGTTTGTAATCCGTGACAGGGGACTGGCTGAGTCTCATATTTCATGGAATGTCAGCAAGTGCAAAACGCACACCAACATAGTGATTACATCGCACAAGAGTGAACACACTGCACAGACAAGATTATATATTTATAAGCTTATATATTAAAGTTATATAAGGCCTAAATTAGAATTAGGGTTATAAACAACCTATACATAAAACAAAAAATATGCATATACAAACTCTGCAAAATGCGAACCTCAGTAAACCAAAAATATTATACCCTTATGGGTACTTTGCATTTAGTGTCAGTGCAATGGTGTACTGTATGTCAGAAAATGACTCTGCTCTGTAATCTAAGCTTAATTCATTCACAACCTAACCTTAGTTATATGCTGCTTTGCAGTATTACTGCCCTACTGTAAAACTGCACTAAGCGGAGTGACCTCTGCTGATACATGACTACAGAGCCTCAACATGACTGTGTAATGCAGATATACAGGCAACTATAGATATTAAGGATATAGAACAGGGAGGCCGTCTGCACATAAAGTTCAGTAGTGTAAGTGGAGCGTTTATCCTATTAAGAACTTCTTCACTATTTTGTTTCTACTACTGTAACTAGATTTCATCAAAATCCTTCTGAGCTCCGGACTTTTCATTTCAGTGATCTATGCAACAGGAAAGGAGGCATTCCTGGAGTTACGGACAATAGTGCTAGACGTGTGACACCGAATGAGAAGTGCAGAATACTTAGAAGCCCATATATGAAAGACAGAGTAGGACACAGAAACAAATAAATTATAACGAACACTGTGTTTATCTTAAAGATAGTCACTTACCTCTTGTCTAAATGTGTTTGCGGTTCTCTCCAAATGGTCTGTTTTTCTTTGCGACGTCATTTTCCGTCTTGGATATCAAATACAGATTTCATTATTAGAAAATAAAATGTGGTCTTTACAGCAATTTCAGAAACAATTACACAGTACTATTTAGCTTCCATTCACTATAAGCCACCAGGCACAGGAGCACTTGTGAACAGCAACATTAGCTCTGCTGGCTGTACTACACTGACTAACACGGTGAGGCGTTACTTACGAAAGGCCTCTGTCCTACAACAACGGCAACAAAGATCTACTGTTTGAGAGTTTGATGAGCATCTCTTTCCTAGAACAACAGAACTGCCATCACATTACTTTACAAACAATATTTAATAGTGCCTGCAGACCAGATCACCCACCTATTCAGGGTACAAGCGCACAAAGCAGGGGCCCTCCACAGTGATGAGGCCGACAGACTAGTGAAAATTCCAGTAGTCCCTCTGAGCACTTGACAAGAGGCAGAAAACACAGCAAGAGCCATGGCCCAAGTGAAAACAATCCGGCCTTTGGGGCTAAAAGGTTGGAAAATAAAAAACTGCATTAGATTATGTTAATTGTAATTATTGTAATCACATAAAAAAAAAAAAAAAAAATCATTAAAAACTGGTGCTCTCCTCTGCAAAGGAAAACCCCTGACCCTGCACACCAAACAATTGTACATTGTTAACCCTCCATGTGCTGATCCATACAGTTCTCTGCATATCAGCTCTGCTTTACACAACTATGAAACACTACATAACTTATGCTTTTATATAAGTTATGCTCCGATAAGAATAAAAATAAATTATCTTCTGTGTTTTTTTATTTTGGGATTACTGTGCCCAGACCTACTGTGGTGCTGTAACACATAAGCCATGTCTGACTGGGAGAGGTTTCTTACTATAATCATTGAATTAGAATGGCAGAGCTACAGCTACAAGTGATTACACAGCTAATTATTGGTAGCAGCACAAATCAAAGTGACAGTTTATACAGAGAAAAATCTTACTACTGTAGATAATATCTATATCAGTGGTCTCCAACCCATAGCTTACGAGCTACTGGTAGCTCGCAGTCTTAATTTTGGTAGTCAGCTAGGAGCCCACTAGGTGGAAGTAACCTCTGATGCACGCTCTCCTGTGGCATTGACACCATGGGTGGAGCCACGGGCAAGTGAGTCAAGCAATTTCCATAGCCACTACGATCGCCTGACGTGCTTCCACCCACAGCGTCTGCGCCACGGTGGAGCGGCACAACACATGACAACACCGTGACTCCTTCTTAGACCTCCTGGAAGATCACATAGCATCCCTGCCTATATCTTTTGCTCCTCTACTGCACTCACCTCCTTGGAGCCGGTAAGTAACAGTGAAATGTGCCTGTTCTTAAACTTATTTATAAATTGCAACAATATCACTGTATTAATTATTGCATTGTTGTTTTCTTGAAAACATTTAATTTTCATTAAATTGCCTTCAATTGATCGGTTTTTAGCCAGATTTTTTCTCTATACTTTTAGTAGCTCTGAAGGGGGTATAATTTGTTTCGAGTAGCTCACAACCCAATTAAGGTTGGCGACCACTGATCTATATAATGCAAAGACATTTTATGATCCAAAAGAGAGTAATCATTTGTGATTGCCTCAATACTCACCTACATTTGTGAAGACTTACAGAGGTCTATATCAGCCAGTTAGCACAAGTTCCTAGTATGTGGCCCCAAAATAGAATCAACAGAGAGATCAAGACCATATCATTATTCTAATGAATTTCAGCAGCTCATTATTGGACATGGAGGTGAATGCAGTCATTTTCCGGTCAGTGAGGCCAGAAACATTACAAACAAGTAGATAGGAGCTACTACACTCAACCCCTTATCGTGAAGAATGTTCGTGTGTGTATAAAGTAAACAGGCTAACTCTAGTAATAACGTATAAGTCTGTTTATTGGTTAAGCACAGTGTTAACCTCAGAGATTATATATTGTACAAGTGTCACAGTGTTAAATACAGGGATCAAAACAGTGGAAATGCAGGGCAATGGAGTACATTTGCACTTAATCGATGGAGTGTTAGATACATATATTGGTGTACAGTATCTTGTTGGTATGCAATTACAAATTACATTGAATTAAGTTAAACAGATGGTGCTGACAATATAGTCCAGTAATTACAAATGGTAAGTTCTTGCTGGTGTAGTGTACTATACATTGTGTAGTCCCGGTAGGTACCCAGTGTAAAGTCATCAGCAGAGAGCAGAGACCCGCTGTGCTGTTACAAGGGTTCCGTTCACAGTGGTGATAGTGAAAAAGAAAAATATAAAATGAAAAATATTATAAAAAAATATTAGTAATAGAGGTCAGTCTATAGCAGCCACAATATTACTACAAGGACACCTCAGTCGCAGTATGTTCCTGCCTGTTCAGGGTTTCCGTGCATAGCCTGGGAATTACACCTGCTTCCCTGCAGGAGATGCTTCCGACGACGTGCCTGGCGGGGCCGGACCGTTGGGCAGAAAATCTCTGCCGGGGTGCCTGTTGGTTGGATCAGAGTTGTCGCGAGTTGCCTGGTAGGGGGCTCGGCGCGGGAGGTCTTTTCCTTCCTTTCTCAATGTTTTCCTCTCGTCCTATCGATGAGGTTTATTGATGACGTGTTCTTCATCAGTTATTACAGGGACGATGTTCTGCAGTCTGGATGCTGCGCTGCAGGCGGCCTGGTCACTCAATCAGGGGGGATATCCCTTAGTGGTGCTCAGAGGTCACTGATGACTGATGAGTGCTGCAAGGAGAGGACTAGGCACCTCTTCCTTGCCTACGGCACACCCAGCAACAAATTAGAGTCATCTAATGCACAAGGTACCGAACTATGTTTATATCAACATTACAAACATGCATACAGAGACAATCCACTCTACCCTTCTTTGTGTGAGTTTTAATTAACTTCTTCATATTTTAGATAGATGTCCTAAAAATACAGATGTGTCCAAATAAAGATGTGTCCTTGCACATCTTTTCTGCAGTTGCGGTAAAAAGCCCCTCTTGGCATGGCAGGTCCCGTGAGACTATGCCAGAGTTGGACATCTTTTTTTTGCCAGATATGCATCTAAGTCGCAATGCTATGCAGTTACGGTGCACTTGCAGACTCTGCTGATTAATCTGATATGCGACACTTGTATATCTGTGTGTGATTGGGTCTCTGAATCTGTACATGTAGTGGCCGCAGCTTTTTTCTTTCCAAGTTCCGTTGTGGTTCATATACAGACTCAGGTGCTCACAGATATATGTCACATATCAAATGAACCAGCAGAATCTGCTGGTGCGTGCTAGTCACAGCGCATTGCAACTTAAGTGCATTATTGTAAAAAAAAAGATGCCCGACGCTAGCAGAGTAGCACGGGACCTAGCGGCTCACTTACACCAGGCATGTCGCGCTGTATGGCCTATTCAGGCTAGATGTATGACGACACATCTGTAGCCATAAGTTGGTAATATTAATCATTATTTTTATTGCTATAGGGGTTCCCCCCACAACTGCTGGGAGACA
The DNA here is from genome assembly GCA_031769625.1 of Taudactylus pleione. NCBI lineage: Eukaryota > Metazoa > Chordata > Amphibia > Anura > Myobatrachidae > Taudactylus > Taudactylus pleione. The sequence goes on along the minus strand of JAUIMM010000052.1, from coordinate 9,269,090 downwards.
GAACCATGGATCTAAACCTTTTTCTGTAGAAAAGCTCTTCCTTATGTTATCTTTTAGTAATTCTCACAATGTACAGTGTGTCCTCTTACTCTGGACTAAAACTGCCTTTCTGAATTCTATTAATATATTAGCATTTGTGGCCTTTAATTTGACAGGTCTCAAATGTCTCTCACACAGCACTCGCCCAAATATCTGTAGGCTGTCTTGGTCTGTACCCCCGGGCCTAGGGCCATTGCACCTTCAGAGTTAGGGTCTTTTGTTGCTGCTCTCCTCTCCTGTTGTCTGGCACCTGTCACTCCTGCCTGGCCATGGCTGGGTGTAGGATCACATGGGGTCCACCGTGCCTTGCTTGCTGTGAGGCGGTACTGCTGCAGCTGCTGGTAAGCTGTGCGGGCCGAATCGGGCAGGGATGTGGGCTTGGGACTTCTGCCACATGCTGAGAATTCCTCCCTGTATCAGGTGCGTCGGAATCAGCATCCCCTCTCACTGCGGTGTCCTAGGAAGTGTCCGCTGGTTCAAACCCCTGCACCCTTGGTTGCTGTCATGGCTAAACAGTTCGCTACAGGCTGCCAACCATGGGCTTCTACCAGGGCAGTATTCCCTATTCAGTGTGTGAAAGGTTTTTTCTTCTTAATTAAACTCATCAGGTGGCGCCCACAGAGGTCCTCCACACTAACGTTACGACATAATTTCTATCAGTCAATTATATATAGATATTGTAATGATTCTACCAGATGACATGACATATCTCCTTTTTTCCTCTAAAAGGTGCCCACACACATAGCGACATTTTACACGATTTGGCCGATTTCGACGAATCGTGACGACGAATCGGGTAAAATAGGTACAAATCGTGAGTTTATACTCACGAGCACGATGCCCATGCGCGTCCCCGCTCGTCATACATCGCATCTTCTGATCTGCCGTGCTGTAGGGCAGATTAGCCAATCTGGGATACAATGCATTGGCTGCAAGATGGATCTTTAGTCAGATTGGACATTTTTAACTCCAAATCGTGATCACGACGGCAAGGGAGCTCCCGTGAAAGTTCATGAGGAAATTGGCCATAAAATCGTATCGTGAGGGCATCGGTATATGTGTGGGCACCTTTAGTCAGAGGTTCCCAATCACGGTCCTCAAGGTTCCCCAACAGTTCAGGTTTTAGAGATATCCATGGTTGAGCACAGGTGGATAAATCAAATTGACTGAGGTACTAATTAAGTCACTTGTGGTCAAGAATGGATATCCTTAAAACCTTGACAATTAGGGGGCCTTGAGGACAGAGTTTGGGAACCTCTACTCTAAGCTATACATGTTCAGCTCTTGATGTCTGTTATATGGTCCCTGCACCTTATTTGTAAATCTTTCTATATTATAAATATCTTGAAGATATGGCATCAAGAACTATAGTAGAGGTTAGGTCTTACCAGTAACCTATAAAGTGGCAAAATTGCCTCCCCCTTCCTGCAATACCGCCTGCTATATAATCAAGTATTCTACAGGATTTGCCCACTGCTTGAGTACACTGCTTCATTACTTTCAGGTCACCTGAAACTAGAACAAGCAGAACTCTTTCCTGTTTTGATGTTGAGCATTTAAGTAACTGCCACAACATATCCAATGTTGGCACACAGAATGGATAATGAACAATGGTTGTCTCTCAGTAGGTTTAGCTCTCTGGGCATTCTAATATCTCTGGTGGTAAACCAAAATCCTTACTTAAGTCAGTGGTCCTATACCACTAACTGCTTTAAGACTGCAAACCAGGTCACCATACAGCTAACAAAACTTTCTTTACTCTCTTCTATGGATTCCCCCCCCCCAAAAAAAAAAAAACTAACTTCTTGGAATTAGAAGAATTGGACTAACAACATAAGCAAGGCATAACTAGTTTTAATTGTGAAAATTCACATTCAATTTTAAATGAAATGCTGAAATTGCTAGAATATTAGGTTAATTGCTACCTAGGAGATAGTTGAAAGGTTTTTCCAATGGTTGCCTGTTGCTAGCAATACTGTATACTGCAGAATAAAACAATTCAGCACCATTTCCTATTATTATAATTATTAGTCTCTATTTTTAAAACACCAGGATATTCTGCATTGCTGCACGATCAGGCTGTGAAATTAGAGCATAAAATTACAAAACAAAATATAAGATAAGATACCACTGTTATTCAGATAGTGCCTAGACATTAAGCCAAGTAATGGGGATCAGCTTCAGAAATAAATGCCTTTCTAGTCAATGCAAAAGAGGACAGGATATCACCTGGTTGAAATGAATCAGTGAACGCTGCCGAATCAGGTCCCCTCTTCATATGAAGACGTCCTAAGTGACAATGAGTGCACTCCTTAGACCTTTTGGGTAACTTGGGAGTGGTACTGGACAGAAGTTTATTGCTCAAACAGGAAGTGGCAGAAGTGGTAAAATTCTCATTACTTCACCTGAGAAACATAGAAGGAACAAAGTGATTTATTATATCAGAGATCCTGTGGGATTTATTAAATATATACAAGACAAGGACATACACCAACTGTATGTGATGTAGAAGATTGCAACTCACAAATCCTAACCAAGACATGCACATGACATTAATCCTAGATGCCTTACACTGGTTGCCATTAAGGACTGTCTTTAAAACATCCATTGCCACAACAAAAGTAGGGTTACATGGCTATGGAAAATATTAGGGCTTATTAATAGAAAGCACCCATCGAGTGGGAATTAATCCAACAATTTGGCAAACAGTTGGAAGATCACCACTGTAGGCTATGATCTTCTCACCTGACTAACAGACCAAAGTAACACCAGAAAACATATGGCTTCTCGGCACAAGCGCTGAACAGCCAGATCTCATCTAATGTGGACACCTATATATGTGGTCAATTTAGTCAAATAGTGTCGCTCAGGTCAAGCTTTGGGATTGCACCACCTGTAGTTAGACTGAAATTGCATAGGGCTTCCCCAAACAGAAACATAGTCAATAGATCTTAAATGTAAGATAGTATGCATTACATTTCAGATTACTGCATTACACCTGAATATGTTCATTCACTGGCTGATTCACCCTACTGTGAGTAAAGTTTGCCAGTACAGATCTGTGTGTCAGTGTCTCACATAGTTCTTCTTGTGTATGCTGTATACGTCTATACACAGTTGTCTGGCTGCTGCATTTCAGTCATAGCCAAATGTTGGGAGGGATATAGGATATTTTATTGATACAAGTCATATCACTCATTTACTGGACTTGTCTGTCCATTTGCTAGCATTGTGTGTTCATTCACTGGTAATTTCTACAACTCTCATGTCTTTTGGCTGTAAATTCTAACTATTCCTTCAATCTTTAAACCAAAAATGTATTTTAAAAGTATACACCAATAATGATGGCACATCTCAAAATAGATTTTATGTTGTATCTTGTAGATACACCGTCCCCTTATCTGTTCATTCACTGGACGATACACCCTACTACTCTCATTTCTGTGACTATAATTCACTAACGTAAGGGACAATAGCTAATTTCTACCAACACTACAGAAAATGAAGTACAGTACCGCAGCACATTTAAGGAGGATGGATGTTTATTTTTCACAGACCTGAAAACACTTGCGATATCTGCTACATTAAGAACTCTTTGGGGGAGATTTATTAAATCTTGAAAAAAGAGGACAAGTTAATGTCTTGCCCACAGCAACCAATCAGATAATTTTATAGAATGTACTAGGTAAATGATAGCTAGAAGCTGATTGGTTGCTAAGGACAACCCCGCCACTTGTCCTCTTTAGATGGTGTGATACAGTCAGGTGCATAAATATTGGGACATTGACAAAATTTTCATATTTTGGCCTCTATTCACCACCACAATGTATTTCAAATTAAACAAACAAGATGTGCTTTAACTGCAGACTTTCAGATTTAATTTGAGGGTAATTACATCCAAATCTGGTGAACGATGTAGGAATTACAACGGTTTCTATATGTGCCTCCCACTTTTTGAGGGGCCAAAAGTAATGGGACAAACTAAACAATCCTAAATCTAACTTTCACTTTTTAATACTTTGTTGCAAATCCTTTGCAGGCAATTACAGCCTGAAGTCTGGAATGCATAGACATCACCAGACACTGGGTTTCATCCCTGGTGATGCTCTGCCAGGCCTCTACTGCAAATGTCTTCAGTTCCTGCTTGTTCTTGGGGCATTTTCCCTTCATCAAGTGAAATGAATGCTCAAATCGGATTCAGGTCAGGGGATTGACTTGGCCATTGCATAACATTCCACTTTTTAGCCTTAAAAAAACTCTTTGGTTGCTTTTGCAGTATGCTTCGGGTCATTGCCCATCTGCACTGTGAAGCGCCGTCCAATGAGTTCTAAAGCATTTGACTGAATATGAGCATATGATATTGCCCAAAACACTTCAGAATTAATTCTGCTGCTTTTGTCAGCAGTCACATCATCAATAACTTCAAGGGAACCAGTTCCATTGGCAGCCATACATGCCCACGCCATGACACTACCACCACCATGCTTCACTGATGAGGTGGTATGTTTTGGATCATCAGCAGTTCCTTTCCTTCTTCATACTCTTCTCTTCCCATCACTCTGGTACAAGTTGATCTTTGTCTCATCTGTCCATAGGATGTTGTTCCAGAACTGTAATGGCTTTTTTAGATGTTGTTTGGCAAACTCTAATCCAGTCTTCCTGGTTTTGAGGCTCACCAATGGTTTACATTTTGTGGTGAACCCTCTATATTCACTCTTGTGAAGTCTTCTCTTGATTGTTGACTTTGACACATATACACCTGGAGAGTGTTCTTGATTTGGCCAACTGTTGTGAAGGGGTTTTTCTTCACCAGGGAAATAATTCTTTTGTCATCCACCACAGTTGTTTTCCGTAGTCTTCCGGGTCTTTTGGTGTTGCTGAGCTCTCCGGTACGTTCTTTCTTTTTAAGAATGTTCCAAACAGTTGATATGGCCACACCTAATGTTTTTGCTATTTCTCTGATGGGTTTGTTTTGATTTTTCAGCCTAATGATCGCTTGCTTCACTGATAGTGACAGCTCTTTGGATCTCATATTGAGAGTCGACAGCAACTGATTCCAAATGCAAATGTCACACCTAGAATCAACTCCAGACCTTTTACCTGCTTAATTGATAATGAAATAACGAGGGAATAGCCCACACCTGTCCATGAAAAAGCTTTTGAGTTGATAGTCCCATTACTTTTGGCCCCTTAAAAAGTGGGAGGCACATATAGAAACCGTTGTAGCTCCTACAACGTTCACCTGATTTATATGTAATTACCCTCAAATTAAATCTGAAAGTCTGCAGTTAAAGCACATCTTGTTTGTTTCATTTCAAAGCCATTGTGGTGGTGAATAGAGGCCAAAATATGAATTCTGTCAATGTCCCAATATTTATGCACCTGACTGTACATCTCCCCCATGACTCTGATGTGCCTGTATGACAAGCTTGTATGTTTGATAAGTTGCCTGTAAGGCAAGTTTGGTGCAGGAAAGTGCTCGGGCTCTGCTCCCTAGTAATCCAGCATCTCCATTCAGATAGATAGTTCAGGCAAACTCAAAATACCAAACGGACCGAATATTCAAGGTCTAAGAGTACGTGGGCCGCAAGAAAAAAAAAAAAAAAGGCTTATATGCAATTTTGAAAGGGTTATTATTAATATAAACCAATGCAGTGCCCCCTGTAGTAGAGCCCCTTATGCAATGCCCCCTGTATTAGAGCCCCTTATGCAATGCCACTGTAGTTGTGCCCATTATGCAGTGCCCTTTGTATAATAGCCCCTTGTGCGATGCCCCCTTTATAAGAGCTCCTTATGCAATGCCCCCTGTATTAGAACCCCTGACGCAGCGCCCCCGATAGTGTCCATTATGCAGTGCCCCCAGTAGTGCCCCCCAGAAATGCCCCTTATTTAATGCCCCCTGTATTAGAGCCCCTTGTGCAATGCCACTGTAGTTGTGCCCATTATGCAGTGCCCACTGTATAAGAGCCCCTTATGCAATGCCCCCTGTATTAGAGCCCCTTACACAGTGCCCCCAGTAATGTCCATTATGCAGTATCCCCAGTAATGCTCCTTATGCAATGCCCCCAGTAGTGCCCCTTATTCAGTGCCCCCTGTATTAGAGCCCCTTACGCTGTGCCCCCAGTAGTGTCCATTATGCAGTGCCCCCTTTATAAGAGCTCCTTATGCAATGCCCCCTGTATTAGAGCCCTTATGCAGTGCCCCCTGTATTAGAGCCCCTTATGCAGTGCCCCATCAATTCTCCTAGTAGTGCCCCCAGTAAGGCCCTTATGTTGTGTCCCCAGTAATGCCCCTTATGCTGTGCCCGTCTCCCAGTATAGAATAGGCCTGACTCCGATGTGCAGTACTTACCTCTCATCACGCTGGCCGCTGGGCACCGCTCCCGCGTAAACGCTGCCGCTGACTGGATCTAACTAGATCCAGCAGGGCAGGCCGCTCACATCGCGGGTGACATCATGACGTCACCTGCGCACCCGCGAACAGCATAACTGGGAATGCTTGCCTCTGAAGCGATCAGAAACCAGCGTTCCAAGTTTAAACACAAATATTATGTGGCCCAGTCACCCCTGCCGCGATCGGAGCTGAGCTCCGATCACGGCAGTGGTGACTGGGCCGCATAATATACAGTATGTATTTGGGCCCACACTATTGGGCCGCATTAAATGTTTCTTTGGGCCGCAAGTGGCCCGCGAGTTTGACATGTCTGGTTTAAAATGATCCAAATACTGTAAAACCATCAGATGAATGATTTTCAGAGCATTGTAATTCAAACATACAAAAAGATAACTACTGCAAACTAAAATTTGACTGATGTTTAATTACTGGTAAATAAAATATTTAACCACTTAATGGGCGCCGTTGCATGGGATGTGACCGCAAGCCAGCTGTGCTTCAGCTAACACTGTCACATACCATGCAATCATGCCATCCGGCTGCATCCCCCGGTATATAAGGAGGAAATCCATTCTACACATGTGCAGAACAGATTGCCTCCTGTGTGTCAGTCTTCCCTGCAGTGACGCGATGGTCGCTGACATCACTGACAGAATTTTGCAGAATGTTGTGCGAACAGATCGAGCACTATTTGGCTGATCTCTGCAAGTGCAGAGATCAGACTAGCAGTGGGGACTGATGATTAGTCCCCCCTGAACCACACTGTATCATGGTAATTTGAAGGGGGAGGTACAATTCCACCGGGAACCTATGGAGATAGAGGGGGGAGGTGCAAGGAAACCCACAGGAATATTTAATATTTTTAAAAACACATTGCAAATTTAATTAAGTGGCTAATAAATGTTGTATAGCAGGGTAAGCCATGAACTTTGATTCAGGAAGTAATTGAAGTAACAGAGTTGTAGGTTAACGGCAATTTAATAAATCACTACTTTTAGAGATGATATGACCGAATAGTTATGAATCAGTTCAAGATATTCACAAGTGACAGCTTTACTACTGAGCAAAGGCTGTTGAACTCCACACATTCAACATGCACACCCTTCTTCTAAAACGCACATAAATCACCGGGCTCTCAGCTTCTGATAATACTATCCAGAGAGGGTCATTAGGGAGATGATCGTTATAAAAAATGGTCTCTCTCTTGTCCGGCAAATGTAATGAAAGAGAAATATGCAGGAGGGGGATATACCGGGACTGAAGGATTTCCTCAATTTTACTCTTAGATGTAAAAACAATAAACAATACATATTTTGCTATTGAAATTACATGTGAAGGATGAGTAACACTAGTTCAGATATCAGAATTGAGCCTTTTAATGTACATGACATGTTGCATCTCCAGACTGTCCATTACATACTGTAGCCCTGCTTGTCTACATTATTAAACAGTTCCACTTGTCCAGATACTTACATAGCAGTACCAAGGGTGAAGTGTAAACGCACTTCATTCAGCACAACCTATACTTTTATTAGGTAATAGCACTGGTTACATTTACAGAGATTTCCAATCAAGCCCAATCTACTCTCACCTAAAATCCCTCAAACGCTCTCCTCTTCCCTACAGTATTAGTCTAGTCCAGTGGTTCCCAAACTTTTTTGAACCACAGCACCCTAGAGTATCAGCATTGTTTTCATGGCACCTCTAAGCCAAAAGTTATTGAAAATGTAGTAAATTAGTAACATTAAGTAAATTGTGCTTACCTGTCATCCTTAAATTCAATTAAATGTGGTGGTGGACAGGTTTTACACTTCTGTTTGTCCACATATTTACATTACATTGACCATAAATAATTTGGTGCTGGACCACCAACCTGAGGCACCCCTGCAAATGTCCCAAGGCACCCCAGGGTGCCACGGTGCACTGTTTGGGAACCACTGGTCTAGTCTCATTTCCACTCACACTCCCTCCCGCACACTCCACTGTGCCAACAACTGCTACTAACGTCCTCCATGATCACTTTTTGCTTTTTTTTTCATCATCGATTAGCTACAATCCCTATCTGAGCATTAGTCAGAAGGACTGCTGTGCTGAAATATTGTAGCCTCCTAACACTTTCAAATAAATTATCTTAAATAACAATCAAATAAACTATTATTTAAAGGAACAATAAATCTCATTTTTACATACATACTTTCCACAAAGATGTGCTATTAGTTGCTGAATCTAAGCAAACAGTTTACTAATGTTAATGACTGAGCACAGTAGCCACAGCTCAGAGGGCTTTCATTTTTCCATGAAAGAAGAAATCGACTGATGCAACTTTGCTGAGAAATTAGATACATTATGGTAGGTATTCAGTTAGGAAGCGAGGTAAAATCCACGTAAAAAACACCAAATCGGGCTAGCGCATGGGGAAAAAACCCATTGTTTCCACGGAATCAGTGGGTTTCCGCACCTGAATCACGATTATTCGACATGGGAAATAGGCTATTTAATCGAATAGCCTTTCATCGCACCGTGGGGATTTTTGCCGGTAATTAGTCGCAGGGTAAACCCCGCGGCAAAATGAATACCCCCCTATATGTGTTATTCTGAAGAAACGTCCTGCATTAGCCATACTTTATTACACCCATTTGCCAAGGTGAATGTACATGTCATAATGTACAATGGCTCTGAGAAAACAGGATTCTAGCATTTTCACATTTATTGTTTTATGCAAGTAGGGTCAAAATTGGCAGGAAATAGTAAAGTTATCACAGATTTCCTTTATGTTGGGTTTTCCTAATAAATTAATCTAACATGTTTAGCCCCTTCCCTGACTTCTGTGTTCATCAGACCAATATTTTTCCAATCTTTTTGGTCTTAAAGGGCAGCAGTAAATCCTGGTGGTCTTCGGCAGCTGAGAGATGCCAGAGGAAGCTCATCCTCCAAATAAGGTGCCTGTATTCAAGACAACTGAATGACAGGTAGGTGGAGACCATATCTCAAGTAGCACTTGTTTATCCAAAAAGTATCATTGTTTCTTTAGATAAAATGCGTTTTTTTATTTCTGTTAAGTAACATATAGTATACCCATGTACAATTTACTCCACAGACGTTATAAGAATTATCCCACTATTATATTTTTATTTCAAACTTAACTCATGAGAGAATACAAATAAATTCAGGTAAACTCACAAACCATAGAAAGGCTGAAATCTATGCACACTTTTGGAAGAGTGACAAAGAGCACAGTGCTATTATCAGTAACTAATTGGGTAAGAAAAGGGCTGACCAGAATGGAGAGCGTACAAAACAAAGATTATGTGACGTTTTAAAATGTGAAAATGTTATGAAATATCCAAATGTCATCCCTTGCAAGACTGGCCTGTCGTGGCCACTCATGTGAATGGCTGATGTACTATAATGAAAGAAAGTTAAGGTGTGTACACACTGGGTGATTGAAGTGACTGAACGATAACGATATCGTTCATTTATCATCCATTTTGTCACCTAAATTATGAACGATAACGACGAACGACCAACGATGCACGTTCTCACAGGTCATTCGACTTTATCGTTCATCTGGCAAACATGCAGGCCAACCTGACGATATTGTCAGGTTGCTGCATGCTGGAGAATGGGGGAGAGAGCCCGGCGCTGAACGATATTGTTAATGATATCGTTCAGCGGGTGTGCTCAATGTCATGAATGACATTGAGCACACTTTGCCAGGGACACACTAGACGATATTGCTCACAGAAGCATATCGTCTAGGGTGTATGCACCTATACTGCTTTTACACCAAAGTCCCAGGTATGAACCGTGCTTTGGAACGTTTACAATCCGGATCAAACCTGGGACAGATGCTTACCTACTGCGGCGCCAACCTAGGGTATGGCCGGGTCGGCACCATTCACACTGGAGCCAGGCATGCGGTGGCCGAGCTCTTACGACATTGCAGTGGACGCTTGGAGATGATGTAATCTCCAAGCGCCACTGAAGCCACTCAATCGGGTGCATGAGGCACGATCCGGGTCATCGTGACCTGCATCACACTGTTTACACTGCAGGGTGGCACGGGAACATCCTGTGGCCAACCCTGCAAGCTTCCAGAGTTGGATCCCCGGGTCCCTGGATCCGGGTGGATCCATTTACACTGACAAAAATACAGGGTTGATGCATGTTCACATGCATCAACCAGGGATTTTCAAGTCAGTGTAAAAGGGGTATGAGAGTCACCAGGGTACTGTAAGCAATAGACCATGGGGGAGATGTATCAAGCTTACTAAAGAGTGGTGAAGAGGCCAAGTGAAGAAGTTGTCCAGATCAACCAATCAGCTGCTAGCTAGCATTTTATAGAATGGATTTGATAAATGCTTTCTAGAAGCTGATTGGTTGCTATAAGCAACTGCATAACTTGTCCACTTCTCTACTCTATATTACCCCATGTCCCCATTATAGAAAGTCTCATCCTAATCTATAACATTCTATAACTCAGCACTGAGTTACTATATAACTGAGCTTCTACTGGACAGAAATACTAGCATCACGTTACTATTTACCTATGAGTCGCGCTGGGACCATGATTCTGACCTCCGGGAGCCCCGCACAACATCACAATAGCAGCAGCCAGCTTGTGTTACTTACATCACATGCCGGCTCCAGTGGAGGACATTGGTGACTTCCGGGTGTGTGATGTCATGCCGTACATAGCGTCAGCGCGTCCCCGTGAGCTGGTGAGGAGGGAGCCACCTGGCGGTCATCTCCTGTGTCTGACACATGACATTGCTATCATCATGCATTACTGCGTGTGGCTGTCAGTGCTGCATAATAATAGCAGGGCAGTCATCTGTGTGTTGCTAGCCAATGTTATAGCGATCAGTAACCGTAAACTACATTGCATTTAGGACAGACAGGTGCTGTTACTAGTAAGCATGTGTGCTGGTTACTCCAACATAATTGCCTACCCTCAAACATGACCCCTTCCACCCTGTACAAAATGCTCTGCTCCTGGACTTCCCACCTAATTTCTGATTGCAGTCACCTGTGTTGAACTAGATAATTGATGAGACAGGTGTTTCACACAGGTGACTGCAATCATCAATTAGGTGGGAAGTCCAGGAGCAGAGCATTTTGTACCTAATGGAACTGTGCATGAATTTTCCATATTATTTACTTGTAAACGTTGCTGGCATCAAAGCAACAAGGCATTGTCACATATTACCTACCATATGAAGCCTTTTATAAAATAAAAAATAAGCACAGATGTTCTTCCAGTTGTAGCGTAGCGGTGCTGTACAGTGAGAAGACTGAAAAAATTACACACACTGCCCAAATACACAGTTTCATTAGACCTTGCTGTACAATTTGCCTCATAACTCAAGGAATTACCTTTTTCAAGGGGATGCAATCGGGAAGCCGGCTGACATTATACCGACAGCCGGCTTCCCGGCTGTCATATCCCGGCGAGGGTGAAATGACCGTCATCTAGATGTAGACGCCGCTCATTTCCCCGATGCAGGGAGACCGGCACCTGGCATCCCGATCGAAGGGATGCCGGGCGCCGCGAGCGGACAGTCGCGGGGGGGAGGGTAAGGTTTAGGGCTCCCGGGGGGAACTTAGGGTTAGGCACTCCCCCGGGAGGTTAGGGTTAGGCTAGGGGAGGGAGGGTTAGGGCTAGACACCCCCCTGAGGGACTTAGGTTTAGGCAGCGGGGAAGGGGGGGGGTTAGGTTTAGGCACTTAGGGGATTAGGGTTAGGCACCCCTAAGGGAGGGTTAGGGGGGTAGGTTAGGTTAGTTAATACTTACCTAGGGACGATCGGGATTTGCAGCACTGTCGGCCTGCCGCTTCCGGGATCTGTTCCAGTGTCGGGCTGGCGCTGCCGGGAATCGAACCGATTCCGTTTCAAGCGGGCTTTCAGTGGTGCAAAGCAAATTACTGGGACAAAGGAAGTTTTCATGTGTGGTGATGTTATTACAGTATTTACTCTGCCTGTCACTACTACTGACATATCGGGCGGCCGGTACACATTACACAACCCGGTGCCTGACCGCCCGATATGTCGGGCACCGTCTTCATTCACCTGCCTGGCGTCGTTCATCACATTAACAGATTGACCAGCATGTACTGCAGATCTGTAGATGCGATGAACGACCCCGCAGGTGCCTGCAAGGGCTGACTTAGTGGGTACACACTTGTCGATGTAGACGATATGTCAGGCGACATATATTCTAATGTGTACCCACCTTTAATATCAATCTCACAGCAGGATTCCGCCGATCAGCTGACAGGAGTCACAGAGGAGCTGATCTGTCCCTGCATGTGATATTTGATACATCCTTGCAATGTATACAAATAATGTATTGCAAATTTGGGCAATACTATCACATCCCATCTGCATCTGAGATTGTGGTAAATATGCCCCTAAAGGTATTAAACCTTTAAAAAGGGATACAGTTGGAGAAGTTACCCATAGGCATAGCAGCCAGTCAGCTTCTAGAGATGCTGGTGCTCGGGATCCCAGCGGTCAGAATCTCAACCAGGTTACAATGCAGACACCTAAAGGTAAGTAAACCTAACCCTCCCTCTCCAGTGCCTAAACCTAACCTCCCCTCTAGTGCCTAAACCTAACCCCCACCCTGCAGCCTGACCCTCCCCATAGTGCCTAACCCCTTATCCTAACCATCCCCCTAACCTCCCCCCATTCACCTGTGTGTATGTCTCCATGACCCATCTTTACTCCCTGTCACCATTGTGTATGTCTCCATGTTCCCCCTCTGGTCCCAGTGTGTATGTCTCTATATCCACCTCCAACCCCAGTCACCAGCCTGTATGTCTCCATGCCCCATGCCGCACAACCCCAGTCACCAGTGTGTATGTCTCCATGCCCCCACCTCAGGCCTCAATGTGTATTTCTCCATGTCCCCCCCAACCCCAGTCACTAGCATGTACTGTATATCTCTATGGCCCCTCCCCTCCAGTCATCAATGTGTATGTCTCCATGTCACCCCCCATTAACCTGTGTGTATGTCTCCATGACCCCTCTTTCCCCCTTGTTACCAGTTGGGAATGTCTCCATGTTCACCCTCAGGCCCCAGTGTGTATGTCTCCATATCCCTCTCCAACCCCAGTCACCAGCCTGTATGTCTCCAAGCCCGCACACCCCCAGTCACAGGTATGTATGTCTCCATGTCCCCCTCCAACCCCAGTCACCAGCATGTACTGTATGTCTCCTTGTCCCCCAGTCACCAGTGTGTATGTCTCATTCCTCCCCCCCACCCCAGAAGCCACCCACCACCCTCGCCACAGTGAAGCAGTGACACAGCAAGACAGGCTGCGGTGCCGAGGACGCAGTGCTGACTTGGGCTGTGCTGGTGACTCGGGCTGTGGTGATGATGGGCTGAGGTGCAATAAAACTGAATCAATGTGTTTTATTAATTTTTCTCGTTGGGGGCCAATGTATTTTTTTTTCCTATGAGGGCCAATGTGTATTATTTTTTTCTGTGTGGGTCAATGTGTTTTTTTCCTGTGGGGGCCATTGTGTTTAATTTTTTTCCTACTGGTGCAAATGTGTGTTTTTTTTTAATTATTATTATTAATAATAATAATAATAATAATCTTATATATAAAATACATTGGTTGGTTTGTTTGTTATGCATTCTTTTTTCGGACACCCCTGCACCAATTGGAATTAAACCAACGTGAGGTGGTCCAGTTGGATCCTGGATAGGTTTTAGGGGGGGTTAGGGTCCCGGTCTAACCTGCTGTTGCTGTATGCCGGGCAGAACTTTGACCCGGGGAGCCTGTTCTGAGCCTTCCACTGGATGGATTTGGCTGAAAACTTCACAGAGTGGTAACATTGGATCCCAGAAAACATACTATAGGGTTGATGTCCTGGTCAGACCTCCTGTTGATGTATGCTGGGCAGAACTTTGACCTGGGGAACCTGTTCTGGGCCTTCCACTTGATGGATTTGGATGAATACTTCACAGAGGGGTAGCAACCTACTGGAGTGGTTGGGGTCCTGGTCAGGCCTCACGGCGGAGTGCGCAGAGCAGAACTTTGACCATGGGAGCCTGTTCTGTACCTTCCACTGGATGGATTTGGCAACATCACATAATTTGGATGAAAACTTCACAGAGTGGTAACACTGAATCCCAGAAGACATACTAGAGGGTTAAGGTCCTGGTCGACCTCTGGATGGTGTATGCTGGACAGAACTTTGATCCGGGGAGCCTGTTCTAAGTTTTCCACTGGATGGATTTAGATGAAAACTTCACAGAGTGGTAACATTGAATCCCAGAAGACATACTAAGGGGCAGTGGCGTATCTATAATGGGTGTGCGCGGGGCACACGGGCCCCGGGTCCAGGGGGGCCCCGCACCGCACACCCTGCACTCATATTATTTTAAACTCACCTGTCCGTGGTCCCGTGGTGGGTCTCAGCGTTGCTTAGAACACCGGAAAATGGCCCCTGCGGCCATTTTTCCGGTGTTCTGCGCATGTGCCCAGAGTTTACTATGTGCCCAGAGTTCACTCTAGTGCCCAGAGTTTACTATGCATGCACAGAACGCTGGAAAATGGTCACCGCGGTAATTTTCTCGGCGTTCTGCCCATGTGCAGTAGACTCCGAGCACACTCTAGTGCCCGGAGTCTACTAACGCTTCGGTGGCTGGCCAGCCACATCAGTCGGCTGCCAGCCACCACGGAGAGAGGAAGGGGCCCTGCACAGGGAGTGCACACGGGCCCCCTCCTCTGTTAAGACACCCCTGCTAGGGGGCTGAGGTTCCTCACTGCGGAGTGCGCCTGGTAGAACTTAGATCAAGGGAGCCTGTTCTGGGCCTTCCACATGAAATTGGACGACATCACATAATAAACCGTAATAACTTGAAGATTTAAACCCGGGCAACACCAGGTACTTAAGCTAGTTATGGATATAGTTGGATGGGAGTATCCTCCAAAATTTCTTGTGCAGGGTGCAAGTAGACCTGGGGCCAGACCTCATCATTATCACCATCCAGGATAACAGTAGGAAGTGGGAGTGAGTAATGTTTATTTAATGTTGAAAGCCTTTTATTTAGAAAGGGATACATGATAGAAATCTTAAAATGATTAGAATAACAAATATTCTCTCTCAGGCACAGCTATGTCATTAGACTTATTGTTCCATTCCTAGACCTTACACACCATACAAAAGCATTTCCTCCAAATTAGTTTCTTCCTCTTAAACTATTCATTTCTGCTGAGTATAGAACATATAATGGTATATGCACATTATATTCTGCAATATACATTTTTCTGCATGTGTTTGAATATTTATACAAGGATGTGGCATACCCTTTAGGTGTTCTCAATACTTCTTATTTCCTGTATGGACAAACAATGTATGTAGAAGGAAAGAGCACCACGAATTGAACCATGTTTTCTTATTGCTTAGGCTCACCTTAAAAAACCCAGTAAATAAAAAGTGGTGCATGCAGGGCCAAATGTAGCTTATGGGTCTGATGTAGAGCTAGCAGTCTGCTAACATAGAATATTATGGGCCTGATTCAGAGATGTACATTAATGACTATATTATATAGACATATATATACTCCTGCGCATCGTCAGCTACATTGCCGGTCGGATCTGCA
This sequence comes from Taudactylus pleione, assembly GCA_031769625.1. NCBI lineage: Eukaryota > Metazoa > Chordata > Amphibia > Anura > Myobatrachidae > Taudactylus > Taudactylus pleione. The sequence continues at coordinate 9,253,039 of JAUIMM010000052.1, read as the reverse complement.
TGCAGATTCAACAGGCGACTTCATCAGCGACGGCCATGCGCCGAATGCAGTATGGCCACCATCGTTGCTTCATCGCTGCCGGCATCGGCTATTGTGTATGCACTTGCCGATGCCGGCACCCCGACCGGTCCCGTCACTTACGAGGTCGGAAAACACTGGACGTCATCCAACCTCCGGGTCAGACCAGGAATTAAGGTGTAAAGGCGGTATCAGTCACCTTCAGCTGGTATTCACCCCCCACTCATCGCAACAGTCCTGCTGGCAGAAACTATAATTATTAAATAAAACAAAAAAATATTATTTCCAGCAGTGTGGGTGCAGGTTCCGGCCGCTGTCGTATTGTGCCTGCTATAGGGTAGCGCCCTTGTGTGGCCTCTCCACTGGAACAGACCTTGAGCTGGCCCTGCACAAATGGATGATTAGAATTTGCACCAGATTCACGAAGGTGCAAATAAAGCAGGATGATGATTATGGACGGCAACATGACCTTATCAAATCTCATTGTATGATTGTCGACAACAATGCTGTCATTAATTACACCAATCAATATCAGCTGGCTGTCCTAACGCTTGTTTGTGGCAATAACAAAGCAATCTGACAGGTATGCTAATTTTTTTTTGTTTATAAACCTATTTGCCCATGTTGGTGTCTCGCTAGCAAGTTAATGTCTGCAAACATCAATACTTAGCTAATTTGATTGTCATTATTTTGCTATACTTGAGCTACTAATTGTTATTTTTGCAGAGTTGTGAATATTTTTTTTCACTAAATATTAAATGATTCTGTATTTGTTCACATATGGCTGTTTCTTTCTATATAATTATGTTCAAATGCAGTCTCCGCCAAAGGGCCCCCTCCTCTCAGTCCGGCAGCTGGCAGCGCACTGAGCCCAGCGCGGCCAGCGCTGCACTGATAGACTCTGGGCACTAGAGGCCAAGGGGCCAGTGTACACTACACCCATTATAAATATGCCCCTATCTATAGCAAAGTCTCCGGGGCTCTTCAGGTGTATTGGATGATCCTAACCGGGGGGCTGGTCTGTCTTTCCATTTCCCTTCGGTGGCTTGCAGTATAAATCATCAACTTGCCAGGACCTCAGTGCTGGTTATATTGCCTGTCTTGTTTGACCAGGCTGACCTGGAACGGTTCCTGGATTCTCCCGTTTTCTGTCTCTCTATACTTCGGCCAGGGGTGTATCTAGGGGTCCGAGTGCCCCTGGCAAAGTAAGGGACTGGAGCCCCCCCATCCCATATTTTTGGAATAATTACACACTGTACTTATATTGTTAAAAACTAAGAAATTTAAAATAGAGATTAATTTTTTTTTTTTTTAAAGTACCCACCTTCACTCACTGGTTTACGCTTAGGGTGGAGGGCACACTGACCGACATCAGTAGCTACCCTGCCCCAGGGTGCTCCTGTCTGCTGGATGAGCGGTTGCGGAAAGCCCCTCCCCCTGTCACAAACAGCACACTTATCTGCCCAGTCTCTGTCTCACTGTCAGTGTGTGTCACTCAAAAGTTGTGATCCTGGCTGGTGGCATCAGACTGTAACAGCGTCTGCTGGGATCACCGCGGTGCAAGTCGTGCAACTTTTGAGTAATTCACACTGAGGGCTCCCCATCCCATACTGTGCTCCCCTTCTCCCCTCCACATCCAACACTGTGCTCCCCTTCCCCCCTCCCCATTCCATACTGTGCTCCCCCATCCACATCCCACACTGTGCTCCCCTTCCCCCATACACATCCCACACTGTGCTCCCCATCTCCCCTCCACATCCCACACTGTACTCCTTTTCCATCCAGCCCCCACACTGTGTGTGCTCCCTTGTGTGTGCACTCTTCACATCCCACACTGTATTATGTGCTCCCTCTCCCCCTCCACACTGATCCCACATTTTACCCTCCCAGCAGTAGTCTCTTACTAACAGGAAAGGAGGTACCGGGCCGCCCTCTGTCTTCTTTTCTGAGTGCTCTTGCTGGTTCTTTTGACACTGACAGTGTCAGCCCACTGCCAGGCAACATTGCGTGGCAGCAGTCATTAGCAAGATGCTTCAGTGCGGGGAGCCAGGATTCCGGAAGGGACTGCGGTCCGCAGGCGAGAGCTGATCACATACAGTCAGTGTGTGTTTTGCTGTGGTGCCGGACATTGCCCTGCACCACCACAAGCGCCAGGACTCTGCTCCACCCTCCCTGGCTGGAGCGCAAGAATGGGGCAGGAAGTCAGAGGCGGGTTAAGAGGAAGCTCGACAAGTGTCAGTCGGTCAGTGCCTAGCTTTCCTAAATTGCAGCCGACTCACTGCCGAAAGTGCCCGGCCCCAGACTCCACACCAGTCATGAACGACAGCCTTGATTTCTATCCCCTGGCCGCAGGTGTCACCACCGGGTGGCTCCCCCCCTTGGTCGGCACCCCTGGCGAGTGCCATCCTGGCCAATGGTTAGATACGCCCTGACTTCAGCTTTAATTTTTGGACCACTCTTTGCCTTCTGTCTGCCCTGAACTGATTGTGACCTAACCATGCTGATTGCTGCCAGCCCCTTACTTTTGGCCTGACCATGGACTTACGTATTTTGTATCCAGCTATCCTAAGGCTTATCTACTGTTTCCTGCTCCTACGGTGCATACTTCATTATCTGTCGGCTGTTGTCACCTGCTCCTAATCTAGCGTCCTGTTTATTCCAAAACATCTAACAATCAAATGAAGAAATCTATTGCACAGGAACTATAAGTAAATATTGCAAAGAAACCCCCTAATTATCAACTTAATTATATGTAAATACTTATATGTATCAGGGGGTGCTACCACAGCTAGTATATTGCAAGTAGAAACAAGGAAGAAATAATCTGTATGTGGTGCACAACTGTATTATAAAATATAACTTTTATTATATTGTAATTAAAATGTTTACATTAAATCATATCTAAAATAGATTCAAATTAAAACAGCAAATATATGTGACATAATAAGTGAGGAAGTGCAAATTAGTGTAAAGGTGTATACTAAAATACACTGTATGCCTGTATTTGGTCTTCTTATTCTGTTTTATTTTTATTATTTCTCCTTATTGTTCATCTGCAAAATTATTTCACATTAAAATATATCACAATATATCTGTTACAATTTCCATCAACATTCTTAAACATTGTATAAATATTTTTATATATATTATATTTAAGTTCACACATCTATTTTTCCACCTTTCCAATTTATTACACATATTTCTCCATATCTCTTTTCCAACGACTTTTCTCCATTATATCTTGATTTCTGATTATATATCTTAAAAGGGTGTATTTCCCTTTAATACCATTGTAGTATACCAAGTTGTTAATTGAAAACTTTTTTTACAGCTAATTTAATATTTGGAGATAATGTTGCTACATAAGGTAGCCAGATTGCAAAAATATTCTCTGTTAACTTTTCCTTATCCATTACAGTGCTAGTCCAATCCATATTAAACAAATACATCAATCTGGGTAGCATACACATAATTGTCGGAGTACTAGATTCAATCCATTTAGAAAGTATAGGGTTTTTTTGCCGTAGGCGCTATTTTTGTTAACAACATCTTTTCATTCTTTTTTAACAAAGTTGAAGTATGTTTATCCCTGAATACCCATTCTGGAGTAACTACAAAATCTATGTTAAGGCTATTCTTTACATATAGATTTATTTGTTCCCCAAATTGTCTAATATGTTGACATTCCCATAAACAATGGTATATATCTGCGTCCACTGTACCACATTTGTAACAATTGGAATTCTCCGACTTTCCAATTATTAACCTCATTCTAGGTGTACAGTAGGCTCTATGTAGAATCTTATAATTGATCTCCGAATAAAATATTGATATTAAAATTTTGTTCATATGTTTTATAGATTTTGTCATTTCTAACAAACCTATATCAGGAAAGTTCTTTCCATTACGCTTATCCTCCTGTAATTGAATATAAATGAATCCTAGGTCTTATAAATGTATATAGATGAGAAGGCTTCTATAGATCGAGACCTAATCATATTATCCAGTTTGTTATATCTCTCTATTTCTGGTAATGATCTCAAAACCTTCTGTAAATAACTTTGCGTCTGTAAGTGTGAAAATACGGAGATATTCAGATTGGGATACTTCTGTCGTATCTGACTATATGTATATGGTTTCATTATTTTAGTATCCATTAACTGATATAGATACTTTAAACCACCTAATGCCCATTTCCTCATATCTCTAGATGTTCTTCCACTAGGGAATGTGGGTTTTTTGTTAGGGGAAGAAAAAGAGATTTTGATTTAGACATCTTTGAACTTGTTCTCAATTGTCTCCAAGCTTTACAAGTTGTTACAAAGAGGATATTTTGTTTTCTATCCCTTGGAAAAGATGCAGGATGCATGTGTAATAATGCTATTAGATTTATTCCTGGACTGAATGCTTGTTCTATTTTATGATTTGCTTAGTTATTTGCTTCCCCTATCCAATCTATGGCAAATCTAAAGTTTGAGGCCATAACGTATCTTTCAATACATGGTAAATTTACCCCTCCTAGCTCATTTAATTGGGGGAAACTAACCATTTTAAAAATATGATACCTCCCTATATAAGACAGTGGCAGAGTTCCCCATTTTTTAAAATCTCTTGCCATTTGTGCCAATATATAATTATAATTGGCTTTATAAAGATATGAGAAATGACATGGGATTTTGACCCCCAAATATGTCAATGTTGAGGTCACCCACTTAAACGGGAATTTATGATTCCATCCTCTATGTGCCTCAGGGAAAAAACCTAATGCCTCTGTTTTCACAAAGTTAACTAAAAAGCCAGATATAGAGAGAAAGATATTCAATTTCTCCATTACCAACACTATTGATTTTTTTGGTTGTTAAAATATAATAATAAATCATTCCCAAACGCCGAAACTTTAAGTTCCTGGCCAGCAATTTTTATCCCTTGTCCCCCATCTCTGCATATTTTCAAATTGTCTTATTAGAGGATCTATAGCCAAATTAAACAATAATGGGGACAGTGGGCATCCTTGCCGAGTCCCTCTATATAACATAAACTTTCTAGTGTTTAATGTGTTAACAGTCAAAAATGCTAAAGGTGATTTACATAATGTTTTGAAAATATGTATGAAACCTAAGCCAAAACCCTGATGCTGAAATATTCGGAGTAAATGGGACCAAAACTCTATCAAATGCTTTGTCCCCATCACAACTGACCACTATATTAGAAGTTTCCTTAGCTTGGTGTGTATGAATCATGGCTGCTAATAGTGTTCTGATATTTTCAACAGAATATCTACCTTTAATGAATCCAGTTTGGGCTGAATGTATTATTTTAGATAAGATAGGCTGTAGTCTTTGTGCCATCAATTTAGCAAATATTTTTAGATCTTGATTTAATAATGAAATAGGATGGTATGATGTAACTTGAGTCGGATCTTTGTTGGGCTTTAATATGATTATAATACGAGCTTCATTTAATTTAGAGGGGGCTTCTTTTCCACTTAATATAGAATTGAATACATTTCTCAGGTAATGGATTATACATTTCTCAGGTAAGGGATTATAATATGAATTTTTAGTATCTTATAATATTCTGCATTTAGGCCATCTGGTCCTGGACTTTTCCCCTTGATAGTTGTTTAATAACCTCTTGGAGTTCTACATCAGTTACTGGTCTAATTAAACTATCTCGATCTTCCTCCCTAAGCTTGGGTAAATTAGCCTGATTGAGGAATTCCATTCCCATAATTTGATCTGTAGTTGGGGCAGCATACAATTTCTCATAATATTGACAAAATTCTTCTGCTATATGATCTGGATCGGTAATGGTCCCTAAAGTAGATGATTTAATTTTCATTATTCGTTTAGGGGCCGCATGTTGTTTACGCATTGATGCTAATAGTTTACCTGATCTATTACCCCATTTGAAATACTTGTGTTTCTGGAAGGTAATATCCATAAGAGCCCTCTCCGTACATATATTATTATATAGAGTTTTTGCTTCTTTATACTTTTGTTTTGTTTCTTCTGTTGAATATTGTATCATTGCAGAATATGTTTTAGCTAGGCTTAGACTAGACTACACTCCTTAGTCTGCTGTAACAAATTCTTCCATTTATGAGCCGTGTATGCAATAATATTACCTCTCATCACGGACTTAGAGGCTTCCCACATTAATTTGACATCTTGTATATGTTGTGCATTATCACTAACATAATTAGAAAAGCTTTTTTCTAAAAAATATTTTGAACTCTTCAGAATCTTTTAAATAAGAAGGGAATCTCCAATTGTATGAGCTCTTTATAGGGTTGGAAAGCTTTAACTCAAACTATATAGGAGCATTGTCTGATAGCATTATATTATATATTCCCGTATCTACTATTTGATGCACTTTGTCGATATTAACCAGAAATCTATTCTAGATGATGTATAATGCGGATGAGAATAGAAGGAGTATTCTCTAGCCGTTGGATAACTATATCTCCATATATCTATTAACTGTAGTGTATCTATCATATATGATAATGAAGATGGTACATTTCCTTGTGAACTCTCTGCTCCTCCTGATTTATCTACACTTGGGACCATTACTGTGTTGAAATCTCCTCCCATTATCAAATGTCCCTCCCACCATCCCTGCAGTGTCGTATATAGCGTATATGGGAAGGTTTCTGGACTGCACACCCTGAATATATATAATGGGAGGTGCTACCTGATGAGACTAATTGTAGGCACAAAAACAGACAAATCTCAGGTGCACAACTCCAAATTATTAATAATATATAAATGCAATACAATTTTGCAATCAATAGAGGTTTTTAGCATAATCTTGGCCAAGGTTATGGGCCTACCCACCATATCCAGGTAACCTCTGTAGGGTAGGTCCCTAACATACTATGATTCAAATCCAGAGTGCAGGACACCCCAAACTAGCCCAGCTAAGCTGCCCCAGGGCACCGCCATAGTATGAAAAGTGCAGTGTGAAAGATAGTTAGGAGCAGCTACTGCTGCATATAAAGAATGAAAAAAAAGTGAGGTACTGTAGTGCAACTTTGGTTCATTTTTGGGGCATGGGGCCCCCTGGATTGCCTTTGTTGATCTGTTTCAGGGCACCGCATTATAACACATTTTTCTTTTATGACACATTTTAACCCTTCACTGTTTGTATATTATATATGTACCTCACTTTTTTTTTTCATTCTTTATATGCAACAGTAGCTGCTCCTAACTATCTTTCACACTGCACTTTTCATACTATGGCGGTGCCTTGGGGCAGCTTAGCTGGGCTAGTTTGGGGTGTCCTGCACTCTGGATTTGAATCATAGTATGTTAGGGACCTACCCTACAGAGGTTACCTGGATATGGTGGGTAGGCCCATAACCTTGGCCAAGATTATACTAAAAACCTCTATTGATTGCAAAATTGTATTGCATTTATATATTATTAATAATTTGGAGTTGTGCACCTGAGATTTGTCTGTTTTTGTGCCTACAACTAGTCTCATCAGGTAGCACCTCCCATTATATATATTCAGGGTGTGCAGTCCAGAAACCTTCCCATATACGCCATTTAATGTGCTTTATTGCACACTTGAGGGAAAGGAGACGCCCTCAGTCTGGATTAGCACCCCTACCTTATTGGTTTAAAAGCATGGAGTCTTGTAATGAATATGCACACTGGTATTAGGCACAATTCTAGGTAAGTCCTACAAGTTTTATATACTGTAGTGCAACTTTGGTTCATTTTTGGGGCATGGGGCCCCCTGGATTGCCTTTGTTGATCTGTTTCAGGGCACCGCATTATAACACATTTTTCTTTTATGACACATTTTAACCCTTCACTGTTTGTTTATTATATATGTACCTCACTTTTTTTTTTCATTCTTTATATGCAGCAGTATCTGCTCCTAACTATCTTTCACACTGCACTTTTCATACTATGGTGGTGCCCTGGGGCAGTGTAGCTGGGCTAGTTTGGGGTGTCCTGCACTCTGGATTTGAATCATAGTATGTTAGGGACCTACCCTACAGAGGTTACCTGGATATGGTGGGTAGGCCCATAACCTTGGCCAAGATTATGCTAAAAACCTCTATTGATTGCAAAATTGTATTGCATTTATATATTATTAATAATTTGGAGTTGTGCACCTGAGATTTGTCTGTTTTTGTGCCTACAATTAGTCTCATCAGGTAGCACCTCCCATTATATATATTCAGGGTGTGCAGTCCAGAAACCTTCCCATATACGCCATTTAATGTGCTTTATTGCACACTTGAGGGAAAGGAGACGCCCTCAGTCTGGATTAGCACCCCTACCTTATTGGTTTAAAAGCATGGAGTCTTGTAATGAATATGCACACTGGTATTAGGCACAATTCTAGGTAAGTCCTACAAGTTTTATATACTGTAGTGCAACTTTGGTTCATTTTTGGGGCATGGGGCCCCCTGGATTGCCTTTGTTGATCTGTTTCAGGGCACCGCATTATAACACATTTTTCTTTTATGACACATTTTAACCCTTCACTGTTTGTTTATTATATATGTACCTCACTTTTTTTTTTAATTCTTTATATGCAGCAGTAGCTGCTCCTAACTATCTTTCACACTGCACTTTTCATACTATGGCGGTGCCCTGGGGCAGCTTAGCTGGGCTAGTTTGGGGTGTCCTGCACTCTGGATTTGAATCATAGTATGTTAAGGACCTACCCTACAGAGGTTACCTGGATATGGTGCTTAGGCCCATAACCTTGGCCAAGATTATGCTAAAAACCTCTATTGATTGCAAAATTGTATTGCATTTATATATTATTAATAATTTGGAGTTGTGCACCTGAGATTTGTCTGTTTTTGTGCCTACAATTAGTCTCATCAGGTAGCACCTCCCATTATATATATTCAGGGTGTGCAGTCCAGAAACCTTCCCATATACGCCATTTAATGTGCTTTATTGCACACTTGAGGGAAAGGAGACGCCCTCAGTCTGGATTAGCACCCCTACCTTATTGGTTTAAAAGCATGGAGTCTTGTAATGAATATGCACACTGGTATTAGGCACAACTCTAGGTAAGTCCTACAAGTTTTATATACTGTAGTGCAACTTTGGTTCATTTTTGGGGCATGGGGCCCCCTGGATTGCCTTTGTTGATCTGTTTCAGGGCACCGCATTATAACACATTTTTCTTTTATGACACATTTTAACCCTTCACTGTTTGTTTATTATATATGTACCTCACTTTTTTTTTCATTCTTTATATGCAGCAGTATCTGCTCCTAACTATCTTTCACACTGCACTTTTCATACTATGGCGGTGCCCTGGGGCAGCTTAGCTGGGCTAGTTTGGGGTGTCCTGCACTCTGGATTTGAATCATAGTATGTTAGGGACCTACCCTACAGAGGTTACCTGGATATGGTGGGTAGGCCCCTAACCTTGGCCAAGATTATGCTAAAAACCTCTATTGATTGCAAAATTGTATTGCATTTATATATTATTAATAATTTGGAGTTGTGCACCTGAGATTTGTCTGTTTTTGTGCCTACAATTAGTCTCATCAGGTAGCACCTCCCATTATATATATTCAGGGTGTGCAGTCCAGAAGCCTTCCCATATACGCCATTTAATGTGCTTTATTGCACACTTGAGGGAAAGGAGACGCCCTCAGTCTGGATTAGCACCCCTACCTTATTGGTTTAAAAGCATGGAGTCTTGTAATGAATATGCACACTGGTATTAGGCACAATTCTAGGTAAGTCCTACAAGTTTTATATACTGTAGTGCAACTTTGGTTCATTTTTGGGGCATGGGGCCCCCTGGATTGCCTTTGTTGATCTGTTTCAGGGCACCGCATTATAACACATTTTTCTTTTATGACACATTTTAACCTTTCACTGTTTGTTTATTATATATGTACCTCACTTTTTTTTTTCATTCTTTATATGCAGCAGTAGCTGCTCCTAACTATCTTTCACACTGCACTTTTCATACTATGGCGGTGCCTTGGGGCAGCTTAGCTGGGCTAGTTTGGGGTGTCCTGCACTCTGGATTTGAATCATAGTATGTTAGGGACCTACCCTACAGAGGTTACCTGGATATGGTGGGTAGGCCCATAACCTTGGCCAAGATTATGCTAAAAACCTCTATTGATTGCAAAATTGTATTGCATTTATATATTATTAATAATTTGGAGTTGTGCACCTGAGATTTGTCTGTTTTTGTGCCTACAACTAGTCTCATCAGGTAGCACCTCCCATTATATATATTCAGGGTGTGCAGTCCAGAAACCTTCCCATATACGCCATTTAATGTGCTTTATTGCACACTTGAGGGAAAGGAGACGCCCTCAGTTTGGATTAGCACCCCTACCTTATTGGTTTAAAAGCATGGAGTCTTGTAATGAATATGCACACTGGTATTAGGCACAATTCTAGGTAAGTCCTACAAGTTTTATATACTGTAGTGCAACTTTGGTTCATTTTTGGGGCATGGGGCCCCCTGGATTGCCTTTGTTGATCTGTTTCAGGGCACCGCATTATAACACATTTTTCTTTTATGACACATTTTAACCCTTCACTGTTTGTTTATTATATATGTACCTCACTTTTTTTTTCATTCTTTATATGCAGCAGTATCTGCTCCTAACTATCTTTCACACTGCACTTTTCATACTATGGCGGTGCCCTGGGGCAGCTTAGCTGGGCTAGTTTGGGGTGTCCTGCACTCTGGATTTGAATCATAGTATGTTAGGGACCTACCCTACAGAGGTTACCTGGATATGGTGGGTAGGCCCATAACCTTGGCCAAGATTATGCTAAAAACCTCTATTGATTGCAAAATTGTATTGCATTTATATATTATTAATAATTTGGAGTTGTGCACCTGAGATTTGTCTGTTTTTGTGCCTACAATTAGTCTCATCAGGTAGCACCTCCCATTATATATATTCAGGGTGTGCAGTCCAGAAACCTTCCCATATACGCCATTTAATGTGCTTTATTGCACACTTGAGGGAAAGGAGACGCCCTCAGTCTGGATTAGCACCCCTACCTTATTGGTTTAAAAGCATGGAGTCTTGTAATGAATATGCACACAGGTATTAGGCACAATTCTAGGTAAGTCCTACAAGTTTTATATACTGTAGTGCAACTTTGGTTCATTTTTGGGGCATGGGGCCCCCTGGATTGCCTTTGTTGATCTGTTTCAGGGCACCGCATTATAACACATTTTTCTTTTATGACATATTTTAACCCTTCACTGTTTGTTTATTATATATGTACCTCACTTTTTTTTCATTCTTTATATGCAGCAGTAGCTGCTCCTAACTATCTTTCACACTGCACTTTTCATACTATGGCGGTGCCCTGGGGCAGCTTAGCTGGGCTAGTTTGGGGTGTCCTGCACTCTGGATTTGAATCATAGTATGTTAGGGACCTACCCTATAGAGGTTACCTGGATATGGTGCTTAGGCCCATAACCTTGGCCAAGATTATGCTAAAAACCTCTATTGATTGCAAAATTGTATTGCATTTATATATTATTAATAATTTGGAGTTGTGCACCTGAGATTTGTCTGTTTTTGTGCCTACAATTAGTCTCATCAGGTAGCACCTCCCATTATATATATTCAGGGTGTGCAGTCCAGAAACCTTCCCATATACGCCATTTAATGTGCTTTATTGCACACTTGAGGGAAAGGAGACGCCCTCAGTCTGGATTAGCACCCCTACCTTATTGGTTTAAAAGCATGGAGTCTTGTAATGAATATGCACACTGGTATTAGGCACAATTCTAGGTAAGTCCTACAAGTTTTATATACTGTAGTGCAACTTTGGTTCATTTTTGGGGCATGGGGCCCCCTGGATTGCCTTTGTTGATCTGTTTCAGGGCACCGCATTATAACACATTTTTCTTTTATGACACATTTTAACCCTTCACTGTTTGTTTATTATATATGTACCTCACTTTTTTTTTTCATTCTTTATATGCAGCAGTAGCTGCTCCTAACTATCTTTCACACTGCACTTTTCATACTATGGCGGTGCCCTGGGGCAGTTTAGCTGGGCTAGTTTGGGGTGTCCTGCACTCTGGATTTGAATCATAGTATGTTAGGGACCTACCCTACAGAGGTTACCTGGATATGGTGGGTAGGCCCATAACCTTGGCCAAGATTATGCTAAAAACCTCTATTGATTGCAAAATTGTATTGCATTTATATATTATTAATAATTTGGAGTTGTGCACCTGAGATTTGTCTGTTTTTGTGCCTACAATTAGTCTCATCAGGTAGCACCTCCCATTATATATATTCAGGGTGTGCAGTCCAGAAGCCTTCCCATATACGCCATTTAATGTGCTTTATTGCACACTTGAGGGAAAGGAGACGCCCTCAGTCTGGATTAGCACCCCTACCTTATTGGTTTAAAAGCATGGAGTCTTGTAATGAATATGCACACTGGTATTAGGCACAATTCTAGGTAAGTCCTACAAGTTTTATATACTGTAGTGCAACTTTGGTTCATTTTTGGGGCATGGGGCCCCCTGGATTGCCTTTGTTGATCTGTTTCAGGGCACCGCATTATAACACATTTTTCTTTTATGACACATTTTAACCTTTCACTGTTTGTTTATTATATATGTACCTCACTTTTTTTTTTCATTCTTTATATGCAGCAGTAGCTGCTCCTAACTATCTTTCACACTGCACTTTTCATACTATGGCGGTGCCTTGGGGCAGCTTAGCTGGGCTAGTTTGGGGTGTCCTGCACTCTGGATTTGAATCATAGTATGTTAGGGACCTACCCTACAGAGGTTACCTGGATATGGTGGGTAGGCCCATAACCTTGGCCAAGATTATGCTAAAAACCTCTATTGATTGCAAAATTGTATTGCATTTATATATTATTAATAATTTGGAGTTGTGCACCTGAGATTTGTCTGTTTTTGTGCCTACAATTAGTCTCATCAGGTAGCACCTCCCATTATATATATTCAGGGTGTGCAGTCCAGAAGCCTTCCCATATACGCCATTTAATGTGCTTTATTGCACACTTGAGGGAAAGGAGACGCCCTCAGTCTGGATTAGCACCCCTACCTTATTGGTTTAAAAGCATGGAGTCTTGTAATGAATATGCACACTGGTATTAGGCACAATTCTAGGTAAGTCCTACAAGTTTTATATACTGTAGTGCAACTTTGGTTCATTTTTGGGGCATGGGGCCCCCTGGATTGCCTTTGTTGATCTGTTTCAGGGCACCGCATTATAACACATTTTTCTTTTATGACACATTTTAACCTTTCACTGTTTGTTTATTATATATGTACCTCACTTTTTTTTTTCATTCTTTATATGCAGCAGTAGCTGCTCCTAACTATCTTTCACACTGCACTTTTCATACTATGGCGGTGCCTTGGGGCAGCTTAGCTGGGCTAGTTTGGGGTGTCCTGCACTCTGGATTTGAATCATAGTATGTTAGGGACCTACCCTACAGAGGTTACCTGGATATGGTGGGTAGGCCCATAACCTTGGCCAAGATTATGCTAAAAACCTCTATTGATTGCAAAATTGTATTGCATTTATATATTATTAATAATTTGGAGTTGTGCACCTGAGATTTGTCTGTTTTTGTGCCTACAATTAGTCTCATCAGGTAGCACCTCCCATTATATATATTCAGGGTGTGCAGTCCAGAAACCTTCCCATATACGCCATTTAATGTGCTTTATTGCACACTTGAGGGAAAGGAGACGCCCTCAGTCTGGATTAGCACCCCTACCTTATTGGTTTAAAAGCATGGAGTCTTGTAATGAATATGCACACTGGTATTAGGCACAATTCTAGGTAAGTCCTACAAGTTTTATATACTGTAGTGCAACTTTGGTTCATTTTTGGGGCATGGGGCCCCCTGGATTGCCTTTGTTGATCTGTTTCAGGGCACCGCATTATAACACATTTTTCTTTTATGACACATTTTAACCTTTCACTGTTTGTTTATTATATATGTACCTCACTTTTTTTTTTCCATTCTTTATATGCAGCAGTAGCTGCTCCTAACTATCTTTCACACTGCACTTTTCATACTATGGCAGTGCCCTGGGGCAGCTTAGCTGGGCTAGTTTGGGGTGTCCTGCACTCTGGATTTGAATCATAGTATGTTAGGGACCTACCCTACAGAGGTTACCTGGATATGGTGGGTAGGCCCATAACCTTGGCCAAGATTATGCTAAAAACCTCTATTGATTGCAAAATTGTATTGCATTTACATATTATTAATAATTTGGAGTTGTGCACCTGAGATTTGTCTGTTTTAGTGTCGTATATAGATCAGAAAAAAAAAGACACTTTCGAACCATTCGGGGTGTATATAATTACAATTGTATATTTTTCGCTTTCCACCACTAATTTAATCAGTAGGTAACGACCCTGATCGTCCATATATGTGTCTAATATCTCATAGTTTATAAATGTACTAAATAATACCATAACTCTTCTTTTTTATATGTTATATAGGATGCCACTACATAATCTTTTATCCAATCTCCCCGTAATGTATTTTTATCTCTTATTTTCCAGTGTGTTTTCTAAAATTTTTTAGCTGTGTTATTTATTTTTTTAATTGGGGAGTTTAAAGCCTCAATATTCCATGCGACAAATTTGATAGATTTTTTAACCCTGGTCTGGTTTGTTAAATCATCACCTGTACTAGACGTTTAATAATAATAATAATAATAATAATAATAATAATAATAATAATAATAAATAATTAAATAACTATTTACACCCCATTTTATTCTTATCTTTTATCTATGAAACTAAAAATTTACACCAATTTGTGTTTATTATATCTCTTCCCATGTGCCATAATCTTAATAAGAACTCTCATATTAACCATCAACAGCACACATAAATTGCACCTCTTCATATTTTTCACAATAATATATGTTATATATCTTTCCCAAACCTTAAGTGTACCAAATAAACAACTTTCTCCCTCCTTCCTAAAATATATCAATTTGTGTTTATTATACCTCTTCCCAAGTGTCATAATCTCAATAGTGACTCTCATATTAACCATTAATATCTTATATAAATTGTGCCTCTTCAAATTTCTCACAATAATATTGTCACGACCCTGTCTGGTTTTTACCTTTTGCCTGTTGACTTTCCACTGCCAGCTGGCTCCATGGATCTGTGTGTGTGATTGCCTGGAGGATCTGCTCTGGTCATGCTGGCTGCTACACTTCTCTGTGTGCATTCCCTTCCACACTGATTGTCCACCTGAGCTTCCTCTGTCTGTGAGCATTGCTAGCCCTGATTGGAGTCACAGGTGTGGTTCTGATTCTCAGTGCTGCAGAGATGAATACTCCCTCTGCATGTTGTGCCTTCCACCACTAAGAATGCTACTGCCAGACAACCTGTCCATATCCACCAATTGCTGCCAGACCCAGGGTATATATTTCCTCCCCTGATAGCATTCTGGGCCTGAACATCTCATCTTCCCGTGGTGTATGGGTCGTGTTGTTTCTGTATACAAATGTATCCCTGACTCCTGCTGACAGCAACCCCTGTCGCATCCAGAAAACCTGTTACAGCTATACCTGGCAATCCAGTAAACCTGCTGGCAGCAACCCCCCAGTGCATCCAGAAAACCTGCTACAGCTATACCTGGCAATCCAGTAAACTTGCTGACAGCAATCCCTGGTGCATCCCGAAAACCTGCTACAGCAATACCTGCCATCCAGACGCCCTGTTACAGCAATACCTGGCCTGTGCTCTGCTGCTAGCCTTACTCCTGGTTGGTCCCTGGCACCCTGTAAACCTGCATCGTGTCACCCTGCCTTGCTTCCTGCTGTGGATCAACTCCTGCTCCTTTTACCTACCTACTACCTCCCTGAACCTAAATCCCAAACCTACCCATTCCTTCTTGAACCTGTAATTCCCAATTATCCAATCCAGCCTGCACCTGAGTTCCAACCTTTGTCACAGCATTTCCGGATCACCCTGTTTAATCCTCATCTCAGCATTACCTGATTTCCCTTCAGCCATTGTCACATTATTCCAGTCCAGAGTCAAGTTCCTGTCATATCAGTTTTATCCACGTTGTTCCAGTCCAGAGTCAAGTTCCAAGCTCATCAGTTCAAGCCACGTAGTTGCAGTCCAGAGTCAAGTTTCATATCCAAGACAAAAGGGGGTCTCATACACCCTCATCAAATACATATCTCTATAAATAACTGGCATGCCTCAGAAAACAAGTTATATCAATTCTTAACAGATTCAGGAATCATAATTAATAAATCACATTTCTCCATCGGCCCTTCTGGACACAGTTGGCATTTCTGATAATGAGTGCAAAAATTTGGAGGCTACTTTTGAGGAATCAAAAAAGGTTTTTTCGTTATATAAGATTCTAAGTTTAGCCGGGTATAACAAGGAAAACTGATTCCTTTTTCATACAGCTCTTTGCATATCGGTGAGAATTCTCTCCTTCTCATGGTGACATTGTAAGAAAAGTCTTGAAAAATTTATAATTTAGCCCCGTTATACGAAACTTGATCGTCTGCGGTAGGCTTCCAGGATATGCACTTTATCAGCATAATTAAGTATTTTAACAATAACTGGTCTAGGTCTTTTTTGCTCTGTCCGATTTTCCTGGACCTACCCTGTGGGCTCTTTCAATAATAATAGGATTTGTCAACTTATCAATACCCAGCTCAGTTGGAAGCCATTGTGAGGCAAATTCTGGAAGTTCTTTATTTTTGACCGTCTCTGGCAGGCCTATAATGCGCAAATTATTACTCCTACTTCTGTTTTCTAGATCCTCAATTTTTTCATGAAAAGTAGCTATGATTGCTTCAAGTTTTTGAATCGTGACTTTGGATTCTATCAATTCATCTTCCAAGTCTGAGATTCTTTGTTCCACCTCAATAATACGTTGCATTTGCTGTAATAATTGCTGTAGTGCTGAGTCTACAGACTGTTTCAATTCTGCTAGACCGACCAGTTTTTGGTCTAACAGTGGGGAGATAATTTCAGAGATTTCTTGGGCTCTTTGTACTGATTGTGAGCTATATTGAATACTCTCATCAGCCAATGCTGACTTCTCACCTCTTGGAGATATAGCTGGAAAATGAGGTGATTTTGGCGGTGAGATTTTTCTTTTGCTTTATGTACGGCTTTTTCTCTTTGTCCCCTTTGTTGTTGTTTAATATATTTCTCCATTTTAATCGCAAATGCTAAGTTTTTAGCAGTATTACGTATGGCTTATTATAGCTATTCCTTCAATAAGCAGAAACCACTTTATATATACAGGAGGATATGTCATGGGGCCAAAACAATTGCAGTGTATCTTTGGGGTCTATTTACTAAGCAGTGTTAGGAGACAGAGTGAAAAGTGATAAGGTGCCAGCCAATCAGCTCCCAACTGTCATCTCACAGGCTGTGTTTGAAAAATTACAGTTGGGAGCTGATTTGCTGGCACCTAATCACAGACTTATCACTTTTCACTCTGTCTCCTAACACTGCTTAGTAAATAGACCCCTATATCTCTTAAAGAAATATTGTCAATAGAAGTATGTCTTACATACCCTTCCTTTAGAACACTGCGCCCATGCAATTATCCTCATCTGTTTGCCATGTGTTTGGTGTGTGTTCACGCCGTTGGCTCCCTCACTCCGTCACTCCCTTCCTAGCAAGCTTCTCAGACCTGCACCAGGCAGCTGCTCTCCCCTTCTCTCCTTGGCCGCTGCTCCACCACGTCTCTGCCCTCCAAGCAAGTCTCTCTGTGTCCTCAGCCTCCGCTTCTCCCCGCCACCACTGCCAGCCGTCCATCTCCCACGGCCTCTCCGTCCCCACCGGGGCAGTCTCCCCTCGTCAGTGGCTACCGCTCAGAATGAGCAAGTGGAGAGGTGAGTCACTGGATTTCTGCTCTTGGAGCATTCGCGCAGGTGTTCGCGCTCTCTATCTCTTCCGATGTTTGTTTAAGCACAGGAAGCCGGGCCGCCAGTACCTCTTGCCTGCTCTGTCCTCCTGCTCACCACTAGCTATGAGCCACTCCATGCCTGGTGTATTACAGTGTTCTGTTTAGGGCCTGTTGTGGAGCATTGAGGAGCTCAGTAAAACGCGCCTTCACCATTAGCCCGCCCACCGGAAGTTTCAGCTAGTCTTATTCTAAATATAGATCTAAGTCCCTCACCTTAATTTATGTGAGAAAAAACATTTACCAATTATAAGATATACGTGGATTGATAGCAGTTGTATTAATTTATATATATACAGATTATTTTATTGTCTGTGAGGGGTATTCAATATGAAACGGAAACTTCGCTGTCGAAGTTTACGTTTCATATCGGAGCTTTTACCTGCGTTAAAGTATCGGGCGCGCGCCCGCTTATCCCCGTATTCAATATGAAACTAATGAAAACGGGAGCCTGCGAAGTGGGATTTGCGTAAAGTTACGAAATTTTCCTTAAAAAAATTGTAGGACCTCCCTAAAGTTGTGAAAACATGGGGGATCACTATGGGTACACCCGTTTTAGCCTTTAAATGAAAGTCGGGGATTTAAATAGCCGCAGCAGTTGTTTTTTCCCGACATTGAAGAAGTGTTGCAGAAGAGCACTTAGGTTATTTTTTTCATTTTTTTAAGTGGTCCCATCAAATTTGGGGTACATGAAAATGGGTACTAGCATATTTTGATGACCCTAAAGTAAGTTTTAAAAAATTCTTCAATTGTGCACTTGTCGCTATAAATCTATTCTAGAAAACACCTGCCGCATACTTGCAGAATAGCCCTGAACCTATTTCCCTATTGTTAAACAATTTTTTCCCATTTTTTTTTTTCACCCCAATTTTTAAATAAATTTTTTGGGGTGTCCCTATTTTTTTTTAAACTTTTTTTTGACACAGTTCTTTTTTACTTTTTTTTTGGGGGGGCAGGCTATTTTTTTTACACCTGCACCCCTAAACCCCAATTCTGCACTTTTTTTCGACACCTATTCAATGGTGAAAAGTTATCCACGTTTTTTATCAAAGACTTTTCGAACCTGCGAAAAGTCTTTGAAATTGAATACGGTGTAAAACTAAAACCTGCGATAATGATGTCATAGGTGCGATATTAACGCAAAAACGATGTTTTTGCTCCCCTATTGAATACCCCTATGTGTCTATAAAGACTTGTATCCAAAATCTAGATACAAAATTATCTTGCGCAAAGTGTTTTGCAACAATTAATGTGCATACAGCCCACTATCTTTTATACGAGGATTTGACCTCTTTACTGCCTAATTATGTCTCCGTGTGTTATACAGTATGTCAGGAAGCAAATATATTTTCAATAATACATATATATCCAGTTACATTGATACACTATAATAGCTTTTATTTGCTTAAGGATAGATACTGCTTGCCGATCTATTTGATCTTTCTCAACATTAAATGAAAAGCAATTCTGACACTGCTTTTACACTTATGTAGAAAAAGGGGAAAGATGAGGGAAAAAGGGATGGGTAGGATAATCAACTGCACAGGAGCATTCGTATAATGATATAAGGGCCTGTACATATAGTATTATATACAGAGGTGCTCCCTCAGAGTTAATACAATATATAAGATGCAAAGAGAGAAAAAGAAAACTCCTATTGTGGGGCACACTCTGGTTAGAGCAAATGGGAAAATAATATTAAGATATAACTTTTATTAATGCCAGGCTAAAATAGATACTATTAGGCAAAAAAAGTTTATATGGGGGGGAGGGCGAGACAGACACACAAATCTATATATAGACAAAAATACAATATTAGACAATATACACAAGAAAAATAATAAACAAAGTAGTTGCCTGCAGAGATATGAGGTCTAAGAAATGACCTGGACACTGAGTTAGTATGCAATGACAATTGTCACATACATCCTGATATTATTAAGGTATATCCCAAAGACAATATATGGGGGTATATAATTATTAAATACTCAAATATGCAGGCATAAATCAATGCAAGTATGAATCAAAATAATTTTCTTGTATAGAATAAGGCGAAATATTAAAACATATCAAACATATGACAAAACAAACATACACATATAGTTAAAATAGCTGAACACCATTATCAATGTTATATACCAATAAAGAGGTTAGATTAGAGGCGTCCCTCCCTTCTATCTGGGAGAATGAAGTTAAATACTGACTAAATAGTCATGAAAATGAGAGTAGTGCACTTACTAGTTAGATGCTGCTTTCCCACGTCTTACAAGTATCAGATGTGGAATGAGTGTCACTAATGTATGGCACATGAAAATAGTATAGCTTGCTTCTGCTATTAGTGTCCGCATAACCTAGGGTCCCTGTTGCCAATGGCAGCGCAAGGAGCCTGGTGAGGGACAACGAATGAGAGAGCAATGAATGAGAAAAAGTATAGATACCTTACTCTATCTCCCAGATAGGAACGTGGTGTAGGGGTCCTACAGTGCGCACTGAGTCCCCTCCAGCTGTGAGGCCGACGCGTGTTTCGCCGGAGGCTTTTTCAAGGAAGCTGTCAAAGAACGTGTGCTTGAATCGGAGTAAAATACTTCCTGTTTGGCCATGATTGGTTGTTTTCTCAAGTCACGTCCCCGCCCACTAGCGCGTTATCATAGCAGTGGAGGAGGTTATCTTACTTAATTAATCTGGTAATCAAAGGATCACCTACCCTATATAAATTATATAGTACACCAGAATAAGCATCAGAAATAAAGCGATCAGCAAGACCGCTGTTATGCTGTGTTTTATCCTCCATACACTAAACAATATGATAATGAGGAAACAGAAAAGTCAGGTGATCAGATGACATCATAGCAGTGGGTGATCAGCTGATCGGAAGATCTCCAAAAATTAAATATTGCATATAATCACATGCTGTTTATAATTTTCAACTAATATCAAAGTAAAAGCAAACAGTGGCACCATATTTATAATAGATCATTTTCTATCTATATTCTACAGTATAATATCATAGCATAGATAGCGCTTAGATACAATTGGTCACATAGTATCAATTCAATTCTACATTGCTAGCATGACAGTTATATATAATTCAGTTAGTAAATAGTATTTAATATATATCAGAATGACTCATCCAGGCAAAAACAAGGGAACAAAAGTAAAATAAGAATTATTGTTAAGAGATATAGTATAATTATTCATGCAGTAAAGGTTACACTCGCATACCATAGCTGTAGTTACAGGATATCAGTATCTAAATCAATGTATATTATCTGTAATTTTGATAAATAGTACCTCATATAACCATGAGGTTGAAATAACATAAAAAAGGGAAAGGGATGAAAAACACTATATATCTCTCCTAGATCTTACAAGGGTATATACAGGAGCTATACCCGCTGATTATTCAGAGTAATATATAAGGATGCAATAGTAGATCCATTGAATAAATAAATAAATTCATGAGCACAATCAACATAACCGCATATATCTATAAGCAATATTAATTACCACCGTAGCAGTACGTTAATACCATATACAGTTCTTTAATAGAAAACAAAAACATTCTAGAAATATTCAATTGTTTTAATAAATAGGAATTCCACAAATAAAAAATAATAAAATATAAATAATAAAAAATAAAAATAGTAATAATAAAAAATGAAAAATAAAGTACATATAAAATAATTAAATAAATAATTAGTGTGAGGTAAGTAAATAGTGTAATGGTAATAAACGCACATCCTACATCCTTATATGAACGTACGTACGTACGTACATACGTGTATTTATAAACACATAAACATCATACAAACAAACTTGCACATATATATATACTTACATTATTTATTTATTATGTTTACATTTACATAACTAATTTATTGTGTTTCATTCTATATGTTAAAACACCAAGTGTCTATAATAAATATAATAATTGATGATCAGTGATAAATGTGTGTAGTTGTAATGAATAAAAATAAAAATAAAAATAATAAGATAAAAATATTGAGAAAAAAAAAAAAAAAATTGTTTTACTAGTGTAAATATTAATCAAAAAGAATACCACAACAGAATATATACAATTGTGACAAACCACTCAAAAAGTAATC
Organism: Taudactylus pleione; assembly: GCA_031769625.1. NCBI lineage: Eukaryota > Metazoa > Chordata > Amphibia > Anura > Myobatrachidae > Taudactylus > Taudactylus pleione. The sequence goes on along the minus strand of JAUIMM010000052.1, from coordinate 9,230,964 downwards.
ACACCACAAATGTGAAAAGTGAAAAAATACATAAATAAAAAAATATATAATGAAAACTAAAATTAGAAAATGCAAAGATGGTTATATGCAAGAAGAAACCATAAGAGAATTATGTAACAAATCTGTCAGACCTCTAAAAAGGGACTGTAGTTGATCATTTCATTCATACCATTCGGGTTGACAGTGTCTAATTTAAAGGTCCATTCACACTCCTTCTTCAGGAGTTCTTTTGTTAGATCTCCTTTTCTTAGGCCCAGTGATATTCTTTCAAGGCCAAAGGCTCTTAGGTCCTTCCAGGACCCTTGATGGTATGTGTGAAAGTGCCTTGCCACGGTTGTGATTTTCTTCATTTTTTGAATATCCGTGGCTGCATGTTTGATATTGCCGATATGTTCCAGTAATCGTTGTTTTAAAGGTCTGGTTGTCATACCAACATATCTTTTAATACAAGTGCATTCTATGCAGTAAATTACTGACACTGTATTACAGTTAATACATTTTTGAAAGATATGTTTCTTACCTTATCGGTCCTCTATCTCTTTCTTCTTAATCATGTAAGGGCATGCTTTGCACTGCCCACATGGGAAAGAGCCTTTCACATCCAATTTGGTCTTGGGTTCAACTGAAAAGTGGCTGCGGACACACATGTCCCTCAAATTTTGTGCCCTTCTCCAGCTGACTTGGGCTTTAGGATCTAGATGTTGTTTAAGATCAGGGTCCAGGGTCAAAATCCCCCAATGTTTCTGTATAATATCTCTTATCAGTTGCCATTCTTGGCAAAATTTCCCTGTGAACTTGATCTTATCCGTTTTTTTCTCCTTCTGCTTGTTAGTTGAGAAAATCAAAGTTTCTCTGTTGATTTTAGATACAGTATGATATGCTTGCTTGATGGATTTATTGCTGTATCCTCTATTTTTGAGTCTCATGGATAAGTCTACTCTGAATCCAGAATGTTTTCTCTTCAGAACAATTCCTTCTCAATCTAAGGTATTCTCCTTTGGGGATATTGTTGATAGTAGAAGGAAAATGACAACTATCATGGTGCAGTAAACTATTTGTCGCAGTGGGTTTCCAATATAAATCAGATCTAAGATTCCCCTGCTCATCCACTGTTAATTTGAGATCCAAGAAATTTATTAACTTATTGCTGATCTCATAAGTGAATCATAGATTGAATTCATTACTGTTGAGCTTCATCATGAATTCATGGAATCTATCCACTGGTCCATCCCATATTAGCAAGATATCATCTATGTACCGGATCCATAGTGGTATCAATGTATTCAGTTCTTCATTCTCTTCATTGAAGATCTGAGTGCGCTCCCACCACCCCAAAAACAGATTGGCATAGGTGGGAGCGCAAGCCAATCCCATGGCTGGTCCCCTCGTTTGAAGGTAGAATCTGTTATTAAATACAAAATAATTTTTGTTCAACACAAATTCCAGTAATTCCACCAGTAGATCATTAAATTCTGATGTCTCATCCATATTCAGGAAGAATTGTACTGCTTCTATACCTTGTTGATGGCGAATGCTTGTATAGAGTGACTCGACATCAATACTTGCTAACATCTGCCCTCCCTCTAGTTTGATGTCATTAATCTTCCTCAACACTCCAAGGTGTCTTGAGCGTAGGAGGGTAATGTAGTAACATATTGTCTCAAATGTACATCTATAAAGGTGCTAGCTTGCTCTGACAAGCCTCCTATACCAGAGACAATCGATCTACCAGGAGGTTCTTTATGACCTTTGTGCACCTTAGGCAGTAGATAGAATGTAGGTGTTTTTGGATGCACAATTTTCAAAAAATCATATTCAGACTTGGTAATTACTCCTTTTGTCCTAGCTTTTTCAATGATTCTGTTGTATAAGGTTATAAAGTTATCAGTAGGATTGAATAATAGTTTTTGATAGCAATCCTTGTCCTCCAATTGTCGATATGCCTCTTTAAGGTACATCTCTGTAGGCCAAATGACCACATTTCCCCCTTTATCAGAGGGCTTGATAATAACATTGGGCCACTTTTTAATCTCTTTCAATGGTCATACCTCATTGGCATTCAAGTTATTCGCCTTATATATTGGTTTCTTTATATTCTTCCTGAATAGATCATCAAAGTCCCTTGATATCAGTTCCTGGAAGATTTTGATTTCAGGACAATTACTATTTATTGGGTAGAAAGATGACTTTCTTTTGCATATAGGTCTACCTCCCCCTGATGGTAGGACTAATTCCTGACCAGAATTAGATTCTAGTAGGTCCTCCAAACTTTCGAGTGCTTCAATTTCTTCTGAAGTCACAAGGGGAGAAATAATTTTCTCCGGTGTGGATATTATCCACTGATCTAAAATAGATTCCATTCTAGGTGAAGCAAAGTTGGTATTGTTTTGTTCTTTTACCATGGATTCAATATTATCTCCATCCTTTTTGTTTGCAAAAATTTTTGTCAATAACAATTTCCTACAAAAGAGATTTAAATCTTTCTCCCATTTGAAGCAATCAAAACTACCTGTAGGTGAAAAAGAAAGACCTTTTTGAAGAACAGACAAATGTTGTTCTTTCAAAACTATTTTAGATAACTTGATAATTTTCAAATTATCTGTGTCCTGTAGCGTCTTCTGTTTATCCGTTGAGATTGTCTTTGCGGTAGTGGGGTTTCCCATACTCTTTCTTCCCTTCCTCTTCTTGCCCCTCTTTGTTTGTTTCCTCTTGCCGTCCGTAATCGCGGTCTGGAGCCAGTAGTGTTCTCTAAAAAATGAGATATAGTAGAGGAAGACCTAGGTGTCGTCTGACAAGGTCCAGGGTTTTCTTCAGTGCCCGATGATTCTGCTTCTGAAGAGGTGTATTGTGGGTTGTATGGTTTGATCAAATCTTTTCTACCTTTATGATTCCATTTGAAAATGGTGCCACTAAGAAAATCACGTTTGTCCCTATTAAATTTGAGTTTTTTTCTTTCAATCATTTTCCGTTCATATTCCTCAAGATCTCGTTTTGCTTGTTCAAAGCATTTTTCGAAATTATGATCTTTCTCCCAGGTTTCGAGTTTCTTGCCTAAAGATTCGATTTCTTTGTCACATTCGTCCAATATCAGTAAATCGTGTTTTACTAATATAGTCATCAATTCATGAGAGCATCTTAAAAGACACGTTTCCCATTCCTTCTGGAGAGCTGGAGTTGCTAACTGAAATGCAGGAAAGATTTTGGGTCTAAGACGCCTGGGAGAAATTTTCTGTTTGATATAACTTTCGATGGTAATTGCATCCCAGTGTGTCCTTGTTCTCTTTTGTAATGCTTGTTTAAATGCAAAGAAATCCTGTTCCCAATTAACATTGGGAGAGTCTTCCTGAATTTTATCTGGAAAAATATTTTCTATCTCCTCTGGAGAGCAGCGTTTGCTAACTAATTTACTCCTAAGGCTAAAATGTGCCATAAGTATACACACACCACCCAAAACTCTAACACAGCTTAAATAAGCGTTAATTATATTATAACAGACCCAGTTACTTCAAATAATGAATACAATAATAACAAGGTAGTTAGTTCCGTGCTAGTTGATAGGAATCTGGGATAGAAAAACCCAGAGTAATAAACTTATGTATAGAATGATACATTCTTGTATAGAATGTATCATTCTATACAAGAAAATTATTTTGATTCATACTTGCATTGATTTATGCCTGCATTTTTGAGTATTTAACAATTATATACCCCCATATATTGTCTTTGGGATATACCTTAATAATATCAGGATGTATGTGGCAATTGTCATTACATACTAACTCAGTGTCCAGGTCATTTCTTAGACCTCATATCTCTGCAGGCAACTACTTTGTTTATTATTTTTCTTGTGTATATTGTCTGATATTGTATTTTTGCTTATATATATATTTGTGTGTCTGTCTCGCCCTCCCCCCCCATATAAACTTGTTTTGCCTAATAGTATCTATTTTAGCCTGGCATTAATAAAAGTTATATCTTAATACTGCTTTTACACTGACATTCCGATGTCTAATCTCATTTAGTGTACTGCTTGGTACACACTGACCGATATATTGGCCAATCAATTGATCAGCCAATATATCGTGTCCCTGTTGGCCAGTGTGTACAGCCGATATGTCTGTGAACGACGTCGTTCAGACATATTGCATTGACTGTGCTGCACAGCCGATGAACAAATATGTCTGCAGACATACACTCAGGTCCATAAATATTGGGACATTGACAGAATTTTCATATTTTGTCCTCTATTCACCACCACAATGGCTTTGAAATGAAACAAACAAGATGTGATTTAACTGCAGACTTTCAGATTTAATTTGAGGGTAATTACATCCAAATCAGGTGAACGGTGTAGGAATTACAACAGTTTCTATATGTGCCTCCCACTTTTTAAGGGGCCAAAAGTAATGGGACAAACTAAACAATCCTAAATCTAACTTTCACTTTTTAATACTTTGTTGCAAATCCTTTGCAGGCAATTACAGACTGAAGTCTGGAACGCATAGACATCACCAGACGCTGGGTTTCATCCCTGGTGATGCTCTCCAAGGCCTCTACTGCAAATGTCTTCAGTTCCTGCTTGTTCTTGGGGCATTTTCCCTTCAGTTTTGTCTTCATCAAGTGAAATGCATGCTCAATCAGATTCAGGTCAGGGAATTGACTTGGCCATTGCATAACATTCCACTTTTTAGCCTTAAAAAACTCTGGTTGCTTTTGCAGTATGCTTCGGGTCATTGTCCATCTGCACTGTGAAGCGCTGTCCAATGAGTTCTGAAGCATTTGACTGAATATGAGCATATAATATTGCCAGAAACACTTCAGAATTCATTCTGCTGCTTTTTTCAGCAGTCACATCATCAATAAATACAAGGGAACCAGTTCCATTGGCAGCCATACATGCCCACACCATGACACTACCACCACCATGCTCCACTGTTGAGGTGGTATGTTTTGGATCATGAGCAGTTCCTTTCCTTCTCTTCTCTTCCCATTACTCTGGTACAAGTTGATCTTTGTCTCATCTGTCAATAGGATGTTGTTCCAGAACTGTAATGGCTTTTTTAGATGTTGTTTGGCAAACTCTAATCTGGTCTTCCTGTTTTTGTGGCTCACCAATGGTTTGCATCTTGTGGTGAACCCTCTATATTCACTCTTGTGAAGTCTTCTCTTGATTGTTGACTTTGACACATATACATCTACCTCCTGGAGAGTTTGGCTAACTGTTGTGAAGGGGTTTTTCTTCACCAGGGAAGTAATTCTTTTGTCATCCACCACAGTTGTTTTCCATGGTCTTCCAGGTCTTTTGGTGTTGCTGAGCTCTCCAGTGCGTTCTTTCTTTTTAAGAATGTTCCAAACAGTTGATTTGGCCACACCTAATGTTTTTGCTATCTCTCTGATGGGTTTGTTTTGATTTTTCAGTCTAATGATGGCTTGCTTCGCTGATAGTGACAGCTCTTTGGATCTCATATTGAGAGTTGACAGCAACTGATTCCAAATGCAAATGTCACACCTAGAATCAACTTCAGACCTTTTACCTGCTTAATTGATAATGAAATAACGAGGGAATAGCCCACACCTGTCCATGAAATAGCTTTTGAGTTGATAGTCCCATTACTTTTAGCCCCTTAAAAAATGGGAGGCACATATAGAAACCTTTGCAATTCCTACACCGTTCACCTGATTTGGATGTAATTACCCTCAAATTAAATCTGAAAGTCTGCAGTTAAAGCACATCTTGTTTGTTTCATTTCAAATCCATTGTGGTGGTGAATAGAGGCCAAAATCTGAAAATTCTGTCAATGTCCCAATATTTATGGACCTGACTGTATCTTTCCATCGGCAAGTGTGTACGGGTGATCAGCCGATCGCCCATACACAGGGACGCGGAGGGGGGGGCCACGGGCGGGTACTAATTACCTGAGTCCGGCACCGTTCCCCATCCCTCATAGGTCACAGCAGCCCAGCACATGCTGCTGTGTGCTGGGCTGCATTGAAAGAGTGTCCAAGGCTGCTAAAGCAGCAGCCGGAGAGAGTCTCCTATGCCAAAGGGGGAAAGCGATCATGCTGATTGTGCCCCCCATTGGCTGTGCACCGGGCTGAGGGGCACACAGCACCTCCCCAGCCCAGCGCTGCACCGCAAATGGGTTTTTCCCTCGAAGGGGGCGCTGCCACGAGTTCCGTGATTAGGCCACGCCCCCTACCTGCCCCAGGTCGGCCTGACCCGCTGCAGCATGCAGATGATGGTCGTTCAGTGTGTATGAACAACCATCATCTGCAGAGATATCTGCAGATCACTCGATCTGCAGATATATCGCTATAGTGTGTAACCACCTTAAGATACTGCAGAGTTCTGGCGCGTGTCTGACATAAGCTGTAAATCCAACTTAGGGAGATAAGGACTTATCTTCCCTTTATGTAAATAGTAAATTATGCCAGCCGCTCAGTGTAATAGCTAAAAGTACCAGAAGCCACACGCTGTGTTGTCCAGTTCAAAGGCAATGATTACCAAGCGTGCAGTGAATATTAATCAGCTTGGTTACACACACGCTGACACGCTGCTGTATAACATCTATTGTCAGTGTTCATTTTACCGGGCATCGTCAGTATATTTAACAGTACAAATTTTACAAATTGAGACAGACATTATTTTTTAGTTGACCACAGGCACACAGCGTAGACACCAACGCGTGTTTCGCCGAATCGCTTTTACAAGTATATGTTTCTACTTATTCCAAAACATCAAAATATTTGGGGGTGATTTATCAAACCTTCTAAAAAGGACGAGTGGAGGTGTTGTCCATAGCAACCAGATTATAGCTATCATTTATCTCCATAGCAACCAATCATTATCATTTATCTAGTATATTCTATAAAATGATAGCTAGAATCTGATTGGTTGCTCTGGATAATACCTTCACTTGTACTTTAGAAGGTTTGATAAAGGTTTGATAAATCTCCCCACCAGCACGTAAATTCTGGGGCATCTGATAACTGATATGTACATAAGGCATTAAGGGCCGTATTCAATTAGCCGCGATAATTTTGCAGCCGTCGGCAGAATGTACCTTTCGCTGACTTCACGTGTTTTGGATGCGAAAACTTTTCATGCGCAGCCCCGCTTTTCGCCCTATTCAATTCCAAAGTTCACGAAAACGGGTCCTCCTTCGTTCCGTTCTCCACCTAGGTTCGATGTGACCAGTATTTTGCTGCTTTGTGATGTTCCACATCTGCCATCCCCACCGTCAAGTCTTTCAGTTGTTTTGCAACGGGTCTGTAGACGGAGCTAGAATACCTTGTAGTACGGCATCCTTGCCTTTTGACGTTTTCTCAAAACATGGGTGCTCATGGAATCCTGGCATCTCTGGGAACTCCACATTTGTATTAGTGCCTACTACTCTGATCGCGGCCTCTTTGAAATCCAAAAACGAGTCGTCTGGCTTCTGCAGTCTCAACAACCATAATTGTGCTTGAATACTTTCTCCCATGGACCCTTCGATAAGTTGAGTTATTAGGACCTCATCATTGTTTCTGACTTCCTCTGCATCGACAGCCTGTATTTCTCGTATGGCTTCCTGTAAGTTCAACGTGTAGTCATGGAGGGTTTCTCCTGACCGTTGCTTAATAGCATAAAATTTAATTTTTAGTTCAGGGAGTGTTCGTGTTTCGAAGGTAGCGGCTAGCATTCTCAACACCTGATCTACTTTTTTCCTCTCATCCAATGGCCATGAGGTCACTTCCCTAAGGGCTGATCCTTTTAATTGGCCTATCAATATCTCTACCTGTTGTTGGTCACTTAGGGGATACAGCCGAAACAGATTTCATTTTATTTTTAAATTCAGTTAAGGTGTTTCCTTCCTTCTGGACTGTGGATGTCCCCACTGTAAGTTGGGAGCCATGGGGCTCCAAAGTAGTATGGCAGGGTGATTGGGTTGATTTGTGCCGTTGAAGGTGTAGCTTGTTCTGATCTGTTGCATTCACTGCTGGACTCCACCCTGAGGGAGGTTGTTCTGTCATCATGTTTTTCTGTGGTCATTGTTTTCTTTACTTTGGACTCTGAATCCTGTTTGTGACACCAAATGTAATATCCCCAGGTACTTATGTGTCTAGGTGTGTCACAGTGTGAGTATGCATGGCAGTTATGTTTCATTTACCTGATAGCCGAGTTCAGGTTCCCGATTTGAGGTTCGATTGGGCTACTTCAGAGCGGTAAGGAATACAGGTCCCGAACAATGATAGTTCAGGAAGCAGTCTCAAGTTCCGTCTGATTTAGTGGAACCAGTGGGTATAGTACATCAATAACTTACAGATTCAAGGTACATTACTGTAAATTAAAATCTCATTACAAGCAAATATTTTTCACTCAATAAACAACTTTAAAGACAAGAAAAAATGTTTTATTGTACAGGAACTGTGGGACTCAACGTCGTCTGTCACGGGTAATTAGTCGCAATTATTTGACCAGGTTATATGACCTCAATATGCTAAATCACACACTTATGAACAACTTACCAACAATGCGCCTATACTCAACTATACACTTCAGTTGTCAGGTTATCTTGTGGACACACTTGACATATGTGAATACACGAAAATGACTGAATAACTCAATACTCTTAATTTCTCTGACTCAAGAAAATAATATATTCAGTAAATCAACATTAACTCAGAGCATGTCCATGTACCTGTGCACAGGTTTGGAGTCCCTCTTTCGTGTGTACCGGTATGGATATATATGCATATACTGTATATTTAATTCTAGGCCCTTTTAAAAATGTCACCATAGTGGTTGTAAGTTCCTGTCCTGGCAGTGGTCATGCTGAGTGGAGAAGGCTATTCAGAGACATGGTGTATTAACTGTGTATAATTCCACTACTTTGGGGTGATACGCTATTCTTTGAATCCAAGATGTGATCCATCACAGCTGTTCTGCAGAGTAGGTCTCAGTACAATTATCCAACATGCAATCCTAGTTTTGGCTGCTAGGTGGTGCTATCCTCCACACTTTTCTTACATCACTCTTTCTAGCACAATTTTAGAGCACCATCCTTCATAAACATGGAGTTGCTCCTGGCCAGTTATCACACTGTCTGTCCTTAACTGTGTGTATATATATGTGTGTATATATATATATATATATATATATATATATAAATATATATATATATTGCAATACCGTTGAAAGAGAGTTTGTATGTTTTAGCTTCCCTCTCACTGCTGGGTTTACTGTGTTTGTGAATTCTTACAGGTTTATCCTGCTGGTCTAACTCCAAAACGATCACTGATCTGTAGGGTGTCACAGGCAGACAGGGGTTGTACTGGAGTTGGTCTATTCCTTTACTAAGGTTGGGTGCTGGGACATAGCAGAAGAATATTACTGGCTGACAATAAGCTACCCTGTGCCTTAGAGTAAAATGAGAGCTTCCTACACTCCAGAACAGTTCAACTGAGGTGTGTGTAAGAGATCCATGAATAGTGTCCCTTCTTGCTTGTATAGGATTTTCCTTGAAAGCATGCCAACCCACCTCCCAGGGTTGTCACAGGCTGCTGAAAACACTCTGCTGGCTCTGTATTCATTTCTTCCCCTCTCAGGGCTCTCTCTTGCTGCAGCTGCCCCTAGTCCTCCATATATGGGCAGCAGGGTGTCACTGGGGATAGGGAAGCTTTACTCTGGCTGCTATGTCTGTTTCCTCTCAATGGGGGATTTCCCTCCTGTGTCTGCCCGGATATTCTGCAATAGCACTGAAGAAATCAGCACACTTCAGTCTGCAGCCTGCTTTTCTTGCTGCTGGGATCACTGCTGCTCTCACTGCACAGAACAGACCAGCAATGGCTGCTCTTCCCAGTCTGCCTCAGCATTCTCCTTCCTGTCTCTGCTGCTGCTCCATCCAATAAGGTGAGGAGTGCTGGCTGTTCCATCATTTACACCTCCCCCTGCTGCAGCCAAGTTTCAAAATAGGAGGGAGGAGGAAGACTAGGTTGAGGGCTTTGTGCTTGTGTGCCTGTCAGTCCAGGGGCACACCACTCATATTTTAGTGGCACAGGGAGGGCTATGTGAGTTCTCCCAGGCTGTAGGACAATATATCTATTTTTTAATGTATATACTGTGGGCTGTCATGCACCCTGTAATTTCTGGGGGTACCACATTAACCTGTTGGGAATGTGGACCTCATTCAGAGCCGCTCACAAAATGTGAATGCTCGCTCTGAATGAGGGCGGCCGCTTCTATGTTCAGAGCTGGCCTCCTGGCCGCTCTCTAGGCTATGGGTGACCACCCACAGCTTTAGCGAGCGGCCAGGTTGATGGACGCGATGGTCAAGACCATTGCGACCATCGGGGCTTGCGACGAGACCCTTGTGGTAGGGTCTCGTCTACCTCAAGCCTGAGTGAGCTTTCGGCTCTATTAGATGTCAGTGGGGCCTCACCCAAAAGGCAGGCATTCCATCGGGAACACCTCCATTTGGCCAGCCTCCTCCACACCCCACCTACAAAACGGTGCAAGCTGTTGATCACCATCGACAGCCGCCCCTTTTGTAGTGACCCCCGGAGTGAGACAATTTCTCTCTCGCTCCGGGGCTTGCGCACGCGCAGTGCGGCCGCTGCGTGTGTGCAGGGCCTCAACATTGACCTGCTTGCGAGCGCATAGGTGCTTGCGAGCAGGTCTGAATGAGACCCTGTGTGTGTAGCCTTGATGTTAAGCATGATACTGTACATGCCAGCAGTTAATTCTGTAGGCAATGACCAGTCAAGTAACTTAACCAGGCTCTGTAGTTTATTGTTAGAAATATGGGGCAGAGCCTGTAGCGGAGCAGAGGTGCAGAGAGCTCATCACCCTCCTCTGTAGGTTAGCGATGCAGGGTCTAGAATACTGGATACAGTGGGGTAATTACACGGGTCCCTTGAGCTAAAAGCATGTTGCTCATAAACAGCATGTTGCTCATACACAGAGGCAAAGTGGCACCGTGCATGCGCAGATGCACTATTGGCAGCTATCTTGGTTAGAGAACAAAGCATCCCTAAAGAACCAGGACCCATTTTGTTGGAGACTGCACAGTAGTGCACAGAGCCGTAACTAGACTTTTTGGTGCCCTGTGCCAGAAAGAGCATTGGCGCCCCCCTCATTTTTCAAAGGGACATAATGCACCCAAAAAAGGGCCATGGCTTCATGGGGAGGGGCCAGGGAAGAGATAGGAGAGGTCAGGAGATGCTGGGGATGAAATAAGAGGAAGCTACAAGCAAGAATGATAACAAACAGAAATTTGACAGGCCCAAACAGCGCCCTTTAACCTGTGGTTCCCTGTGCGATGGCATCGGCTGCACTACCCTAGCTACGGCCCTGGTAGTGCACTCACTATAACTGCATGCTTTTAGGAGTCTACGGGGGGTATTCAATTAGCAGTGGGGTTTACCCCGCAAATAATTGCTGGGCCAAAATCATTGGGGCGTGGTAAAAGGCTATTCAATTAAATAATTAAATAGCCTTTTGCCCGCACCAAAAAATCGGGACTCATGCATGGAAACACACTGATTCTGTGTAACCTGTGGAATCAAAGGGTTTTTTTTTCCCGCACGCGAGCTTGGTTTGGTGTTTTTTACGCAGATTTTACCTTATACCTCCATGAGTTACGAGGTAAAGTCCAACTGTGGGGACTCACATGTGGGGTCTCGGGCACTCGAGTGCAGGGAATCCCCTTTAATTGAATAGGCCCTGCGCGGCAATTAGCTGCAGAATAAAACCCGAAGATAATTGAATACCCCCCTAATATATCCACAATATTCACTACTAATATTTGTGAAATTATTGATAATTGAGAGATGCCACCATTGCCACACTTTAAGGGTAAATGAATATACTGTGGTGGTTTTGGCAGCAAACTTTGTGTGGTTTGAACTTGTTAAGTGAAAAGTGTCAGAGGTGTTGGGGTAGAGGTACCCTGAATCGATCTCTGGTGGATGGAAGACTGATTCATATTCCCTGTGGTCTGTCCAGATTCAGGTGGAGGCACTGCCATAAGTTGAAAGAAGCAAATGGTAAGAAGACTGTTTGATGTATGGACATCACTTCTACATGTATCTGAAAGTACTTGTGATTGTGCGCACCCTCCGGGGTGTGATCACCTAAGAACCGGAATCATCCAAACAATATCTATTCAAAAATCCCTTTCTCAGAGGATCCACTTCATATGGAGTTCTTTAAATAGGGTAGTTATTTCCCACTGTGTTCTCCACCTTTCTTAAGGATATTCGATCCCTCAGATAAATCATTATTGTAATCCACTCTCTTTCCTCCATATGGATATATAAACAAGGAGATATTGCATGTAGTAAAGTATTGTTTATTATTATTATCATTTATTTATATGGCTCCACAAGTGTTCCGCAGCGCCTTACAAAATATATAAAAAATTACATGACTAAAGACTTACAGTACAATACAATAGAATGCAGGACAGGGACATGGATAATATACATTGCTACATTAGCAACCATAACACCCAAATAAGCAGCAGAGCTTAAGCAACCAAGTGTTAGGTGCCCTAGTAGGGAGTAAGAGGAAGATGAAAGTAAAGTAGGGAGAAGCACAAGAAGATTAAAGGCCCTGCTCATAAGAGCTTATATTCTAAAGGGGAAGGGCAGACAAACAGATGAGATACAGATGGGGTAGACATGGAGGAAGGAGCATTATTGCTACAAAGTATTCATCAAAATCATCTCCACCACATAACCAGCACATTGACCTAGGAAGCAGTGTATCAGATTAAGTGGGGTGCTGGTATAACACACCCTAACTCATGAGTTTGAAATTGTGCCAGCTACCTCCTGGGTATAGGTGCTGGAGCACTTCTGGTTCTAGCGTCTTGTGTAACCAGGACGACGCCGGAACAGGAAGTAGCATGCATTCCACGGGGTGGAACACACACCCGAGTTTACACAACGGACGGGGGCTTTACACTATATTATGGGAATGCATACATTACCTGAGAGAGTTTATGATTAGAGGTGAGTGTTTGGGGACACCTTTTCTATGTGTTTATAAGCTAATTGGAGCAGGGTTTGTGGGAACCAATAAGGAGGAAGACGATGGTATTTAATGGAGTGAAAACCACCAGAGGTATGCACCATGATAAAGGCCATAGGAGAGCCGAAATGCGTTGGTGGAGACAGGAGGGAGGCAATCCAGGTTGAGATAGCGGGGTACTGTGGATTCTTTCACGGAACCAGCAGTGCTCCAGCACCTATACTCGGGAGGTAGCTGGCACAACTTAAAACTCATGAGTTACGGTGTATTACATCAGCACTCCACTTAGCGGTCTATTTACTAAGCAGTGTTAGGAGACAGAGTGAAAAGTGATAAGAAAGTGATAAGGTGCCAGCCAATCAGCTCCCAACTGTCATTTTTCAAACACAGCCTGTGAGATGGCAGTTGGGAGCTGATTGGCTGACACCTTATCACTTTCTTATCACTTTTCACTCTGGGCCTGATTCAGAGCCGCTCGTAAGCGGCCGCTCGTTCGCTCTGAGCGATGTTCGCACAACTGCGCATGCGTATGAGTCATAATGCGCATGCGCAATCCTGTCATTGCGGTCGGAAATCGAGCACTCGCAAAACAGCGAGGGGCTGCTAGTTTGACACAATTTACCATTTGTGGGTGGTAACAGGGGAAGTTGCTTGAAAATAGGGGAGTGGAGATCCGAACGCAGGCGTGCCTAACGGTAAAAATGGCGTTTAATGGGAATGCATAATTAGTAAAGGAGCATCATCGACCTCGTCACTTGGTTGTCTTTTAGCCTGACCTGCTCGCAGTGATAGCGGTAGGATAAACCTACCACAAGCACTGCGAGCAGTTCAGATGCCTTTCGATGTACCTGATTAATCAAATAAATACCGGAGATGACGTGTGATGCGAACGGCAAAGGGACGTCATTACAAAATAGCGAGTGCAGTTTTCTTTCGCTCGCTCAGACATGGAGGCGTCAACAAACCGCAATGAGCGAGCGCTCAATTTAAATAGCCGGCCCCTTTTTTGGAACAACCGTCCGCAAATAGCGTCCGGGTCTGAATCAGGCCCTCTGTCTCCTAATACTGCTTAGTAAATAGACCCCTTAATCTAGTACGCTGCTTTTTATGTCATTGTGGTGGTTATGTGGTGGAGATGATTTTAATGAATACTATGTAGCAATAAACAATACTTTACTATATACGATATCTCCTTGTTTATATGTCCATATGGAGGAAAGAGAGTGGATTATAATAAAGGTTTATCTGAGGGAGCGAATATCCATAACAAAGGTGGAGAACACAGTGGGAAATACTTACCTTGTTTAAAGAACTCCATATGAAGTGGATTCTCTGAGAAAGGGATTTTGAATAGTTATTGTTTGGATGATTCCGATTCCTAAGCTGGCCACACACATAGCGAAGTGCTCACGATCTGACATCGTGCGCAATTTCCCTTGAAAACTGTCCTCGGCAGCTCTGCACACGATTTGATATTTGCAGTGTCCAATCTTCAAACGATCTATCGTGCATTTACACTTTTTACAGTGCATTTGTATCCCAGATTGGCAGATCTGCCCTACAGCACGGCAGATCTGACGATGCGATATACGACTAGCGGGGACGCGCGATATTCTCATGATTTGGCCATATTTTACATGATCTGTCATTCCAATGCATCGGTATTGGCCAGAGCGGGTAAAATATCGCTGTGTGTGGGCACCTTTAGGTGATCACACCCCGGAGGGTGCGCACAATCGCAAGTACCTTCTGATACATATAATTGAGGTGTGTGACTACCTCAGCGTATTGGACGTCGCACTATTGTGTTGAAGCACTGGTTTCTTTATATATTTTCTGTATCACTTCTACATGGCCAAACTCTATAGGCATGTACGAAAGGGGTGTTGCATATATTGTATTAGAGCAATTATTTAGTAATTGCATTAGTATATGTAGTAACAAAATATTTAATACATTTCTCAGGGAACCTAAATCTGTTTAGAGATTTAAAAAAATGACCCAATTGAGCGGAGGTCAAATACTTTTTTGGCATCTAAAGATAGGATAATGTTCCTTTCTTTCTGCTGTTTGATGTTGAGCATCTTCCCCATATAAAGCCCAACTCATCTTTGAAAATAATTTGTGGTTAAATCTTTCTCAACCTTTTGGCAGTGAGCAGTGGCAGATTTTACCTAGGGGCTGCAGGGCTGCAGCTTCCCCAGTAAAATATGCCATGCCCAAGGAGTGTTCCCTGGCACTGGTTACCTATTAGAAGCACCATCTGCTAGTTACAGCCAAACAAGCTGTCCCAGGAGACTTGTTTTCTCCCCTTGGGACTGCCTGTCCGGACAGCAATTAGTAGAGAGAGAGCTTCCAATGGGAAGTCACTCTCCTGCTTGCTGTCAGCCCTCCCTGGCTTCTAGTGGCTGCAGCCGATGCAGTCCCTGGAAGCTGGTGCTTCTGCGCCAGTTGTGGGCCCTGCCAAATGCATTGCGATTGCGCAATATGCCTGGCAGGTACTGAAGAGAGCAGGAGCCAGTCGGTCGCAGACCAGACTGCTGCACGGGCAGCCGCCCTGATGGAAAGAGGTAGGATCACTCCTCTATTAGTAAGTAATTTATATTCAAAATTCAGCAGACATAATGGTCTGTAGAAGGTCAGTAGCGTGTGTGGTGCAAAAGTGCATTTATACCCATATCAACCACTCAGATACTTCTATAACTTTGTCTGGACTTGTCTACGCTTATAGCAGCTGGTTTACATGGGACTTTCACAGATTATGGGTGTTGGCGTAGACTGTGGCTATGACTCTACTCTACAGCTTGACACTAACGTATCTGAGGTATAGAGCATTTATCAAGTACATTCTACAGTATAAAGTGATAGGTAGAAACTGATTACTATGAGCAACTATTACATTTGTCCACATTTCCACTCTTTACAAGACTTAAACATCTCCCCCAGAATGCGCACATAAGAAATTGCCAGGACCGAGAGCAGAGGCGGCCATGTAGATTTCATTACTGAGATGCTACTTGGGTTAGTTCATCATTTCAATTTTGCTCCATAATTGTCTATTACCCCACTTGTCCTTAGCACTGAAAGGTTCATTTTCTGTGTTTTTATGATGTAAGAAATAAATATACACTGTAATTAAAATAAAGTTATAATTTATAAAGCTATTATAAAATATAATACAGTATACTGAAAATACCCAGTATTTTCATAAATGTACTTTTGTACAGTGCTGTTACAGTATACTGTATATACACTTTTAGCCAGCAGATGGCAGAAGAGACATTATTTTGAACATATCTTTCCATTACAGCCTTTATTTACATCCCATAGCATTGAACATCTGTGATATACATGTAGATATGACTATTAATTATCTGCCCCATAAAGTCATATACATTTTCAATTAGTGTCACAAGAACATTCCATCAAGGTAGATTATATATATCTACTTCAAATGTTTTTTCATAAGTGAGCAAATATGATATAAACGCACACGCTTTATTATCTCCAGTTTACGTGTGATAGGAGACTGCGATTTGCCCCAAGTACAGTATTTAGGTTTTGCAAATCATGTGCAGTTGTCACAGTAAAAAAGCAATCTGCAGAATGAGCCTGCACAGATGGCCAATGAGCCTGCTCTTTAGCCCATGAACCCACTGCCGCGAGATGCTTTACCATAGTCCTGACTGTGCTTTAAAAATATAATGCTCTGTGATTAGGGATTCCAATCCCAAAATCATTTTGTAATCCCAGGATTTCAGGACACTGGGCTCCAATCTTGGGATCCCAGGATTAATCTCAGGATTGAGGAGTTATACAAGCATTATATTTTTACATTTATTTTTCTTCTCCACCCCTATCCTCCCTGCCATCCATCTTCCCTCTCTGTTTATACAAGTGGGGTTCCTGACCAAAGGGCTCCAGTGGGGTTCTTCAAGCCACCTGTCACTGCCGTTGTTACTGCGGTTTGGCCACCTGCCCCTTTTACGGGCGGTAGCAGTTTTCCTTTCCTCCCAGCCAAGGGTGTAACTAGATCTTTTTGAACTCCATAGCAACATTTGGAAAGGGCCCCCCTAGCGCTTCACCAAAGTGACAGTGTCTGTGTGTGTGTGTGCCTGCCATGTGGGGGGGGGGGAGTAGAACAGATTGGGGGAGGTCAGGGCTGGATTATAGGGTAGGCGACAGGGGTGTCGTCCTGGGGCCCCCACACATAGGGCCATCCCACACTGTCCCCAGCCCCAATCCCCAAGATTAACTTTTTTTTTCTTGCTTTTTTTATCGGAGCCGCCTGCTGCAGCCCATGATTAAGCCCAGCCCCCGACATTTGGCTCTGCCCCCTTCTGCTGCTGTTGGCCAACATACCTTTCCCTGCCTCTGAAGTAAGCAGTAAGTAATGTATATATGTATATGTGTACTGTCTATGTCTGTGTGTGTGTCTATATATGTATGTGTATATATATATTAGGGGTGTGCACCGGCCACTTTTCGTGTTTTGGATCTGGATCTTTCTTCGTGTTTTGGATCTGGATTGGTTTTGCCAAAACCACCCTTCCGTGTTTTGGGTTCTGGGTTTTGTGTTTTGGATCTGTATTTTTTTTTTAAAAAAGCATAAAAACAGCTAAAATCACAGAATTTGTGTGTTTTTCTGCTCCTATGCTATTATTAACCTCAATAACCTTAATTTCCACTCATTTCCAGTCTATTCTGAACACCTCACACCTCACAATAGTGTTTTTATATCCAAAAGGTTGCACCGAGGTAGCTGGATGACTATGCTAAGAGATACGAGTGGGCGGCACAAACACGTGGTCCATCTAGGAGTGACACTGCAGTGGCAGACAGGATGGCAGTTTGAAAAACTGGGCCCCAAACAGTACATAATTCAAAGAAAAAAAAGAGGTGCAAGATGGAATTGTCCTCCCACCCACCCTTATGTTGTATAAACAGGACATGCACACTTTAACAAACCAAACATTTCAGTGCCAGGGTCTGCCACACGACTGTGGCTGAAATGATTGGTTCGTTTGGGCCCCCACAAAACAAGCTGGCAATTAATCTGTCCCTGCACAAACTGGCTCTACGGAGGCAAGATGTCGTCCTCATCCTCCGATTCCTCACCCTCTTCAGTGTTGTGTACATCCTCATCCTCACAGAGTATTAATTCGTCCCCGCTGGAATCCACAACCACAGGTTCCTCTGTATGTTCTGGAGGCTGGTCTCCCTGGAAGAGTTGATAATTCATTTTATGAACATCATCTTCTCCACATTTTGTGGAAGCAACCTCCTACGCCTTTTGCTGACAAGGTTCCCGGCTGCACTAAACACTCTTTCGGAGTGCACACTGGAGGGGGGGCAACTCAAGTAAAATAGAGCCAGTTTGTACAGGGACCTCCAAATTGCTTCTTTTTCCTGCCAGTACAGGTACGGACTGTCTGACATGCCTACTTGGATGCTGTCACCGATGTAATCCTTTAACAGACAGACGCACGCTTGTCGCTGCTGCTTTAAGGATGCAGGTGCGGCTACAGCCCACACATTTCACAAAGACAGAAAAAAAAAGAAGAATATTTTTATTGTTTGTGGAGCGCACTTTGAGGGTGTCACCACCCTTTAACAGACAGACGCACGCTTGTCGCTGCTGCTTTAAGGATGCAGGTGCGGCTACAGCCCACACATTTCACAAAGACAGAAAAAAAAATAAGAATTTTTTTATTGTTTGTGGAGCGCACTTTGAGGGTTACACCACCCTTTAACAGACAGACGCATGCTTGTCGCTGCTGCTTTAAGGATGCAGGTGCGGCTACAGCCCACACATTTCACAAAGACAGAAAAAAAAATAAGAATTTTTTTATTGTTTGTGGAGCGCACTTTGAGGGTTACACCACCCTTTAACAGACAGATGCACGCTTGTCGCTGCTGCTTTAAGGATGCAGGTGCGGCTACAGCCCACACATTTCACAAAGACAGAAAAAAAAATAAGAATTTTTTAATTGTTTGTGGAGTGCACTTTGAGGGTTACACCACCCTTTAACAGACAGACGCACGCTTGTCGCTGCTGCTTTAAGGATGCAGGTGCGGCTACAGCCCACACATTTCACAAAGACAGAAAAAAAAATAAGAATTTTTTCATTGTTTGTGGAGCGCACTTTGAGGGTTACACCACCCTTTAACAGACAGACGCACGCTTGTCGCTGCTGCTTTGAGGACAGTATCATATGCAGTGACAGTAGACTTGTCAGAAATTGTTGGCATGTCCTTCAGTCCGGACCAGATGTCCAAACCGGCCCTTGACTTATGACACAGGCGCACGCTTGGCGCTGCTACTGTGTTGCTGCACGTGCGGCTACATCGCACTCAAGTCACAAACACATAAAAAAAATAGTTTTTTATTTTTTGGAGCACTTTGAGGGTTACACCACCCTTTAACAGACAGACGCACGCTTGTCGCTGCTGCTTTGAGGATGCAAGTGCGGCTACAGCCCACACAATTCACAAAGACAGAAAAAAAAAGAATATTTTTATTGTTTGTGGAGCGCATTTTGAGGGTTACACCACCCTTTAACAGACAGACGCACGCTTGTCGCTGCTGCTTTAAGGATGCAGGTGCGGCTACAGCCCACACATTTCACAAAGACAGAAAAAAAAATAAGAATTTTTTTATTGTTTGTGGAGCGCACTTTGAGGGTTACACCACCCTTTAACAGACAGACGCACGCTTGTCACTGCTGCTTTGAGGATGCAGGTGCGGCTACAGCCCACACAATTCACAAAGACAGAAAAAAAAAGAATATTTTTATTGTTTGTGGAGCGCACTTTGAGGGTTACACCACCCTTTAACAGACAGACACACGCTTGTCGCTGCTGCTTTGAGGATGCAGGTGGAATCTAGACGGGATTTGGAACCGGGGACACACTACCTCCATCAATTGTCTAAATCCCACTGCACTAATGGCGGATACCGGACCCACGTCTAACACCAACATAGCAGTCAAGGCCTCAGTTATACATTTTGCTTCAGGATGACTGCTGTCGTACTTCATCCTCATCGCTAGGGACTGTTGGAGGGTCAATTGTTTAGTAAAAGTGGTGGTGTTCCTACTTCCTCTCTGGGATGATGAGCAACTCCCAGCAGCAGCAACAGCACTAGGAGGAAGTGGTTCTTGATCTTTCCCTATTTTATTTTTATCAGAGAAAGTTTGGTCCTCCATTTATGTTATATTGATATATCCGTGCGCACACAAACACAGAAAATATTTTTTTATTTTTGCTGGAGAGTAGTGCACTTTGTGGGTTACACCACCCTTTAAGAAATGAGCCAGCCGGCTCTTTACTTATGGGACACAGGCGCACGCTTGGCGCTGCTCCTTTGTTGATGCACGTGCAGCCACAGTGCACACAAGTCACAAACACAGAAAATATATATTTTTTTGGTTTGGTTTGGAGTGTACTTTGGGGGTTACAGCACCCTTTAACGGTCAAGCCAGCCGGCCCTTTACTTATGACACAGGCGCACGCTTGGCACTACTTTGTTGATGCACGTGCGGCTACTGCGCACACAATTCACAAACACAGAAAATATTTTTTTATTTGGTTTGGACTGGAGTGTACTTTGGGGGTTACAGCACCCTTTAACGGTCAAGCCAGCCGGCCCTTTACTTATGACACAGGCGCACGCTTGGCACTACTTTGTTGATGCACGTGCGGCTACTACGCACACAATTCACAAACACAGAAAATATTTTTTTATTTGGTTTGGAGTGTACTTTGGGGGTTACAGCACCCTTTAACGGTCAAGCCAGCCGGCCCTTTACTTATGACACAGGCGCACGCTTGGCACTACTTTGTTGATGCACGTGCGGCTACTGCGCACACAATTCACAAACACAGAAAATATTTTTTTTTTTGGTTTGGACTGGAGTGTACTTTGGGGGTTACAGCACCCTTTAACGGTCAAGCCAGCCGGCCCTTTACTTATGACACAGGCGCGCGCTTGGCACTACTTTGTTGATGCACGTGCGGCTACTGCGCACACAATTCACAAACACAGAAAAAATATTATTTTTTTAGCACTTGGGGGGATCACCCCTGATGGACAGAGCACCCCCTGGACAACACTACAGCACCCCTTTAGGACTGGGACACTGCACAGGACTTTGGAGTGGACACAGCCCCTATGGAGAACTGACTGCACAACACAGTCCACCCAGCCCCTATGGACTTTCAAGTAGTGGACACAGCCCCTATTAACAACAGCAGCACAGCACAACACAGCCAGCCCCTATGGACTTTGAAGTAGTGGACAACAGCAGCACAGCACAGCACAACACTACTCTGCACTACACTACACTACACAGCCCAGCCAGCCCTAACTCCCACCCTCCCTCTTCACTGTCCACAGCCGAGTGAGAAAATGGCGCCGACGCGGGTACCTTATATAGGATCCAAAACCCGCGAGACCCGGAAGTCGGGATGATGACGTTTTGCCTCGATTTCAGATCCGAGTCAGGCGGGAAAAGTCGAGCCTGACTCGGATCAGCCTCGGATCGGGGGGGCTCGGGGGGGTTCGGATTTCAGAAATCCGAACCCGCTCACCCCTAATATATATATATATATATATATATACAGTATATTCAAATACATATATGTATATATATATGGGCCCCCACACACTTGTTGCCCAGGGACCCCACAGACCTTAATCCAGCCCTGGGGGAGGTAAAAAAAAAAGCAGAGGGGGTAGAGCAGATAGAGTGGAGGGCAGGAAGGGAAAACCAGAGACTGAGGTGTCATTTACATAAAGTGTCAGATCTAATAATAATAAAAAATACGTTCACACAAGCACACACTAACCAAGAGACTGGTGACTGCACAGGTTGCAGTGCTGTTGGCTGAACAAGTTCCTTATTGTTCTGCTGCACTCGGTCTGCAGGTCTGCTCCCGCCGTACTCTCTACTGGTACCCTGGCCAGCAGCTGCATGTTTCACTATCCAGGACTTTCAGTCTCTTCCCCCCATTATCCCATCAGCTCTCATTAGTCTCATGTGCTCTATGCCCCATCCTATACCTCTCTTTCCCTTCTTTATCTTTCAGTTCTCCCTCTTTTTCCTCCTTATTAATACCCCTTCCCCCCAGCTATGCCTCTCTGTTGTGTCTGCAACCCTCCTGCTGCTGTCCCTCTCACCCCACAGCTAACTCTCTCTCTTCTCCTTTATCCCCCACCCCTCTGTTCCTCATCTGGCCCACCCATCTGCTGGTCCAGTCTGCCCCCTCTCATCTGGCCTGCCCCCTCTCCTCGTCCAGCCTGTCCCCTCTCATCTGGCCCACCCCATCTCCTTGTCCAGCCTGCCTCTTTTCATGTGGCCAGCCCCCTCCCTCCTCATCCAGTCTGCCTCCTCTCCTCTTGCTCTGCTATGTATAATAGCAGCAGGCAAATGCGGGCAGGTGGACTTGAGAGAGGGGAGCTTGGTACACATCCCAGCACCATCCCGTAATCCAACTCTGCTGTGATGCTGCCTACTCAGCCCTCCACGCCTCCTCCAACGGATGTTCCAGCAGGACAGGCAGCTCCGCAGCAGCAGTTTGACTGTTGCAAACAGCACTGTGTGACTGGGTGTAGGGGGAGCGGTGGGCCTTGGGCCCCGCAGCAGCTGCTTCCCCTGTACCAATGGTAGTTATGCCTATGTTTCCACCGTTCTTCTTTGTCTTCTTCTTTCCACACTTATGCTTCTTCACCTGTGCTGGTCATTCCCCTTGGTCTTCTGCTTTTCGTCCTTTTCCCAACCTTCTGTCTTTCCTACTTTTTCTGCACTCTATGCTTCTTTTAACTCCACTGTGACTTCCAGTAATCCATTCCCATATTGGTAGCATCCCCTGCCCCTAACTCCATTTCCCAATTAATATGTTCACTATTGGCAGGTAGGTTATTCCTCAGTCTGTGCTTTTTCTTAGATAACCCCTTCCTAGTGCCCCTGTTCCACACAACATTTCTCCGGCCCTTCTTTAGCCATCAACACAGCCTGCTGCCACTTCTCCCAACCCCTTCCCCCTCCTCCTGTGATATTGGTTACCAATCAAAGAGTTTGAATGCCTATAATTTCTCAATCTGGTGTTTTGTCTATTGTCTCCATTGTGCAGAGTGACTCTGAAGCACATGTTACCGGGTGTGATGGTTGTGCCAGTTGCGCCTGTTTTGCACTCTGAAATGGTGCATTGTGCTAATAGACCAGTTGATAGGGGGGTGAGATCGCGCTTTAGGAATGATATTAGAAAGGGGAAGTTCATGGATATTTTTGCTCTATCTATGCATATGAAGTAAGGCTTGAATAAAGCTAAGAAGCCCAGGGGCATTGGCAAAGATGCCTTCTGGAATTATCACAATTGGATCGGGGTAATTTTAGCTTTTGCGGCCTGTTATTCTAAAAGTAGACCCAAAGAGCATCATAATGTAATAAAATACACACATTTGGTTCACAAGATGTTCATGAAATCTAAGGGATTCCTTTGGAGGAATTATGATGAACAATTTCATTGGAAGCAAGAGGGCAAGCTGATCATGTCCGTACATTTTAAAGATGTCGGTTGGAGGTTACTCAAAATAGCAAGGGAATAGCAGAAGGGGGTAATTTGAAGAGGCCTGACGCTCCTGCCAGGTTTAGTTTTGACTCATTGGCAAAGGTTAAAAGCTTGACCCTTATTGGCTCAAAATGTTTCCAGCCTGTTGTTTTTGCCACTCCTACAAGATTTGTGAGGCAGGACATCCAGCCGCGACTTTAGGGCAGATGCTGGAGGGGGTCAGGCAGGACGTGGTGATTTTCCCGGTGATACTAGATAAGGCATGCTTGTCTGTTGTTTTAGCTGCATTAACTAAATGGTTGAGCTGGTATCCTTTGTGGGACTACGCTCAATTTTCTTTCATGTAGGATCTCAGGTCAGGGAGAGAGTTGCCTAAGGCGGTTAGGAGGAAGATGGATGTGGAAATTGGGATGTAGTTATGATGGCCGCCAGTCTCAATCCCGATGCTGGAATTCCGACAAGGGAGTTAAAATAGGCGTCAAAATACCAACGCCTATCTTAATCCCGATGCCGGAATCCAGAAGGACGCGTGCCCGAACTAAGGTAAGTTGGGGCACCCTTAGTGTTTTTTTTTGGGGGGGAGGTTAGGGTTAGGCACCCCTAGGCGGGAGGGTTAGGGTCAGGCATCACCGGGGGGGGGGGTTAAGCACTAAGGGGGAGGGTTAGGTTTAGACACGAAGGGGGGAAACTTAGCTTTAGGCACCAACGGGGAGGGTTAGGGTGTGGGGAGGGTTAGGCTACAAGAAGGGAGGGTTAGGGGGAGAAGGGGGGAGTGTAAGTATACTTACCCGACCGCTGTCGGGATACCAACCATCGGAATCCTGATGTCGATATTGTGACAGGAGGTATCCCAGCAGCCGGCATTACATACCCATTCCGTGGAAATTAGCTTGGGGTGCATGTGTGGTCGGTTTACTTTTGCGGCACCAATATCTGCATTTTCCACTGGGAGTGGTGCCCAAGAAAGTTCCAGGTGGATACCATTTAAACCAGCATCTGTCTTACCCACACTATCAGGGTTATTCAATATGGGAGCGAAAAGTCCGTGCTGGACTTTTCGCTCCACATCGGAGATTTTCCAGGGATAAAGTATCGGGCGCGCGCCCGCTTTATCCCCGTATTCAATATAAAAGCTACGAAAACTGGAACCTGCGAATTGGGATCTGCGTAAAAAAACAAAATTTTCCTGGAATAAATTGTAGGACCCCCCCATAAGCTGTAAAACCATGGGGGATCACTATGGCTACTCCCGTTTTAGCCTGCAAATGAAAGTCGGGGATTTAAATAGCGGCTGCAGGTGTTTTTTTAGTGAACTGTTTATAGCTCATCAATATGGCATTGAATCGTTATGTTTAATGGCCTCAACATTGATATTATTTGCTGAACAAAGATTTTACTGGGAAAAGAACAATGAAATTGGAGTTGTAGCATTAGAAAATAAAATTAAATGATTTGTTGTCAAAACACTGCTATTTACCCATAAACACCTAACACTTGGTTGCTTACGCTCTGTTGCATATCTAGGTGTTATGGTCACTAATGTAGCAATGTATATTATCCATGTCCTTGTCCTATTTTGTACTGTAAGTCAGTTGTCAAATTATTTGTTTATGTACTTTGCAAGGCGATGCGGAACACTTGTGGCACCATATAAATAAAGGATGATAATAATAATAATATTATTAACTATGTTGTCTGATTTTAGGACATTTTCTTACCATATAATAAAGAGACACATAATTGCCATTTATATGCCTCAGAGCCCGCTCATGCACATTTATATGCCTCAGAGCCACCTCATGCCCATTTATATACTTCAGTACCTCATCATGCCCCTTTATATACCATCAGTGCCACACACGGCCCTTTAAATGCCATCAGTGTCTTTCCATACTAGCATTATCTACTCGCAGGCAGTAATTAGCAATTTAGTTTAGCACTTCATGCCAGCTCAGCTGATTATACCTTACTATCTTAATCAGCGTCCATCACTTACAGCAGTCTTAAAGATTATATACATGTACTAAGGACATTCAAGGCCACATTTGATGATTTTGGCAAGTAAAGCAGTTTCAGAAGATAAAAGAAACTGGAATCTGCACCTAAATTCATATTTCTCTGTAACGTGAATCTCAGCGGTAAACCAAACTTCATAAGTGGATAATGTATGAGGGAACTGTCTGCAGTGCAGCTCTTGAAATGCAGCATGTGCACTGACAGCTGTAGCCAGGCTGGAAGCAGCAGATGCTGCAGTAGAGGAGTATGTACATCATGAATGTAGAGAGGGCTGGCTGCCCCTGATGGCTATTTCGGTTTTCTGGACACTGCCCATCCGAGATTAACTGCAGTCCAGATTCTGGACACAGAACCTGATTTC